>CP135577.1:1255441-1872218 GCA_032401905.1 Swietenia macrophylla
TAATTTTATTATATTATTTATATTAATATAATAAAATTATTTCACCCTACATACAACGTACTATTAATTGCACGAATAATTAGCTGGTCGGGCCGCAGATGTTGTAAGAAAAATACCATCACGTGAACAATTATAATCAAATCATGATAATAATCTCTCCATGC
This sequence comes from Swietenia macrophylla, assembly GCA_032401905.1. Lineage (NCBI taxonomy): Eukaryota > Viridiplantae > Streptophyta > Magnoliopsida > Sapindales > Meliaceae > Swietenia > Swietenia macrophylla. The sequence continues at coordinate 1,255,606 of CP135577.1, forward strand.
ACCACCCCATAATATTAATATTAAGATACTAATTATCTTTTTAATACTTAAGAAAGATTACGTGGGTTGACATTAATTATTTTAAAATAATATTATACATATAATTATTGTTATAATATTTTATTCTTTTACAAAAAAAAAAATTAAAATTTAAAAATTAATAGCGCTGGAATTAAAGTTGGTCTTGAAAAAAAAGAAATCAACCAAAAATTTCCCCTCTTCTTAGTCCTGAATTAAAGAAATTTAATGGTGAAAAAAATAATCAAAGAAACATGAAAAAGGGCAAAGGCATTGAAAGGGCAAACAAAAGCAGCAAGTCAAAGTCCTCAAATGCACAAAAGGAAGGCAATAGTTAGGCTATCAGTAGCTGCGGTTTCCTTCTTTTAACTGCTTGCTTACAAATTGTTATTTTGTTCGCATGCATTTCAATGCGTACAACCACAATTGGTCCATATTCAATGTTCAATATAATATATTTTTAATGTTTCATAAAATTTTTATGGGGATTTCAATAAAGACAGGCTGGAAGGATCCAAAACACAACCCCACTTCCATTAATTATTTGGAGGGCAATCCATCCATACATCCATTCATCTTCTTCCTCCTCCTCGTCTTCTTCTTCTTCTCTTGTTTCTCTGTCTCTCTCTCACTCTCTCCCCATCTAATTGTGATATCTCCGCACAAGCAAAAACCATTTCACAGGAAAGCTCACATAAAGCAGAAATAAAGAAAGAAGCATTGCTTCTCTTTTTCTTTCTTTTTCCTCCTTTTCTTGTTGCTTCTGCTAAGCATCTTCACCTTACTTTTTCTTTTTTATTATTATTTTTTATTTTTTATTTTTCCCCTTTTTCCTCTGTTCTTTTGCCCTCTAATTTTATTCCTCCCTTCCACTTGTGTAAATTTTCTTGCTTTGCTTTGCTACCTCTCATTATCTTCTCTTGCCTCGTATAATTTTCTTTTTTTTGCTCCTCCTTGTTTATTGATATCTATATCTTCCTTCCTATCCATCTGTCATTGTTTCTTGGATCAGTAAAGTTCAGTTGCTTTAATTATCTGTGTTTTAACTAATTTCATTTCTGGTTTCTCTTTTCTCTTTAAATTTGATCTACTGGAGAATTTACAGTGATGATTTTTGCTGGGTTTTGCTGATCAAACTGTAAAATCCAGTTCTTACAACTCAGAAAGAAGCAAAATTTTCTGTTTTGAAATCCCTGAATTCAGTTTTTCTAACTGTAACTACTATGGTCTAAAGTTTTGAACTTTTCTTTTCCTTGTAGTTTCTTGATCAGAATACTATACTCTTTTGCTTTTCTTGAGGGTTATTGAATTTTTACTTCATTCTTGAATCCTCTGTTTCCATGGGACTTTGTCATGCAAAACCCATTGAAAACTCACAAAACAGATCAGAGAACGAAGCACTTCCTTATGAAAGCGACCCTCCGCCGAATTCCCACAAAACAAAATCCTCAAACTTTCCATTTTACAGTCCAAGTCCCCTACCGAGTCTCTTCAAGAACTCACCAGCATTACCAAGCGTAAATTCAACCCCTTTACGCTTTTTCAAGCGCCCATTTCCTCCTCCTTCACCTGCAAAGCATATCCGTGCGTTGCTTGCAAGAAGGCACGGTTCTGTGAAGCCCAATGAGGCCTCAATTCCTGAGGGAAATGAGAGTGATATTGGTTTGGATAAGAATTTCGGGTTTTCGAAGCAGTTTTTAGCTCATTATGAGCTCGGAGAAGAAGTAGGACGCGGCCATTTTGGTTATACTTGCTCTGCCAAAGCTAAAAAAGGAAGCTTGAAAGGCCAGGATGTGGCTGTCAAAGTTATTCCTAAATCTAAGGTCCTTGTTGTTTCTTTCTTTCTTTCTTTCTTTTTTTTCCCGCGTTGTTTAATTACAGTGGTTATTTTGTTCTTTGTAATTCTGGGTGTTGTTTTGTTTTCTTTTTGGATTATAAAATGCAGAAATATTGTTTACCTTTCTTTAACATGCCATTATAATTTGCGGCTTTAATTGCCTGTTCTTTTCATGTTTAGATGTGTTTGTCATTTGAATGGTATAGTTGAGGAATTTATTATCTACTTGCGCTTTAGCTCCACTGGATTTTAGTTCTTAACTTCTTTTTTTTTTTTTAATGTTCCGTTGGTAGAATTTCTGTGGAACTTTCTTGCTGGTTTCTGTTGTCTTTTGGAGACTGAATCTAATTTGTAATTTTTTGGATTTTTTTTGTTACTTGTTTGATTTGTTAGAAGGATAAGGGCTACCCTGGAAAGATTTATTTGATAAGATCGTTCATATCTCCAAACTGTTCTAACAGTTCTTTGCCTTTTGCTAGCTAGTTGAGTTTAGCAATTAGTACTATAATATAGTTAGTTAAGATGCTATTAATCGGTAATTAAAGCTGAGGTGGATTAAATTGATAAAATTGAATTGCGAACAAATATAGTTAAGAGTAGGATGGGTCAGCAATGCAGCATCGTGTCTTGGGTGAGCACATTGCTTGCTCAGTCCATAGACAGATGTTTTTTTTGGACAATCTTCCCACTATCATTCAGAGAATGCTTGCCTGCCCTTACACTTCCAACTAATTATTGATTGTGTAAAAGCCTTTGATACATTATTATGGTTATCACTGAAACTGTAAGCTTTGCAATCCCTATCTGGTGCAAATTTTGTAATTATTGTCATTTGTTTCTTAAGTTGAACCCTAATAGACTTTGGTTATAGCTGAACATTAACCTCATTTTCCCTTCTTTTCAATCACCAATTCTTTTTTTTTTTTTCTTCCTTCTCCCTAGTTCTCACTTTTTTGTCATCAACGTACATACAAATGAACCCAAAAGGTGCCACACTCCTTGCATGCAATGAGAAAGAGCTGTGTCACCTTGTTTGCAGACTTCATTATTATGAATGAAGCCCACAATTATTTCTACAAAAAGAAAAGGTAGCAATTTTGGGAAAGCAATGTTCAGGTTCAAGAAATGTAATAATTATGAGAATATGAAATGACAGAATTGTGATAATGATCTTATCCACCAAGTAGACAAATTACAGTAGCCCTTTATAGCATGATGTGTCTTTCTTGACATGAGAATTTTTGGATGCGTAGTGGCTGTGCAATTAGTGTTATTCAGGTTTATCTACATTCTGACACACAAAACTATTGCCTTGAAGAAAATTATTATTTTTGATAAAAAAAGAAATGAAATTGGTGTTTTATTATGATAAGGTTATTACACAGGGTTACTTGTAAGGAAGATTCGTGGACCACCACTAGGCAATTTAAGGGCTGGACTTGGGGCATGTAATCATAGCTTTGGAATATATGGATGATGGATCTCTAGTGGATATCTTTCAAATGCAGAAAAATATACCAAAATCAGTTCTTTCCCGATGTTTCTAAAACAATTGCGCAAACCAAGCTGCTCGCTTAGAGTTAGACATTTAGGTTACAGGAATATCAACTCAAGCAATCTTCCCAGGGAGCCATAAATTATAGATTTTGGCATAAGTTTTCCCCTAGAGAATTCAATAGCTCAAATTTTTTTTAGCCTATTCCTAATATTATATGTCACCTCTGTTGGAACTGTTAAACATATGTGATTTGACTATTTCAAAATGATAGGTCCTCCGTTAGTTGTATATGGAAATGGTTGTATATGGAATTGTCTCGTGTCACATTCAAACATCGATAAGAAATAGCTCGTCTTGAATTCTCTTAGGTGATATGTGTTTAACAGTTTTGACATACAAGATATATGATATTCATGACAAGTTAGCAACATATTTGAGATAATAAAGGCAATATTCTGGTTCTCCCCAAGTATGACTTAGTGCTATTGAATTCTCTAGGCCAACACTTATGCCAAAATCTATCTGGTATGTAAAATGCCTTGGGAGTTTCAGGATACCCTCATTACAAGGAGTCTCACGAAATGTTCTTTAGTATGAAGATGGTTCCATTTCTTCTTTTCCAAAGTATTAATTTTCTTGTTTCTGAGTGAAAATTTGGGTAACTCTCTGAAGAATATTGCTCGCACCAATACCTATGCATCCAAAAATCCACAGCTCAAGAAAGACATGTCTTGTTATCTCTCTGTTTATTAGTTTAGATTTCGTAGCCTCCAAAAGCACATTCGGATTTCCATATGACCATACATTGGTTATTTGAATCCAAATTCCAAAATAAACATGCTTGATAATTAGTGCTGTGCTTTTGTTTAATTTAGGACAGAAATGAATTTTGGGTTAATATCTTGCAGATGACTACGGCGATTGCCATAGAGGATGTAAGACGAGAAGTGAAGATATTACAGGCTCTCACTGGGCATAAGAACCTAGTACAGTTCTATGATGCCTACGAAGATGATGACAATGTTTACATAGTAATGGAGTAAGTTTGACTCCCTCATTATTTTCTGAATATGCTTTTTTATTCAATTATTGTTTATTGGTTCCTGATTGTGATAAAATTCTGTTGTTTCTTGGCTCCCTTGTATAAGTGACAGTTTTAAATCATGCCATTGATGTGTAGATGGGCTTAAAATGTCAACAATTCAAACTGGATTTCTGTGTGTTCAGTCAGCACTAATTCATTTGGATTTTTGTTCTTTTTATCAGCCAACTTGGGGTTTTGACAACTCCGCTGAATACTGGATTTGAATTTTCATGGCCACTTGAATATGTAATTAGTGTGTATGTTTCTTACCTGGAAATGAAGATTAGCTGATCAAATGGGTCTATAATTTGGCCAGAATAGTTGATCCTTAAGCTTTAAATATTAAGGGGGACAAACTAGGATTTTTAATGGCACATGCTATTAGCTAATTTATGGTTTGTCTTTATTATTTACTGCTAAAGATCCTGCAGATGTTTAAAAATTTTCAGATTCTCTTTTAAAGAAATTTTTTGAAGCTATAATTTTAAGTTGTTAAGCTTCTGCAACTTACCTTCTCTCTGATGTTTCCAGGTTATGTAAAGGTGGCGAACTATTAGATAGAATACTTTCAAGGTACACAACTTTTGTCTACTTTTCTGTTTATGGTAAATGCCTGGCCTGTTTGCTGATTTTCTGACTGACTAACTTTCTTTTTTTTATTCTCTAGGGGTGGAAAATATTCAGAAGACGATGCAAAGGTTGTTATGGTTCAAATTTTAAGTGTGGTAGCATTTTGTCATTTCCAAGGTGTGGTTCACCGTGATCTCAAGCCAGAGGTAATTTTATCCTTGTGCCTCTCGTTATAATTCAGAAATTCAAATCTCATGACTGTGCATCTCTTTCCTTGTATGTTATTTCAATTGTAAAAGTGTTTGTCAAGTTAAATTAAACACGCATTAAACTTCAAGCTAACGGGGATTCTATGAGAATTAATATTTACTGTTGTCTTCTGCTGTTTTCTTTTCTGGGTCTGTCTATGCATGTCTTAGACACTGATTGTGTTTCTTGTAGTCTACCTAATTTTCTTGACCAACTGCTGGATTCAGTAATTGAGAATCACTTGTGGCTAATAGATTCAATTTCTTTTTTTCGTTCCCCTTAATATCTCTACCTGCATATTTATTGTCACATTCCTCTTTCAATCTGCTCATGCTATTTTCTATTTCAGAATTTTCTTTTTACTTCCAAAGAAGATAATTCACCCCTGAAGGCCATTGATTTTGGTCTCTCTGACTATGTAAAGCCAGGTCAGAACTACTGCCTTTAAACTCTCTCTAGTATCTGTTAAAAATGCAAATTGGGGTTTGACCATTCGAATCTAATTCAGATGAAAGGCTGAATGACATTGTGGGAAGTGCATATTATGTAGCTCCTGAAGTACTGCATCGATCATATGGCACTGAAGCAGACATGTGGAGTATTGGTGTCATTGCTTATATTCTTTTGTGCGGAAGCCGTCCTTTTTGGGCTCGGACAGAATCTGGTATCTTCCGAGCTGTCCTTAAAGCAGATCCAAGCTTTGATGAAGCCCCTTGGCCTTCTTTATCTCCTGAGGCAATTGATTTTGTGAAGAGATTGTTAAACAAGGACTACCGCAAGAGACTAACTGCTGCACAGGCTCTGAGTAAGTCACCGATTTAATTACTTAACATACAATTCCACAGGTTATCCATGCAAATTACTAGTGAAAGCTCTGTTTTATGAATGCTACCTTGAATTTTTTCTTCTGTGGACTAATTTAGTATCGAGAACTATTCAATTGTTGAGAGTCCAGGAAGGCATTCCATATATCTTGTTAGTGTGTGTTTTGAACCCTGCAAGTCCATAGTTATTCATATTCCTGTTTAATGAAATTTATTCTGGAAATTTGATAGCTTCTTTTGGTTATATTGTCCCAAGGTCATCCATGGTTGGCAAATTCTCATGATGTGAAGATACCATCAGATATGATAGTATATAAACTCATAAAGGCTTATATTAGTTCATCTTCTCTACGGAAAGCAGCACTCGGGGTAAGTATGACTCATGGCCCCAAATTAATTTGTTTTGTTATAATATTTTCGTATGTTAGTATTTGGTAAGTTTGAATCCTGAAATGTCTTTTATGTCTGCCATGGACTTATTAATTTATTTGATCTTATTTGCATCTGATTAGTTTTCCTAAAATATGCTAATCATCCAAGATGAGAAACTAACCTTGTTCCCATGAATATAGTGACTAAACTTCTTCCAAATTGTCTGAATTCTTCAGATTTACTTGTATCCTTGACATAAAATCTGATGCTTAGATGTGGGAGTAGTAAATAAATTGGTTCAGTTATGCAATGGTGACAGGCTCTTGCAAAGACGTTAACAGTGGCTCAGGTTGCTTATCTTCGGCAACAATTTACATTGTTGGGACCCAACAAAAATGGATTCATTTCTATGCAGAACTATAAGACGGTCAGCTCCTTTCTATACCCATCTTTTTGAATCTTCTATATTTTCTCAAGGCAGTCTAATTAGTGTCAGAATTAACAGGCAGTGACAAAGAACTCCACTGATGCCATGAAAGACTCACGGGTTCTAGAGTATGTCAGCATGGTAGGTGCTCTTAAAGTCATTTATCATTCCATTTTTGTTGACTTCAAATTGATGTACTTCCAAGATATTTAAAGTGGGTAGAAAAAAGCTGATTGTCTAGTCATGTATGTTGCAGATTGGTTCTCTTCAATATCGAAAACTTGATTTTGAAGAATTTTGTGCTGCTGCCGTAAGTGTGCATCACCTGGAAGGAATGGAGACTTGGGAGCAACATGCAAGACATGCCTATGACTTATTTGAGAAAGATGGCAACAGACCTATTATGATTGATGAACTTGCCTCAGTATGCTCTCTCTCTCTCTCTCTCTCTCTGTTTTTCTGTCTCTATTTGTGTCTCACATATGTGCTTGCATGTCCCATATGCATTTGTACCATATAGAAGAGACTAATATTTATTTGGGTATATAAGAAAATGACATTCCTGTTTCTGAGCCATACGGTGCAGAGCTGGTTGATCACTAAAATTGGTGCCACCATTTAGAGGAATTTTTGGGCAAAAACTGCTGTTTTTATCTTGAATGACTTGGTTTAAATCATTTCCCTTTTCAATCTGTGGAATCACATCAAATCAAATTTTTTTATTTGCAAGCCATCCTTTCTAATAATGTGGATAAAACTTGTAAGCTAGTCTGCTTGTAAGTGCGCATCTGCTGCTAGTTATAAGTTTCCCCCTATATTTTGCAATTCTTTATTCTACCAAATTACCAGTGATCAAACAAATCCTTCAACAAAATCTTGAGGAGAGAAATTGTCTTCTTCAGCAGCATGCATCCTTCAAATGAATTGCAGTACTAATTTCTCTGTAATTCACTTCTTCCAGGAGCTTGGCCTCAGCCCATCTGTACCCGTTCATGTTGTTCTCCAAGATTGGATTAGGCACTCAGATGGAAAGCTTAGTTTCTTGGGATTTGTCAGACTTCTACACGGTGTTTCCTCTCGCACATTTCAGAAGGCTTGAACAATAAAAACTATTTTTCCATATTTTCCATTCTTCTTCAGCATCAAAGGGCACAAAATGCATGCCCAACTTGAGAGTTATCCTAAACAAGCCATTATTCATCTTAGTTGCGGAAGCAGTGCTGCAAGCAATTTAAAAGGGAAATTGGCATGCTTTACTCATGAAACCATCTGTGGAGTGTCATCTTCTAAGGTTGCTCTTCCTCCTTTACTTAAGGTTTTGGATTCAATGATTTAGTTTTGTGATTGGTGTCAGTTGAAAAGTAGAGGATTGTACAGGTAAGAGTAGTTGGCAAAAGTGTATGTAGTGTTTGGTAGCAAACAGCTTAAGTTCAAAACCTGAGTGAGTTTTTGTGGTTCTGGGGTTTATCCCCTGGTGTACCCCTTAGCCTCTTTCTCTCATAATAAACTATTCTTGTGGTCCAATCAAGATCAACATGAATTACCTTTTGATTTTTTGTTTGGTTTTTCCAAAGGTTTTTGAGTAGTTATATCAAATGTTTATGGTTCTTTCTGAGTTATGCTCCTAGATTTTTTTTCATAAACAACAAATATAATATACATACAAATAAAGCTTATGCCATATGCATATATTTAATAGCTAAGTAAATCAATAAATAATTACTTGTCCTCTATGGAATAAATCAATGCACTATGTAAAATTTTCCTTTAAATATTGACAAAAAAAAGAATTATTAATAATATTGAAAAAAATAATTATGTACTCATATTATTTTATTAAAATACAATACTTAATTGTAAATAGTATATAAAATTGTTATCCAAATTAAACCTTTTTTTTTTATTTACTGATAAATTAATAGTTTCAAGCTTTTACACTATTTTAGGTTGTTAGATTAGTTATTGCTTGACTTATTCACTGTTTAATTGGTGTAAGCCATAATTAAAATTAATAATATAATATTAAATTTATAATAATTGATACATGGATATACATACATCCCTGTGGGAGAGAAGCGAAGTAACATCACTGCCACATCACCAAGGTATCCTTATATAGTGGGCTGACGTGGCAGTGTATCGGGCCCTACGTGATGACCGCGCATGACCTAAGATCTAAGACGCCCAAGTCTAAAATCATAATAATCTTCTCCAGGGCATCACCCTTGCGTGAAAACTAACGCTTCTTGGTTTCGCCACCTTCTCTCTGCAACTTCAGTGGCGATAACTCACGGCACCCTGAGGCCAAAACAAAGACCAATACCCAGATCTCCAATTCTCATTGTTGTCATCTGCGTATCCGCCATTACGTTGTTTTTCCTGTTTTTATCGCCAGTTTCCACAAATGGGTTCTCATTCTGGATAACCGTAAGAAACCTGGCCAAAACCAGGAATAAGAGTCAGCACACTCTTCATAATAATATATTTGTATTGGGGCAGTAGAATTGACTATCCCGGTAAGCACTGTTAATCAATGTGTGATCTCGGTCATCGACAATCCAGCCTCATGTGTGAGCTTGAAGAAGCCGTGTTTCTCGGACGGTATGTTCATTTTCTTTTATGGGTTTATCTATGCTGTGTTGTTTGCCAAAAAAATAAGCTTTTTTAGAGAAACTCTATTCAGTTGATTAGTTGAATTGGTTCATTTTTTGGGAAATTTAATTAAAAAGGTGAACTTTTGCTTCGTTCAGCAAATGACATAAGAATTTTTGTTATTTGGATCTCAGGGACCCACTTTACTGAACTGGGTTTAGTAGAATTAGTTGTTTTAGTTCAGTTACATCTGGTTCTCAGCCTTTACTCCATAACGGAGCTAATTGCATGCATTGTATTTGATGTGATTACGGCTAAATGACGTTTAAGATAATTATTACTATCTTCTAAAGTTTATATCAAGTATTTCATCCCAAGTGATGTGGCAACTTATTTGGCATGATCCAATCAATGATCACATCATTGCATCGTCTATATGGCGGATTACACACTTTGTTGTAGTCGTAATACTTCTTAATATAACATCAATTTGTCAGGAATATCGAGATTCAAATGACACCATTTTGGTGATAGCTCAATAGTTTATTTATAAGCTTGTGTGTTAAGATGTGATACACGGTGGACTTGTTCATTGTGTCTTGGGTGTGAATTAGTATTTTATTTTATTTTTAATTGTTGCATAACTTTTGTGCTGCCTTCTCGGATGTGCATCAATCCCATACACAATGAGAAAGGATCCTTCATCAATCTAACAATGCAAGCTCAGAGGAAAGGTAATATATATATATATATATATATATATGTTGCGCGGTATAAAGTGCTCCCTCTTTCTGTTCTTTATGGATGAGTTTGAGATTATTGAACCTGCGAGCTTTGCATAGGCACTAATTATTTTAATTATTCAGGTTTATGGAATGCAAGGATAAAAAAAACCGTAGTGCTTTAATGGTTGCACATTCATTTCTACCTTCAATGGCGGCTGAAAAATTGAGAGATGCACCAGATAAGATTTGTAATGTGTAATGCCATTAATATTCTTTTCAGTTAAAAAAAAAAAAAAAGGTTTTTTGGTTATTTGTGGCACTGACAAAATATTCTAAGGAATTGCCTTCTGCTCCAGCATCCTGAAGATTGTTTCATTTTTCTTTCCTGTTCTAACAAATTGCTTGGACCTCGATACATTTGTTTACGTTTGTAGTTACAGGATAATTTAGTTTTTGACTACATAGATGCAGATACATTTGTATGGTTACTACTCATAACTTAAGGTTTTTAATTATTTGAAGATATTTGTAGTTGCAGAAATTCACCGATATCTTCTCCGAGTTTTAGTTTTACAAGCTAAGATAGCAGTGTTCATACCCCCATTTTGTTCATGTATAATGTAGTTTGCAACACATTTATACTTTTTTGATGAGAGGAGGATGGTAAGCTGGCGTTCAAGTCATCCTTTTGTAGATCTATGATGAGCCAACTGATGTTAATAAGAAATAAATAGTCAGATTTTGTTGCTAAGATGGTCAGGTGGCAGATAAGAAAGAGGGGATTGGTAGCATGTGCATGTAGATGCAAGTAAGATTGATTCCTCTAGGTTTCGGGGCATGTGAATGCTGGTAGAAGTTATTTATAATTGTCTTAAAAGATTATTGGACCATAATTGTTCTAATGTAATGAAATCAGAAGATTCTGCTGCTTGTACTCGAAAGAGTTTATTTGTCTAAAAGAAGTAAGGGAAAAGGAAAAACTTTTAGGAGACCCCAATGAAGCGGGACTTTCATGAGCAAATGGTTTGAAATATTTTAAATGCAGGAGTGGATTTGATTGACCTAATTTTAGCAGAACATAGACTAATTGTTTGACAATTTGAAAAAGTTTCTTTTACGCTTTCCAATCCATTTAACCGGTCCTAGAAGTGATGCTTATAGTAATATGCTGGAAAACAAAGTTCAAGGCGACCTAAATTAAGCCAAGTGCCATCGTTTTGAGTTTCCAACATTTAATAGTTTGAATAAGAGCTTTGCCTACCTGTCATATTTAACATTGGTGAGTTTTTTTTTTTTTAATTTGTTATTAGTCAAGATAAAATAGACTGATTTAATTTTGTTAAATCTGTAAAAGCTACCTGATAGACTGGTATTCACTCTTGCAAGCTCCAGCAGATTGTGTTGGCCCTTGCTTAATGTTCTGCAGTTTTTAGTGTTTGTGGAAACACTTTTCTGTAATACTCTTTTCATTTATAATGTAGTTAAGCACTAAGAAATTTATATCCACAGATTCAGGCACTTCTTGGTGATTATGATGCCATCCATGTTTGTAAACGGGAATATTAAAAGTCAGAAAGGACAGCAAGGGGTTGAAAGGATCCTACATCCTCATCCTAGGCAGGGATACACATCCAAATTCCATCCCTTGCAGGATTAAAAATAGGATTCCACCTGGACGAACTCTCTTTATTGCTTCAAGTGAGAGGGCACCTGGTTTCTTTTCACCGCTCTGTGTCAGGTAAAAGCTCAGTTTCGCATATGGTTCTAGGTTTAGAACTTCAGATAACGTGATCTAGCCGGATCTCAGATCTAGTTATTTTCTTGTAGTAACACCTAGATTTTTCTCTTTTTGGACATACTTGACGCACATATAAATGATTTCTTTCTTATAAACTCAGTTCACAATTAGAGAATGGAAGTGTATAGCTTCAAGAGAAAAAGGGAAAATTACTGTTTGGGTATTCTTTTTCCTGCTTGATGGAAAAGTGGTAGAAGGTATGAAGCTTTCTGTTACCCATGCAATATTATAACTACTAATAATGAAAATATGCTTCGGTAACTGTGATATGGGAATTGCTTTCCATCTCAAAAACAGGGAAATATGTTGAAGCAATAGTGACAATGATTAGAACACTAATGTTTGCGTACAAGGGTCGTTAATTTTGTTTCTATTGCCTTCTGCTCTGCTTCTATGGATGTCATTGCATACTTGCATCAACGAGGGCTCAAAAGTAAACACAAATGTTGTTCAAAAATTTCATCCATCGGCAAGGTGACCTTTTGTCTTCTTTTCCAGGTACAAATTAGCATATTCATCTAACTATAGTGACATCCTGGATGCTGTGGTTGAGAACAATTACCAGTTTCTCACGGTTGAGGGGCTCTTCTTGATGGGAGCCTGGACATTCATTAAAACATACAAGGAATACGAAAAAGATATCGGGCTCACTGATGATCAAAGAAGAACACCAAGAGTTGGCAAATACCTGTTTATTCCGTGGATAGAGAGCAGGAGTGATGACACTGCTCGTGATTGAACCCATACCTTTTGCACTTATTGCGTGATACTCGCTTTCGTGGCCATTCTTTGGTGCCAGGTACGCAGTTCCTTTGCATATCAATATCTTGTGGCTTCAGTAGAGAATGAAAATCATGGGGGAAAATGAAAGCGCCCTAGTTTGTCATGTAAATTTAGGTCGAAAGTACCCAACAGGATGTAATGTGTTAATCAACTATAATACCTGATTCTAAATTATATAAAATCTGAAACCCATTCTTCATGTACAGCACTTTCATAGTTACAATTGGGATCAACTTTTACGGGATGATGGCGGTTGTGATTTGAGTTGTATTAGAAATTCGCCTAAATACAAACACAAAGGCTACAAAATAAATTGGGTTTTCCTGTGGTCATACTACTGCAGTCTGTGAGAAAGCATCATACATGCAATATCCATTTGTACAATCCCATGATCTACATCTCATGTTTGGTCCAAAAAAAGACCAGGATTGCTACCATATGCTAATTAATGCCCACTTTGTACCTGTTCTCCCAATTTTCTTACAAAAATTCTCTTTTATTTTTCTTTTTAAAATTTTTTAAATAAAGGTGGCGGACGTTTTGGAGTCAATTCATTCACCTTTTTTTTTTTTAAATTTTAATTTTGCAAATTAAAGAATTATGTTATACCACTCGTTTAAAGATTATGTTCCAAGCAACATTTGGAATCTATAAAAGTTCATTTATTTTTAATTAATTTTCATATAATTTTTTAAATAAATATTTTGTCATCAAAGAATTTGGGACAATCAAGATCAATTGTGAAGCAAACAACGGGCACAATACACAAAGAAGGATGCATTAGGAAGGTAGGTGTTTCAATTATTATATATAAATTGATGAGATCCAATAATATTAATAGAATAAATATATAAATTATTTTGACTAATAAAATTATATGTTAATAATACGTTTACACTTAATTACCAATTGAATCAATCATCGTCACTCGCAAATGCAATATTTTTCAATTAAAGTATACATTTGATGTGCTAATAATATAATATAATAGTTTATATTACATTATTTATCATATCAATTAATACATAAATTATTTTAAGTTATTTTTTTATATATATATACATATTATTAGAAAATATACAATAATACCCACTCAAACACACGTTCAATTTAATTTATTAAAAAATTGCACATTAGTTTTCTAATCAAAATTTTTAAAAAAAAAACCTTCTTAATGGCGACTAATTGTGACATTTTTTCAGTTGTGCAAGGGGAATAACTTAAGCATTGGTTGATAAATTGTTCCTTCTAAGTGGGAATCCATCCTCAATGTTCGAAAATTGAAGCCAAGAGGCCGGGTTGGGTTCAAAAAAAAAAAAAGTTAGAAAGATGTTCGATAAGAATTGACCCACAAGTCTTTATAATTTTTTTTAAAAAAATTATTTTTTTAATTTAATTACATGTGGGATTCACGTGCCTATGCTGTGCACGTGACAGCCCCCACCTTCTGGGTTCATTTTGAATCCGTGACGGATGCAAGACGGGTCAAATTTTACTATTAAAAAGGCTAAGCTGTACCGTCAACCCAATCTTTTGGACACCTCTAATCAATGCTAAGGTTAATTAAACAAAGAATAATGCCATGAATGAAAACTCATATATGAATTTTTTATACAAATTTATATAATAAAATTATATTATTACCACATGTCTCACATAATAATTATTTTTTCTATAAATTTTTATTTATTATTATAAAATATATAAAATGTGGTGAAAAAATTATATTGTCATGTTAATTTTTAGGGATAAATTTGTATTTATAATACTTTTAATTAATAATTATATATGTAAACTTATTGTTGTTGATGGATGTCACATTAGGATTTTTATTAGAAAATTTTTCTTTGAGTTCGAGCTATTGTTCTTTTTTAATATAACAAAAGGAATATATAAAATTCTCTTTAATCGGATGTGAATGAGTTTAAATTTCATACCTATTATACTACCTCGAGAAATTATATTTTCTCATTATAAAAATGAAAAATACATGAAAATATGATTGGAATTATTGTATTTTTAATTTTTTAATATTACATAAATTAATTTTATTTTTTAGTTAATGTTAATAATTTACTTTGAAATTTATTTCAAATATTTATTGATTTTATGTTATAATAACTATGAATTGAAAATTACAATATTTCAATATCTAAATATATTCAATTTAAAACTGATGGACTTTCACCTTGTGCAATCTAAATATGGATAATGACTGCTTTTTCCCACATTTATAGTTTATTTCTCCAACTTTCTCAACTTTTTCAAATATAACCAAATACCCCCTTAACGTGACAGACGTTAAGTTACATCAAATTTATATTCCATTCACAGGTTCCAAAACAAACTTGATCGAATATTCGTGAGAGACGTCCAGATAAGGTGGCATGTAATTATATAACGTATAAATGCATGGTGGATCTGATTGGTCATCAAATATTTTAAATAATTTAAATTATTATTTTTTATATTGCAAAAACAAACTTGATAATGACAAATAACGTAAAATAAAGGACATTGAACATGTTACATGGATTTTTTTTTAAATTATTTGCTTAATTAATTAAAGAATTAAGCATACTTTAAAAATAAACTTCGACATAAAAACTCATCTTAATTTTGAGATTAAATGCAAGGCTTAGTATAGATCTTGAGTATTGTTGAGAGATGATTTAGAGTGCACGAAACTGTTTGGAAGGTTTTGTAGGTTTAAAAAAAAAAAAAAATGGAGGAGAAATGATTGTTTTAGGATTGATTAGATGTTGGTAGGAAGATAGAGGGGCATTTTAGTCTTTGCAAAGAATTTATAATATTTATTAAAAAAGAAATTGAAGCGAAGACATATTGTTCAAAATAAATCACCTTTTAAGATAAAAGGCCCTAATTACGGAGGGAAACCCACGGAAGAAGGCGAGCAATGAATCTCAACTGAGTGTCTTGATATTCCCACGTCATCCGACGGCTTAGCTTTTAGTTAACCAGAAGCAAATGGTGAGCCTAACTTTATCTCTGACACGTGGAAAGTCGAAACAAAGATAGCGTCACTTGTACGTGCCATTCCCAAATGGCAGTTACGCACGTGTGAATGTCTCTCTCTCTCTCTATATATAGGCGCACGCTGCAAGCTGATACTCCGGGGGAGGACGCGGTGAGATAGAGATTCCATCGCCGGAATATTCATTGTTTTCAGGTGAATGAGATCTATTTATTTAATTTTCATCGTTATCGTATTAAATAAGAAAGACAAACTTATAGAATATTTGTTTTCCGTCGGAAAATGAGTTTACTGCTTGGATTCTAATGTTGATGAGAATTGATGGAAAATGGAAGTAAACTCTGAATCGTTTGTTATATGTTAAGTGAGTAACTGATCGTGTGAGATTCATTGAAGCTGAGTGTTATTGTTTCTCGGATTTCAGATATTTAAATGTCCAATGCTTGCATTTTTTTAGTTTTAGGAGTGTCTGTTACCTGATATTTGATTGCTGCTGTAAAATATTTGATTCAGATATCAATACTGTATTTTGGAACTGATTTTGGCATCTTCAAAAGTGCTTTCAGATTTTGTAGAGATTTGGTGTCAATTTTACAGTGTCTGAATGAAATATACAAAAAAAAAAAAAAAAGAAGAAGCTTTTTGATGCTAGAAGAGCACTACAAGTATTTTTGAATGGAATAGTTAATAGTTGCTTCTTGTAAAAACAATCTACTTTTGGATAGAAAAGCACTTCATCGTTGCTCTTCCAAAAAGTGTTACTTTGTGCTTCTGTGAAATATGACATTACTCAAAAGAACTTCTATGGAAGCAGTCTCACATACACTGTAACTTCTTTTTGTTGAGAGTTGGATGAACTGAATCTTAGAGGTTTTGGAGATATTAAGTACCGTCTAAATGTTTGAGATTAGAAACTAGTTTGTGATTTGTAAATTTTGCTATGTTATGAATGTAGAATTATGATTTATGATTTACTGATATTCCTTTGTTTTCTCAGTGTCCAAACTGAGTTTTATTCCTTGCTTCCAAGAATCTTAACCTCTAGCTCGTCTTAGCTGGATAATTGTTGATCGGCTAAAAACTAATGAGAAAGAAACTAATAAAATTTTAGCTTTTTGCAGGAAAAAAAAATAGAGTTGGGATTTTAACAAAGCCTCCTCTGTTGTCATGCCGTATCTTGTACGTGAGCATCTATTTATTGGAAACATATCAGACGCAGCAGAGGTTCTCCAAAACGGTGGCACTGAAATTACACATATACTCTCAGTTTTGAGTACTGCATCGATATCGTTTTTCACCGAATGGCGTAGCAGTCTTATGATCCCCTCTAAGGAGATTAAGAAGGTTTATGTTGGTGGATCTGGTGGTAGTGGCTCGGGCCCTGATGATGGTCTAGGTGATGGGTCAAGAAGCTCTTTGTCCCCCGAGAAACTCTTGTACTTGTTGGAATATGCCGGCAAGGATTTGAAGCTGGTGAGAATGGCAGTGCCTATTCGAGATATGGAGAGCGAGAATTTGTTGGATTATTTGGATGTTTGTTTAGATTTTATTGATCGGAGTAGAAAGGAAGGCTCCGTTTTGGTCCATTGCTTTGCAGGAGTGTCGAGGAGGTATGTTTGTTATGGATTCTCAATATTTTAGGTTATCAGTGTATCTATGTGCTATGTATTTCTTCGTATCAATTTTTGTCGTGTACTAGGGAAACACTGTATGGCATTAAAGCATAATGGATGAATTATAGACCAAAACAAAGTATTGCTTTTGTATATTTGGTCTGTTTAACCTCTTTCATTGCATATAATTTTTGTATATGCCCACAAAAGCACATTTACTTTTAACAACTAGGTTTTCTGTAGTTGCACTCTCCTCAACATCAATATTTTCTGGGCTTATTAACTTGAGATTATTTTTCTGGACACGAATAATAATATTCCTTGTGCAATTGCCTAAAAATTCATCAGGATATTCTTATTGCTTCTATTTTGGTACACACTTTTTTGCATATTTATGTAATTGACTACTTTTTTTTGCGTCACCTGTTCTTAGGTTGTAAAATTTTTTACTATGAAATGGGAACCTAGATTACCATAGACTGAAAATGGAAACCCCCTCTAATAATCACCTCAAGATTTTTAAGAGACTTTATTTACACGAAGGAATTATATCTTTGGATGTTTGCATCAATGGAGACAGTGGAATCGGCCATCTAGGTTTTAAGCTTTCTGCCGGCTTCTGGGTTAATCTTAATATATTGATGGCTATATTATTTACAACTTTTTTTGATACCCTGAAATCGCTCAATCTCTATAGTAAAATATAACGCTCTGCACATGCAAAGTCATTGCAATACCTTATATTATTATATGTTAAGTTGAGTTATTTATAAGCCATAATAGATAACTATGATCATAGGGGATCTCTTATAGAGCATCTCACCGAAATAAATACTTGAATGTCTTCTGTTGAATTTGATAAATGACTAAGCAAAAAAAAAGAAAAAAGTGAATTAATCATGTTTTCAGGAAACCCAACTATTCTATTACTTAGTATAGTAACTCGTTTATTTTCTAATGACTAGGGGAAGCTTATTTCAAATTTTGTATAACAGTGCTGTTCTACAATCAGTGCAAAAAATGTGGCATTGGTTTTTCATATAATTAAATATACTCATTTGTGACCAGTAAATGTTGATAGAGACACTTGAATTTTTATATAGGAAATTTGAGTTTGTGGTGAAATTCTTTATCGAGAACAATCAAGTTCTTACCAAAAAAAGGGGGCAAATTTGTTTATCACCTTCCTAATGTTCTCCAAGATGGCTGACATGATTTCTATTGATTTATTCTGTTTAATTGTGTCAGATGTTTGCATGTGTTTCCACACTCATCTTTTTTTTGCAAAAATATTATTTGTACTTACTCAACAATAACAGTAATTACTATTTACTTTTGTGATGAGAAATTTAATTATTCATAAATGTAGAGGTAAGTAAATTTTTTTTATTATTTCACTTTGCTAATGTGTCAGACGTTTTCTAGAACGGGCCTACATTATAATAACTATTCCAGTTTGCTGAGTTGTCAAATCCTATGGGTTTACGCCCTTCTTTGCATGTGTTTGTTGCAGCGCAGCTATCATTACAGCATATCTGATGAGAACTGAACTATTATCTTCAGAAGGTTTGAACAAATCCATTATCTGTTTGGATTAATGTGGGTGTAAACAGTGGTACTGGTTGTTTTTGCAATTTGTGATTTCAAACTCCTATATTATCAGTCTCTCTTTTATCCCTTTTTCCTTTTTAAAAAATTGTTATCATTATTATTATTATTAATTTTTTAAGCCCTATACATTCTTGCAGATGCACTTGAATCTCTACGGCAGAGTTGTGGGTTTGTTTGCCCTAATGATGGCTTTTTAGAACAGGTGACTTATGGCATTACTATAATAGTCTGTGCTTTATGCACTGACACTGAATTAACTCTTTAGGTACTAAGTTTCTAACCTCTCTAGCATGCATTGAATATGTTGATGGATATATATATATATATATATTTCACCTTATTGCAGTTGACAATGTTTGAGAAAATGGGTGTCAGAGTGGATCATGCTAACTCCATTTACAAGCGATTTCGCCTGAAAGTACTAGGTAAACTTTTATCTTCTACAATTTCCTGCTTTGTTCAGTCTGATCTGTTCAAAGTTATTTTTGTTTTTTTTTTGGGAATACCAGATTCATTTTAATGTCTGTAAATTTGGTTCCTTTCTGCGATCGTGTAGGCTAGTTAATTTTAGGTGATGTAATTGAGTTAGAGCTGCAGATAATTTTAGGCTAGTTAATTCCAAAATCTATGACCGTAATTTGGAGGGTTTATCACACTAAAAAGTTTTCAACTTTGGTAAAATTGTTTCTGCTGAAAAGCAGGACATTCACTTTCTTAACACATTTGGGAAAAATTGTATAAATATCTGAGGAACATTTTTCTAAATATATGTTATTTGACGCTATATTGAACATAAAAAGGAGTTTTTTATTCATATAGAATGGCAATCATCACTTGAAATTCTTTTGATTAATTTTGTACATTATCAGTCATTTTTTATTGTACAGCCGTAACAAATCCTTGAGTGCCCATTTGTTTGTTTAATGTGGACCTAGAGAAAGAAGAGGATCCTTGACATTGAATTGAAACTTATAGCACATGAAAGTGGATGTTTGAGATAAATCACTATTTGAAAAGAGTTGTGGAGGGATGGATGTGCTCCAACCTTCAATTTGTGAAGATTCTTGTTGGATCAGCAGAGGAATATTTCTTCCATTGTACAATCAGGGACTGGTTGCCGTGGGTTGTGAATTATCTATTTGCCGTGGGTTGTGAAAATTGCCCGTATCAGTTTTAGAAAATTTCTTTTCCTGGACTTTGACAGCCAAGTTTGACTACAGGATTTGAACCATTGAATTTGGATATGAATGCTGATATGTCTGGGTTGAAATTAGTGCGCTTATTGTCTATTTGAATTTTAGATGAAATAAGGTGTTAATTGCAAATCTCAATGGTATTCTTTTGTGCTCGCCGTTCATAATGGATAAAGTATGGTAAAGAGAAACACTTTCATGTAGAAAAGGGATGAGTTTTGAATACTTTACTAATTTTACTTTAGATTGAGAAAAAAATATGACAAAATAATCAGGAAAATGTGTGAAACTTACTTCGACTGTGTTATTCAAAATTGTTTGATAGCTGAAGGAACATGAGTAATTGAAGTAGATCAAAGAGATTTGTTAGATATGGTACTTTTGCCTTGTCTTGTTTTCCCCCTTGATGTTTGGTCCCTTAGTATTACTGGAGAATGTTGGGCTAATCACTGGAAGAACTTAAGAAAGGTTTTCATACATTTCTCTCAGGTGATTCTTATAACCGTGGAGAGAGAATAGACACTTCCAAGTTTGGAGCTGATCCTGGCTTGCTGGCAGAAGTTTCATCTGTGGTAGCTGCAACTCCAAACGGAGCAGATAATCGTACTCCTGCTTATCGCTGCAAGAAATGTCGTAGAGTTGTTGTATTGCAGGAGAATGTTGTTGATCACATTCCAGGTGACGGTGACACAGCCTTTGAGTGGAACAAACGCAGAAGTGGCAGCCGTTTCAACAAGCGTGATGAGTCTGAGTGTTCTTCTATGTTTGTTGAACCTCTTCGGTGGATGACAGCAGGTATTTTTTGTTGTGCTAGGCCTGCCTTGAATATTGATATCGACATTGATGAGTGTTACAGCACAAGCTCAAACTATATTGCTTACCTTTCCTGCAACTCCTTAGTCTGGGTATTCTTCTATATCTGTGGCATTTTTGAGCTTGCAAATTGCAATAAATTTTCAAAGAGGATTCCCGCAAATTTTCACTTGGGAGTTTAGGAAATGATTCAATGATCAACTGATCAGGCTTACTAAATTCCATGGTCTGTGTGCATTCTCTGTCAGTAATATATCCTTTTGTATCTGAGCCACAAAAAAAAAAAAATGCTTTGGTTTCTGAAAATTTTCACAATTTCTGAAATTATATGCCCCTGATATTCTGGAATTGGGATTCTTGGTGAAAGCGTTGAGTAGAAATGCATAGTTTAATATGTTGAGTGAATCTACCTATAGCAAGCCCTCATATGATTCATAATTATGTTGGTTGTATGATTTGTGAAAGTAGTGAGATTGTTATTTCAATTGGTATTGTTGTATATGACAGTCAATTGTCTTGTTCCCTCTCTAGTGGTTATATATTTGTGAAAGTACAGTGTCATTATAAACTACTGCACCCCATACTTGGAGCCTATGAGTTCCCCTTCTTTTACCTTTTGCTAAGTAGCAAGATTTGGGGGGCTCTTTTGTATATGATTTATTATGAAGTAAATATTATGTTTGTAGAAATACATTATTATACTCTACATGCTACGTGAGAATCTTTTGGAAATTTTGTTTGTCTAGATATAGTAGAGAATATTTGTTCTCAGCTCCAATGCAATGTTGGTTCATTGGGTCAATTAGACGCTATTACACTTGTGATATGAAGAAATACGAAAAGGAAAAAGAAAAAGCAAAAGGTTATTTGTAGCTGTTCGAAATGCACAGTGTAGTTTATATATTCTGGTATTCTGGTTGTTAGCATCAGTGATTTGACATATTGTAGGAACAACTGTTCTGTTTAGTCCTGGAAGGATTCAGGCCCATTTTCCATTTTTTATTTTTCCTTTTTTGGGGTTTATGCAAAGATTGCCTCTTTTTTATAGTGGAATTTTTTATATTTGTTTATGAGATATGGATGCAAGCAGGATTTACATTTTTGTTGATTTGTTTCTTGTGACTCAGTTGAAGAAGGTGCATTGGAGGGGAAGTTGTCCTGTGCCCATTGTGAAGCACGGTTGGGTTACTTCAATTGGTCAGGCATACAATGCAGTTGCGGGAGCTGGATCACCCCTGCTTTTCAGATCCATAAAAGCCGTGTTGACATCAGCACAGTCTGATATTTTGCAGAGAAAGAAAAGGAACCTTCTCAGCTTATCCAGGTAGACCTAGTGCCACCCTTTTCCATTCAGAATAACAATTATACAGGCATATAATGTTCAAAGTGATCCTCAAGTCTAGAAGAAAGGAGGTCTAGAGAGAGATCCAAATTTGCTTGCTTCTGGTGTCGTGACTTCGGGGCTGGAGATTGAATTTGCGGACCTTTGACACTATAATGGTAATGGAGGTTGTTTCCATGTTTAGTTATCTTACAGGGATTTCTTGGCTCAAATACTGCAAACGGGGCGGGTGGGCGGGTTTTGCTTCTTTTGTTTCTTTTGTTTCATTGCAATTTCTGTCACTCCTCGATGAAGAGTAAAGAATCGGTAGCACTAGCACGGTATTATTAACTAGTTAATAATGATCCTCTTGTTGATCCTCTTGTTGTTCAATCCAATGGATACCTATTAACGGTAGTACTTCAAGCTTGTTAAGCCTGGTGTTAATTAAGAATTAAACTAAGCCTGAGGAATGTCAACAGTTTGTTGTTTTGTTGAACGGTCCTAAGTTTTATGCACTTTACATGCTTTAATTGTATTAAAGATGAGGTCATTTGCCATTTGTTCAAGCTTTACATCCTGCATTGTTCTTACAAATGACAGAATTTAATAATTTTAAGTAAAATAATTTTATTATATTATTATATTAATATAATAGGATTAATTAATTATTAATTTGTATTAATATTCATTAATAACTACATTTTTTTTAAAAAGGTTATAGTTAGTTTATTATTAAGTATATTTTTTTTTCAATAACATAAATTATTATTTTTATTTTTATAATTTTTTTTCAATATTATTAAAAATTAATAATTAAATAATTTTATTACATTAATATTATAAAATAATGAAATTATCTTATTTAAATTTATTTTTTCCCGCAATAACCACTAATATTTTAGGTTTGCTCAATTCCTTTCACGTTTAAGGTGGGAGGAAGAAAAGGACATTACTTCAATATCTATGAAGTCCCATGCGGGGTCCCATTTTTCTTAGTTTGTCTTTCACACCATCTATTTACCTATTTTAATTCTATACCTTGCACAAACATAAATTTTAAAAAAAAAAAATTAGCCCTCCCAAGCTCGGTACAAGAGAAAATCAATGTTTTAGCTTCTAGGACAAATGTTCAAACCAATTAAGAATATCCCGCCTGCCAGAACGCCATCAGTAACCATACATCATAAAAATGATACCTCCAAGTTCCAACATAAGATTGTTGCGAGACACACAAAGTTGGTCAATAAATTTTACTCGAAATAAGCATGGCTGATTGCAAAAGCAGCCGATAAGGATCAAGCTAATTTACAAACTTACCAACAACTAAGTGTGAACATTAGCGTATGCCTCAACAGTCTGCATGTATGGAACAACAGCGTCTGACACTCTGAGGACAATGCATATTGTCCATCACGGTGTAAACAATGGTACAGGCTCCTAAACTGCAGTGACATAGGCGTACACGTCGCGAATTAAAGCTATGGATCTAGATACATAGGGACAAAAAGGTGAAGAAAAGAGACCCTTCGGAATCATATTGATTAGTGCCACGATGAATTCCTAGAAGCAAAATCCACTGCTTCACCATGATGGTGCATGCATATCTGTTGCAATCACCGTATCTTGATGTCAATAAAATTCTGTCTGTGGCTTAAGGAGGTCCAGGTTTCACATTCTCAGCCATCATCTGACTAAATTAGTGGGATTGAGCTTCAAGAAGTATATTTGTGGCTACATTGATGTCATTTCTAGCCTGCACAAGCGCCTGTCTGGCTGAGTTCCTGTCAAAGCCCATAGAAACCAGCATAGCAATGGAATCTTCTGGAAACTCTATGGTTGAAGGCCCTGGAGCAGGATAATTTCTCTGGAACCAAAGAGAATGTGAGTTGTTCTACAATGCAGATGATGGAATCTAATCATGTCAAGAATTCAATATGATTTATAGCAAATAACACATATACAGCTCGAGATAAATGAGAATATCTTTATTCCCAATGCAAGATAAAATCAGGCTAAAATCTTCATCAAATAAATTGTCATAGATCAAGACATCAGCATCAGAGACGTAACTTTCATTAAGATGTAAATTTATCAAAATTGGTGTCAATTGCAAATATTGACAATTATGCACATGTCAATTAAACTTTTGTCACTAACTACTATGGTTCTATATGGCACCAAAAGCAACCCAAATAAACCCCATGTATGGTGCATAAGACAGACGTTATGCATGCTCAAAATTCAAATAACATACATTATGCCAGAATAAAGCATCAAATTTAAGTGTCCATGGAGAAGAAACACTGCCAACAGAGTATATCCATCTCCCTAGCAAAGGAGTTGGGAGGGAAAGGGAGAGAAGGAACAGAGCACCCAGATTCAAATCCCACACACTAAGAAAATGATTTCAGAGGTGCATGCCTACATGATTAAGTTATTCTAGTTGACAATTAGACATGTTTTAAGCAGATACCAGAATTGAGATATTCAACCAAGGCACTTGCCTCCATTTGGCGTCCAGCATATGATGGTATGCTTCCTACAATAATCCTACTTTGCGGTGCAGCTGGACTCCCCATAGATGGCAAAGAAAGCCATGAAAAGAATGAAGTAACAAACTCTGGGAACTGTTGCACAAATATAGACACAATCTTGAACTTTAAAAATCTTCATAAAAACATAAGCACAAAAACTAAATGCTACAAACAATTTCAATATTATACAGATCTCAAAAAATTTTCTAGCAGAATGTGTATGCCTCAAGTACACTACTTCCTGCTATGACAATACTTTCACAATAACTGTTATAATGCAGAAAGAGCTGAATTGCACTAAATGTTGGATGATTTCAGTGAGTATGAATCAGCATGCACATCTCTGTAATGGGTTCATCCATGAATTTTTCACCTTTGCCTTACGGATGCGTAAAAAGTTTAGACAATATAAGGAACCAGCAAGGATGCCACATATCCCTGGCAACATAGATCTCTTCCAGGATGATAAAAGAAGCTGCAAGAAAAAAAGTAATATATCTGGCACGAGAACAGAAGTAAATGTGACAAGTATTTAATAGATTACACCCAATCTCACCTGAAGACCAGCAAGATATATGAATGACTTATCAGAAAAGCGGACTCCAAATACACGAAACCTTGTAGAAACTGGAATGTCAAAGAAAAACGGTACAAACGAAGCAAATATAAGACCATATGGTCCAGATGTGAGGTTCAGTGCAGGATCTGCAAAATGGAAGATATAAGTGAATTCTGCCGCTCACCATTTAACATTATAGCACAGAACATCAATACTTCATCTATGCTGAAAAATAGGAGTGATAGCTAATATAATACATATTCCCCCACAAGAACATGTAAATTCTAGTTCCATGAGATAGACTACAAAATTAATTATGTACCAGAAGCTATTGAACATGATACAGAAAGCCAGATCAGGTCATCATTTTTTTTTTCCATATCAAACATCAATGATACAGTAATAAAGGCATCTTCTTCAAATCCAACTTGTAAGAGACCCTACAGATATTTACTATTCCAGCTTATCTAAGATCTGCAATTAACATACCAAAGTTACAATCAACCTTTAGAGAGTCTTATTCAAAAATTGACACAACAACAAGAGTTGAGCAATCTAAATGATTGTAAGACGGTGATTTGCACCCCAAGGTACATTTACAGTAATTAGCATAACCACACTTTAGGATATCAGGATTGGCTCATGTTTGGTTAAGGCCCATATTGCTAGCACATTGATTGGGTTGCTAAACATACATATTAGGAGAGCATATTTATGAGTTGCGGATGGTATATGTAGTTCTACATCTTTTATCTCCATCACAGAAATCATCCCGCTGCTTGAATTTTCATTTCTTTTGCTAAGAAATCAAACAAGTATCCATTGAAATCAAAGCCTTACACAAAGGCAACAAGATACCTCAAAAAAAAAAAAAATCCCCAAAAGCGAACAAAGACTATACAAACTGTCCACACAGACTTCCTGCTGCTGGAATAAGTCAGTCTCTAGATTATGCTTCTCCTGCTCTGGGCATCTTGTTAAGACAGCTATATCTCCAGATCATTAAACCAATGAACTTAACTAATTATGTTAAGCAAATGTTGAAAAACAAACAAAAAAGGAAAGCCAAAAAAAGGGGAAATGGTTTAATTATGCAGTGCAAAGAGCATAATGAAACAAGTACTTAAGAACTTGAAATTAGAAGAGCATATAAGCAATTGTAGACAGAATACATACCTTTGAGAAGAGAAAGTGCAAGGACCTCAAAGAGAAATGAAACTGTCGCAGAGAACAACATGAAGACCTGCATACATGAAACATATTTGTTCTCAAGCACAATAGAGGTAGTAGTAGTATTAGTAGTAATAAATAAAGGAAAAAGAAGAAGAAGAAGAAGGTGCAGTTTGATATCTTCTGTTCGATCATTGATTAGATGGACTAGCAAGAGATTAATTAATTGAGCAAACCATAGGAAACATGGTTTACAAAATATGGTATCTAACACCAGTGCACAAAGTTGACATAATATAATTGAAGTTCATAAATATATGTTTATTATGCAAGTCAAAAAGCAACAAATGCGTACGAGAATATCAAATATAATTTATTCAAACCATGAAACGCACCATTAACTAAATCTGTGACTCTCAACACAATCTCATGGAGCTAATTTTGCAGAAATGACTTAAAGTGCAAGGGCAAAATCCTTATAGAAGTAGAAGAGCATGTAGAATCTCCAGCATATGACAAGTGATGACCTAGACATGTTATATACACAGTAGCTTAGGTTATCAGCCACCGTATAATTCACATAAAAAGCAATTTAGATTTCATATACCATGAGAACAATAAATACACAGCCAAACCAAAATTGACAGGGATGAGTTTTTGACAGCAGTCATCATGACTATAAGAAAATGCACAGTTAAAGTATTCAAACCAGCAAATGAACTTCACAATTCAGACTCAATATCATGTATCACAGCAACCTGCCTCAATATAAGAAGTCTTTGACACAGTGCTGGAAATGGTACCCCATGCAAAACAGTCAAATTATCAATTAGAGGACCAGTTGTACATACATTGGGGCTTCATCATTCCATGACTTTGATCCTTTCATGCATTTTTTTTATTTTCCATTTTTCTTTCTCCGCCCATTACGACCACTAAATTAACTGTGAAAAAATCTTGCTACCACAAAAAAAAAAAAAAAAAAAGAATAAATGCACATCTTGTTCATTTTAAGAAACAGCTTGTCCAAACAAATAAAGCAAGTCAGCTGCTCCTTCTTTGCAGGCAAAAGGGACGGTAGTGTTCATTCTAATTTTTTTCTTTTTCTTTTTTTTTCCTTTTATATTCATTCTCTTTTCACTCTAACTTGCATAGCTCTCTCCAATTCAGGGTAATAATGAATAGAATATTGCAGTCCAGGTTTTATTTTCGTTTATTCTGATTATACAGTAAGTACTAAAATACCAATTTAATCCTCTGTATTAAATGCACAAGATATTTGTGATTATTCTTCAGAAGAGGTAGCAAAATAAGATACAACAACAGAATTCTTGAGCAGTACAATATGGATGATACTTACTGAGTATTTATTGGAACCTATCTGTCTCTCAAACACCCTGAAGTAGTACAGCAGATAGAGTCCAAACATCAGTTCTGGGACAGATGAGAATGAAAAGCCTGATACAATCAATTTCCATAGGCGAAAATTCGTGAAGATATCCTGTCATTACGTAGCAGAAGCATGTTAGGACACATCATATCCAAAAGTTCAGTGTACAACCTGTAAAATCATTATCACATAATCTGCACAAGTTCTATTCCCTGTTTCTTCTTCAACTCAGTTTACCAACTAAGATTATAACACAGAAAAAATAATTTGAGGAAATGCAACCACCATAATTATGAGTATTATGTCATTCTCTTCCAGGCTAGCATATGCAATACACTACAATTCAAAAAAATTGTTCACATGCTATTTAATTAGTACAGCTAAGAGGTGGAACAGAATTAATAGATACAGTATCACGGAGAAGAGATTTTTCAATTACAGTCCTAACTTTATTACCATCTAACAAGAAATACACAGAAGTGCAGCGTGAAACCTGTGCTTTTACAACTATTTCAAGCCATGGATCTTTTGATATCCAATTGTAGAGAATCTTCCAACTTTGTTTTCACTATAAACTCTTATACTTTCTCACTTTCTAGTTTCTCCTAATTTTCCATCAATCTCTAGTCTTTCTCTATTTTACCTAAAAGTCTTTGATATAAAACTGCAAGAGTAAGAGTTGGTGAAAAGCAAGAAAATCAGTCAGAGACTAAAAGCTAGAGTATGACAAGAATTGAGTGTTTCTGAACCATTAAATATCACAAAGGAATGGTCTAAGAGATAATTGTTCATGCGTCTAGCCTTAACATCCCTTAAATTCCACAATATCCAGTTTTCAAGTTCTTCATAAGTAAAATATTCAAAAAACAAAAGAAAAATCTCAATATACATGATTTCATGCAAGCAAATACACTAGACATTTTTATACCTAGGATCATACATTTAGCATCCTATTGCTCCACAATGAAGGTTCACTATTAGAATGTTTTAGCGATGTTCCCAAATTATCATATGCTGAATAAATGAATTATTTCTAATTAAAAGAAATTTCACAATTTTGTTAGATTTGACTAAGGTTAGGAGAGATTATTATGACAATCATAGTGCTTAAACACATGTCAATACCGGCATGGCTGAAAAATCAAACACCAGACACAATATTTGTTTAAAGGTACAGGCTTCATAATAAGTTGTTATCAACAAGAGATATTATGCCTGCTTTTCTTGATGCGATTCAGGGCAAAGCAGGCAATTAAAGTGATACCACTGTGAAAAACTTAGAATAAGGGCAGAAGAAACTCAAAGAACAAGATATTAACATACTCTCATTCAAACCAGATGCAAATGATGCAATGTATGTACCAATCAAGAGATCCCATAATCCTCTAAAGTTGCAAATGATGCAATGTATGTACCAATCGAAAATGAAATAGAGTGCATTGAACCTTAAGTTTTACCCATGCATGTTTAAAGCGTCTTTCAAGACAATGAAAAGAAACTCTTAAATGAGATGTAACGGCCAAATACATAAAAATGGTCATAGAAAAGCAATCACAAAGCATTGACCAAATAGACCACAAACTCAAAAAGTTAAAGCTTGATGCAAGCTATCCCTACTTATATCCACCAAACCAACTTGCAACCTCTTGAGACAGCTCACATCTCACATTGATCAACAATAATGAAGTAGCACAAGCCTTGAATAATAAACACTCATGCCAATTTTAACAAATGCACCATATACCCAAAACAGTAAATCCTCAAACATGTAGATTTCACCCCAAAATAAAAAGTAACAGAATTCTAATTTCATGTTTTCCACCCATAAAAGCATGAAACACAATTCCAATTCAATCACAAAAGTTAACCAATTGAAGTTCCCTTAACAATTATATACTGAAGGAAAATCAAAACCAGATCAAGAGGATGCAATAAAGCACCAAAACATTGAATCCTACAACCTTACTTCTTATTGCAACAATAAACTTAAAAATTTTATTTATTTATTTATTTTTAAAAAGAAAGAGAAAAGAAGTAGCACAGTTTCTACTTATACAGAACCTATTTCCAATTACACCTAAAAAGCAATAGCACATCAGTTGAATTGATCTTCAATAATGACACTGAAGAATAAAGGAAAATCCACCATGACTAACACAATTGAACACCTCAAGATCATAATACGCACATACAACAAAAGAAAATACGGAGCACCAAAGATAAGCTTTTAATCATGATTCAATCCATTACTACTACAAAAACCCACTTCATATTACGCTTACAAAAAGAGAAAAGAGCGGAAAAAAAAGACCTGATATGACAAACCAATCTTGTTAAAACGGCCTTGGATCCCAAAGACCACGGTAAAGAGGGCACTGGCGATAACAAACGCTCTCGTAACAGGAGCATTATCTGTGATGCACCCAAAAAAAAAGGAAAGAAAATCATAACCAAATTTGATTCGTGAATACACACGCATGTCTTAAGTCAGAAAGAAAGACATTCCGGTCCGTACTAAAACCAGAGGGGCCGCCGTTCATATTCTTTATCTCAGAGAAGGAGAGACCAACGACCAAAATCCTTCGATTTTTAATTTCCTGGTAAAGGGTCTTGTTCGAGTTGTTTTTGGTTTCACCAGTCCTTACGTCCTCTCCGTCTCTCTCCTCTTCCCCTCTAGTTTTGCTTTCTGATTTTGTTTTTTTTTTTTTTTTAATTTTTATTATGTTTGGAGTTTGAGGTTAACAACATTTGGGTCCCTACTTTTTTTTATTTCAAAAATAGGTAACAATTTTCTACTTATAGGAAATAAGTCCCCAATTCCAACAAGATTGTTAATTTACCCTTAAATAAATCTAAATAATTTTGAATGATATTCTTATTTTTTATTTAAAAAATATCAACATAAATTACTGAAAATTATTGATTGAATATGTCATACACTAATTATAATTTTAAATATTAGAAAGTGTGTGTATACATACACACGCTATTTTTGTTTATTTTTTATTATTTTTAAAATTATAAGTAAATATATTTATTTAGAATTTTTATTTAATTTAATAATAGATTAAAGTTAAAAATTTTTATTTTCTAACTTAATTTTATTTTCAGATATGATTCTCAAATTTTTAATATTAAATTGAAAAAAATTCATCTAAATAACTAAAATTGTATTATATTCAATGTTCAATTGAAAAAAATTACTAAGACAAGAGAAGACGCTAAATAGTATAATTTAACACTAGAATGCATTGCAGTTATTTTAATAAAGAATATATCAAGGATCTACTTGATACAAACGGATAAATTGTGGGACCTGGATGTATTATACCATTCACGTTTCGGGTCGGAGTCTCTAGCCGCATTCAGCCCGAGTCAGTGAATTTCTTTCCCTTATAAGTTGCTATCGAAGCCCCGGTTTTATCTTTTCAGACCCCCATAATTTATTTTATTTTTTGCTATATTTGTAAATAATCGTACGTCCATGGAAGGCTATATAAATACCAATATAATTAATTATACCTGAAAATTTACGTTCAAAGTTTATATAAATATTAATATAATAATATATAAATATTAAAAATGAGATAATTGATTTGTACTTACAAATTATAAAAAAAAAAATTCTTAATTCAAATCCAAATGAAGAAATTACTGCAAGAAAAAAAATGCCCAATCACCTCAACGTACTCGAATTTGAGATTTTATTAAAAGAAGAATGGTACTAAAGATACTTCTTCATTGTACAAAGTGAAACGAAACCGTTTTGTAATTGTCCAAAATACATTAATTTTGTATCTTAATCTAATCAATATTACTATCCGACATCAAATTGTATGACATAAAATGTTTGTATTCTTGTGTGTTGTTATTATTATTAATTGTTTGAATCTTTTAATTCTTATTTTAGGAATTAATTTCTGAGAAAATTACTAAAGACAACTTCAACTGTTAATTTGAAGCCTTCAACGACAAACCTTTATTCTTCTCATTGCAAGTTTGGACATGGTGTGTACCATGTATCGGTTGTTACTTCCGTAGCACAAGTTTGTATACAGTTGATGAACTTGCGCTTAAAGCCAATGCTTTTCAGATTATCTATTGCAGAACTGCACATGAAATTGTGCTGCTGAAATGAAGAAGAGACTTTCTTCAACCAAATTGCAATTCCTCTTGTCGTGCACTTGTTGGAACAGATGCAATAAAGCGAGTTGAATCAATGTTATATATTATAACAAGAACTATTTTTAGTTATTGGGAATTCGGAGACTGATGTTGTAATAGTGGAGTTTAGCACCTGAAAAGGCTTACCAGTTTGAAAGACAGAAGCAATCAGGTCAGAACTACCATTAAACCTGGTATTCTTCAAATTCCGAGCGCAGCTGCATCCCATCTGTACCAGGATCTAGCTTCTATCCCCTTGGAAAAGCACTTTACATGTCATTAGAGAGATTGTATTTTACTTTTGCATGAGAAATTCAACTCCATAACCAATACTAATGACATATTTGCTTCCCAAGCAAGGGGCAAGGGGCCAAAAAAAAAAATTGAAGAAAACCCAACTCTGACGGACAAATTAAATCAGAATTGTAATTTAAGAACATAATACCTTAACAGAGACGCGATTCACACTGAAGAAATCTCAAACTGAAAGCCAAAAAACTGGTCAGGTTGCCCTGTCCTTTTCTATATCCAGCGGGGGATCGTGCTAGTGACACTGAAATTATATCTTGGCACATTGTATTTCTACTCTTTCAAGGTCTCCAAGACAAGAGCTAAATTAATGAAGCTTAATCTACTTTATATATTCTTCCAACTTCTGTGAATCAATCTTTTTATAATTCACAGTTCAAGATTTTTTTTAAAAAAAAGAGGGGATTATGCATGTACAGAGTGGAAAGCTGCTTATTGTCTATTCCTCCTAGGAATGGCTTGGCCATAGGCTCTTCCACACTGAGATCTCCTCCTCCTTATAAAGCTTTCTGATTCCTCCATAAAATCCATCAGCTCCGTTGCCTACTTCCCGGTGGTCCTTCCTGTTTATCATCATTTGCCTCCATCTTGAGCCAGTAGGATACTGGTTAAACTCCAAAATTACCGTATCTGCGGCAAAGATGTCATTGTGAGACTCTTGAATGATAGCAAGGTAAAGTGGAAATTTAAAAATGAAAGAGAAGTAAAGCTATAGGTGCTATGTATGCTATCAGAACCAAGACTTAAAAGGAGTCCCACGGAGTATGGGAAGAAGTTTATGAGAGCAATGGGGAAAGCCATTGTAATCAATGCATAATGGAGTTAAATGTTGCATAGCTGTAACTTCTATATGGCTAAATTCAGCCGAAATTGAGCCTCAAGACACTATGCAAAAGCAGTTACAGTAAGAAACATATACGAGCAAGCCAGCAACTAAATGTACAACAAATTTTTTTTTTTATTGTGCAGCCAGTGGTTCACCGGAAAAAGCATGTGGTGTTGAGTAACAATATCCTAAAACTAACGTCGATGACACAAGGTTCCTTTGGGTAGAAGCATATCATAATTTAGTTAAAAAGTCATAATAGGTCCATCAGAATAGCTACAATGCATAGTTCATAATCCATGGTAGAGAAATCAACTTCCTTTAAGTGTCTAAACTGGTGTGGCAAATGCAAGTCTAATGCAAGGAATATGTTACACATCTAGGGAGAAATAGTTCTATATGCTCTGGATTAGGCAACGCTAATCACAATTGACAACCATGTCTGTCCTTTATTTTGAACCCAATGGAACGAACATCACTAGTGTGCTCAGCATAACAAACTCAGTGCAAATAAATTGAGATGAATTGCAGAATCTAAAATGAGTACTCACCACTATAATGGCAAAGGCAGTGATTTTCATTTCTATCACATGATTCCAAGTGACCAATGACACCGTACCACCAACCTGAATTACATTAAGCTCAAATTATTGCTCTATTATACCAGTATCTATTATACCAGTATCTTAATTAAGTCATAACCAGTTTCATGGAGATCTGGTTTTGTTCATTAAGAAAAAACTGAATACAACCATTCGATTATAAAACAGAAGAGTCAAAACACTATTGATTTTAATCGAGAGCAAATGCAGAACAGGTGGCTCGGAGGCTCACCATAAGGGAATTCTTTGTTCCTTCTCCACTGAATCTCAATATGATCACCGGGTTTTAAGTCTTGTAAACAATCTGAGATATGAAGAACATGTGAAGGACTATCAACTGGTGGTGCTCGTAGCCTATCCCACGATATATTTTCCTCGATCGTACGCCGCCCATGGGGCGAGTATCTGCAATAGAAAATACATTTCAGTTCATGAGAGTGCCTTGCCTTTCGAGGATAAGCTTTGAAAATTCTGAATGTTCTCGGATGTAAAACAGAAGATGAAAGTTCATTCGTTTATGGAAGCATTTTAAAAGAAGGGAATCTTTCTATACCTTGCTCGAAAAGTGTCCGTCTGGGCATCATAGCTAAGTTGAGCATCATAACAAGATAACATAAATCCAACATTCCCATTCTGCCATCATAGACAGAAATTTTAATACAATTGTTTAATGATCACTATATTTGCAAACAGAACAAACAAGAACAACAAGTTCACAAACGCCAATCTATAATTAAGAAACAATTGGTTGCAGCAAATTACCTCGCGATTATAGACCTGTGCAGGGAACCAGAATTTGCCACGCTCAAGAGAAACGTACAAAGCCATGATTGAATCAACTGGTAATGAACTTCTAGGCTCACCGTTGTTCTCTAACTTTGGTCTAATCCAAGAAAAAGGCCAAAAGCTGTAAAGAGACCTGAAAAATCCCTTTTGCTTTCTCCGATTTAGGAGGGTTGCTCTCGTTTTTGATGCTAAGTGCCATTGCCATTCCCTGTAAGCAGCATCGCCAATCAACTTACCCCATTTCTGCTTCATGTGTTTCTCCCACAAATGATCGCTTGTACATCTATCCCTTAAAGAACTACAAACTCCAGCCATATTACACAAACCAGCAGGTGAAAGCCTCTCAAGAATGCATTCCAAAGTTAAATCAGGCAAATCCAAGAGGGAAATCCTCTCTTCCTCCACATCAGCAAGTTTTGAACCAAGACTCATCTTCTTCAATGGCAGAACGATTGGTACTCTGGGAAATCTAACAGTAAGGCCACCTTTTTGGAACCATGAAACAAAAAAGATTGACAATCCCTTCCAAAACCAAGGTGACAACAAACTCCACTCACTGTTCATTGGTTGGTATTTGTACGGCCTCGAAGACAAGGATTTGGATAGTAGTAGTATAAAAGAAAAACAAGATATCAAGAAGAAAAACATTGAATTTATAGTGAATTTACCCAACTGGTTTGATATAGTTTTCAGCACAAATGAAAAGAAAAGAACCCAAACTGCAAATGAAAAACAATGGTGTCATGAAACCATGTATATAGAAAAACACATCGGGAACATCATGGGTGCATATGATTTTGTCGACAATGAAAGATCCACCAATGGTAATTGAAAGAGTTTGCTTGGAGAAATCAGCGGAGTTGTCAAAGTGAACAAAAAGATTTAATTGTATTTTAATACAAGGACACCTCAACCGACAAAACATTGATTGCTGCTTAGTTATGATACCACCAAACTGAAATACAGAAGCAGCAAGCTAACGCTTCGCTTCTTTATTGCATATTTGAGTTTTATTTTCAGGCATCCAGATACAGTGAATTCCCACCAATGGCACAGAACCAAATTGTGCGGGGTGGAGGACAGTTGGCAGTTAAAAGTTGAAAGTTCTTTGAGAGGGAAAAACAAAATGAAATTTATATGAGGAATAAAATCTTAGGGAACAGAGCTTGTTAGATTTGGCTTCGATGAGAATCCTGGAGAGCCACATGTCAATATCTATGAATTTCAAACAAGAATCTACCAAACAAAAGATAATATTTGAGATGGGTTGGTGAAATTGGTGGAGTTGGTGCTATTTCAGCTTAACTGATAGGTGCTTCCAAAGTGGGCATTTTGAAAGGAAGAATCAAAAAAATTACTGAAGAAGCATAATGATTGACGAGGATGAGGATGAATCTGAAAGTGGGTCCTTTGAATTTAACACAAAATATTTATCGCAACAAGTCATTGAAGAAAGGGACAACATCTAATTGATGGCGGGTTTTGAGAAGTTATGCGCATTAAAGTTTTTTAATTTCTAGAGACGTGGGATTGTGGGTTTATCAAAGTTGATATGATATGTCATAAAACCCATAAAAGCTCACCTCATCCTTTGCCTAACGTGCACCAAATTGTGAACAACACTACCCCCAATAGATTAACAACATTTGAAATTGGAATGCAAAACATGCCCCAGCTTTGTTTGCATTGTTACAACTTATGATGATTCCTATGTTCGCACATGTTGTTTTCTTCACTTATGCAAGCCCTATTAATTTGTCCACCAAAGGTTTGTCATTATCTAAATGTAGTCATGGTTTATGAGAAGATGCTCTGCTTGTGTTGCCATCCCATTAATCTAAATGTTTATCATGCTTTTCTCTTTGGGTGCATGAATTGGATGATTCTTGGGCGCGGTCAAACTTGACCAATAATTGATTTTTTGTCTTACAAAAAATGAGGGCATCACTGTATTTTAAAAGTTGAGCTTCATCTATTTGAATTTATAGGTTAAGTGATTACTAATAATTATGTTGTACAATTTTGATTTTTCTTCTAAGATTATAATCAATGGGGGTAAAAGAGATTGCTCTATTCGAATTAACTTACATTCTTTTTTCAAAAATCTTGTAGTTGTTCATGCACCATCCTTAAAAGCTATGGCGGCCTAAAGTGGTCACATTATTGGCCTCTTATTCTTATTGGTCCTATATACATGTATTGGGAAAACCTTAAAGTTTTCAAAGAAATGGAAGAGCTTGGTGGAAACTTAGCATAAAGGTCCAAATAAAAATAAAAATTAATTGGCCAGTCTTGGTTTATCTAATTGGTCATTGCAAAAGCAATGGCCAACAAGTTAAACTTTGGGCATTTATTTATTTTGTGTACTCAAATTTTCAACTTTTGAGGATTTTATCTAGTATGGGTTTAAGTTTTCATTAAAAAATTAATAAAGATTTAGTCTTCAGTTTGCAAGAATTCTAAATTCATGTACATAAATTTTAATATTTTTTTTTCTCTTAAGAGAGACTTCAAGTTTTCTTTTTAATAATATCGTAATAAATTTTGAATATATACAATTTAAATTTAATACGTAAGTTTAAAATAAACTAATTTTTTATTATTATTAAATTAATTGTCCCATGACAAGTGTGAAGGAATGTTCAAAAATGCTAGAATATTATGAACTAATACAATTTTGAGATTGACTATGGGGTGGTGATGGATTCTGATCCTCTAATGATCAAATAAAAAAACCGATTTTGATTTTCGATCTTTGATGCTCAAAATCTTTGCTTCACCAGGTTGGTCCGCAAAAGATGAAACTCAAATAGATTTGGACCACTATCTCACAAAAACAGAAGAAACCCACCACCATTAAGGCTTCAAATTAATTGGTGTGATGTCAACATTACTAAATGCATGGAATCCACAATGATAATTAAAACACCACAAAAAAAAAAAAAAAAGGATGGCCCAAATTGAAAGTGTTGCTTTTGAGGATATAGGTTAAGTGGAGCTTTAGAAATTTAGATTAAATAAGCATCTATGATCAATATAATATATAAGATAAGAAATTAGATTTGGATTTGAGGGTGATGATCATGATGCCGTTGTCACATTGTAGTATGTTCCATGTGTTTGTGCACGTGGGTAACATTTATTCTTTTTGTGACAATATTTTTATTTATTTTTAAGATATAATAATAGTATTTATATCTTTACATCTTTATAATTTTTCAATTAAGGATGTATTTTTCTTGTATATTTGTATCGAACAGATCTCTGACCTTTTCTTAAAATGACTAAAATTTTTAGTATTCGATTATATATTTTTAGTTATTTTAATGAATATCTAATATATATTTGATATAAATAAATAAATATATTATATTATTTATTTAATAAAACATTAAAAAAATAGAAATTTGCATGCTAATATTCCATTTGAAAATTTGAGTTTTATCACTAAAGTGGTACTTTATATGGTACAATTTATTTGACTAATAGCTTCTAAGTTTGCTTTTAGACAACTATTCCAAATTGTGTGTATACCAAATTATTATATTATTCATCATTGCAAACTCATGCCAAAAAGATTTTTGATAATTCTTTACTTGTATTTTATGGTATGTTGAATTTTTCTTTCATACAAAAACAAAAAAATAAATATGATTACGTTGTTTGAGTGCTCAACTAGCTAAATTTTAATTTCAAAATTCGTTGACCTGATTGTCACCAAACAATTCTTAATAATGAATTTTATTTTATATTTTAAATATTTGTATTATGTGATAGATATTTTTTTTGAAAAAAAAAACCATTTCAATCACTAATTAATTTGCAACTTCATTTACATAATTTTGGATTAAAATCATTAGATAAGGGAGAAGAAAGATTGGAATGCCAACATGGGTCTGTTGTTGAGCTTACAAAGAATGTTTTATGACATGATTTGGCCGCTAAAGTGGCTCCAATCACTACCAATATCTTTACAATAATGTGAAATGTGAAGCCGCTGCTGTGCTTCAACTTTAAAGAATCATATCGTATCATATAGTCCTAATCAAATAGATGTGATGAGAGTATACTCCAAATCAAATATAAATATTTGGTGCATTGCAGCCATAATTGATGGGTTGCTTATTATTTTCTGAAACAAGCAAGTACAGTGATTGCAACAGAGCAACAGTTGGTGCGAAGCGCTGTGATCCAGTTGGGTTTGTTTTTGTTGAAGTTATGAGGGACAGCCATTTTTGGGGTTCAAGTGGTTGA
Source organism: Swietenia macrophylla (assembly GCA_032401905.1). Lineage (NCBI taxonomy): Eukaryota > Viridiplantae > Streptophyta > Magnoliopsida > Sapindales > Meliaceae > Swietenia > Swietenia macrophylla. The sequence goes on from CP135577.1 coordinate 1,294,526, forward strand.
AAATTTGGCAGCCATCAGCGTTGTCGCTTCCCGCCTGAATGTTTCGTTTCTTCAAATCTTTTGACATCCGCTTCATTACCTCTTCTGGTTTTGGCAATACACGAGGAAATGCTAAAAAACACCTCACCCAAAACTTGATCATTCAATTCCACCACCCATGCGAGGAAAAAAAAAAGCATAATCAAATTTTTTTGGTATTTATCGTTTTTCCCTTGAGTTAATGACACCACTGGGCAGCTCAAGTTTTGCTTCAATAAGAACATAAGATGATAAAACATGTAGTAACATATATTAATTTTGCACAAGCTCTACAATTTATAACTGTTAATCTGTCTCACGATAACGAATATCTCACAACTGATCAACTGTCCCATTCTAATTTAAAACAGAAAGCTAAATACAAAATGCATATTTGAAGAAAAATACAAGTAAACTAATGATTATGCATGGCATTTTTGAAAAAAGTAATATTTAAGAGCAATACTGATAGAGTATTTGGGAATTGTAGAGCTAGCCAGCAGTAGAGCTTACACAAAGCCAAAGATTAAAAAGATGCAGGGGTCAAGCTGAGGTTGCATTGTGGAATTGAGGGGTACATTTTTGTGTGAGATGGAAACATGAGAGACTGCAGTAACTTTTCAACAGGAAACAAGCAAACAAATCCATTTGAAGAACGAAGGCAACCACGGCAAAGTGACATTTTTCTTTTTGGAAGATCTGAAATGCCCAAGAGCACAAACTAAGATCCCTAACAAGCCTTAGGAATAACACAAGAAACAAGATCCTTGAATATGAGTCCAATAAAATGTTAGTAAACATACTTAAGAGGGTCAAAAAAGATTCCCTCTTGATGTTCAAAGACCTAAACCAACTGTGCGGCCATCTCTCCTTCGAAGTCCAGCAGTGTACTGCTTCTCCAAATCCAGCTGAAGTTCCCTCTGCTTCTCGGCTTGGAGAAGACCACTCCCATCTTGATCGTTGGGTTTGTGCTCGATCTTCACATCGCCCTTCACACCCTGCAATTGGCCATATGTACCAAGGCAACCTCAGACTCTTAAAAAAGTGTTAGTATATGAATATACTTTGACAACTAATTGAACAGGAAAAAAGCAACAACAGGTTCTGTTTCAATGTTTCCATTCGATGTGACAGCAAAAAAAATACACTGACAGAGACATTGACATGCTGAAATAAACACACACACACACACACACACAACACACAACAAAAGAGTGAAAATGACTCATACCATGAGTTTGTTGAATTTCTCCTGTCGATCGTGATCTCCAAATAGTGCTGCATCCCATTGATGACCAGACTGCAACAATTGCCAACCAGAATTTAACTCAACAATTTGGAAAAGAACAGGAGAAACTAATGGTAGATAGCATAAGCAACCCAAAAAGCCAAATATAATTAGGAAACTTCTCAAAAGTACCTCTTCAGCAGTTGTGCTCTTTTTGTTTCCCCACAGCAGTTTCTTCTTCTGGTCAGTGGACATGTATCCACCCCCAACAAGGTTCTTATTAACTGCATTAAGAACAAAGCCGCCAAGTGAGAACACATACTGGATGATCATTTTTAATGATTCTAGTACTTCCACTGGAACTACATCTAGGTTATTCTTGGGCATCAACTTGAAAACAATCCTATCCAGTAATTTCCAAAAGCATTTAAAGATTTTCTTTTTCCTCTTTCTCTTTTAAATAGAATGGAGAGGGGATGACTGCAGATATACAAAGAAACAAAACAATAACAGTGTATGATAACTGTGCCTAATGAGCAAAACAGCACCATAAAACTGCACACAAACTGCCCTAAAAAGACACCCACAAGACAACTCCTCCTCAGTTTAAAAGAATGAAAACGAAGGATGTATCTTGGAACTCCTTAGACATGGAGGCAAAAGTGATGCCAAAAGATGGATTTTGTCCCAGAAGCAGTTAGCTTGCTGCTCTATATTTTCCACAAAGGTAGAGAACCTATTTTATATGACAGTCTAAAAATATAAAATATTCTTTTTGGCCCCATTTTGCAAAGAGTGTTTTCATTTGCTGAAAAAATGGACAAAATACTTGTTTGGTTAGTGGTTTTCAAAAATGATTCAAAAACAGAGAAAATGAGTTCTGTAATTTTTAACTATAAAGTACAAAACAACTTTTACTTGTTTTTCTTATATCTGAAAAACAACATGCAAACTACTCTTTAGAGTTTATTGCTACTACAATTAATTATTGAGAATAACATGTCGTTGCATAATGCAGTTATGAAAAAATTACAGAATATATATTTAAAATGATATAGAGGACAGCTTACTATCTTTTTTTTCATTTAATATATTTGACACTATTAAAATTAAGACCATTTTTAAAAATTTGAAAAAAAACAACCATATTTCATTTTTTTCCTTAAACAAGTTAGATTAATCAAGTTAATTTGTGTGCTCAACGTATTAAACCATTACATAATATTCAGTAAAGGAAATTTAATTCTTTAAAATCTTGTTAGCAGACACATTTTACAGTTCTTATTAGAGTACAATTTTCAGAAAATGTAACCAAACACATTCTTGAACTCTAAAAACATCAAATCAAAAACAACATTTTCATTTTGGTTTATGAAAAGAATAATCAGAAAACGATACCAAATGGCCTCAAGAGTTCCTCAACAGAGGGAACAAAATTTATTTCAATTTGCACAAATAATAAAGGAGGAACCAAATCCAACAATGTTTTAAGTGCAACGGAATTATCTCTTTAGTAAGATACACATAATGTCCTATCTAAAATGTTGCATTAGCCCAGATAAATATGATTTTCACTTTCTTAAGCAGTCAATATTAAATAAACTAATATAGACATAACTGAAGCCCCAAATGCCCACCATTAACTGTTCCATTGATTTAATATATATAAATTTTCAGACAAAATAAATTAAAGGAGTCATATAAGATACCTCCCCTAAATTTTGTGCTGGTTTCACTTTGTGGCTAATTTTGTGAAAAGGCACATTTGCCTCCCCTTTATATTGCTTCAATCATAAATTGGCTAATTAAAAAATAGATATACCCTTGAATTATTTATTCTAAATAAACTATAATTTACTAATCCTTATTTAATTTTTAAAACTTCTAAGGTATTTTCTAAAAACAACAAAATAATATTTTATTAAAAACATCTTAATCATATATATATATATATATATATATTAATCCTCTTAACACTTTAATTTAGAAATCACTTAGTACTTCATATAAGATCCATAAGTTATATTGTATAAATATTCAAATAGCGTTAATAAAAATATTCTAATTTTTATTATTTAAAGCATTTTATACTATAATAATTGTATTGTAAAATTTTAAAATTTTAATATAAATTATTTTTAAATAATATGATGATATGTTAATCATTTTATTTTAAACTAATTAAAATTTATATTATTAAAAATTTAGAATATAAGTTAGTACCTAATATAAGTAAAATAAAAACAAAGATAAATTAAGATTTTACTTATGAAGAATATATAAACAAAGGGTGTATTTATCTTTTTGTTAGTCAGCTTATGGTCAAAGCAATATAGAGAGGAGGTAAATGTAACTTTCCATAAAACTTGCAGCAAAATAATATTACTACAAATTTCAAGAAAAGTATATGATAAAACCACATAAATTAAAAGCGGTTTGGATGAATTTATGCTTGAGTTATAAGATCCCAACCATATTCATGTTGTACTCAATAGGACAATAGGAATAGAGCAGACTAGCCAGCATTATCGACATCTCCAAGTAGTAAATAAATATTAATAAGTTTCACAACATAGAAGTCACCAAGTCATCAAAAAACAACTACAAATGAGAATCAAAACATCTAGGATAAATAAACTCAAACGAACTATTCATAATCAAAGTCTTAGGAAATAAAATCACTTGGTTCAAAAACTCATAAAATTAATCATATGATATTAACAATTATAGATTAGCATCAGTCCAAGGAGTTGGTAAGAGAAGAGCTAAATTAAGCACAGAAGATAGAAAATCAAGCACTTCACTCCTAGAAAAGAGATAGGTTATTGAACAATAATTGTCATTCAATGTACAAAAGCATGAAAGAAATAACTCCAAAACAATTGGTCTTGAGGAATAAAGTAGCCAAAATTAGCCCCCAAAAGCTTTGAATCCAACTAGAAACCCAATGATGATGATATTATTCTCATAAAGAACAAAAATAAAAAACAAAAATAAAAACAAAACAAACAAACCCCAATGATATTGTAAAATTGAGATGTAAAAAAAAATGTCTGAGGATGGTTGTACCAAGTAAATACATAAGCTCATAATGATATGGTAATTGTATAAAGGTACTCCATACCTAATTCAGCAGCTTTCATTGCAGCAACCTTTGCCACATCTAAATCATTAGCAACAGAGTCATTGGCATGGGCTTGTACACAAGCCTCATTAGCACCAGTGTACTGACCTTGCAGAGAACTTGAAGATGTCTTTGTGGAAGCTACAGTTGTAGATGACTTTGAAATTAATTATACAGCAATCAGATAATGATTAAATGCATATCAAATAAATGGAAACAGCTATAGATAACAGTAATGTAAAAGCATAAAAAATATTAAAGAGAGGTTACCATAATCTGCACCCTTGTCCCAGTTAGAAACCTTTTGTTTTTTGGTGGAAGTTTCTTGCTTTTCATTCACAAAATCAGGTTTATCTGCTCTATAGTATCGGTCCTTGTCCTCATCGGTTTCATTATCATCAAATCTCTTCTTTTCCTCTTTGGCAAGCTTATGACCGTCCAGTTCCTTTGGATCACTCCTACAAGCTTCTTTCAAGTGGTACCCACCATGGTTCTTTTCAGAAGATTCATTACGACGTCCTCTGGATACTTCACATGTGACAGTGCGATCATCTCTATAATCTCCCAAACTCCTACGATAATCTCTTTTTTCATCTCGACCATCTCTGTCTCGCTTATCTTTATATTTCTGATGCTCTGAATATGATTCTCTCTCTTTATCCCTGTTTCTATGCCCTGTAACATCATATCTATCACGTAAAGATTTGTCTGTACTGCTCAAATAGTCTTTTGACCTACTATGCTCGGTTTCCTGTCTTGCATAATCTGAATGAGTGCTAGCCTTTGACTCTCGACCAGAACGAGAGGATAACCTCTGATAGTTTCTGCCTTCATCATTGGCATACTTTTCATGTCTGACATAGTCATCATGCCTCAAGTAACCATGAGTACTCCTGGAGGACTGCCTTTCAGAATGTTTATATGGATTGCCACCTCTACTATGGTGACTTCGACCAGAATCCCTGTCTAATTCTCTCTCATCATCTTTCCTTCTTTGTTGAAGTTCAGAGACTTTTGCAGGATCTTCCCCTGAAAAGATTGGACTAGAACTATGGTCATGCTTAGGACTCCCCGTAAACAAACAAATGTCCTCATCGAGCACAAATTTAACCCCGAGAATAATGAGTGAAAACATGCTTGGAACTGCTTTAAGATCTCTAAAATAAAATCAGAAAACCACTTCATAAAGCATTTTTCTCCATACTTAAGCACTTCTGCTAGAAATATAAATTGTAACTGACCAAACTGAGCATACAGATTCATTTAACCCATATTTTCCAACAACACCAGTACCATTAACAGCAAGGACTAACCCAACTATACTATTATAATATAGATACTCACAATCCAAGATAACCACCATTTGGATAAAATTTCAAATCTACCGCTATGTGGTTAGATAATTCATAATGGATTCTTGACATTCTAACTATCCAAAAAAGACAAAAAAAAAAACAAAGATTTATTATTTCTCTACCTCTACCATCATCGAGTTCACAGGAATTGCATTCAAGTTCACTTCATTTAGTTTTAAAAACCATTTACACAGCATAAAAAGCAGAGAAAGAGCAAACCCTTTCCATCATATTGTAACAGAACAGCACATCTAATTTACAATTTAAATCATACCTCTACCCATCATGATTTCACCTATAAATAATCAGCTATTTTCTTTTTGAAAAACATCATGTTAATGACAGTGCATCAACCAATACCATATCTCTACTCCTACAAGCATAAAAATCTTGTAAACACTTCATAACTTCTATAGGGGTCCATCTCAATCAAAGACAACCATTGAACATAGGAGATCCAAGAAACTAGGTGTCTTGCACAACTGCTCTTAGAAATTTGGTCAATTTGCAGCTGAATTTCTCCCTAATGGTGCAACCTTTTTTTTCTTCCAAGAATAACACATCTAACTCCGACTAATACTAACATGCCAGCACAATTTAGTTAGATTGTTCATTTTCCAACTAAGATTATGGGTATAAATCCCTGAGGGGCAACATACCTGAGATGTTACATCCAATAGGTATCCTTGTCAACTAAAGGTTTCAGCGCACTGTATAACCCCCAGATTGAGACCCAATGCAAATGCAGGTGAGGCTGAGGGATTACTAGGCATCTACAAAAAGCTCTTGCTAAAAAAGATTTATCTTCCCTAACAAACTATTCCCATCCCACACCGCATTCCATCATGTTCTCTAGTTTTTAACTGATCATTGACCCAGCAACAGCATAAACTTAATAAATTTAACCATTCACCTATAGCAGAACAACATTGCAAGCACATATAGTTCGGGTAGAAAAAAATATTCTATTAATTTAGACCAAATACTTCGTATCTACTTATGCAACAAACCATTCACAATAGAAACTATAACATCATTACAAAAATGCCAGCGAAGTAAATAATATTTGCAAATACAAGTACAGAATCAGAAACTAGAATTACACTGCATGAAAGAACAATCGAAAAACTAACCATCGGATGAAGATGACCCATTCACTGGAGAACGACGTCGATATTTCCTGTTAGCTGCATCATTTGACGGTTTGCGGAATGACGCTTTTGCGTCCGAAGTACCTGGAGACTGCATCCTTAGAAACCCCTAAAAGAAAACAAAAGATATAAGCATTCCCACTTATCTAACCCATTTTCTCAGCCAAAAAAGAACCCAGAAATCCTAACACCATAAAATGACACAAAAAAAAATCAAATATATAATTCGTAGCCAAAAAAATAAAAAAATAAATAACGAAGACGAAAAACGCTTTTGATGAACTTGCAACGACAAGTACAGCCAGAAAATGAGGATAGAACACCTGCATAAGTCCCCTTGGGCTTCAATCTAAGAGAAATTGATCCATTTACCAGGCAAATTTTGTGGGCTGTTTAGGTTTACGGTTTGCTGCCCTTGTTTCAATCTAATTCCCCTTTTTAGGCCGTAGATTTTTTTTTTTTAAAACCCCAATATTAAAATTTTACCCAAAAATTTATTCTTTTAAAAAAAACTCAAATATATAAAAATAAATAATTATTAATTAATTATTTTTTAATTCATAATAACAAATCATAAATATTCAAATTAATAATTTAATTATCATATATAAGATAAATTTCATATATTAAAAAGGGCATTACTACATTTCCCAATTTTATTCTAATTTTTATTTAAATAACGAAGCTACTTTCATTTATTAAATTACAAGACGAGACAAATATTCATTTCAAAAATTATAAAATTTGTTGATTCAATTAAAAAATAAGACATCTTATTTGAATAAATTGGAAAATTTAATATTATTCATTAAAACATAAATGAGATATATAAAAATACTTTAAAATTATAAACATATTCAAATAAACATGTAATACTTTTCAAATTAATACACCATTCCAAAGAGCAATCATTAAATAATCAAATTAATAAAAAAACAAATACATAAGAAAACATTTAATTTTTTTTAAACAATTATATAATAACAAAGAAACATTATGAACCGTCATATTTATTGGCTGTTATTGTTTTGAAAATAAAGCAATTGGACAATATTATGAAATTCAAAAGCCATTGGGGTAATGATTTCAATTAAAGCAAATGTCCTCGCACCTAGTTCATAAACTTTAGACACAATCTTATTTACAATCCAATCCCGTGATTATATCGACGTAATAAAATTATTTAATTATAAATTTAGACTTATTAATTAATAAATAATATTTAAAGTTTATTTATATTTTTATTCAAAAAGTTTGGAAAGACACACAAAAAGATAAATAAATTTCAAAGTTTCGGTTTTTGCTTGGGGGGTATGTTTGTATTTTTAATAGTAATAAAAATAGTTATTGAATTGTTTGGTTGAGGTTGTCCATTTTTATTATGCAATAGATATGAGAGACCAACCAACCAACCAACCAACCAACCAATAAAAACAGTAAATTTTGCTTCTGCCATTGATGCTGTCATGTAGTTGGTAGTATAGTTCCAGGACACAATTGCCACTTTTCATTGAATTTTGCTCAATTGTCCATCTTTTGTAAATGCCAATCTCATTACCAATGACTAGAGTTACAGTGTCTTTGTTCTAAACGTGTATTATTTTCTGATTTGGGAATTGCATATTGAGCAAATGAGTATCTCATTCTACAAAATCATAGTCTCAACTTGAGTATATACAACTGCAAGTAAATTATAAATTTCGGGGTAACAATTTATCTTCTCAAGCATTCACAAAAAACAAAAACAAATGATTTCTTTATAAAGCTCGGAGTCTTCAAAGTAAAAAAAAAAGAAGCTACGGCTACAATCAAATTGTTTTCAGAATCCAAAGAAAAATACATCAGCAGTTGTTAGAATTCACCAATTTCAACTAGCCTGCAATATGAAAATGAAGAAAAAAAAAATCAAGCATTAGCTTTGCAACCAGCAGCGAATGTTCCAAAAAGGATTAAACACTAATTTAGTACAATCTTACTTTTTTAAAAAAGTTATTTTGATTTTTATTACAAATTTCAAGTAATAAACTTCATTAATAAAAATCATTAAGTAGTATTATTGTCAATAATTAATACCCATCTCAAATGAGGCATCAATCTAATGCTTTAAAGCATAGTGGTGTAATGTAAATTACGGTATTCAGTAGATAATCTTTGATTGTTATGGAAAGAGAAATGGGACGCACAACTATTAATTCTCACCACCAACATACAAAAAAAAAAAAAAAAAATTACAAAAACAAAAAAGTACAGTGCAAATAACTCATGCCAAAACAATTACACAAACCTTATAGTAAAATTGTTGCGATGAAGTAAAGGCTACTGGATGAGATGGAGCATTGACCGCCACTTTTTTATTACATTGTCCTGCTGAATAATAATAATCATCGGTTAATAATATATATATATAGATATAATTAGAAGTTATTTAATTTTTTATATTATTTTTTAACTGTTAAATTACTATACATTCAATAATTAAGTTTAAATTTAATTTGTATAATTAATATATGTGCTAAATTTAATCTCATTTATTAAAAATATAGTAATATTAATTATTTAAAAACTAATATAAAAATTTATATAAAATTAAAGAATTTTAGACGATTTTGCGTACAAAGAATTTAAATTAAGTGAAAATTCCATACCTTGTCACTTTGCTTTTTTGGTTTTCCAAATTGCTTTTCAATCTAACATTTTTCATTCATTTAGTTCTTGCACTTAGTGGATTCAATATTAATGACTTATCTACTCGAGATTCATGGTTGGATTGGCTATTGGTTTTCTTAGAACTTTCCAAAATCTCAATAGTTTTTGCATCTTTATCTAATAATTTCATTGCTTCTGCTAACTTTTCTTACAATTTTTGCATAATAGTTTGCAAAAATATAGCATAATTTTGGATTTTGTCCTATGAATACTTTATTAATTAAAATCCTTACTAAAATTAAATCTTCAAATAAAATAGAAAAATGAAAGAGTTGCAAATGTTCTCTAAATTTTTTTTTTTAAGGAGAGAGATAGTCGTGGAAAGAAAATAATAATACATATTAGTGACAAAAAAATTATGTTCGGAGGAAAACTAATTAAGATGAAAAAAGTTAAAAGAAAAATAAATAAAAAAAATCTAAATATTACTTATTACTTAATACACGTATAAGTTTATAATTGTATGATCCTACTTAGCAATATGGCGGGAATCTAAGAGTCTTTTCCTATTTTTTATATACCCCAAATAAAGAAAATTTATCACATATTTTCCCCGACCTTTGTGAAAAACTCATTTTTCAAAATTTTTGTAGAATAACACATTTATCAGTTTTATACTATTTGTCGATTAACACCATTTTTTATAATTATATAAATAATTTTAGTAGTTAAATTAAAAATAAACATCAAACACTTATTTCTTGATCTTTATGTATTTTATTTATACTTTTACCATTACATATTTTGCATTGAACTCTTTTTAATTTTTTTATGAGTAAAAATTTATCTTAAAAATAAAATTTACCATCTACATAAAATTTAAATAGAAAATTTTGTATCGATAATATAAATATATTTTTATAATATTAGTATATTTGAGATATTTATGAATTTTAATTTAAGATGGGATTGTATTTTTTATTTTAAAATTTTTTAAATTTTACATAAGAAAGATTTTAATTTGGTAATAACATCAAAAATGTGTTGATAACATATCCCAATCAAAAAATTAAAATTGATTTATAATAATAATAATAAATAAATTTTATTTATCAATAATTTTTTAAATTAAATTAATAAAGTAAAATTTATGAACTTTTATTTACATTTATCAAAATTAACTATCGAAGTTATTAGGTCAGAAAGGCTGCAAGTTAACAAATGGTTTGGGAAAATAAGTATGTTTTTCACAACAAATTTGATTCACGGGGTTTTTCACAAACTCTAGGGGAGGTATGTGATAATTATCCCCAATAAAAAAACTCGAGGATTTAAGAGTTTAAGACCTCGCGCTCGCATTAAGGACTAGGGTTTTGAAGTTTGTTCGCCATTTTTACTTGCTTCAATTTCCTGAGGTGGTTCATTTCTCTTTCATTTCACTATGTGGGCACTCCGTCGTGCTTCTAATTCTTTCAAGTAACTCTCTTTCTATAACTTATTTGATTTTTTTTGTTGTGGCAATGAATTAATTCAACGGAAACATACCGTACAGTTTTATTGGTCTGCTTTCAGTTCATTGCTATATAATGTGAAAATGATAATCCTTTAAATGGTTATTTTTTGTGCTATTCATCTGAAATTAAACTGTTGCTATTTGGTTTTATTATACAGACGAGGCATTCGTGGTGAGATACTGTTATTCTTTTTTCTGTTTCTAAAAATAGAAATTAAAAATGGTTCATCAGTGTTTTTTTTTTGTATAGATATGTTTTGGTAATTCATGTGATTTGTGCTGGACTTGGTCTTAATTCAGCCCCATGTGGGGAAAACAAGGAAAAATAGTAGAATATTTTGAATTTTGTTAAGTTTCTTTATTTTTCCTGCTGCTGCTGAGAAATTATGAAATGAGAATGTTTCCAAAAACAAGAGATACAATCTTAAACTTTTGCTGGAGGCTTCGATGTTGCACGACTCATGCCTTATCGTTGCCCGTACTGCTCTTATTGCAATCACTGATATTGGCTTCACAAAGTTATCTCCATTTCTAAACTAGCAGACATCCATAATGAACTTATATTGTCTGATGCATAGTAATACATCATGATCTTATGAGATTTAAGATGAGTTGAATTACTGTTATATCTTTTCCTCTTTGGTTTTAGGAGTCAGGGACTCAGCCTTGGAATTGCTCGTACCTGTACCTCTAGATTAGAATTATCATGTAGTTTCATCGAAGGCGAGGCTGTTATTTTCTGTTCTCCTCAAGCAGTTTTCGATGGAGGTCTACCTACATTGAGATTTCACCTCCCAAAACATTCTTATTCAGATTTCTTCATTGGGAGGCGTGGTCTTTCCTCACAAGCTGGTGCAAAAAGCGGTGGAGAAGAAGATGACTTGGAAGAAGGGTTTTCTGAACTTGAAACATCTTGTAGTGCTGATGCACTGCAAGAGAGTATTGCCAAGGACGATAATGAAGAGGAATTTATGCCTGAATCAGAACTCTCTGGTGGTGATGATGATATTCCAGATCTTGCCCAAAATGAGCTGGAATTATTGGAGATGGAGGCCGATCCAAGTGAGAAAACAACATCGATGAAGAGGACTTTTTCAAAACTGTTCAAAGCCATCGTTGATGCTCCGGGTCTGTCTATCAGTAATGCTCTTAATGAATATGTTGAAGAAGGAAATGATTTGAGTCGTGCTGATATCTCCACTGCCATGCACCAACTTCGTAACCGTCGAATGTACGGGAGGGCCTTGCAGGTGATTTGGCACTATTGTATTGTTAAATTCCAATTTTTAGTTTCCCTAATGCTGTCAGTTGTTTCATTTACTGCTTTCTTGCTGATATTGTAGGCATGGGAAAGTGCTTCTGTTTCATTGCTGAATGGTGGTTATTTATATGGTGCAGGGTAGAAAAATAGAGAAAACTTCATTTGATTGTAAGTTAAAAAGTTGTAAAGCTATAAATTGAAATAAAATAATAATAATAATGGCTGTAGACTAAGTTATTCCTTATATATTGATCTAGAACAAAGTTAGTGGCTGTAGAAGAGTTTGTCCTTATATTTGGCTACATATACAGGAATTAAATATGGTTTCAAGGCTTGTTGCTTGTCTTCCACTTAATTTATTGTCTCTGATGCTCAAAATACTTTATTGATTACACATTAGAATTTAGGTTTATCTCTCAAAGAGGAGTTTATAAGAAATTTGATAACTAGGTTCTGCTGTGGATATGTTAGAGCTGGAAGTCATTACTAATTAGAAGAGCTGAGGTTTGATTAGAAGAAGAGAACGAGTTCCAGAAACTGTATTTTGCCTAGGCGAAGTTTATCCTGTTTGCGGAGTTCATTGTGATACGTCCTTGCCTTAGTACTACCTAATTTTGGGAATGCAGTCAATGTGTAAGCCCTTGCTGTAAGTGTGATAGGTTATTTGGTCTGACGTATTTGCCACTGTGAAAGTAAGCATGCTTCATTAATTATAATCTTCATGCTTTATTTATTTATTTGTTTGTTTTCAGATTGGAATTGAGAAAATTTTATTGATATAGTGAGAAATTACAAAAAGGTTGGGCTAGTAGTCCCCAAAAGAAAGGTCGCAGGGAAGAAAGAACATCCAAAACAATAACATCAGTTTATAAAAGCTACACAATTTTTGTTGAATAAAAAAGGAAGGAATCCTCTTAATCTCAGTAGATTTGATGCCCAAAGAAACCCAAGAAAATGCATTTTGTCCCAAAGGAAAAAGCACCTTCCTTCTTAGCATCTCTAGAAGTCCTATGCCACTCCTATCAAATCACCCAAAAAATTGCCATGTCGCTACAATTCCTTATACCCTTGCTTTATTATCTCCTCCAAGAAAACAAAAAGGTCCATGAACATTGAAAAACAAGAGCTCTGAATCACCAGGAAATCCCAGAAAGCCAAAATGTTGTATCCCAAAATTTTAATGCCATAGTACACTAGACAACAGGTGATCAATATCTTGTGCCATCAATTTACATATGGCATACCAGTGTAGGATTAAAAATGGAGCTGTTGGTCTTCTTTAAACTACACAACATGTATAAAGTTTACCAAATGAATTGCTAACCAAGTGACAATTTGATCCTTGCTAGGAACCTTAGATTTCCAAATCATATGTTCTGGTTCAAACAAGGGACCATAAAATCATTCACCAAATAATTGTAAACAGATTTACATGAATAAAGAATCTAATAATATCCTATTCATAACCTGCCATCCTCCCTCTAACAACTTAAGTAAAACAGAATAAATCTCTGCTTGGAGAGGATAGGTCATCTACTTCTCTATCATTCAAATCGATAAAAGAATTAACTTCCACCGCTTTGAACTAGATGATCCAGCTGTAAATTTTGTTATAGGCAACACTATGAGAAGAAGATAATATGTACAATTGAGGGTAAACAAAATCAGCCCAAACATCCTCCCACAAATGTATTTGCCTCTGTTGGCAACCATTAGCTTAATATTAGAAGGAAACACATTACATGCTTAACCAATAAACTTCCTGGTACCTCTACTCAAACTTCAAAAATTTTCTTTTTTATCTTTGAGCATTATTGCCTTTTGTATCCTATCCATTTTCTTTGTTATTCAGTTAATGTTTGTTACATTGTCTTAAAAGTGCAATTTTTATACTTGATCTTGTGTTTCCGATAATTCATTTTCTTGAAACAGATTATTCCTTTGCTCTGTTTGGTGAATCCTCAATTTTTGTTTTTTGTTCGCCCTTGCCCCAAAAAAGAAAAAGGATAATACTTATTTGTGTTGCTTTGCTTGTTGGAGAAAAAGAGTAAGCCATAATAAACAGCAATTCCAGTTCCAATTACTTAACTATTTCAACACCAGGAAAGGAGACAAGATAATCATGGAATTTGTACTGATGAAATCTCAAGCTGATTGATGATCTGTCCCCTTTTCTTTAAAATGTTTAGATCAACCTGATTTAGGCAACTTCAGTTCTCACTGCCCTAATTTATGGTTGGAATTAAGGACAATTATAAGCTTGTCATACACATTCTAGTTATTTACTAGCACAGCATCTGTCGTGTGCTTGTGTGATCTTGTGTTCTGATTCAGTTTTTTTCTGAGGCTCTGTTTTGCTCTTGTGGCATATCTTGTGTTTTAGTAATAATTAACACTTTGTTGATATCTCAGCTCTCGGAGTGGTTGGAGGCAAATAAGCGGCTGGACTTTGTTGAGAGAGATTATGCTTCTCGTCTTGATCTAATTGCCAAGGTACATGGCCTCCAAAAGGCAGAAAGCTATATCAAGAAGATCCCAGAATCCTTCAGAGGAGAGGTAATTTACCGAACCTTGTTGGCCAACTGTGTTGCTGCTACAAATTTGAAGAAAGCAGAAGAAGTTTTCAACAAAATGAAGGAAAAAGAATTTCCAATTACATCATTTGCTTGTGACCAGCTGCTCCTTCTCTATAAGAGGCTTGACAAAAAGAAAATAGCTGATGTTTTATTATTAATGGAGAAAGAAAATGTCAAGCCCTCTCTCTTCACTTACGAACTCTTAATAGACACTAAAGGTCGATCCAATGACATAACTGGGATGGATCAAATTGTTGAGACAATGAAGGCTGAAGGCATTAAACCTGATATTAGGACCAAAGCTATCTTGGCTAAGCACTATGTGCACGGTGGCCTTAAAGAAAAAGCTGAGGCTATTCTGAAAGATATGGAAGGGGGCAGCTTAAAAGAGCACCGTTGGGTATGCCGGATATTGCTTCCTCTTTATGCGGAGCTCGGGAAGGCTGATGAAGTGGGGAGGATTTGGGAGTTCTGTGAATCAAACCCTCGGCTTCCTGAATTCATTTCTGCTATTGAAGCTTGGGGAAAGCTGAAGAAGATTGAGGAAGCAGAGGCAGTTTTTGATAGGATGTTGAAAACATGCAAGAAGCTCTCTTCAAAGCATTATAATGCACTTTTGAAGGTTTATGCAAATCATAAGATGGTTGAAAAGGGGAAAGATTTGGTTAAGAGAATGGCAAATAGTGGTTGTCAGATTGGACCATTGACTTGGGATGCACTTGTGAAGCTCTATGTGGAAGGAGGGGAGCTTGAAAAGGCTGACTCAATTCTGCAGAAGGCTGCACAGCAGAACAAATTGAAGCCAATGTTCAGTTCTTATATGATGATCATGGATCAATATGCAAAGCAGGGTGATATCCACAATACAGAAAAAATGTTTCATAGGATGAGGCAGGTTGGATACATGGGTCGATTCAGGCAATTCCAAACTTTAATCCAAGCGTATATAAATGCCAAGAGCCCAGCTTATGGAATTAGGGAGAGAATGAAAGTAGATAATCTATTCCCAAACAAAGTTTTGGCTGCACAAGTGGCTCAGGTTGATGCATTTAGGAAGACAGCAGTGTCAGACTTGCTTGACTGATTAAGTACGTCAAAAGTCTTGTCTATGCACAGCCATTTTCTGGTATATGGTAAACATATTTAGTTGTTTGCATTGACCGTGCATCCCTACCTAAAGCCTTATAGGATTTAAGACCTAAACGCTTAGGCGTTCTTATTTATGATTTCTTTCAATAGCTGGCTTTTCCCAGTTTCTCGCAAAAACAATAGGTTGTTGAGGATGAGGTGTTATTTTACAGTATGCATTGCCTTAATCTCTAACTTCAGCTTGCAGCTAGGTTGCAAGTATTACAATCTTAACTTAAATTGGTAAAGATTTCAGCTACTGTTACCGGAGATATCAGGCTCCTCGCCAATAATTGGATGTGTAACATCTCTTTCCCCATCCAGCATTGTGAAGAAAACTGAAATTTGATTCACCAGATGCCCATAGGATTCTAAAGGGCTTTCTAGTCCCTTGAGAGTTTCGGTGGGATTCTTGGTTTCAAACATGAATAAATTTCTCATTGGTTGGTTTGTTTCATTGCATATCATTTAATTATATCCATAACAATTTTTATCAAATCCGGATTTCATAAACTTGGTTACATTGTTCAATTTTTATGTGATGCAAACGTGTATTTTATATGTCACACAATTATGAATCAATCTCAAAAGTAATGAAAATTTGTTCGTTGCTTCCCAACTGGGAGGTGTGGTGTTTAGCTTAGAAAGAATAACCAATCTGGATTTTGTGTTCGGACAAGTCAAAATTAGGTAATTATATGTGGAAGTCTGGAACAAACAAGTTCTAATTACAGCCTCGACTCTCACCTAACATTAAAATGCTTAGTTGCAAAGTGGGCCCGATTTCCCCATTTCTTATTCAATTCTCACAACAATACTCTTCCTCTTCGTCAAGTTATATTCCTTTCTTTCAGAAAACGATAACTGCGACAAACAAAACAATTGCTTCCTTCTTCCAATGGTAAAACATAGACGCCTTCACCCAACTTTCTCCCGTTTTCTTTTGTTGTTATTCTTATTATTATAGCGTGGAACTTGATATCTCCACTTATTCCTTTTTCCTTTCAGTCTCAATCTCATGCCACTCACAACCACAGCCTTCAATTCTTTCTTGGCGAAGAAGAAGCCCAGAGGCAGCACCACAGATGAATTATCTGTAGTCAAAGCAGCTGCATGGGCATGGTATCAACGTGGTTCCGGCTCTGAGGGAAAGCCTATGGGGGAATTCGATATCAGAAGAACGCAAAGAGATCTGTATAGGCCGTCACGTTACAAGCTAGAAGCCATGAAAATCGGAGAACAAGATGAAGAAGAAGAAGAAGAAGAAGAAGCTGCAGCGGAATCCCAAGTATCTAACAGTCCCGTCCCTAGTAATCCTGATAATAATTCTCTTCTTGATAAATTCGAGATTGCAAGTATTTCCAAGAGACTTGGTCAACTTATAGACTCCAGTACCGGCAGAAAATTGTTGTCAGCCGGAGATCACGACGACGATGATCGTAAGAAAAATGTTTCACGTAACAGTAGTAACAGCAATGGGATGATGAAGAAAAAGGGTAAGAAATCAAGAGGGTTTTGGCTGATGAAGCATGCAGTAATTTGCGGCACAAGGCAAGACGTTGTGGCCGATGCAAGGCTCTCTAGTGTTAATAGGCCGCCGGAAAAGCAAGCAGCGGTGGTAAAGTTGGCTACCTGTCGGCCACGGGTTACCCATGCTTAATGAATATTGCAATATTGGGATTCTGGTATTGTCGTTGGCTGCTTATTAAATTGTCTACTGCATGCGCAACATGCACAACTACTGTATTCATATTGGACAGTATTTTACATTTTGCGATAGACAGACATGTAAAGTAAAAAGAAACTAATAAACATATACATTTTTAACTAATTAACAATGTAACAGATGTGTTTCATGAATCAAAGATGTGTCAAAATCCTATGATTTGATCTAATTAACAATGAAAAATTAATCAGTGTGCATGCAAACGCAGCAGCTCACATGGATACAGGGGACCTGTTAGTGACTGATTTCAATGATGTATACGCATATTGTCTCTTGCAGGAAGAGAGACAGGATTTTCATCAATCAAAATCACTGAAAGTTTTTCTGTGGGAACCAACAAATAAAAAGATCAAGAGTTGGCACCCACCATTTTATGTGGTTCCATAAATTATTGTGCTACTGTAGTGCTCGCATGTCTTGGGCCACCAGCAAGAAAGGGGTTGGATTTGATTACCTTTACTACTGATCATATTCACAATCACGGACGATGAAAAGTGAAGCAGATCGAGCAAGGTATTTGAGAGTTTTCTCAAGTCAAGAAAGGAAAAGATTCGTGTACTGTTTATTAATTTTTGCAGCTCTTGAGAAGATTTGATTGTGGTTCACTGCTAATTGTTTTGCAATATGGGATGTAGAAATCAAGTTTGTCAAACGTTATGTTGGTGGCGGCAGTTGATTTGAGAGGTCGAAGAAAGATATTTGCAAGAGTCCATAAATAATGCTTACCACTAGACTAAGAGTAGTTGCTCAACAAGTAATTAAAAAAAAAAGAAAAAGAAATTTTACTCACATTTATTAAGAAACTTTTTTTTTAAAAAAAAAAATTGTTTATGAATAAATTGTGTAATAATCAAAATTATTTTTAAAAAATATTAATAAATTAAAATTTATTTGTAATGAGAAATTAATTTATAAATTGTATAAAAATATAAGATAAATAATTTATTATATTTATTTAAATTAAATATAAAATATAATATTAACTATTTATTATTAATTAAAAAAATTTGTGAATTTATATATATATATATATATATAATTTTTAGTGAAAATAATTTTATTGTATTAGTATAATTAATATTATAACATTATTTAATTAATAAAATATATTAAATTTATTTTTTAATAATAAATAAAGAATTAAATAAATATTTTATAAAAATTTTTACACTAAAATTTTTTATTTTTAATTAATAAATAAATTTAACTAATTTTATTAATTAATCGGCCAAAACTTTCTCTTGCGTATGCACTGCCGTCTTATTGCTACTTGCGTTAATTTGTATACGTGATAAATACCCAGTTTAATTAATTAATTAATTAAAAAATGTATTAAGTTGGTTTATAGTTTCGTACTGGTACAGTTCTTGTTCCGGCCGCCATGGCTACTCTCAAAATCGGAAGAAATTTTCCCTCACGCGGGAATCTCATCTTCTTTAATTACTCTTCCTGGTACTCTCCACCATTACCTTACCACGATGACCCAATTATCAAATCAATTTCTCAAGCAATAAACACAAACACTTTATCTTCTCTCAACAACATCCTCCATTCGATTTCTGCCGTTCACGTTATCAACCTCATCCACCACAACCCTCACTCTCTCCCTCCTTACTCACTCTTTTCCTTCTTCAATTTCCTCTCTTCACAGCCTCAGTCTCGCCTCACCGTCCAAGCTTATTGCACAATGGTACATTTCCTTGTCGCCCACAGAATGCATGATCAAGTACGGGGTCTTCTTCATTTTGTCGTCTCTAAGAAAGGGAAGGGCTCAAGTGCTTCGGTTTTCGATTCGATTCTTGAGACTAGAGGTGCCCGTTTGTCTGATTTTGTTTTTGATGCTTTGATGATTGTTTATGTGGATTTGGGTTTTGTAAATGATGCTATTCAGTGTTTTAGGTTGGTTAGAAAGCATAATTATCGAATTCCTGTTAATGGTGTTAGGTCTTTGATTGATAGACTGATGAAAACGAGCTTGCCTATGGTGACTTTAGGGTTTTATTTGGAGATTTTGGATTATGGGTATTTGCCTAGTGTGTATGTTTTTAATGTTTTGATGCATAGATTGTGTAAAGAGGGTAAAATTAAGGATGCCCAGACGGTTTTCGATGAAATTAGGAAGAGGGGTTTACGTGCTACGGTTGTTAGTTTCAATACTTTGATTAATGGGTATTGCAAAGCAAAGAATTTAGAAGAAGGGTTTAGGTTGAAGGGTGTCATGGAGGGGAGTGGAATGTGCCCGGATGTTTATACTTACAGCGTTTTGATTAATGGGCTGCACAAAGAGAATAGGTTAGATGATGCAAAACTGTTGTTTGATGAGATGTGTATGAGAGGGTTGTTACCGAATGATGTTACTTTAACTATCTTGATTGATGGGCATTGCAAGAATGGGAGAATTGATATGGCAATGGAAATTTATCAGCAAATGCTGAGGAAAGATTTGAAACCTGATTTGATAATGTATAATACTCTTGCCAATGGTCTTTGCAAGGTTGGGGATACGATGGAAGCAAGGAAGCTTGTTGATGAGATGTATAGAAGGGGCTTGAAGCCAGACAAGATAACTTATACTACGCTTATGGATGGTTTTTGCAAGGAGGGTGATTTAGAATCAGCATTGGAGATTAGAAAAGAAATGATTAAAAGAGGAATTGAACTTGACAATGTGGCCTTCACAGCTCTTATTTCAGGACTTTGTCGAGATGGTAAAGTTATAGAGGCAGAAAGGATGTTGAGGGAGATGTTGAAAGATGGTTTGAAACCAGATGATGCCACATATACTATGGTCATTGATGGATTTTGCAAGGAGGGAGAAGTTAGGATGGGTTTTAGATTGCTTAAGAAGATGCAAAGCGATGGGCATATACCAGGCGTAGTAACCTATAATGTCCTTATGAATGGACTTTGCAAACAAGGTCAACTTAAAAATGCTAATATGCTCTTGGATGCTATGCTTAATTTGGGGGTGATTCCAGATGATATTACTTATAACATTCTATTAGAGGGTCATTGCAAGCATGGAAACAGTGAACAAATTGATAAACTACGAAGCGAGAAGGGGCTTGTTTTAGATTATGCATCTTATACTTGGCTAGTTGGTAAAATATCAAAAGATCACCAAAAGAGATGATTGTCAGCAGAGAGGATCCTGAGATGAATTTCTGTGTTACCGATCAGTAAGATCTACAAAAAGGAGTACAGTGATTAAAGATGTATTATACACATACATTGTTGTAGTTCTCCATTGAGGAGCAGCGATTCGAGCTGACTGAGATTCTCACTGTATATTTTGGCCTCTCTGCTGTCTGCATGCAAAACATCAAGAAGAGTTGAGAGGAAATTTTGATAATTCCTGTCGTCAGTTTGCCATAAAAGCACTAAAGTTGTAACTCTGACGGGCATACGGAATGGTTGCTTTGATTCTCACCAAAATAAAGAAGAAAGAGTTCTTCTATGATTGGGAATTATGAAATATTACTTCTTGATGAACCTCAGTGGTCACTGCATGTGTATATAGTAGATGCCTCCCAGCAATATACTACCTGGGAAGCCGACTCAAAAATTTTCCAATTCTTTTTCACTTGAGAAACTGCAGTTCTGCTGTAAATAGCCGATGGTGTAAATGGCTTTGCTCTTAATTTCCTTAGTCCAGAATTATTGTCCGAAGTTAAGTAAAAGCTCCAAACACACTCTTAACCCAGCATCATATAAAGTTTAATATTTTACAGCCTGGTGGCCCTTATTTGATGTTGATAACAGTATATCTGCAGTTTGCTCAGCCAAGTATATGAAATGATGGCCCCGACTCTTTGTACATGTTCGTTCGGCTAATCAAATTCTCATTTTACAACGCCAAAAATAACCAGCAGAGAAATAGTTGACATGTTTCCTGAAATTTTTGAGCAGCTATTGCAGGAGAAGTCATTTAACAAATAAAGGAAAAGAAAAAAAGGACCGGACTAAAATTGATATTTATAAAATAATTTTGAAGCCCAGAAGCGTCAACCCAAATTATTTTGGACTGCACAACATTAAACTTAAAAGAAAGACTGGTCTCTTTAGAACCCATAAAAATAATTTTCACATTAGAACCAGTTGAAAGGTTGCTCCCAGGATACTTCAAAAAGGGGGGAATTACTGAGATAGATTATACAATAGAGAAAACTCTCGGGTATGCACTTCCATTTATTTTCCTTCAGCTTACTGTGTATGTGCTAAATAATGTGAGATTCATTTAAATATGCATTTAGTAAACATCAACTTTTTTTTTTTTTTTTGGGAAAATACCTGTCTTTGTTCTTATATTTGACGGTCCAACAATTGCATCTCATAATAGTTGTGGTTTTCTTCAAAACCACATCACTTGAATCATAAGCATACTCTTAATAATATCTAACAACTGTTTTACATATAACAATTGTTGATAGACCATGTTACATAAATTTAGATAAAAATTTTGTATTTCAAACCTTGAAAATGCAAAATTAAATATTATTTTTAAAAAATTAGGATATAAAATATATTTTTAACTTATCTAAAATCTCGTCTTTTAATTAATATTTTATAATTGTTATATTAATAATTATTTAAAAAAAAATTTAAATAAGTGGCATATTCAATAAGCGTATAAATTTTATATTCTAACCTTATATACTTATTATTATTAATAAAAAATAATGAAAATTTTTGATGCAATACAAAACAATTTCATTTAATTTTCCCTCCCATTTGTTTTTGGTTGTTTTTCTTGCAATTTTAGGCTTCTCCTTTACCACTCCATTAAATATTTACCAACTAAATCGGAGCACATACGTAAAAGAAAAGGCACAAAACAAAAAGAAGCAGTTGCAATGGCGGCAGAAAATGAAACGCGTGGAAAGATTGAGTTATGAGGCGGGACCATTGCCCAATGCCAACACAAAAGACCTGACCCCTGAGCGTTAGCAGCGCCCACAGTAACAGCAGAGGCAGAAAAGCAAATTATTATATTAATGGGTTTGGTTGCTTCTGTCGCCGTTGCTTCGCTAATATTCAATGAAGACGGTGTGGCGTTTCCTTCCACAAATCATTGCTTTGCTCGTCTTTTCATTTTTCCTTTCTTTTTTTTTTTTTTTTTCTTTTATTCGCAGAAAGTAAGATTCTAAGGGTGTGCCGTGTTTGCGTGTTAGGTGTTCGAGAAAATGCCTGAAAGTGACTAATATCAAATTCTCACGGACTCTCTTTCTGTTTTTCTGCTTTGACAGCTGTCCTCTTCTCCATCGTAATCCTGGGTGTATGTGTGTGTGTGTGTTTTTTGCCCCTTTCTTACGTCCACGTGGACGTGGTCAGGGTTTCTCAAGAGATTTGCCATCACCTCCAGGTAAAACAAAAATGTAAAAAGTAAAAGAAAATGGGTGAGAAGTTCTCCATGCAAAAGTATATTTATATTAATTATCACGTGCTGGTTCCGATTAAATTCCATTAAGTCAAGACGACTAATGATACATTGACACGTAACCATACATGCATTTTATAATAAAAATAAATAACCATACATTGACACGTAACCACCCATTAAATGTAATAAATAATTATTATGGAGGGCAACAGTGGAAATAAATAAATCATGTGAATGTCGGGGTTGGTATACGAGTCCAAGTCGGCAAAAGACATGTTTTCCACTTGTCATGCATCTTTACTTCGCTGGACCCCACCTTCACCCCTCGCCTGACTCCTCTAGCCATTGGCTAGTGAACGCCAACTCGCTAGTTCTGTCACACACTTGTTTCCAGCTGCGGCTTTAATTTTACCTTCACAAAGCAGGGGGATTTGATTATTTTTATTACAAAATTAATCGAAATTATAATTATTCTCCTGATGAGGTGAATTTGAAATTAATAATAGATGAATTATATAAGATTTGATCTTCCGCCTTAATGAAATAGATTTAATATGCCATTTAATAAATTATAAAAATATATTAGTTATTAATTTATATATTATTATAAAAATAAAATTGAGTGAGTGCTACTAAGATATATAAACTTGATGAATATTACCTTTGATTTAAAAATTTTGTTATTAATTTTTTTTTTTAACTAATGATGTTGTAAATTTGTACTGGAATTATGGTTAAATAGGTACTTAAAAGTTTATATAATTTTATTCTAAATTTAGGAATTGATATATTTTTTAAGATTTATGATAATTTTATTTTATAATAAATTTTACGAAAAAGTATACTTACATCTTCTTTTAACTATTTAAAAGATAAATATACCTGTAATTTATTTATTTTTAATAATCAAAACTCTAATTTACTTATCCTTATTTAATTTTTGTATTTTTAAATTTATTTATATTAGGTATTAATTTATATTTTAAAATTTTAATTAACTTAAAATAAATATTTATTAGTATATTATCATATTATTTTAAATATAATTTAAATTAAATGCTTAAAATTTTACCATACGATTATTGTAGTATAAAGATGATTTATATAATAAAAATTAAAATATTTTATAAATATTAATTAACACTATTCAAAATTTTATATAATAAACTTACTTTTTAATAAAGATTATGAATTTAATATGCAGTAGTGAGTAATTATAAATTAATTTTGTTAGAAAATTAATGTATATATGTATACATATAATTAAAATTTTTTAGATAAATATCATTCTATTTGTTTTATAAAATATTTCTAACAAATTTTTAAAATTAAATAAAATTAAGTACATAATTTTACTTATAAATAATGAACAAATTATAGTATATTTATTTTCTAACTAGTTAATTTAGGATTAGAGAAGTGTTAAGTGTATTTTTTTATAAATTTATTATAAAGTAAAATTATCACAAATTTTAAAAAATATGCATATAATAAAAACCCTTTAAATTCATGATATTTTATGTTATTTTGAATGATACTTAAAATTTATAATTTTAATAGATAATTATAAATTTAAATTTAATATAGTTAAAAAAATTAAAAAATCTATAAATATCTAAACAATTTTAATAAAAATTAAATATTTATTAAAATAAATTTGATAATTAAATATTAAATTCGTTATAAATTAAAAAAGAATTTAGCGTTAAATTTTTATAACAAATATAAATATAAATTTGAAAATATTCTTCTCAAACCGAGTTGGTTACCATCCGCAACAATTTCTTTCTTCCTCCAACTAATATCAGTCTTTGCGGCTTTGCCTCTTCTCTTCTTTTTTTTTAATTTTGAAAAAAAAGAGAATAAACATTTAAAAAATTTTTAAAGAAGCAAAAGAGTCATATCATATTATATTATATCCTCTCGTATATACACTGGTCTCAAATTATACAACACCATACGGCATGGGCTCACACTCTCATCTCATTATTTCCATAGCGGTCCCACTTTGCAATCAACCTGGTCATCACCACATAATCAGACGGTCACGCCAGATGCTTCTGTCGACAGCACTACACGAAATATCCAAGTATTTTGCCCTTCCCCGCCTGCTTCGTGGTGCACTTAAGGGAAACAACCACCACATAAAACTACCCTGATCTGCTACAATCAGCCTTGCGGAAACCCAGTCTTCTACTTCCAAGATCGAATTCCACCCATAGATTTTGCTGATGAAAATTCCCAATAATATTACTTGCAAGACCGAGCATATCTGACCGTCCAATTCCTACACAATGGACCCCACCACCCACATCGGCTAATACTCTTTCTTTTTCAATAACAATCTCCACTCCTTTCCCCAACTCAAATACCATGTCGCCTATCAACCGTCCGATCTCTATCGCATTTCCGTCAAAACACATATCAGCTACCCCACCATACACGTACCCTTTCTTCATTTTTGGTCCTGCCAATCTCACGACCTCTTCCTTCACTTTATTATAAGCCACATCAACCAAATAAGTGAACTCGGAACCCGAATCCACGATGGTTTGACCCGAACCACTTGCATCCGGGCGGAAAGCCGTCAACGGAATAACCAATTTTTTACCTTTAATTCTTATTCCTTCCATTGCTACACTGTATGCCAAATGATCCAAATTTGGCGAGCGTTGACTTTGTGGAAAAGTCAAAAAGCTAACGTATTGAAACCCGGCTGAATTCGGGTTTTCACCGAGGTAGAACGACCCGGTTGGGATGTACCCGACTTGGGATCGTCGGGCAGGTACGCAATAGGAGAACTTGGATACTTTAGCTTGGGAAGCAAATGACAACCTCCCAAAGTTCATTCCCAGAATACCCTTGTCCTCGCTAGTTTCCTTCGCACAACCAAGAATTAAAGAAAGGGTACTTTGGGAAGCAGAAAACGTGAACTTCTCTCTGACGAGATTGCCCTCAGCTAACGTTCCATCGGCATAGAAGTAAGAATAATGGCACAGACGGTTCTGGTCACAATCCGTAGGGAGGGTAAAATCGACAATTCTAGGTTTACAAAGCGGGTGAGTACACGGCAACACAGAGAAAGAAGAAGAGCGTGAAGGATCAAACGAGGTTTTACGAGGAGCTTTCTTGTGGCACTTAATCCACGAGAGCTGGCTGCCGGTGTCCAGCACCATCTCTTGAGTCTGCGGCGGTGTCCCTATTGGAAGAGACACGATCAAAGCCATTGAGTACTTGAACTTTGATCTGTAGTTCAGGGATGGGGTTGTCAGTTTATGATTTTTCTTAGTTTCTGCAGCGAAAGAAGTGTAAAAAGCTGGAGTAGCTCGAGGAGAAAGACGGCGAGAAGTAAGAGGAAAGAAAACAGAAAACGAACTGTTTTTCGAATATTCGTTGATGGGTTTATGCGTAGAAACATTTTCTTGAGTTGAAAGGGAGAGAAATGCGAAGAAGAGGAGAAAACAGGGCATGGTTTTGTTGCAGAGCGCCATTGGAAGAAGGGTTTTGTTTGGTGGAGTAGAGAAGATAGGAGGAGGTGGAGGCAGTATTTATGCATGAATTTGAATAAGCAGATGAAAGCGAAGCAGAGAGAGAGAGTGTAGAAGACGCTAAAAAAGAGAAAGAAAAAGACAATAAATTGCTAAAAGGGGAAGACGCGGTTTCTTAATTGATCGGTTAGATCTTATGATGACAGGTTCTTAATTGCCGATGAATGTAAATTTTACGTATCCAGAGACAACACAATATTTATTCCCTCCTTATTTGTGGAAATCACAGTTCGCTTTTGCCAACCTGTCACTGCCTGTTTGGTTCGCATTTTGAAATTGATTTTCCTTTCTCAAAAATAAATGTTTAGATAATAACATCTAGATCCCTGTATTTTAAAACATTTTCAACCGTCGACATAATTTTTCCATTTATATGAAATAGGTCATAGGTTCCTTCCCTCTTCTTTTCTTTTTTTATTTTTATTTATTTTTTAAAAAACATATTACAAGAAATGAACTGAATGATTCCCCAATCTGTCATGAGAAAAATTTAAATCCTGTAATTCTAGTATCATCCTAAAAAATTTTACAGGTTAAGACAGCTTAAGTAATTTTTAGTTCTTTAAAACAAATTTTTAAATTTTAATAAATTGATTAAATTATCAATTATGTTAAGTTTGAGGGTTTAATTTTAATAGAATTTAAAGATGCCTTTATATAAATGAATAAATTATAGTGAAATTTATTTCTTAACAACAGAAATTATAACTCAAAAAAAAAAACCAATAATTTTAAAAATAGGCTTTAAAAAAGAAAAAAAAAAACCTTTAAATAAACTTATATTCATTAAGAAGAAGAAGAAGAAAATACTAAAGTATATCTATTATTTTTAATTCTTTAATATTTATTTTTAAAATGTTATAAATATCATGTTTATTATGTGATTCTTTACTTAATGCTTTTATCGTAATTAATTTGTTTGCTCTTTTGCTTTTCGTTGGTGGTTACTTGGAGAATTATGAATGCAACTTTACTTGATGAAAATAATTAATTTGATTTAATGGTAGTATTTAACAAGCTTAATAAAAGGAGGCTTAAATTAAAAGCTCCTTAAACATTTGATTAATTGTTGAATGCTAAAGCGATACCCTCTATAAATTGAAATTCTCAATTTTGTATGGACTTCAATGTAAAATTAATAAATTTTTTGGTATTTTTTTAATTTTCCTTGAAATAAAATTACACTAGTATTCATAATTATTATTTATTTTTGAATTATGACATATATATTTTTTCCGAGTTTAAATAATAATAATAATAATAGAAGGGAGAACAACAGCTAAGTTCTTAAGTTTTAGTAAGATAATAAACAAGAATATATTTAGTCGTTTGTGACAAATAGGCCCCTAACGTTATCGATAGTAAATAGTAACTTTCTGCAACTGTTGAGGACCTCTTTGTTATAGATAATTAAAATCTATTTTATTTATTATTTTATAGAACTCAGAGACCTACGTTAATATTTCATTTATGTGAGTGGGGACCCATTGACTGTCCGGTCACCGTGCTAATCACATTCAAAGTACATTTAACGCAGCCCTAAACTAAACCCTAATGCGTTTTTAGTTCGCAACCACCACTCCCCTCGTTGCATTCATTCATTCTGAGTTTAATAAATTATAATTAAAAAATCTTAGTAGTTCATTTTGTCAATTGTAATCCAATAAAATAGATCTTGTAATGAAATAATTAGGTCATTACGAATTAAATAAAAATATAGTTGATATTTTTTAAAAATTATTTTAAGGTAAAAAAAAATTAAATTATAATATTAAGTAAAATATAGGAAGATTATTTTCTAAGTCCTTGATAATTTGTATTTTTTATTTTACTTAATTTTAAAAATAGTTAAAATATTTAATAAATATTAATTTTTTTGTGTAGATTGTATTTGTTTGACTTATATTTTACGTATAATAGCCGATTTGTAGTGGATATTATTTATTTTTAGTTTATATTTAATATATAACGGTTTCATCTCATAGCACATATCGTAACTTCAATATCATAGTACTTCGATCTTAAAATTATCGTAAATTATATACGTTTTAATTCTATGAAAATAAAAATAAAAAATTATGATATAAAATTTCATATGTAACTTAAATTGTGATGAAAAAATTCTTTTTATGTAGTAGTGTGTACATTTGAATTCTTCATAGCAGCAGTAAATTTTCTATTTTGAATTTTTAAAAAGGTTAATTATTGTAAGTAATTAACTAATTACTTAAATAAAACAAAAATACTAGGAGCAAATGATTGTTGATGTAACAAACAAATGCTGGCTAATTGTAAAAATTTTCAAAAAGAAAGCTAAACATATTGGTAAATTAATTATAATTAAGTAGTTGAAAAAGTGTTCTAAGTGGGTCAACACGGATGCTTCCATTAGATTACTGTGTGAGAGCTACAAGTAGCCATAGCCACTCTCCCCTGTATGTCACAATCCAATAGTAAATAATCAAAAAAATGAAAACAAGAAAAAAAAAATAGTCAATTAATAAATACAATACCCATATTTTTTTTTTTAAAAAAGAATATTTAATCACAAAATAAATTAAAATTAAAATTAAGAAATTAGCCAAAATGACACTCATTCTCTCTGTTCAAGTGTTGGTTTATAGAATGAATTCTTGTTTCAAAATTGATCACAAGATTTATAACATAAAAGAAATTTAGGTTACGATACTTAAGAATACCATCGTCCTTTTTTTTTTTAAGTTCTTTAAAATACATTTTAAGTTTTTTATATATTTTTTAAATACTATTTATTATATATTTTAATATTTTTGTTATATTTTAAATTTTTATTACATATTTCAAGTATTATTCGATATTTATTTTATATGTTTTAATATTTTTTTTTCAAATTTTTCAACAAAAAAAGTTTCAAATTGCCAAATTATAAAGAAGGACTTCCATTAAGGGACTTTTACGATTTCATGAAATTGAAAGATGTCAATCGTGTGCATGCACGTGTAAGCAATACATGGAATGTACGTGGAATCATCGAAGTTAATCAAGTTTTACATGTTTGTTTGGATGGTGTTTGTTAAATTGTTTCTTTCGTTGATTATTGCATGCTAATTATAAAGTGATCTTTTTACTATTACAACTGCCGTTTCGTTTATAGCAGAAGATGTCATGTGATACAACACATATGTTGCTTGCTTGATACAAAAAAAAAAAAAAAGTGATGGGGCTTTACCCCCGATAATCCAATCTTATCCCATATGATTTGTATGTATGCATGCATGCATGCATGCTAAAGTAAGACTAATAGTATCTTTCCATTGAATATGAAATTTATGGTTTCCATCCGCGCAAATTCCGTCTCCTCAATTTGCAATTTAAGGCGAGAAAGAATTTTCCATTACAAACAAATAGCATTCTTATTAAGACTCGAACTCATGAGAAAGAAAATCGATTGATGGATATAATTCAATATACAATATTAAAAGTATTTGGTTATATATACTTCAATATAAGTTATTTAAAATGTAAAATGAAAGAGGGAGAGGGAATCATTGTCATGTCTTGTTTTGTATGAACAAACAGCCACCAAACACTGCCTTAATGTTTATTACCAAAGACACTGAACTAGGACAATGGGACAATCTTTTTCGCCCATATTATTTTGCTGGGAATGTTCCTCACTTGCTATATATTTCTCTGATCAATTTTGTTCCCTTTTCGGCTCGGCTCATTGAACAATTCATGCATACCTTAATATATTATTTCAATGTTTTTAGTGGAGAATCTTCTCTACTCTACGACAAAATTAAATCTTGGATTAACATAAATCACAACAATTATCAAAATTCACGAGCTATACAAACAGTATTAGATTTGGGTCTAATGATAAGTACAAAGATTAATATTTGGAATATTGTCATACGTTTTCCTTTATATATACAGGTCGTAATGTAATTATAATAATATATGATTGATCAATCAAATAATTTAAATATTGTAACTAATAAAATGAAAGCATTATGGAAAAGCAAAAGAGTTGGTGCCTTCACTAGGCAAGAACTATATTGATAGTAGCTAGTGACACGAACATGTCATATCCAATCCATTAATTTAGTTATATTTCAACATCGTCTGATTTTTAGGTCATACCGATTGCCCATGCCCTCCATTGGTGGTGCTTATCCTTTAGCATTTGGTTATATAAAGTAGATATAAAAATGTTAAAGAATGTGGAAAGAAGAAGAGAGTTTTGAATTACACGATAATATTATTGATCTTTGTTAAAGGGGGATTCAACAATTGAGAGTTGGCTAGGGTACGTGGTGTTCTTTTACTAGCTAGGGTTTCCTCTTCCTTAAATAACACAACTTATGCATGACAACGACAATGGGCTCCTCACGAGTACATGCGTACATGTTAATTACTATGAATAGTCTATTGACCACTGCTTTGTAATGTACGAAACAAGACGTCAAATATTTGACAAAGCAATATCTTCTAAGAAACGACGCAACATTAGCAAAGGATTAATGGTATGGCCCAAGACAAGAAAGAAGACCCATACATATCCAGCTAAGTCTAAAAGATTAGATGATTGACCTGCGCTTGCTTTCTATCAAAAATGGACTGGTCTTTCGTTAATGGAATGAAATGTGGTCCTATAAACGCGCATCCTTTAGTCACATTATTAAGAGTTCCTCAACTAATTCCCTCTTTGATTAAATTGCAAGCTTTAATTGAAGATGGCATATGGCTTCGCGAGCTGATGCTGTAACGTCCTTTTCGGATTCCTCTTCTAGCGGCTGGCAGGAAGCATACCAATATTCACCCATGTCATGTTTTGTTATATATGTAGCAGAAGCATATGCTTTTGCTCTTGGTCCATGGAGCATGGCAAACTAAACACACGCTATACTTGGGTTTCAAATTTGATGTGGTCCTGTTGATTCGATGTAATGGACATTAATATATATCATTAAGTTTTATTCCATTGGCAATCACATTTCTTTGAATATGACTACCAATCAAAAGACCAGCTTCGCAACATCAGAGTAAATATCTATCTTATATATCTTAATAGAACACAAACATTGAAAATCAGAGTGGCGCAGCGGAAGCGTGGTGGGCCCATAACCCACAGGTCCCAGGATCGAAACCTGGCTCTGATAATTTTATTTATTTTACCCCATGTCGTTTTGTCTGACATGAAATGTCGTTGTGAGCCTAAATCTTCTTTGCTAATAATACAGTTTTACCCCGTGTCGTACTATGAGATATGGAAGGTCGTTTTGAGCCCAACTCTTTTCGGGCCCGTCTTTAGCTTTGCTAATCATTCTACGTTGGGCCGGATCTCAAATGTCATTTTGCACCTTTTTCGAACAATATAAAATAAAATTTCAGTGTGCTCCAATCACACGGCGTCGTATTGGTCCAGTAATGTAAAATCAAAATTTAATAATAATATTAATTTTTTATATTTATTTATTTACTGTAATATTTAATTATGTCAGTCATTATAAAATAAAATTGCATATAAATACAAGAGATTCGAGATTAAAATTTTGTTTATAACGCGTTGAGAGGGGTTTAGAAAGAATCACGTAAGTTTCTCAAAGTCTCTGTCACTCGGTCTCTCGGTCTCTCGGCTAAAGCTTAAACTCCGTCGGAGAACTTGCAAGATCAAATCAGCAAATCACCTCTTTGATTTGATTTCCTGATCGTTATTTGGTGTTCGGGTTAACGTCGACATAGGCTACGGGGATGCTTAGGTATCTATGCAATCGTTACTCGTTTAGTTTCATCCATTTCTCATATGAAGATAAAATATGTGGGACTTAATTTTATTGTTATGTTATCCATTGATGAGATTGTATTATTCTGCGCAGCTATTCAATGGAGTTACAATCTTGTAACAGTTAGCTAGGTGTTTGAGCTTGGTGTTCTCTCTGTTTTTGATTGTTTAGGGAATTTAAGTGTGGGAAACTGTGCTGCAGATTACTTTTGCGACATAAATTTAACCCTTTAAATAGTATATGGTTCCTTACCCTTTAATGCACACAGTTGGTATATGCCTTTTCATTTAATACTATTGTCTTCGTAGTAAACGAGGCAATCAATCCTAGATTTACTGAAATAGTGCTGGGTGTGTACTGATATCATGAATATAATGGAACAATATTAAAAATTTCCCTTCATATCTTACTGATGTCTACATCTTTCTGTTTATGAGACGTCAAAGTTGAAGGTGGTCCAACTTAGATCGTATTTTCTCTGCTCAGAACATTATATGAGCATTTGTTATCCAACTGGTTGCAATTACACACAAGGGAAATTACCGTCCGGTTTTTATGCTGCTGAAGCTTTGGTGTACCGAGGACTGGATCATGACTTGATAATACACAGCGGTGGATGCCACTGTGGAAAAGTAAGATGGAGAGTCCGAGCGCCAAATAGTGTTGTAGCTTGGAGCTGCAACTGTTCTGACTGCTCAATGAGAGCCAATGTTCATTTCACTGTCCCTTCTACAATGTTTTGAGCTTTTGGTATGTTCCGCGTTCTGATCCGGATGGAATTTTGCAATTACATTCAAGAGTGAGGATCCGGGGATGGTTACTTCTGTAAGCGAAAAGAAGGCAAAAGTTCAGCTACAACGGCTGTCAGGCTGGCAACTTTTAATTCTACTGAGCTTCAAATAATAAAGCACAATGCATTTCTAATATAACCGTATCTTTAGATTTTGTACACAGCCTCCGACCGGCATAAATACTATGAACTTCAAGTCAAACGGTGATTATGGCGTGGACGAAGATCATACTTTGTTGAAATTGAAGAGGTTGTGATCCAATTCTCTCCGACATCTTCTGGAATTCTATAGTTGGGATCCTCAAAATCGTCTTCTTCCTCTGGTATGTCTGTGTCAATCCATGAAGACCAGTCTATATCGCTATCTGTGTCCCATGACAATTCTTTGCTTTTTTGCATGACATTAATCTTCTCAACTAATGTTTGTAGCATTTGATAATTCAAGATTTCATAGTCCCTGCATAATAACAAAACATTATTTTAGTTTTAAAATCTCCATGTGTTTTTCAAACTGAAACTTCTCGTGATTTTCATTGCATATACCTGTATGTATAAATGGCATGGAGAAGCTGAAATGCAGCAAAAAGAACAAACAGCGATCTAACTGTATTTACTAGCCATGTCTGTTGCTCAATGTCATTTGTTGTGAACCGCAATATGGCTACCTCTATGAAGAACGTGAGGCACAGCCCTGTGAACAAACAGATAATGGTTTATTTCAATGATTTTATGTTAATAATCCTATTGCAGTTTGCAGTACTGGAAGAAAGATACGAGAAAATATACATACCAATGTATAAACTGGGTCTGACAGTATATGTTTGCTTTGTGCTCGTGAACATGTATATGATAACGATAGATATAAAGTAGATGAAGAAAGCCTTAATAATTCGTGATTCCAACAACATGGCATTGTGCAAAGCAAACAGCTTATCCAGTGCAATGAACATGCTAGCTTGCTTTGATTCAAAAGCTTCCTGCAAAATGAGATACCCCATTTAATCACAAATCCAAGCAAAGCAATTAATTCTACTTCAATTTAGGGTCATAATGCTTAGAGGAAGTGCAAACCTGAGCTGCCAATATCGACCTCGAGTTTTCGACAAGGTGATCATGGACTTTTTGGAGTTGTTCTTGTCGCTTAAGTAGCTCTTCCTTTTGTCTATGACCATATTCAGCTAATTCTTGCAGAGTATTCCTGTAATTCAAAATTCTGTTTTAGAAAAGTCATTGATCAATTAATTTCTGTTTGACTTTGCAAATTTGCTTGCCAATTTTACCTGCTCTCTTCGAGTGCTTCAGACTGAAATTTAGTTAAAAATCGAAGACCCTCAAGTGCCGTGGATTGTCCATGAAGAAGCTGCTGTTGCTTATCTAAAGAATCCCCTGCCATGTTCCCAATATCATCTGCTTTTCTTTGCAGATTTTGCATCCTTGAAAACATTGCATCTCCAACTTTGTTGATCTCCTTCTCAATTTCAATAGCCTCATATCTCAAGTCATCCACTTCCTTGCCCAAATTACTGTAAGCATCATGAAGCATTTCCATCCCTTCATCCAATTTCTGCTTCATTCTTACTTGTCCTTCTTGCAGCTCCGACTGAGAATCTGCAATTTCCTTGGATTGATTGTAAACAGCTTCTGAGTGCCTTGACAAAACATCCATAAGATCTTGTACATCCTTCGCTCTTTGAGCTACATGTTGAACCTGGTGATCAATCGAATTCAACGAATCATGAATCTGATTTGAGCTCTGCAGCAGAGTGTCAGATTTCTTTTCGATGATTTCCAGTTTGTTTTCTGCATAATCCGCTGAACTTTTAAGCTCATTCACCAATCTCTCAGTTGCATACTGGAATGCATGAGCCCTTGTAAAAGCACAACCATAAAATTCTGGTCAGTCTTCCACGAAATACTGGAAACTCCGAATTCAATTAAGTAAAAGAATTGCACTTAACTGTAACTGATAGCAGATAGAGTTAGTTTCCAATAAGAATGCGAGGTAAACCTTATGCTCCTTATCATCTAAATTCCTTAAGCAATTAATCATGGCAGATTTCGGATCACAAGACGGAAACGCTGGCCTTCCGGAATCCTTCTGAAAACAATCACTGAGATGCCAAGCAAATCTGGATCGATTCTCTTCAATGGCAATAATTTCCGAGCACCCGGCAAAGAGATGTCTGTAAGCATTTTGCCAACAAGTGTTTGAGCCAACCAATTTCCTTTTGGCATCTTCAACTAGCTGCTTCCCCCTCTCGTGGTGAAGACCCTTCATAGAGAATTCAGCGACAAAACCATTGGAAACATCTTTTGAGTATTCACTTCGTTGGATCTTCTCCGAGGAAGAACTCGAAGAAAACCAACTCCATGATCGGTATCTCGGCAAAACGAGTACTAAAATTAGCAGAAACAAAAGATGTGGAGGATGAAGATAACCCATCTGAAATTCTATTATTTATTTCTAACTCCTGATCTTCTTAGGATTTTTTCACCAATATTTTGACCCCTGCAAGACAACATTCAAATCCATTAAGTTTTTAATCTTCCAGTTGTTAATTCATGCACAAAAGTTTTCTGAATTTCTTGTCTGTAAATTGTATATATAGGGTTAGGAGAGGGCTAAACAGAGAGTGAGAATAACATTAAATTTTCTCGGACTAAAATACATAGACTTGAAGTGCAAGAAAAGGAAGCCAGAATTATCTGAAAGAGACAATCAATATATTATAAAATTGATGAGAAAAACAAGCAGAAAATGAAGAGCTAAGGACAGCAACAAGTCGTTTTGTTCATATCTAGTATTGACTTATTTACCTTTCTACGCATAATATGGGATAATTATTCACCAAAACCAACTAAAAATGCCCAGAAGAAAAAAATCGTTCATACTGTAAAACAAATTCAACGAAGGACTACCCAGAAAACTTTCATGAAAATTTTGTAACGTGGTGTGGTTTCATTGGCAGAATGAAAACAGAACTCAAAGATAACAAGTAGTAAATTAAAAAACTTGATAATAAATGAAAAATAAGAGAGGGAACAGAGAGACCTGTGGGTTGTGTAAATTGTGTTTAACTATGTGTGTTCTCAACTTTGAGGAAGAAGACGCCCACAAGAGTGTATGCATATTGTGAAGTTTATCAATACAAATATTGGAACTTGGAAGAGAGCAGTTACCACGATTGATAAGGAAACGAACTAAACGGTGTGTTTCCACAAAAGGGCGCGGCGCGCACTTACCCATTTAGATTTTCTACTGTCTTATTTACCCCTTTTTCTTTTTTCAATTGTTCTGTCCATTATTCATGGAAGTGACCAATTTTTCATTGTATTTATTTTTTTTTGTGTATCTATTCTGCTATAAAAAGAATGAGAGTGCTATGAATTTTTGAAAAGCTTTTAAATTATTTATTAGAATTTAACAATTTTGTTAAAAAAAAAAAAGCAAAGGAAATATTTGCTATTGCTTAAAGTCTGTTTGATATTGAGATAACCCCACTTAATTTTGAAAACAAAATTGAACATAGAAAATTTTATAAAATGATCACTTTTGTTTGGCAAGTTATTTTATCAAAATGATCAGATTTTTTTCATTAAATTGCATAAATATCTAATTTTTGGACAAAAATATTCTAAAAGTTAACAAATCTTTTTTGTCACACTTATTTGTGATTGAAACGTTAATTTGTGTAATCAAAACCTAACCATGAGTATCGATATGTATGATTTTGAAATATTTTATCATTATCTGCTAATTCTAAAAGTTTGGGGTTCCATTCAAAATTTTATATTTTAGTAAATGTGTTACCAACTCTAAAAATATGGAAGTTTAATCCCCAAACATCATGCATGGTCGAAACCAAATACCCGGGGTTTTAATATGCAAGATTTTACTTTTTTGTCATTATTTGTTATTCCAAAAGTTTGGGAGTTTATTTAAAATTTTTTAAAGTTGGTTTCAAGCACACAACCGGGTGCCATTATACAAGATTTTGTAATTTTGTCATTAATCGTTAATTCCAAAAATTTAGGAAGTCTATCCAAAAGTTTAGGCATAGGAATGAAATAAAAAATGCAAAGTTTGTTTAATTTTATTTTGGAATGGAGGGCATTTTTGTTCAATTTTTTTTTTGTTTTTTGTTCAATTTAGAAAAAGAAAGCAACATGTATATTTAATTAAAATTACTTAAAAAAAATTAACTAAAAATGTATTTAATAATACTAATTTTTAATGAAATTCACCAATTTTTTTAGAAAAATTTGATATTTAATATTTTTATTCCGCAATAATTTCAGTTATGATTTGAACTCATCACACTTCAATACCAAAAGAACTCTTAAATGGCCAATAAAATTTATTTTCTAAAATCATCATATCTTTTGCAAAAAGAATATTATTAAAGAGGGTCTAATGTAGAAAACATTAATATTCAGCCCCACCAAATAGTTTCTATAAAGAGAGAAGCAATATATATGTCACTTATTATAAGAAATGAAGCTTCATTCACATTTGGCAAATAAGATAGAGAGAAAAAGAATTATTTATGATCATTGATCACTTAATAATTTTTAATCTCTCCCTATTTTCTATTTAATTGAAAGATTGTATCAAAACATTCTCGATTTTTTATAATTTTAAATCTATAATCTTTTAAAAAAAAATGATAAAAGAGATTTATATATTTGATTGAAATCCTACCCGCTAAAATTAAGATGAGATTTGATCTATATTCACAAAAAGGGACGAGGGTTTCAAAATTTTATTAATAATAAAACGGTTTTTTGATTCATAATTTTAACTATTTTACAAAATTTTATGATTTTTAAATATAAGTTTGATACAATTTTCTTAAAAAATAAAGAATAAAAAGAATTTTCTTAATATTTTAGAAATCAAACTCCCCTTGTAATGAAAATCTAAAAATTATTTCCAAAATCTCACCATCATTTTTTTTTTTTTTTTTTGCACTTTTAAAGAAGAAAATATTGTTAATAAAATCTTTCCAAAATTAATGATATTATAAATTTAGAAAATATTTTGATATTTCACAAACAGTATCAGGCGAACCCTAACCAAACCAAACCCAAGCCCGTGGGCATGGACTCTTCTGTTAAAACCTGTTCCCTTCCAGCTTCTAAACTTCCCGTCAAACGCAAAACCCTTGATTCCAACTCCGCTCTCCTCTCTCCCAAACCAGAACAACTTCAACGCCATGATCAACCAATCTCCGCCGTCGATTTTAGCGACCCCAACTGCATCAAGCCCCCGCCTTTCAAGTTCCACCGTATCTGGACCGAACCTGACGAGATTCGCTTTCTCCAGGGCCTACTTGACTCGGCTTCTCTTGGCCTCTCTTTCCCACGTGACCTTCATATCTTTTACGAAAATTTCTCTAGTGCAATGTCTCAGCCTTACTCAAAATGTCAACTTTCTGAGAAATTAAGAAGGCTTAGGAAGAAGTTTCTTGCCACCTCTGCGAGAATCTCTCGCGGGCTTAATGTTTCTCTCTTGAATTTGCACGATCGTAGTTTGTATGAGCTTTCTAAGGAGCTGTGGAGTCCTGAGTACTTACCCACTTCGCCTTTTGGCAAAAACAGTGGAAATAGTAACTGGGTTGATGTTGAAGCCGGCTTTTCGCAGACAATGCGGGCGTCGAGTTCGAATGTTGGGAGTGATAACGGTGGGGGAGTTTTTGTTAATGGTGATGAGGGGAAGTTTTGGGGGGTAAATGTGGGTGTGGGTTGTGGTTTTGTTAGGCAACAAGGGAAGGAGATGGGAGAGAAGAAGATTGGAGGAGTGATGGCGAGGAGTGTAGTGGATGTATTTGATGAGTCTTTGAACGAGGTTAGAATGACTGTCGCAAATCAAGGGCTTGTTTCGTCGGGGCAAGCAAAAGAAGGGAAAGAGGAGGAGTTTGAAAGGCGGTGGAGGGAGCAGCGGTTTGCGGAGTTTGATGTGTTGACAAGGCGGTTGAGATTGGTTCTTGAGAATTCTTTTAATGCGCAATGAGTTTGTTAATAGCACTGGTACATAATCTTCGACTGGCTGTTAGTTTGTTTTCGAAAGTTTGTACATTCCATGGTATATAATTCCTTTGTTGGTTTATGTTTGATTGTAATTAGTTATTGGAAGTTTAGTGAGTGAAATTTCATTTCCTTTTGTCGATGTTCTGCTTCCAATGTTATACTTTAAACTGGATAAGTTTTGTTGATTGCTGGTTCATGTCATTGTACTGGCTATAGGTAACCTTATGAAGAAATTGAACCTTACTTTTAGGAGGTGTGGGGAATTTGTTATTGAAACAGCACATAATGTAGCAGATTTTTGACATTTAATTTACTTTCGTGTTTTTCTAATTTTGGTTTAACCATGTATTAGTTACATCAATAGCTCTTCCCCTCTTTTTTTTGTCACTATTTCTCCCAAATAGATAGAAAAGTTTCTCCAAATTCCACCCAGCTTCTCAAAATTAATGTTATCTTCTGCAAATATAGCTGATTTAATTCTTCCCTGCTCATTTGTTGATTCAAGTTGTTTCTACTTTAGGTAAATCTGTTACTTGAGGTTCAATTTGTGATCTGAAACTTAATAGTTCAAGCCAGAGATTCATGCTGTAAACCTTAATTAGCGTGACAGTGAAGATAGAATAGCTTTTTGTTGGCAAGATTTGATTGTTGTATATATAGCATTTGATCACTTTAGTTTTGATGAGTTTGATCAGTATGAATATAATGCAGTGAAATATATTATGAGAGGTATTCTTTCTCTAAACTCCTATGCCTGGTGTTGCTTGAAGTTCTTTTTATAGGGTGTCCTTGATGTGTAGTTAGAAACATTTTAGAAGTCAGACAAGTATGATTAATGAATTAGAAATATTGACATTCATTGAAAAGCAAGCCAGCAAAAGAGAAGAAACTGCAACCTTAAGGAAAATGGTTTGTTGTGTTTAATGAATTAGAATGTACTATCCTATAGAGTTGAAGTCAAATGCTATCATTCGATAAATAAAGAGAGCTGAGTAAAATGAGGGTGAAGGTTGCATTTATGATGAACTTACAAAATTGAAACTGAGAGGAAATGGAGTACCTATCTGTATGATTTGTTGAAATTGAAACATTGTTGAAAGCATTATGCGGACCTAACAAGTCATTGGTTTGAGAAATGTTTTTCACTTAGATATCTCCCCCTTTAGTTAAGGTTTGACCCATTTTGATTTCCTAAATATTGCGAAGTACAATTTTGTTAGTGCCTTTGTGAAACTTAGTCTTTGAGCTTTCACGTTTGAGATTCAAGAGAGGCCGATTCTTTTGATCTGGGAATTCTCTTTGAATTTGCAATGAAGTATTTAACTTTCTAGGTGCAAAGGGTTGTGTTTGCTTATTTTAAGAAAAAAAAACATCATCTTATAGATTGTCAGCCTACGAATTTCCCAATTTTTAATGTGGATATTGGATTGGATTTAAATTTACGGGGTAGTCAAATTAATTATTTGGAACTAAAGTGTTACGGCAGCTAAACTGTGACGGTTTTAAGGAAACCTTACATGAACCTAGATTGTGAGGTTAAGCGTTCTTGATTCTTAAATTTTTCAAACTAAATATACAAACAATCAGT
The DNA here is from genome assembly GCA_032401905.1 of Swietenia macrophylla. Taxonomy (NCBI): domain Eukaryota; kingdom Viridiplantae; phylum Streptophyta; class Magnoliopsida; order Sapindales; family Meliaceae; genus Swietenia; species Swietenia macrophylla. Next base: position 1,335,356 of record CP135577.1, read on the forward strand.
ACTTTTCTTTGCAAAGGAAATTTCAATTCCCCAATTGAACATTCATTCAAGTTTTCTTTCAATTTCATGCAACTCTGTGTATATTGAGTGCATTTTATATTTGCTTCGGTTTGATATTGGGGGGTAACATGAATTGTCACTCATGCATTCATGTTTGTATATTCAACTTTTGTACCGCTTTCAGTAATTGGCTGATTCCACCAAAATCACATTTCCTTCAAAATGTGAAGATTGCCCCCTCCAAGTTTGTCATGCATGTGATGTTTGTATTTTCAATTGAATCCAATGAAATCAAAACCTTGCACTTTGAATAAGGTTTTGTATCCACAAGTTTAATATTTGATTTGCTTTTTCAGTTTATTTACAACAAATATCATATTATTGGATAATTAATTGCCAACCTTGGATGGCATTGCAATATCATATTATCAGCCAAGGTGGAGTTGTGAGCAACAAATTTGACTGTCAACTCTTACATTATTCAAACCATTGCTGGCACAACACAAGTCAAGATTGGCAAGCTTTCCCCTTTCATTTTTGGGGTGGTCTTTGACCTTCCACGCGCAGACTCAGAGCATTGAATCGAAAACAGCTTACTGTCTACTTCGTAAAGATTTTCATGAGTTGAATCGAAAGCAGGTTACTGTCTACTTTGTAAATATTTTCACGGGTTTATTTGGTGCTAGTTTGGCAGTGTTAAGGAATCCTAATAAATTCAAAATTAAAAATTATATATACTTATTTATATATTTAGCTGTTAACTTTTTATAAGTGTATGAAATTTAATTAATATTTATTTTTCATTACTATGTAATTATATATTAATTAAAATAAATTTTGTAGTAATTTTCGGATAACATTAACCATTTTAATAAATTATTTTAAAGAGTATTAAAATGTATAAGTGCCTATGCATTATATTTATTTTTCTTTGACATTTCCAAACAGACTGTCAGGTTATTTCATTACAGAATGATTCATATATATTTATAATTAATAATTTTGGCATTCTCAAACTTACTGGTAATTTAATTAATTTTTTTAAAAAATAATAATATTTTAAAATTTAAAGTATATATTACATTAAAAAAATAACTCACATATATTTACATTTAATAATTTTTTTTATAAAATTTGAGGTAGTGTAAATATTCTTCCAGATTTAAAAAATTAGATAACATAGAAATAACAAGGTATGTACTTGTGTGCGCGTATATATATAAATTAAATAATAAAAATATTATTATTTATTTTTTCAAAAGAAGGAAATTATAAAATTTATTATAAATAATAAGATTGTAAGATCACAGAGGCGATCAACTTGAAAATTCAAAATGTTTACTGACAACATGAATTTTCAGAGTCACTTCTCTAAAACGCTATAATCTTTCTATTATAGATCGATTAGCTAACTCAGATTGAGGATTTGCAGGGAGGCAAACGTAGTGGTTAGCAAAGAAGAGGGAGTTTTGGGTTACTAGTTGGGGCTAAACTCCACTTCATCAATCTGATTTTGGGTGGGGAAAGCCTCTGTGGGCAGGAAATTCAATGAAGCTAAACGAGATTACTGTTCTGCTTGACAGCAGCGACGGAAGGTGGGATTGCCTAAAAACGACATGGCTCGATTTGAACAAGATTCTACCACTGTTGCCTACACTTCTCCTGATCCAAGCATACTTTGAGAAACTGTTGATTAATGTCAATGTCTATTTCCAGATAACTGTTGACTCAAGGTGTTGCCATTGAATAGCTTGATTATGTTTTAATTTAAGAAAATTTGTTGCCTAACGACAGCTATGATCTTATGCATTCATCATAATATTTCTTCCAGAGTAATTAGAAATGCAAGATATATCAACAAGATTGTGCGACAGTCTGAAGAAACTCGGGTGCAGAAATGCATGAGAAATTAGATTTTGGAGCGCAACTAGAATCGGCAAACTGGTCATGCATGCAACGAACACAATATCTAGGACAAAGTTAGGATTTACACATGCTGGATTTTCAAAATCTCACAGCAATTACTGCATATGTTGTCATTTGACATTTCATTGCAGGGAACAACCAACCGGTTTGCTATTTGCCTTTATTAATCAATTTACAGAGCTATGAAAGTTGAAGAAATAGCAAATGCAAAGCATTAATATATAAAACCCAAACAAGAAGGTATTCATAACACGAAAGCCAAGCAAAAAAGACAAAAAAAAAAAAGGAAAAGAGTCTGCTCCACCCCGTTCAATAGCTACCCTTTGATAGGTAACAATATATGGGAGGATGATACAAGTAAATAACACTTCATTTAGATATTTATATAAACAGTCCAGAAACTCCTATGTTGCCCAGTTATGATGCTCAAAGACCTTTTTTGCACACCATGCATAGCACCAAACAGAGAGTAGATGTGATCTACAAACCCCTGGAACCAGGAATATCAATCCATTCCAATTGGATTTCTACTTCACCACTCTCAACATTTCGCATCCTTAAAAACATGTTCTGAACGAGTTTACCATTCGTCCAGACAATGCTGCTCTCTTCGGCAAGGCAGTTTTCCCTGCTTGGCAGTATTTTCCTGATTATGGTCCCATTGGGAAGGCCTTGCAAGCGCATCTTTAGAGTTTCCAGAAATGGAGTAATGTAAAATTCTGCTTCCCCCATTTTGTCATCCGGGCTGAATGTGTCTCTGTCATAAACTAACTGCACTCAATCAAAGGCCAATTCTCATTGGTAATTTGGTTGCAAATCTATGTGTATTAGTTGTTATAAAAATGTTCAGAAAGTGTTCTCACATAAAATTGACGGCATACCATGCCCATAGGTAAAGTTGTGCACAGCTTTAACACCATCCATTTAAGAACAAAGAAAATTTTCTGGTTCAAATTATTGTCAAAGTATGCACAAATGACTTCTTACAGCAGCTATAATTTCTTTTAGTGGAGCTCACCACAAATTCTATATAATCATCCTAAAAGTAATGCACCTATTCCCAAGTTCTGCTTAACTGCATGAGTTGTCATGTTCAACATATTTGTTGGTGTCAGAAACACTCAGCATCCTGCCCACAGGCTACAAGTTTACTACAACTAGTTTTTTTCTACATGATAAGTGCAAAAAGGGTCTACGAAAATGACATTGTAACTTCATTTCCTTTTCTGTTACAAACAAACGTAGCCATTCCCAGATTTTAATTGATTAGGATCAAGCACACCATTCTTGAGAGAATTGTAATTTGTAATACTTACAAGCTTGACTGGAAGATTTGGATCTGTAATTGAAAGGGTTAAATCGTCGTTCCACTCGGGATTGATGTTCTGCTTCACTACACGAGTCTTCAACTTCTGCACAACACAAAACATTCAGTTGAAAGAAGCAACATGAGGATCTAATGATCATTTGCATACTCTTTTATCCTTTTTTCTTTGTTTGTCCGCTTCCCAGAACAGAGATAAAACAAGAAAAAAGAAAATAAAAAAAAAGGTCTTAAAAGGGATTTTGCAACTAATAAATGAAAAAAATTTCAGCTAGAACTTCCTGGAGAAGCAGTTTCAAATGCTTCACCAAAAACCCCTTCAAGTTTTTGTATAAGAGCACAAATATACCCAAAGGCCTCTCTGGCTAATTGAATTGAAAACTCCTAAACTCGCAATAATTTGAGAAAGAATAAAGGCATTTATGAAATAAAATTTCAAAAAGGTAAACTTCTGTTATTTTTTGTTTGTGTAAAGTGAGGGACCAAGCAATACACGCCCGTCAATTCCAAAAAATATGCATATACTATCAACTGGCTCAGATTCAATCAATTAAGCAAATGATGCCAACTCACAACTATTAAGTGATGAAATAGACACTCCAACCATACATAACCAACGCTTGAATGCAAACTATATTTTCTGAATAATTTTTGGATTGCAAAAAGCTTTGCAATTCTCGGAGGGAATGCTCTAAAAACATTAACTTTTAATAGAAGGTGTTATTTTGGAAAAATAAAAATCATGGTCACCATGGTTTTGGGCTAAAATTCAAGAGATGTTGAAGAGCCCTGGCTCGAGATGTTCAGTTGTTGACATTTCAATCATCAAAAGTTTTTTGTATCTCAATTTCATAAACAGCATGAAGCATAAACTCCTTGGAATCATCGCCCAGTAAAACAAAGTCAACCATGAAAACAGTGAGCAAAGCAACTTAACACCAACAATTTTTTTTTTTAAAAAAAAAATCATCAGAGATCAACAAAACCAGAAGCCTAAGTGCAATAAGAAACACACAAAACAAAATAACCTGTTTTCCCATCTTGATAACAACGTAAGGATCGCTACTTCTGACATCTCTAATAGCAAGATTCACTCCTCTGAGAACATGAATCCTGAGCAAACCCATCAAATTCTCCATTGCAGACTAGCTTTGCTATCTATTGGAGAAACAAAATTTCAGTGTTTTTCTTTTATCTGTTTTTCTCCTAATCTCAATCCAATGGCCAAGTGGGTGTGTAGTTATTGCTGACAAGACCTATACACTGGTTGCTGTTTATGTATGTACGCCAGAAAAAATGGAACACCTCGAAAATGATGATTCATTATCAACGGAGCCACGCGCTGATTGGCGTAGAAACAGAGACTTTAGAAATATTGAGTTGACTTGACCTCTGGGAAAATTGCATTTTTGGTAGTTAACTCGGGGCCGACTCTCTGGGCGCGGCTGGCTGCCTGCCTATTGAGTTCAGGACAATGTTGACTCGACTGACTTTAAATGAGATTTACGATTAAGACCATAAGTAATTTCCAGGAGACACGGGCATACCCCTTTTTGAATTTACTGCAGAAGGAGAACTTGGCAAAATTTAAAAAAAAATAATGAGTAAATTACCTTAATCTCCACTGACTCTTTACAAAATTACATCGGCATGGACAGACTTGGCATCCAATTGCTCCACACCATAATTAACAAAGAAAAAAAAAAGCATAGAAAATTAAAAAGAGGGAATATTCATTTAATATTAGAATAAAAATATACTAAAAGCAAGGGGGTCAATTGCAAAAATTGGTAACGACAAGGAATCATTCAACAAACAATCAAGTTTTAATAATAATAAGTATTTACAAAATATTGCATGATCCTTCCTTTTGTTTATTATTTCTTTTGATCCAATAATGTTTAAGAAAATGTCAAAATCAAATAAAATAACGTACACTTGAGGGTTCATTTGTTAAACTTTCTACGTAATTAGTTGGGGACTAGTTTTCAAATAATGAAATTTAGTTCAATAATTTCTGCTCATAGTCTACGCATTGAAAGAAAACCAATGAAGTGTTTCGGTTCCACGCCCACAGAAAGCGTTTGTTGCTTTTGCCATCCTGACCGGTTTGTGATTTTGTGCGTCTACTGAAAAAGAAATCAAAAGAGCCATATTTGAAAGGCTCGGTTGCCTTTTTTTTTTTACTATAATCCACTACATTCAACACTTCCAGAGACAGAGGCCTCATCTTTTTTTTTTTTATAATTTATTATATTATTTATATATAATTAAATTAATCTCAATTATATAGTTGAAATTGTATTTGATATACGCATGTATTAAGTACGATGTATTGATTATATAAGTTAAATTTAATTTTAAATATTAAAAATAAAGTAATCTAATAATTAAAAAATTAGTATAAAAATAGTGTGAAATTAAAAATTTGTGAATTCTTACCTCTATATATATATATATATATGTTAAAATTAAGTATTAATTATAATGTATTAATTATATATATATTAAATTTAATTTCAATTATTAAGAATGTATTCATTTAATAATTTAAAAATTATATAAAATTAAAGAAATTATATCCCTTATATATATATGTGTGTGTGTGTGTGTGTGTGTGTATATATATATATATATATATATATATATATATATATATAATATTTTAATCTTTTCGGTTATATTTTTAAAAAGTAAATAAAACTTGTTATCACTTCACAACGAACAAATATTTAGTATTTAAAATTCATAATTGGATAGCAATAGGCCAAATTTGAAATAAGTCTCTTTAAATCTACATCTATATCCATAACGAAAATTCAATACCAAATCCTTCTTAAATCAGTAATGAATTTGACATTTTATTGTTATACCTATTGTAATATATATTTAATATTTATCAAATTTGAGCAAATATTTGTAATTTTTATCGAATCTTTTTTTAATTTTTTAATTACACTTGTATTATTATATAACATCAAATTTAAACTTATAACTATCTAATTAAAATTATAAATTTTTAGTATTAACTTAAAATAAAATATATCACTTACGTAAAATATCAAATTTATCAATATAAAATAAAATTAATTACAATACTTTCATAAAAGAAAAGTATATAACTATTTTATGAATTCACACATAAAATATTATAAATTTAAAATAAAACTTTATAAACTCGTAAGTACCAATTTAATCATAATATGTATCAATTCATTGTAAATTTACAACATCATAGAACATGGTAAATTAAAAATAAAATTTTTAACTCTAAAATAATATTCACAAAGTCTACATCTCCATCTTACTCAATAATAACACCCACCCTATATGATTCTAACAATATTAAATAACAATGTATAAATACAAAAAAAAAAAACATAATTGATAAGTGACAAAAATAATTAATTTATATAATCACATTGATGCCTTATAACATATAAGTATATTAAAAATTAAGTATTTGTTAGTAACCGTAATGAATAATGACAGATATATTATTTGAGATAAAAAATACTTATGTGTTAACTTCATAAATATAAATATTACTATTTAGCGTATTGCCTATGACATATTACACTAATAATTATTAAGATAAATAACAAAAAAATTAATTTAGTGACGCAACTCTATTGAACTATTTCGTAAGAATGTTTTCAAAAAAAAGTTTATTTTATTCGATATAGTAAAAACTACACTAATCTCACAATATTTACTTGAAAATTATTGACATAATTAATGGCATTAGTGGTAATGGGTGTATTATAATTTGGAGTTGGAACAGCAACAATTATTAATTGTGTTCCTGTGTTTTGATGAAAATTAATTGTCTGGTAGAATTATTAAAGAATTGAAGGGAATATATACAAGGGTAGAACACAAGAGGGACGGTGTTAAGGGCCCAAATTTGGAAAAGACATGCAAACATTATAAGCAAGCTAAAATTGAATTCCTAAAAACAAATTTAAAAATGATTTGATAATTACTTAATTTATTAAAAATTATTTTTTAAAAAAATAAATTTAATTACCATATTCATACTTTTTCATAATTATCTCTCGTGTTTATCAATAAAAAAAATACAACAGAAAAGTTTACTTTTTATCTTTATTCTTAAAATTAAAAATAATTTTTTTTCGATAATATAATTAAAATAAATGACCAATCATCTTTTGAATTTGTTAAAAAAGAAATAACACGTATTTAATTTATAGTTTTAAAAAGAAAAAATATAATAATTAAAAATTAAAAAAAGTTAATAATATTAACTAAAAAACTATTTCAATAAATTGAAAAAATTTATTAATTTATATAAATAAATTTATACAAGAGTTTATATATACATAACACTACTATTAAATAAATTTAATTAAATATATCTTTTATTATTTTATGTAATTTAAATTACGATTAAAATTATAAACAGAGAATCACTTACAGTATAGTTTGTCCCATGTAACTCATATATCTTGTAATTCCTGTACCAGAAAATGCAGGCCAGATTATACATAAATTTGGCTTGAACGAATGAACGGCCGGTGCATGGCCTGATCAAAGAAGTCAAGAGTTTCACTCAGAAATTATTGTGCTATTATTTGTAATAAAAAAAAAACACACATTTCTTATCTTATCTGTGATCGATTTTTGTAATAATCATATAAATATTCTGCATCAGCATTACTAACAATATTTGAATTTTTTTTGTTGCTTCATCAAATTAAAATAATTTTATAGAGTGCCAAAAAAAACATGTTTGATAACATTTCAATGACATTTAATTATATATATATATATATATATCCAAAATCTTGAACACTTCTAATATTCCCGTATATATACTAGCATCAACGGCACAATAATTCGTTACCACATTTATAAGATGAATTTTTAATTATATATATATATATATATAGGTAAATTAATTAAGAATTAAATAAAATATCTTCGGTTATTCGAAAGTGTGTCTTTTTGTAATTAATATTAAGTGTTAGAAAAAATTTTTGAGTAATCAATTATATTTTATATTACACAATTTTATTTTATACGTTATTTTTTAGACTACATTTTTAAATATATTATGTTTCGGTAGGCAATGTAATCATATTTGATTTGTGTCTTTTTTTTCTGATTTAGTTATGCTTTATTTTTATTAAATAATATTTTAAAATATATTTTTGATAAATAGTTTTAACTTACCAATGAGAGAGGAAAAAAAAAGAAGAAGAATTAATATTTGTTAGTAACTGTCAACGTTGATACTAAATGGATAGAGGCAGTATATAACTCCGGTGTAATCTCCACTTTTTGTAAAGAAAAGAAATGAGGTAAAGTCACAGGCATGGAAAATTGTGACTGACTTTTAAAATTCCTAGTTTAGAGCTTGCTACATCTGTAGTCTTCGATGAAAAGTATTATATATACAAAAAATAAATAAATATATAAATATTTAATTAATAAATTAAAATATATTATGTTTAGATCAATTAACCTTGAGATATCACAAGTTATTCTTCTATTAACTTAGTAGTATCACATTAAGCTCAAAGCAATAAAAAAAAATAACCCAACAAAACCGTAATGATATAATATTAAAAGAAAATTCTACGAAAAACTATTTATAAGATTAAAATTTTTTGACTAATACAAGAATTATATTAAAATTTTATTAAATAAAAAAATTATAATCAATAATTTTAATTAGAAGAACTCTTGAATCTATTCTTAAAACAATCCAGTGCTAACAATTTTTGTTTTAAAATTTTAAAAGTTTTTTAGTTTAATTTTAAAAAAATTGTGATCAAACTAAAAAGTCTTTAGAGTTTTAAAATAAAAATTGCTAAAAGTGGGTTATTTTGAGAGTAAATTTACGAGGTTTTATAAGAGACGGAAAATTTAAAAAAAAAATAGTGAAATAAATTTTAATTAATAAAAATTTAATTTACAATTTTCCTTCTAGATATTTAAAATATAAATCTTTATTCAAAAGGTCTGAAAATCCTCAAAAAAAAAAAAAAAATTAGTGTAACTTTCAGGTAAATCATTGTTGGCACAAGCTATCTAATCACTGTTGGATCAGCACCAATCAGGCTCATTAATGACATTTCGTCCAGAAATCTTTCTTGTTCTGACTCGAGCCACAAATTAGTATGAAAACAGCCACACAACAACTCTATTGCTTTGTCTTTGCATCCTTAATTTGAATTTTCTTTGAGCTTAACATAAACCTAATGTTTGATCATGCAATATGTTAACTTACTAGTTACCAACAACTTTAATGGTCAAAGGTGGTCAAGCGAGTTGTGAAGTAACTTTGCAAACATGATTAGATTTAGTTTATAATTTTGCCAAACGTATAGCATTCCTAAGCAACAGGGATCTGGATGTAAATTACCCTACTCACGTGTGTTTATACTCCATCACGTGCTCTTAGCCAAAAACTGTAGCTTGTAAAATCCTGCCACGTTGCCGAAAAATTTTCTGGAGTCGTGTCAATATTCCAAGAATTCACTGCACAGAAGTCTCCTCTGCACTCCCACGCCGCTCTCAAAACCTGAACCAGAAGATAGTATATACCATGTGCTGCTGGTAAGTTCCCAAAATCCTTTTGTTTTTTTCTCTTTTCCTCTAGCTTGAAGTTCAATTTCCAGTCGCATTGCAATATTAATTCGGAAACATTTGCTTAATTGCAGACAAAACGCTTCAACTTTTTTTTTTTAATCTTCCAGAAGCAATTCTTCAACATGGTGATCGGTACTGCAAGGTAATCGCTCCCAATAATTGTTTAACTGTTGGTTGAGTGACATTTATTTTCTAATAATCTTAATTAGCTGTTCTTTCTCTTGTTATGAATATCGATAGGTGTTGTTTAGGTAAACAGGTGCAGTGTTTTTCGCGCAATTTAAACGCATTAGATTGGGAAGAGGTGCACAAATTTCACTATCAAGTTGCTGCCTGGAATCTGAGGACGAGTTACTCAAGCTTAGCTCATTCTCATGTAGTTTCTCCTAGGAAGCATCGAATGAGTCATCTGTTGTGGAGAGCATATTCCATGCCGATTAGTGTGGAGGAATCCTCATCGTTGTTGACGGAAGATAATGCTGGCAGTGAGGAGGATGATTCCGAGGATTCAGCAGAAAAAATTCTGTCTCAACCATTAACTAGTGATGAGGTAAACTTGCAAGTAGTCAATGCATTGTTTTCAGTTATATATAGATCTTGTTTGTATCTGGAGATTGAAAAGCAAGTAATTGGTTGATTCAACTATACCTGGCAAAAAATTATCTATTTGCCAAATATAAATTGGATATTCTTGAATGCCATAAGAGTGCTAGGAAATTCTTGGATAGAAAGCCTTTCGAGTAAAACAGCTTTTTTGTAAAAGTACTTGTAAATGCTTTTTGAGAAACATCCAATCAACAATCTAGTGCTTTTTTAATGTCAAAAGTACATATTTGTATCTCACCACAATACTGTGAATAGATAAGAGAGTTGTTTTAGCTGTCAGAAATGGCTTTTGTCAATACCAAGAGCCCGCCCATACACAATAAATCTGTTATATGCACTCTTTTTGGAGAGAAATGAAATGCTAAGATTCAGCATTATAAATTGAAGTTCAACAGCTTTGAGCTAACACTTTTGTAATTTTTCAACAGTTGAAGTCACTTCTGGCTGATTCTGAAAGACAAAAGCTTACAAGAAAACTAAGTGAAGCCAATCAACAAAACAGGTTTCTCAAACGACAGGTTTGTATGTTATATCTTATTGATTTATGTCCACTGTCAGTCCCTAGTAAATCTTTTATTGTTTCCAAGTCATAAAGGTGATAAATATGCCATGAATTTATCACAACACGCAAAATTTTCTTTCAGTTATTGACTAATTTCAGATACAATAGTATTCTTAAAAGGTAGAATGTGCCATGATTTGCTGGAAGATCATGTACTTCAGACATATGCCCCAATCAAAAGCAAAATTATAAAAAACTTAGTGTAGATAAAACCACAAGTTATATTGTTATGTTTAGCACGGGCTCCCCGTTGTGATGTTATGCTTTTGACCGTTGGCTATACCTTCCTATTTCTCTCTGTCATTTGTTCTCCACTCATTTAATTCTGTGACATCCTCTTATTATGGAAATATCAAAAATAACAAAATGACTTCAACATGCCTCGGTGTTCTACAATTTGTAATGCCACAATTAGTTACTTTTTAGAATTTAAAGCAAAACTGTTTACGACTGCTGAGTGTTTGCTAGGATTATTTTGCAATCAAAGCATTGCCTAACATAATATTTTTGTATTTCTTGACAGCTTCGCATTAAGGAGGATGCAGTAGTTAACTTCAAAAGTGAACTTGCTGTCATGGAACTTGAAATTCAGGTTCACTGTCTACTCTCTTTCACTTAAATTCAGGTTCACCATTTACTCTCTCCCACTTTCTGTCTCTAAATAAAGCTAATTGAAAGTAAATAAGGCCATGCATGAGCATATGGTTGTCACGTGCAACTACTCAAAGTATCCTAAAAGATTAATTCTCAGTTTCATACTTTTTATATGAGTAACCTCTAGATACCATCCAAACAACTAAAGGATTCAATCTATATGGTGCCAGCTTTTTAAATTGATAATTTGAAGAGCTATCCAAGGAAGCCCTGACCCAACTCTATGTGATTCGGCTTTTTAAGAATATAATGAAGGGCTTGAATCTATTGCTTTGTTTTTTATCCAAAGTCTGATGATAAACCTTTTATTATTAAGAAGTGTACATGAATCTGCCTGTGTTGGGATTTCTACTCAACATCTAGTCTTGAGTTTGGTAGTGGATATTTATCTAGAAAAGTTCAGTTCTGTTTGTTGGATCGTTGTAACATGTGCCAGACTTCTGTCCAAGGACTCTCCAAAAGTTGGTTCTGTTGAAAGTAAAACCAGAGAATTAAAGGTTTTGTTTTCTATGATGGAATAAAAACTATGTTATGGTGCTGTTGTTCCTTTTGTTTTTCCCTGTACAGGCATTAGTCTCACTGGCAGAGGAAATAGCTCAGTCCAGCATTCCGGAAGGTTCTAGAAAGATCAATGGGAAATTCATTCAATCTCACCTTCTTTCACGCTTAGAAGGTATGATGATACAACACTTATTTTGGATTGATTTAATTTATATTTTTCACTAAGTCTTGTCATTTTCTCTGTTGATCTTCCAATAGGCTAATTAACTGAAGTACAGAAGATAAAAGACAAAATCTATTTTCAGTATCTTAACTTTTTTGTCAAATCTTTTTGCCCTACTTTTTGATGGGTAGTATGATGAACTTTAACACGAGTTCTTGGATTTGATGCATTCTTCGACTAGTCTACTAGGTTGGTTTAGGTTTATACATTGCTTCTTTGATTTGATAGATAGAATATATAAATTTCTGAAAAACTTTTAAATTTTTATTGAAATTTCTAATCTTCTTTCTAACAAAATTCTGCTGCCTTTGTTTCCTAATGGAGTAAAGCTGTGCATGAAAAAATAAAGAAACAGATAAAGGATGTTGATACTGCTCAATCCAAGGAGGTTTCCTTGTCCTGGTGTGGCATGGCAGAGGTAAAGAATCAAGAATGTGCACTTGCGTACCTTAATATTTTCTTTACTCATGAAAAAATGGTGTCTGGATTACCTTGCTTCATTTTTTCCTATGGTCGTAAGATACTGCCCCCAATTAAAGGATATATTAAAACTTGTAACATTTTTTGTGTGCTCTTAACCTTGCATTGTGATTTATTGTTATGCATTTAAATTTTTTACTGGTTAATTGCAGATTGAAGGTTAGTAGAATTGTCGGTGTGACATTGACATTGAACAAGGATTTAAACAAAACCACTTCAAAATAAGTTTTTAGATCCCACTGGCTTATTACTTTTCCTTTCTCTATTCATAAATGCTGACACAAGAAAGGTCAGTCTGGTTCAAATAGTAGGAGTCTCAATCTGTGAAGCACAAGTTGGTGCATTTAGGATATTAATAATGTGGATTTCCTGAGCTAACACATATGCATAAGTTTCTACATCATTTCAACATTACATATGCCATTATCAGGTTCTGACACTAGCATAATTAATCTTTCATACTTTATTTAACAGTTTTGAATAATATTAATTATCGATGAAAGTAATGTGCTTAAATATGGTGTAATATATATGACATGAAAGATAAGTCGATACCCTTAAGAATGTTAAGAGTTAAAATAGCAAATAACTTCTAAAGTTTTTTGATTATTATTTTGTCTAGTCTTATTAGGGTAGAATTTCTTGTTATAGAATTGGTATTCCTGTAGTTTGTTTTGGTTTCTCTTTTGATCCTATATAAAAACATGTTGTATGTGCTTATTATTGTTCACAATTAATACAATAATTTATATTCACTAGCAAAGAATGTAGCTAATTTTAGTTGATTAATGTATGGTTGTTGCATGGAAATTAGTAAATTCTATAATCACTACAACTTTATTGGTATTCTAGTTGAACAAATTATTAATATAAATTATCAAAAGTTAACCGCTTTAGTCAATCAGATTGTTATGTTACATGTAAGGGATCTACTGAGCATATCAGTGATCATTAATCCAAGATACATAAAAACAGTTCACAGAGAAACAGTGAAGGAATCACCATCATAGTATATGAAGGTGTTGAGGACCTTGTTAGAAATCCAATAACAAGTCCTAGCCACTTCCAGAGTACTTCTTAATCTTCGAATGCGTCTTCGATGAATCAAGCACGCACACCAATATATAAGGTGATTTGGAGATTAGGGATTCCAATTTTAGATTAGTATTTATTTTTTATTGAAATTAGGAAATTTGGGATTTAGGAGAAAACTGAAAATTCAAGAACGATTTGGTAGAATTTGATCCATTTAAACTCACAGAATTGAGTTGAATGAATCTCTAGATTAAAATCACAGAATTGATCTCAACCTGGCCCAAACAAATAAAAATATGAATACTTTGAAAAACCGAAAGAAATTCATAAAATACTCCAATCTTGCCTTGCACAAGTTTTTCTCTAAATATCTTTATGATAAACCTATTTGATTTACGGCTGTCTCTTTTATATTTTCTTCACCATAAACCCTAAGCACTCTAACTTAAAGCATAGGACGAAAATACCCTTAATGAAATAAACAAAAAGATGTGTAATAAAAATCTAAAGTGCTCCTTAGTTGGCTGCTGGAATGGTCGCCCAGCCCAGGACTCTCCTTTGGCCTTCTCAGCTCTTTCTGGCTTTCCCCAGTAATCCCTTAGATCTTCTTCTAGTGCTTTCATCAGAAGGTGAGGTCAATGCAGATAAAAATGATAATAAATCATGTCTAAAAGCAACAACAGATACAGATTTATTATGGAGCTCTCCATGTTTATTAAGTATCAGAGAGTCTAATGCGGTTTAAACAAGTATATGTGCGTAATGATTTTGGTTTTTTCAGTATACAGGTCTTCTAGTTAAAATCTGCGTGCCATATTTCAAATCGAACCTCGAGTTTCTCAATGTTCAGTATGGATGCAATATAATAGAAAAAAGCCAGCATTGAATGTGGATTCATATGGTTTGATACTTTCATATATCAATGCATATCAAGCTCTGCATTCATTTATTTTATTTTGTTTTATTTTGTCAGAGTATAAAAGTATTTTGAAGGACTGATTATTATTGTATCAGATTCTTGTTTATGAAAATTCTGAAAATATATGTTAGATTATTCTGCATCAATTTTTTGAGGCAGTTAATTTTGATTGTGGGTTGAATTCTTTCTACTTCATGATATTTATTAGAGTGTTCAAGTAATGGGCACCTTTGATGGCTGGAGTCAAGGGGAGCACTTGTCACCGGAGTACACTGGCTCATTTACTTTGTTCTCAGCAACATTAATGCTTAGACCTGGAAGGTATGATTCTATTAATATACAGATGTCAGGGATTGATGAAAATAAACTTGTTACTTCTTCTGACCACCCATAATATTATGCGCAGGTATGAAATCAAGTTCTTGGTCGATGGGGAGTGGCAGCTCTCACCAGAATTTCCAATAGTTGGTGAAGGATTAACAAAAAAACAACTTACTAATTGTGGAGTAGCTCCCGACTGCAGTTCCAGTTGTATATATTTAGCGTACAGAGCAACCTGCACCCCCAGTATGAGCTTCTTCCACTGAATTAGTTCTTGTTGTCTATGCTGTATAGCCGTGGGTAGCAGCTTACCTGTTGCAGGTTTGGAAAATAATTGCTACATGATAACGAGATTCTACACCTGCTATGCCTACATTGTATCATATTATGGGGTTTTACAGCACAGTAGTAAATTCTGACAACATTTTGAGAATGGTATTATTCCTGGGTCTTACAAATTTACATTACTTGCTGAAATGAACTTGTGGATACTCCGTATGGTGATGGTTCATCCCACAAATTGAAATCTATCTGGTTATTGTTTATTATTCAACTGGTGGCTGTAGGGTTTTTTACTATGTTAGATCATCCAACCGATGAGAATTGCCAGTTTAAACATGCCAAAGACCACCCTAACACTGGGAACTTCCCTTCTCAAAGAAAACAAAACGAAAAAGGATATGCTTTTGCTTATTGAAATTTTTCTTTATTATTATTCTCTTGACGTTCTGAATAATTCACATTAGTCACCCCAAACAGAGTGGGGGCAAACTCACTTTGACTATTCTGTTTTCCTTTAATTTCTCTAATATTTTTTTTGCTTTATAAATGACATTTGAAAGTTAGATAAATTATATACGAGAGAATTCTAATTCTAAGTCTAATTTGGGACCTTCTCTAAAAAGAAAGTAAATAATTAAAATAGTCTTTTCCGTGGCTTTGCGAGGGCAGGGGGGGTAAACTAGAGAGAAGCGAGTTGGGATTAATTTATAATCGGGTGGAGTTACGGTACGGCAATAATACTATACTCAACAATTAATGGTAATAATACCGTACTGTACAATCAATCGTGTACTGTACAATTGCAAAACATGTACAGACAGTAGAGAGATTTTAAAAAAGTGAAAAATTTTATAAAAAATTTCTAAAATGAGCATAACCCTTTTATTATTCACTATTTTTTTTTTAAAAAAAAAATACATATACTAAAGTGCTCAATATACTATGTATTTCTCCCTCAACACTTTTCATGTTCGATGGCTAGTTTTTAAGGTTGATTTTTTTCAAATAATTTAATTTTTAAACACAAATTCAATCCATCTATGTAATAAAATTCAAATTTAATATATACAAACATTAATTCATAATATTAAATAAAATAGATGAGAAAATAAAAAATAATTCATTAATTTATAATAAATGATGATGCTGAGATATAAGTGTCTAAATATAAAGAAATTAAATGATTTAATAAAAATAATTTAAAACAATTCACAATAATAAACGGATTGTAAAATAGAGTTTTTTTGAAAATTTTTTCAAATTTTTATTTTTATGAAACTCTCTCAAGATTGCATGAATGACGATACAAAAGGTAAGAGTATAAGACTGTATGACACAGTAACAACAAGTTTTAATACAATAATCTGTAGGGGTTGTACTTACGATTCATCAAAAATTTTGTATACTTTAAAATTCTTTATCATATGTCTCAAATTTTTGGAGAATCTCCTCCAAAGTTTCACATAATTACTTTATATTATGTGAAACTTCGACTAAGGATTGTGAAATATATATATATATATATATATATATACACACACAAAAAATTTTGATTAAATTATTCATTAACTTTACAAGAACTTGTATATGTATATAGATATATATATAAAACTTCTATTTTAAGAATAATTTAATATGGAAAATGCATTATATTTTAACTTTATAAGCAAATAATTAAATATGACTCAAAGCAATTCGGTATAGTACAAACATCACAATCCGAACTGTCGCGCAATCCGAACTGTACCTTTCAGCACGTCAGCGATGCTGAGTTTAATTTGAATTTGATCGTTTTCCTATACTCCAAGGAAAGCAACTTTAGTTTAAGAATCTGTGCTAACACTTCCATATGTTTCTCACGACAACCGATTTGAAACGACATTCCAAAACAAACAGAACCACTGTATTGTCTATATCTATGCATTGCCCTGCCCAGGTTCTCTACTTGGACAATGCAAAGCATGAAGGGCACCTTTAGCTGCCTTTCAACGCAGCATATATCTTTCAAAAGTCATAATGAGGAAAGAAGTTAACTAATAATATGATTATTAATTGCCTTGTATAGCCCCGCAACTCTTCAAACGTAGAACTCTAAATTGTAATAAGGCTAATATTCTCTCATTGTTTTTTTTTCTCTGTACAAGTATAAACCCTGGTTAGTTCCCTGTGTTCTTCTCATCTTCGTCAGCATACCCACAAGTTCGTTGAATGGTGGAAAATATCTCTTCTAGTCATTCTCAGAGGGTAAAGTTCTACAGTGATGTCCCCTCCCCCATGCAAACAAACCTGGTACTGTCGATGCCTAGGCCTGGACCCCTAAAACATTATTCTCTCATTTTTCTCTATCGCTCGCTTTTCTCTCCTTACACTTCTCTTGCTCTCTTTGATCCTTTCTCATAAGAGATGAATGAGAAGATGATGTCGCATAAAGCCACTCGTCTCTCCTTTCTCTCCTTGCTCTTCTCTTGCTCTCTTTGATCCTCTCTCCGATCAAATGAATGAGAAAATGATGTCGCATATGCAGAAGAAGAAACCTGCAGCTGATAATAATATTGTGAAGAAGAAAAGTAGACTCTTGATTACGGTGAATGTTCTTGGTATTGCTGGACCTCTAAGATTTCTGGTGAATGAAGACGATGTTGTTGCTTCTGTCATTGACGCTGCTTTGAAAACCTTTGCCCGTGAAGGCCGCCTTCCGGTCCTTGGCTTCGATGTCGATAATTTTCTTCTCTACTGTGCAAATGAAGGATCAGATGGTATCGCCTTCTCTACTTATTTTCTAATTCTTTTAAATTTCTGGAGTTTGGTTTTTTTCTTTTCTGGGTTTATATATTTGATCAGAACAATAATAAGGGGGTGATGTTCACAGCTAATCATTGCTGATTATTGATTATTTAAAGTTAGTTTGAACATTTAATTGTCTTTTAACAATTTTATTTTATTTCCGTAATTTTGCTGGGACAACTGCCAACTAGGAAATTCTTATTTTATTTGGGTTGGCTATTGGTTTGGTAGCTTTGAATCCATCGGAAGGAATGGGATCATGTGGGGGAAGAAACTTCCTGCTATGCAAGAAACAACTACAACCACAGATGACAGAAGGCCGGGGAAAGATGATAGCTCATAAGGGAATTGGCTGGAAAGCATGGCTCAAAAAATCTCAGTTTTAAAATATTACCACACTGATGAGAATGAGACGGTATACTCTCTCTCTCTCTCTCTCTCATAGGTTCTTACTTAGAAGGTTAGTTGGGGCATCGACTTCATTTACAGTCATAATCCATATAATACACTAAAAGTACTTTCACACTTGCCTTTCGTGTGTCGTATAAAAAGGGCAATGCAATTGCACTCTCAATATGTCAGATAACACTATGCTTTTGTACTTTGGAAACGGCGTGTCATATCAAATAGAAATTAAAAGATAGAATAGAACCAAAAAGAAGATACGATATATCATGAGAGCTACAGTCAAATAGTTATTAATTGCTTGCATATACAACCTTAGGGTGTGTTTGTTACAAGAAAAAAGAAAGAAACTTCGAAAAAGAAAAAAAAAAAAAAGGGAATTCTTTTATTTGATTTAAAGAATAGATGAGAAAAAAAAAAGAGAATTCTTCAGCAATTTTTATTATCTCATACAGGAGATGATGATTCTGGATGAGAAATCATAATTCTCTCTTATAAAGTGATTAAATCTTTATTTTTATCTACCATTTGTATATTTTATCATATATTTTATTTGATTTATTTAATATAATTATTTTTAATTAACTAATTATTTTAAAAATTATTAATATAATTTTATCTTAGTTTATTTATAAATTAATTTATCATTATTAATATTTATTTTTGTTAATAAAAATTAAACATTATCTTATAAACTATAATTATTATTATTTTTGTCAATATTTTAATTATAATTATTTTTTATATGTTTTATGTGTATATTAATTTATAATTATATTTTATAACTTTATACTTTTCGTAATTCATAGAATTAAGTCATGTTTATTTGATAATTTTAATTTTTATTATATAAAAATAACTATTGATCCAATTATATTTTACTTTTTAATTCTTTTAGAGATAAACTACATAATAAATAAATTAAAAATAAAATAAAATTATTGATATTTATAATATAATTTTAGAAATATCATTGAAAATTGAACACACTTTTAATAAACTAATTAAAAACAATTAAATATATAAATCTCAAATGTAAATCATGTTCAAAATTTATTATTTATAAAAATTCATATACAATTGAACTTATAAATTTTAAATAAAATAAGAAATGCATTCAAAATATGAAATATTTTTTTAATATTAGTAGGATAGTTTTCAATCAACAAAAATATTTATTACATAGTATACGTTTAAATATTTTTTAATATTACGCATTAAATTTTGATTATTTCATATTTAAAATAAAATTTGAAGTTACTATAATCTTTTTAATTGTGAAATGCATAAACTATTTCAATAAAAAAATATTTTGTTGGAATAAAATACAATTAATTAATATAGTATGTATTTATCTTTAAAAATATTAAGAAAATATATTTATCAAATATTTATTTTCATAATTATTAGACTTTAAAATAAAAAAAAAGTAAGCAATAATCTAAATTTTAATTTATTAATAAATATCAACAAATTTAAAAGTAAAGGATATTTTTACTTAAATAAAAAATAATAAATTTCACTCTATTAATGATTCTAAGGTATAACCAAACAATGAAAAACCCTTTTATTTTCTTTTTTTTTTTTTTTTAATTTTCATTCTTTGAAACAAACATAGCATTAATATTTAATTCATGTAGAATGGATTCGGTGTTGAAGGCCGTCTATTTGTACTTTTATAATTTTTTTACTATCCATTTAAGAATCCGGGTCAAATATGGTGAGGCAATTATGCTCAACATCCTATGGTTTAAGATATATTTTAGTCATTATTAACAAGTAGATTAAGAGCTTGATTCACGGTTTAAAAAATAAAATTTAATAAGAAATATATATATTTTTTAATTAGATTTACACATTTTAAAGTACTCAAGTAGACACGTACTAATGAATAAAAAATTCAAATTCATGTCTTTAATACTCCTTTCTCGGTCACCACCCTTATTAGAGCTTAAATCTAATACTATTATTCAAGTACTAAGCTCGAACGAGCTTATTTAAACTTTGAGCTTTGAAGTTTTTTAATAAAATTGAGTAATTTAAATAATACATTTATGTAAAAAACAAAAGGCCTATTAGCTCAGTTGGTTAGAGCGTCGTGCTAATAACGCGAAGGTCGCAGGTTCGAAACCTGCATGGGCCATTTGATTTTATTTATTTTATGAACAAAAAAAAGGGCTTGATGTATTTTTGTGCACTTTGTATTCGGGTCCAAACCAGAACAGACAACGTGCTCCACTGGGGCGAGCTTTCTTAGAATAATAGTGGCTGATGGTACGGTACGTTAATTTTCTAACTTAGTTAAAGAATTGTACTTTTGTTTAATTTTATAATTATTATAATTTAAATATTTGAGAAAATTTTATTTATATTTAATAATTAATGTTTAAAAACATTAATGAATGGTGTATTATATTTTGACACCAGAAATTGCTATTAATTACTATGTGGGCTAATTCTACTGCCTACTACTAATAGACAGGCCATGGATTTGATCCTAATAATCTCCAGCCGAGTTCGCAGCACAAGTCAAAATTACAAATGGCGAAAATTGTGACTGAGATTTAATTGAAAATGATTGAAAATGGCTCACTTCGCTTGCGTAGTTGAATAATTCTTCTCCATGTTGCTTGGCGTGTCCTCCTTAACTCGGTCAGTTCTGTCTTGCACGTAATTCAGCTTTGGCCGGAACAGGAATACCATACATAATTTATTTGCATGATTGTGTTGAGACAATTAATGAATGTGTGGTAGATGTAAGCACGCCTCGATCCTTCTCAGCCATCCACAGGCCAATGCCAATCCATTCTGGTTGCCGGCCAGATCGCTTGAGCCCTGCACTTTCAGATTCCATGCAATTCTTTTCTACGTCTTTGTCTATTTTCACAGTTTACTTCCAAATTTTTCAACACTTGTATAAACGGTTTCAAGGTTTTTATTCCTATATATAGTAAGCTATTTTACTACAAATTTTTTATTAATAAATTTAATTTTTAATTAATTATTTTAAATTTTACATTAATTATTTTGAATTATTCATTAAATATTTTAAATTTTATATTAAATAACAGGAAGTACATTGTATGTATATTGACAATTCTCCTATTTTTACAAAGTAATTAATTGTTTTCATTAAATTGGCGTGAAATTTTATTCTTCTATTTATACACCTTTTATTATATAAATAATTTTAAATATA
Organism: Swietenia macrophylla; assembly: GCA_032401905.1. Taxonomy (NCBI): domain Eukaryota; kingdom Viridiplantae; phylum Streptophyta; class Magnoliopsida; order Sapindales; family Meliaceae; genus Swietenia; species Swietenia macrophylla. The sequence goes on from CP135577.1 coordinate 1,357,195, forward strand.
TTTTAATTATTAAAAAATTTATGTAAACAAGTGAGAGTGTAATTCACCGGGTGAAAAAACCCACATACTTTCATAGTATTGAGCATATATATACATGCGTACATCCATAGAACATATATCCAAAATAGCATTACAAGATGTCAACAAATTAAGATGATTAAAAACGACGACGTATTTACTGTAAATTAAAACAACATGTATATACGCCCGCGTGTATACACATGCATGCATGATTATCTTGAGTATGCAAGGGGTTGCAATTCACCATATGCCACTGTTAATCCAAATTTATTTATGTGGCAGGGATTAATGATAATTTTGTAATAATTAATTTATAGTTCATTATACGTAGTTAATTAAAATTTTATTTATTGATCTCTCAGATGGCAGTTTGCTAGAGTGTCAGCCAAATATATTCAACTATTTATTTAATATTAAAAAAAATAAAAAGGATGCGATTGGGTGAATCGAATGTTGCGAGGAGGATGACAAATGGATGAATTCTAGTGATTGCATGCTTTCCAAGAGGAAATAATATAAAAGTGTGTTTGTTTTTAACAATGAAAAGAAATAAGAAAAAGAAAAAAAAAGAAAAAAGATTTTATTTTTTTTTTGCATTATACAATTATTCATAAAAAACAGTTTATTATTTTTTTACTTTGACAAAAATATTTTTATTTTTAAATTTATTAATACTTATTGATATATTAAAATTTTTTATTATTTCTTATTTTTAATTTTAGCTATAATTGTATTTTATTAAAAATAATTATTAATATTTTTATTATAAATATTTGTTGTATTAATTAATTAATTTTATTTAGATAAAAATACTTATTTTGTTAAAATATTTTATAATTAAAAAATTAAATTAATTTTAACTTGTGTTTTATATAATAAAAATAAATTATCAAATAAATATGATTAATTGTATGAATTATGATAAATATAAAATTATAAATTAATATACATATAAAACATATAAAAAAATATAATAATAATAATTATACTTTATGAGATGATATTAAAATTTTATACAAAAATAAATATTAACAGTGATAATTTAATTTATAAATAAAATAAATAATATTATATTATATTAATAATTTTAAAATAATTAATTATTAAATAATAATTATATAAAAATAATTAAAATAATGTAATAAAATTAATTATATAAAAAAGAAAATTGAATTAAAAAATAAATAAAATAATAGTAATTTTCTCTTCTTTTTTCTTTTCTCTTCTTCTTAATTATAAAATAACAAACACATCCCAAGAGTGCACACACACGTTATTTAAATTGAATCCATGGTTGAAATCAAAGGCACTTTTTGGTTACCAAATAGTGGAGAAAACCGATTCCACTCATTCACGGAAAAGCAAGACTTTTGTACTAGTAACCAGTAGCAGTAATACTAGTTGTTGTTGTTGTTGTTTCCGAAAAGGACTGCCACCTAGTAAAGTAAAGAAGCTGTCAATGCCATTAAGGGTCCCTATGTTTGGTCTACAAGATAGTAGACTGTTAGCGGAGGGTTGTCAAAATCCAAGGTCAATTTTTCAACGCCTAACACACACAAAATTGTTTGCTGCGTTTCGTGATTGGGATGTCAACGTTTTAGCCAGTCAAGTTCGTACTGTTGTATAATTAGATTGGATAAGATGGAGAAAGTGGAAATTTTAGGAGAAAGTGACACTGGCAGTATAATAAAATTAATTAAAAAATTTATAAATTTTTTTATAATATTAATTAAAAATAAAATTTATTTTTAATTTTTTTAATTTATTATTAATAAATAATTTTTTTATTAATTAAATAATTTTATTATATTATTTATATTAATGTGATAGAACAATTTCATTTAAAATTTTTTAGATAAAAAAAAAAAAAGAGAGTGTGTTAGCCTTGATTGAGAGATATGATCAAGTTTAATTAATTAATTAAACTCAATTAATGAATTTAATTTAATAAACAATCGTCACTTTGATTAGCAGTTGTCTTTAAATTAGTGTCAACTTAACAAAATCAATTGTGTATTGATTTCCCTTTACCGTATTCTCTCTTTTTTGTCTTAATCTTCTCCTCAAGTAGGGTTTTAACACTGGTACAGTTTATTTTGTTTCAACTCTAATGCCATTTTAGGTCAAAAGAAAAATATTAAGAACTTAAATGGTTGAGTTATAATTATAATTTAAAATATTAAATATTATTTTTTTATTTTTAATTTTAATTGTAAATTACTTAATATGAATATAAATAAGAAATTTATATATCAATTTAGAAAAAGTCTATAATAATAGTCATAATTAATTAATTTAAAATATATATTATAATATTTTATTAAATTGAGTTCACAGCAACAGTTTCAACCTCTAGCGGGCGAAGATCGAACATTTGAGGTTCAAGATCGGCTAAACTATTGCAAACAAACCCACGAAACTCAAATTCAACATCAATAGTCTCAGCTACTTGAGCTAGTTTCCATCCAACTTGCTGCAAAGCGTCCCTGTTATCAGGTTGAGATGGGTCGATGCTGGTCAAACAGAATGCAGGCTACCTACCGGCTCTTAATGCAAGAGCTTGCATTAAGGCCGGCCATTGCATATCATATTTAAGACTAAAATCAATGACGTGAACTCGATTGGCGATGCTAAAAGCTTCGAGAATGGCTTGATTAGCAGTGAAATAAGCGAACCTTATGTATGGGCAGGTCTCGTAAAAGTGCTTCCGAAAGATATCGTACAAATTATAAATTTATTAAAAAAAAATTTATGACATTTAAATTATAATCATTAATTTTTTATTATATTTTTGTAATTAAAAAATTTAAATTTAAAACTTATAAGTGCAATATTAAATGTTCATAATATTTTTATTAAGTGTAAAAATTTTTTGATAAAAAAAAATTATAAATTGACAGGTATTTCACTTTATTAAAATTTTTAAACTCGAAATTCTAGAAATTTGTATATAAAAGATATGGGTGAAGCATCTTCTGCCATTAGCATTAAAATACATAAAGATAGACATCGAAATATTTTAGGACTGTTTCAGAAAATCTATATCAAGAAAGTTTTAGAAAGATTTTGAATGAAAATTTGTTCTCCAAGTATAACATTAATTATTAAAGGAGATAAGTTTAATTTGAACCAATGCCCTAGAAATGATCTCAAAAAGGAACAAATGAATAATAGTCTATATATTTCAGCTATTATAAGCATTATATATACTCAATTCTGTACAATACTTGGCATAACTTTCACAGTTAGAATGTTAGAATGATATCAAAGTAACTTAGGAATGGACCATTAGAAAGCTACAAAAAAAAAAGTTCGAGGTACTTTTAAAGGACTAAAAATTACATACTTGTATATAAACGACCCGACAATTTAAAAATAATTGACTACTCAAATTAAAAATTAATGATAAAAAAATTAAAAGAGAATTTTATTCTGTTTTAACATATGGAGTTACGGTACAAAAATAATGTCATACAATCATATTAAATGTACATAAAGTTGGGATTTTTTTTGAAAATACCTATGTATATTTTTTGTAAAAATGTCTCAACATTGCATATATAACATTACAACAATCAAGAATATAAGATCGTATGATATAGTTGTGTATTATATCACAACACTTTTTAATACAACAATTTGTAAGGTTGTAATTCATCAAAATTTTGTATATTTTTATAATTTTTAGAGAATTTTTGCATATCTCTTCCAAAGTTTCACATAATTGTAATAAAGTGTAACTTCAAGACAAGTATGTAAAAATTTTTGTAAATTTTTCATTAAATTATTATTAACTTCATAAACAACTTAGGAATTTATTTTTTTGATATAATATCCATTTTAAAACCCTAAATTTATTTATGGCCGAAGAAAAAAATAAAACTTAGCCAAAATAATAATAATAATAACAATTTCTAGACCAAAATACTGTTCTTTATTATATTTGGCCAAAAATATTTGTCAAATATTAAAAATCTAATTTTTAGTTAAAAATATTTATTAAATATCAAGAATCTTAATTTTTGGCTGAAAATCCTTATCAAACATCAAAATTCTTGACATTTCATAAAAGTATTTAACAAAAATTAAAATTTTTGACAGTTAGATGTATTTTTAACCAATTATTAATATTCTTAATATTTGAGTGAGAATTTTATATTATAACACAAATTTTTGAGTATTGTTTCATGTTCACATTGTCAACAATACAATTAAGCAAAATTATCGCATCGATGTTACATTCTAAAATGAAAGATTAATCATATATTTTGTTATAATGTGTACGTAAATAAACAAAGTATATTATGATTTTATTGCACAATTTAAACATTTATATAATTGAAAATATATTAATATTTGTATTATTTGTTTACGAAAGCTAACAAGTTACTTACGTGTAGATTAATTGTAGATCATAAATAATTATTTTGGCGAGTTATTTTCCACTCCTAAAAATAAATCTTAATAATTTTTTATACGTCGAACATATGTATGTTTTTAGTTCACACAATTTTATCAAAAATATTAACACAATCGTCTATGAATACACACACACATCAATATGTTACAACATTATTTATTTTGATCACAAAACAAGTATCATTTTCTTTCTCAATGATACTTCGGCAGTGGAACCAAAATCAAATGAGTGGTCAAATGATATGTACTCTATGAATTTTATAAGAAAAAAAAAAATAAAAACCTTCTTAGTACTTTTTGTTATTGTCTTATTCAGGCAAACCCTTGCTATGCAAACAAGTGTGGCAACCAAATCAACTCCCACCAAAATTCAATGTTGTTGATTAACATTAACAGGCTCGAAAACAACATTGACTTCATTCCAAATTCAGTGATCTTCCACAATATTGACAAAATATATGGTCAATTTTTTTGCTTTGAATTGTAACATTAATTAAATAATTATTCTGCATCCTATAGTTAACAATGCATGCTGACATGAAATAATTCTTAAAATTTTGTGTTATAATATGAAATTCTCAATATTTAGTAGATATTTTTACTCATATATTAAAAATTTTAAAGTTTGACAAAAAAATTATCTATTAAACATGAAAAATATAAGCTTCTTATAGAATATTTTTGTCAAATTGTGGGCTAATAGAAGTATGACTAGTAGAGAGCTCGTGAATATGATCAATTGTTTCACCTAATAAAATCACAAGCCGAGTTTGCAGTGTGATTTAACTAAAATAGAGTGAAAATGGCTCGCTGCGCTTGCGTAGTTGAATAATTCTCCCTATTACGTGACTTGCCCTACCCTACATAATTCTGTCTTGTACATAATTCAGCTTTGGCCGGAACAGGAACAGCATACATAATTTATTTGCATGATTCTCTTGAGACAATTAATGAATGTGTGGTAGCTGTAAGCACGCCTCGATCCTGCTTAGCCACCCACAGGCCAATGCCAATCCATTCTGGCTGCCAGATATCTCGAGCCCTGCACTTTCAGATTCCATGTAATTCTTTTCTTTTCTAAAACCCATGTCTATCTTCACAAAGAATTCATTTGTTTTAAAGTAAGTCGCTTGCCTTTCTTTTACTTCTGCGCCCATGATTTGCTCTTCCGTTACACATTTTCTTCCTTGTAAAATATATTTTAATCGTTAAAAAAAATTATGCAAACAAGTGAGAGTGTAATTTACTATGAACAAACGTACATGCCTTGATAGTGTTGAGCATATAGGTACGTACATACATACGTATAATGTGGTACAAAGTTGGGTCTGATAAGTCTCCATGGGAGGTTGACTGAAGATTTCTTGAACAAGTTTCTTAAACTGCTTAGGATTATTAATTTATTTTTATTTCTCTTTTTATTCTTGACATAATGTTAATCTTTTTTTTTTAAAAAAATACAAATAATTGATCATAAGTTATGTTATCTCAAAGTATTTAACAATTTTTTTGTAAAATCAACTAATTTTTTAAATATTCTATTGCTTTAAATTCTTTAGTAATTAAATATTCAAAAAAAATTTAACTTACATAATTAGGCTAAAGCCTTTGCTTCCTTTGAATAACTTTCAACAGTAGGTTAAGAATGAATTGCATCTTGAGGATGAAGAAGAAGAAGAAGAAGCACAAGCTATTAAAAACTCATAATTGACGGCAGAAATGAGTTCGTTCTTCAAAATTACGGTTGTAGAACCAATTTAAGTTAGCAAGGTAAGGTGAGGGATGGCAAGATATCACATTTCAACAAATTAAGATAATGGGTAATTGCATATATCTTTGAAGATAATAAAATATTAATTTTTTATTAAAAGATATAAAATTACTGTTTTATTAATTATTTGTTAAAAATATTAACCCTATATCTTTATTATTTTTATTTTATTTTGTCTTTATTTTTAAGTATAAAATTCATTTACTAAAAAGTTGAAATTATAAAAATTACATTTTATATTTTTAAGTAATAATAAAATACTATCTTAACAATTATTAAAAATATTTTATCACCCATAAATATGAATCTTGTATGTTTTTAGTTTTTATTCTAAAAAATATATTTTACTAGTAAATTACTACAAATATTTTCAGAAATAAAAATGAACAATTATCAAATTATTTTTCTTTTATTTTTATTAATAAATTATTTTATTAGAAATAAATTTTATGCTTTAAAATTTTTTATTAATAAATATATATTCATTAATAGTTTTTTTAATTTCAACTTTGTAATATATAAATTTTATACTTAAAAATGAAAACAAAAAATAATAATAAAAGATTATATTAATATTTTCAACAGATAATTAATAAAAATATAATTTTATATTTTACAATAAAAATTATTTTTTATTATCTCTAAAAGAGGTATTTATAATTTTTATAAATAATTTTATTTATCTATTATTTTAATAAAATTTAAAATAAATATACGTTAATTATTTTTAAAATAATTAAGACTAATAAATACGTGCGCGTATATATATATATATATAAACAAATAGATGGACAGTTACACACATGATGCATGATTTACCTAATAGAATGAGTAGAAGAGTCAAAACTGCCTTTTGCTTTCAAGATCATTAACTAATGGGTTAATTAAGCACTTAATTATTTGTTCCAGATCTATTAAAATAACTAGCATGCAGAAGTTGCAATTCATCATATGCCACTATTAATACAAATATAAGTGAATAATTTTGTACATAATCTTGCGATAATTAATGTATAGTTGATTATCAGTAATTAATTAATATTTTATTTATCGATCTCTCGAATGGCAGTTGACTTAAGTGTCGGCCAAATAAATTCAACTATTTATTTAATATTAAAAAAATAAAATAAAAAGGATAGGATTGGGTGGATTGAAAGTTTGCGAGGAGAACAAGTAACAAATGGATGAATTGTAATGATTGCATGCTTCCCAATAGGAAAAGGGGATAAGAGTCTACAAATGTCATTTTGAGTTAAACCCACATTTGAAATCAAAAGCACTTTTTGATTGACAGGGGGTGGAGAAAAGTGATTCTACTCACACTAATGGAAAAGCAAGACTGTAGTAGCAGAAGCAGAAACAGTAGTAATAGTTGTTTTTGAAAATCAATTCCACTTTAAATGGGTCAAAGTTGTCACGCAATTAAGTGGTCCCTATAAAAGAGTATAAGTGCTTATTGTTAGTGGAGAGTTGTCAAAATCAAACAGAGCCAAGCCAACCATCTGTCAATTTTTCATAGCCTAACACGCTGTAAAATTGTATGATTTGGATATCGACGTTTTAGCCAATCAAATTCATACTACTGCCGTAGAATTAGATTAGATAAGAGAGAGAATGAGAGAGAGTATGAATACTCTCTCTCTCTCTCTCTCTCTCTCTCTTCAATATTCTCTCTCTTTGATCTTAATCTTCGCCTCCTCAAGTAGGGTCTTGTCTTAGCAGTAGGATAGTTAGTTTATTTTGTTTCAACCCTATTGCTGATTTCAGGGCAAAAGGATAATACGAAGGACCTTGACGGTTGAAACTTCTCACAATAATCTTAAAGTATTTGAATATTATTTATTGTTTATTTTAATTTTAATTATTAAATTATTTAAATTAAATGAATAAAAAAAATTTATATATTAATTAAGAGAAAACCCAAAAGATACACGAGTGTATTAAATTTTTTTATACACATTTTTATTTTTAAAATTATTTATCAAATAATTATCATAAATGTAAAATACAGATAATATGATATTATAGAATAATTATATTGAAACATATGTATTGTAATTTTTTTTCTAAATTTAAATTAATTAAAAGGCCCCATCCCATAAATTAAAGATCTTAATTTTACATCTAAGGCAATATTATATTTATTTTGAATTTTTAAATTTTTAAATAAATATTTTTATGAGATCATTCAATAATATTATTTTAATTCTTTTTTCTTTCTAACAACTTATCTTAATAATAGTCATAATTTATTAATTTAAAATATATATTATGATATTTTATTAAATATGCGTACAAATAACATGACAAAAATATTACATAATAAGTCAATTTATTCTATTGAAAATTAAAATTAAAATTTAATTTAATGTGGTCATAAGTATTAGATATTAAATATTAATAAAAAAATTATCAAATTTTTTTAAAATTATAATTTTAAAATATAATAAATGAACAACACCTAAATAACTTAACAACAACATTAATTAAATTTCATGAATGAAAACAATTAACTTTTTTTTTTCTTCCGAGGAATTGAAGTGAACTTAATTTGAAAAGCTTTAACATAGAAGGTGATGCTTCTAAGCGAAGATTAAAAACCAATCATGATGATTTGTAGACAGATAAAGACTTGGCAACAAATTATAAACCCATCTTTGCCCTTTACTTAATTATGATTTGGCTACTAATTAATTTCTCACCATAACATTGAACAACTACAGGTCAGCTTTTAAAAGCGTCTACTAGCCTTATCTTCTTCTTCTTCTTCTTCTTCTTCTTAATTATTGAACAGCTAGCTGGTAAGGTCTAGCTTCTGATTGTTTTCATGGTAGCTTCATTAATTATTAGATGGACAATGATTCAGTCTCAGGATTTTATTATTCTTCATAACATTTATGACACATTCGCCAGTGATTGGTACATACAATAGAATTAAAGCCTTTATAGATGTAAAACCCATCTTTAACAGTGGCTTATGCGTCATTAGATGAACTTAATTAATGATTATTTTCTCAATCTAAATTGAATATTTATTTAATTCACCAAATTGAATTAATTAAAGAGATTGTTTGAATTGCCCAGTACAAAAGGAGAAGCAACAGAAGCTCCCAATTTATTAACAACATAAATACACAATTCATTCTCATTTCATAGCCCCTCAAAATCTACGAAACTAACTTCCTTTCGACAAATTAAAATTAAACTAGAGAGATAATAGCTAAAATAAAATTACACACTTGGTTTGGTTGGATTTGACTCGGTTCGGTTCTACTCAAACCTCCTCCGTCACTCGCATCCTCAACTCAGTTAAACATTCGGCTTATTTGAGTTAGGACAATGCATGATTCGCTATTACGACTCGGTCGCCGTCAGTTGCCAGGCAGAGGTGGCTATCAGCGGCCGTGTGTGCCACCCAAGCATTAAACAACCGTTGTTCTCCTCCACCCTGTACCCGTCACCACCAGCAAACAAAGCCAACAACATGCTTGCTTGTTTAAACGCATTTGACCCCAGATGCACCGGGTCAAAACCGGCTGAAGCCATCCGAGTTCGCCACTGAGTCAGTGTCTCGTGTCGCTCAGTTCTATCCGCCCCTTCGCATGCCACCACGTTGCATATCTGTCTACCCAAGTAAACCTCGGACATAACCTGATCGTCAGTCGGTTCAGTTAACCCAGACGGGCCAGATCCCTCTAACGAGTCGAATAAACTCGAATAATAATGTAAAGCTTCGGTAAAACGGTCCAGGAAAACCGGGCTGTTGTGGTTGGCTTCTTGTTCCACGATTGTAATAATCTTGGGTTTCATACCCTTAATGGAAGAGACAACCTTTTCAATCCCACCAGGGCGAGCCAGCAGACGGTGAAGCTCAAAGACGGAGTTCACAGCAACAGTTTCAACCTCTGGCGGGCGAAGATCGAGCATTTGAGGCTCAAGATCGGCTAAACTATTGCAAACAAACCCACGGAACTCAAATTCAACGCCGATAGTGTCAGCTAATTGAGCTAGTTTCCATCCCACTTGCTGCAAAGCGTCCGTGTTATCAGGTTGAGGTGGGCCGATGCCGGTCAAACGGAATGCTGGCGGCCCGCCGGATCTCAACGCAAGAGCTTGCATCAAGGCCGGCCATTGCATACCTTGTTTAAGACTAAAATCAATAACGTGAACTCGATTGACGGTGCTGAAAGCTTCGAGAATGGCCTGATTAGCAGTGAAATGAGCGAACTTTAGGTACGGGCAGGTCTCGTAGAAGTGCATCTGAAGGATATCGTTGTAACTTATATCGAGACAATCTTGTGGGTAAATTCTGTAGATCTTACGAGCCAAGGCTTCGGCGAAATATGTTGCGACCTTTCTCATAGAACCAGCTTGTGATGCTGCTAGTAAGCCTATGTGCTTCACAAGCGCATCCGCGAGTTTCAGGTTGTCTTGCTGAATTGCTTCTGCACAAGCCATGAGGGTGTGGACAAGCTGCACACCGGCTTCTTGTAAGTCAACTACCATCACAGGACGAGTTAACTCAGATGGAATAGTATTGGGAACTCCAATTGCTGGAGAATCAATTCTCATTCTCTTGTTGCTGTTTTCACTTTCTGAATCAGGTGGTGGGTACGCGGCAACACCAGGAATCGCTCTAAGATCGTACTCAGAATCATCGTTAAAAATTCTTGCTTGATTACTAATCTGTTGTTGCCTTTGTTGTTCCTGAGAATTCGTGTATATAATCGAGTTGACGGTGGAGGATTCAGCGGGATCTTGAATCGGCCGAGTTTGTGCATCAAAACCGGTGTTATTAAGCCCAGAAAGCATATTTTGAACCCATCCAGAAAGATCAGACGGATTATAATGAACAGTATCACAAGCAAGATGAGAAATTCCATCTTCTTGAGCAGTGTCCATCACCATCTCAAGCTGTTCAAGCTTCTGGGCAACGTCAGCCATCTCAGAAGATCGTACCTTGTAACCCAAAACCTCCAATAACTCATCCATACCGCCCGAATCGTGCTCTTCTTCCCACATCTTCGCCTTATTTGCATTTCCCATTGATGAACAAGAACCACCGTTTCCACGTCCACTTCCGCCACTACTTTGTGCATGATCCCTCTTCATGATTCTCTTTGTTCTCTTCTCTGGGTTCCTCGATTCCTATAAAAATAAATAAAAGAAGAGGACTGGAGAGAAGATGCTAGAATTCGATCATGACAGTGAACTGCGATTATTTTTTTTTTTCTTTCTTAAGATTTTTATGGAGAAAGAACGAAAAAGAAGGGATGTTATGGGTGGGAGGTCCAATGAAGGAACAGGGAGTGCTGAGTCTGAGAGAGAGAGAGAGAGAGATAAAGAACAACGTAGGCCATAATAATGGGACTTTTAATATTTTTAATTTTTTTTAGTAATTAGTAATTTTTTTAATTAATTAAAGGAGAGGGGTTTGTGAAAGTTAGCTCCGGCAAGTACTTAAAGGCATCATGAAAAGAGCCGTAGCAACACCGCAAATGCTAAAAAAAAGATGCTGTTGCCGTTGCCGTTGCTTGATAATGTACAGCTCGTCTATACCAATTACCTACGTATTAGAAAATCTGGTGGCCTTTCGTTTGACCTCTTTTGGGAAACTGAAATGAGACGTGGGGTCCACCTGCCAACGAGGATAACACCATTTTTATGTACCAACTCAACTCCACCTGACCTGGCGCGTGAAAATGCACCGTTCTAATTTTGGAATAAGCTGATTCCGTATTGCATGTCTAGAATATTTATGCAGATCTCTCCTCTGCAAGTTTCTCTCTCTTTTCTAAAAAGGCGAGGAATGCAGACAAGGGCAAAACCCGGTAAGCGTTACCCACGCTCCTATGCAATCGAGTGAGGCAACTGTTTTACTTCTTACATGACCACGTGAGGAGAGATCATGGGTCAACTTTATATGCTCACGCGCTACCAAGGGAAGTAACTCGCAAGCGCAATTATGATACAGCTTAATGTCCCCAAAGAGCCACGTGGTGCCAGTTCCAAGAATATGTCAACCACGCGCAGTACACACCATGTGCAAAAACGGAAAACTGAAGGAACTTCATATCATGGTTTAGATTGGGGCCCACAAAATGGTGAAGTTGAGATCAGACGGGGGAGATTCAGACGTCAACATCGATTTTAGGACTATCATTAACGTCCCCACTGAGACCCAAGATTTGAAGGTTACGGGTTAAAAGATAAACGCCGTTAACTTGGTGGCGTTAATTGTCTTCCGCCCGGTTCTCCGCCTGGCGCCTGCCTTACGTTTATGTGAGAGTGGTGGTATAAGTTAACATGATGGAGTGTGTCCATATTCGGCAGTGATGTTGAGAGATTTTATTTTTATTTATTTTATTGTTTATCTGTTTTCTATAATTTTAAAATTAATTAAAAAATGAATAAATCAGTGAAACTGAAGCATAGGCAATTCTGACGCGGGGACACCTCCTCCGTAACACTGGTCCAATCATCACGTGGTGATTCCACGTTGCACAGATTCCCTAATCTCGGTGGTCCCAAACAACAACTTGCCATCCCTCACCCTGGTGATTTATATTTTTATATTTAGAAAAAATTAAAAAAAAAATGAAAAAGATATGTTCTGATTCAGTGGTTCTCAGGTGTACGTTTGGCTTTTGGAATTTTTGATTGGAATCTTGGAATTTAGACGGTGCTTTGGCTCATCACATGGATGGTCTCTTTTCTATTGTCAATTGCAATTTACAAAATTATCACTAAATTAATAAAAATAAAATAATTAAAAAATAACGAGTTAATATAATATTTTAATCCCTAAAAAAAAAAAAACCTAGTCTACAAGGTTGTTATAATAAAATTAAACCTGATAAATCAATTCCGTTAGATTCGGTCATATTTGTTTTTATTTTATTTTTAATCTTTGTGCATTTTTTATTTGGTCCTACTAGTTGATTTGGCTTCTTGCCCGGCAAATTAGAGGCCAAGTCACAAATTTTTCCCTCGCATCAAATCATTAAAGAAGAAGTTTTTAATCTGCTTTGTGTCCGAGATGGAGTGAAGTTAGAATTCTTGCAAGTTTTTTTAAAAAAAATAATAATAAATTTCTCATATTGAGATGATATCTAAACACTACTTTTATACGATTAATCATTTTTACTTTCAACCAAATTATATTATTGTATAAACAGGAAAAAAATAAAATTTTAGTTTCAATCAAATTATTTGAGAGCAAGAAAAAGGGTATGTGAGTTGAAATTTAATTTTTATTAAATTATTTAATGAAAATAGAGAGTTTGTATATACGCTAAAATTTAATTTGAATCATATTATTATCAGATCGAAAGAAAGAAAGAGAGAAGGTGTGCAAAAATAGAATAACATTGCTTTTGTTATGTTTATTTGTTCTTCCTGTCATGCCAATTAACGAGGAGAATTATAACTAATTTGAAGTTTAAAAAGGGTATATATTTACTTATCTTTTAGTATAATTATTATTGGACTATTCTTAATTGTTAAAATTTTTTGGGTGGTACAAGAGATATGAGGTCTGATTTTCGTTCACACTAAGATTGAAGAAATTTTAGTTTATTTTATTATATATTTTAAAAAAAAAAACAAATTTTTTCTTTTTTATTTTCTATTAATCAAATAACATTAATGAATCGGTTAAATAGTTAATTATGGAGTAAAATATTATTATACTGATTAAATATTAAATGTCAAGTTTGTAAAAAAAAAAAAAAAGTTTGAATTTTTTCGTAGAAAAAAAATTTAAAATTTCTTAACTATATCTAATTTTTTATATCATTTATTAATTATTAAATTAAAATATTTTTAATAATTAAAATTAAATTAAATTTATATATTTAATTAATTTATGTGCTTATTTAATCTTAATTATTAAAATATATTAATCAAATAATTAAAAAATTAGTATAAAAAATTGTATCAAATTAAAAAAATTATTTTTTTAATATTATGCTAATTAGCGATGATAATTATAATTAACGTAAAATTTAAAATAATATATTAAATTATTAGATCATGTTTTAGTATGGATGGAATAATACCATTAGATCAACTAGCATAATATTTCAATTCGAATAGATTAGTTTTTATAAAAGTTATATATACAAGATTACTCTTGTTACCACGTCATCACAATCGTGCTCAATTTTTTCTACCTACTCGCTTGAACTTGCAATCACTCACAAATCATTCTGTTTCCTTTTATAAATGCAGGTGAATTCTGTTTCGGTTGAATTTCTTGTAATACAAATCCAAACACCACCGAATCAAAAATTTGACCATGTCCCAGAATTAATTGCCATTATTGACTCGAACAGTCAATATATAGCTTTTGATTTCATCCACTCAACCCTGCTTAAATTGAAATTAAAAAAAAAAAAACGTTTTTTTGAAAACGTATTCAGAGTATAATCTTTTCAATTTCAAAAAATCTTTATCAATTTTGACAATAGAAACTGATAACGAGAATATATATATTTAAAAAAAAAAAACGAAGATCACTTTTATTAGAGGCATAAAACTGTAAGAATATTTCAAAGGAGATGGTCAAAATCGTGTCCATCTCTAGCTCGAATCCTGACTTTCACATGCTTGTCTGCATTGGCATGCACATCCTAATATATATATATATATATATATATATATATATGTATTATTTAAATTTATTTTATTCTCTTCTCCCATTTGGCATAGCATCTTGATACAATACGAATGCTCCTCGTTCAAATACAAGTCAATGAGATTCCTCAATTTTTTTATTGATTTTTTAAAAATCAAGATCCTATCAATTGGGTACCATGTCGTCGCTTTGCGTAAAACCCCAACTATTATTCCAAAATTTAACATGGAATCTTGAAAAATTAATTCAATTTCCCACAAATTTTGTTAGTTAATTAATTAATTAATTTGTTAATCACTTGGATTATTGTTCCTCAAGTATTCCCGCCGGCAGGAAGCGATGCAAACAAAGTGCATACATGCCATCAAGTGATTGATACTTAAAACTATAATTAATTAATTAATTAATTAATGTTTACGACCCACTTGTTCCTTGATAACTGATAAAAGTTCTTGGTAATCTTAAATTATATACATATTGCCACGTGTGGTGAGATCACTTGAAAAATAATGGGAGAATTGACCACACTTCAAGAAATTAATGAATAATATTGGATCCGATGTCACTCATTAATGTTGTCTTAGTAGCACCAAAATTTATACATAAAAATTCTGAAATTAATGGCGATTTTCAGTGGTGAAGCATAAGTTAGGCTGGCTTCAAACTCATAAATCCATTACCAATACCTACCCACTTACAAATGTTAACGATGATTGGTAAGGTAATGCTTGTAGATGCAATTATAAGTTAATATTAAAAATATAAATTATATAAATTGATGTGTCATAAATTTTATATACTTATTTTTCTTTTAATTTTGTGATTTTTTATTTATTTTTTAATAATATAAAATATATAATAATAATATAATATTTTAAAAAATAAATTTATATAAAAGTTTTTGTTTGTACAAGTTTTTATACAACCAACTAAACAAAAAAACCACTTATTCGGGGATTGATGAACGATGAATTTGTTGTGGTTTGGTTGAAAGAAGTTGATTGGAATTGAGATGAGATTGACACTTTTGCTTTTCCTCTACTGCTTTTGAGGACATGTATATGATAGAACAACAGCCAGTGTGCATTGCATTGTTGGCATGCATGCATGATTCCATTTCTAAGGCAAATGATCGGTGGTGGATTGGAAAGATGGGCTGCAGATGACAAATTGGTGTCAAATCCAATGTCCCATCTTTGCTGGAGCTGGAGCACGAGCGAGCACTATACCTGTCTTCTGCCAAATTAGTGAAAGTGCTTTTCTTGCTCCTGCTGCTTGCTACTGTTTTCATTTGTCCATACACAACGCATCAGAAAGAAAGCGACCCCATCTCTAACATCATATCAAATCAAATGCCACCGGCCCTTCCGTACATCGATGAGACCCTCCATTATCGGGCATGCATCTGATCCTCATTTGAGCACCTGGACGGTAAAGGGTTAATTCGAGACTGTGATGTTACTGGTTTATATTGCGAAGCCACAACCAAAGGTTTACAATCCAACGGTGCTATGGCGTTGAGTATAAATGTAAAGTAAGATTTAACAAAAATGACAAGAAACACTACTATCTGTCAACCAACTGCCAAGATCTCTTATTGAAGAACAAAGTAGGACCATATCCATGGCCATGGGATGGGATGGGACAATAAACACAACCTACGCTCTCCCATGTGCTTGATGATCCCAAAACACACAACTTTTATTACAAACATCAACTGGAAATCTGAAAGTTGTCATTCGCTGTTTGTTATGTCAATTAACGTTTCGGGGTCCCAAACTAATACACTACATAACGGGCAATGCATTTTGTGTTGCGGATGTTTGAGGCAGCTTTGGCCTTGCTCTTTGCCAAAAGAGAAATAGAAATATTGTGAAGGAGGTGGTGGTGATGGCGGTGGTAGGCTCTGTCGTTTATCTCTTTATCTCGAACCAACAACAACCAACTCCCCATGCCTTGCCCTGCCCTGCCCATGTGAATTTCTGGACATCTGGGTCCCAAAAAGTATTTGTATAGTTTCTTTCAAGGTTGATGCACATCAAGAATTAAATTTTACCTTGATTTGAAATGATTGCTTTCACTTTCACCCTAAAAAAGTTAAACTGCCATTCTAATGCTTTTGGCTGTCTTTCTTTCCGTTGTATGGCCAGAACTGAATCCTTTTGATTGAAAATGGTACAAATTCAAAATAAGTAAAAATTTCTTTCGATCATGAATAATACTGGCCAAATTAATCTGAATTGTATCTTTAAACCGTAAAGTTTATAATTTGTAATTACTCTGTCTCATTATTGAATTGATAAAGTTAAATCATTAGTTTGAAGAAAAATTATAATACAATTTAAAAAATTTAATATTACGATTTTGATTATATTATATTTTCTCGTATCACCAAAAATTAAATTTGTTTACTATTTATTTTATATCTATATTACTCACCTTAAGATAATAGGTGATATCATCATGTGATGCTATTTTATTACGACCAATTAGAGATATCAACTTTTATATAACCTCTTTCGAATAAATTGTCCCGTAAAATTATATTATTTTTACATGTCTTATGTAATTTGTTTATTTTTATAATAATAATAATAATAATAATATAACATTAATATATTAATTTATATAAATAAGTTTGTATAAAATTTTATACTTGTACCATTACTGTTTTTTTTATATGTAGTCAACATTATATGAGATGGGTACTTGCCTAATCAGTCATGTACAATCTTGATGAAGAAGCTTCGCAGGGGACAAGCCCATTTCATATACATCGTAAACCATAGAATTTAAAGGCCTTGTTGTGGGCCCATAACTTATGAGCAAGATCAATAGCCCCGCCCAATAAAGCAAGCGAAAGACTGGACTCTCAAAAAGAGATTTCGAGAAAGCAGGAAAACGACGTGTCATTCAACAACAGAATTCCAGCGCGGCAGGAACAATCTGATCTGTATGGACATAAATGGAGCGAGAAAGGATGAAAGGGATGAAAGCAGCAAAGACAAAGGATTTAAGTAATTTAATTTACATTTTACATTCAATTTAAAATAAAAATATTATCATAAATTTCAGCCAAACTAATAATAGTATGATAAAAAAATAGTTAAAACAATCACACATTTTAATAAATTGATAAAAAAATTTAAAAATAATAACTTTTATTAATAGATTTATTAAATTAGTTATTTTACTAATTCCTTTACAAAATAAGTCAAATAATATGTATTTGTATAAAAAATATTTTTTAATAATTAAAATACGCAGAAGTGAAAAATTTCATTTTCGTACAAAAAAGTGTGTGAAAGCGATAATTTTGGATGTGAAAATAAAAATTTTGTTTCGTGTGCATTCTTTGGTTAATTTTGATTATTGAAATATATTTTTATACTAATAAATACTATTTAATTTTTTAATAAAATAATTAATAACATGATTAATTTAATAAATTTATTAATAAAAGCAATTACTTTTAAAAAATTTCAATTAATAAGGACAATTTGCAAGATATTAAACATAGTATTTTAAACGCTATCATCATTCTTAGCATTCATCAATTCATCGTAATCACAACAATACAATGAAATAAAAAAATTTATTTTATTTTATTTTTATTAAAATAATTTGATGAAAATAAAATAATTAACTATACTTATCAAGTTTCAGTATTGTAAAGCGCTTAATCTACAATTTATCTAAAATAATACATTTTAAAAAGAAAATATCAAGTTTAATTAATATATGTTCTTCAACTTTTTTCATCAATTTATAATAATAATAATAATAATAATAATAATAATAATAATAATTTTCAATTACATACAAACATTAATAAATTATGTGTTAATAAATTATAAAGCTATTCTTAATACAAATAACAAAAAATTTTTAAAAGAACTAATCAACTAAAAATTTATTTTATTTGGTAGATGAAAAAAATAAAAACGTTAAAATTTTTTTATTAATTTTTTATTAATATATTAAAAATAACTCAAAAATTATGATTGGTCATTTAGTTTAATATCAAGTAATTAATATTATTTTTTTGTTTAGATTGAAATATAAATTTAAATTAGTGAGTTTTTTATTTTAAAAACATTTTGAAATAAAAAGTGGAAAACAGTGCTGGTATTGAAAATTATCCCCATTGCAGGTATTCCCAAGAAGCAAAGCACCAACATAGGAACGAAAAATCCCAAGTTTCATGTTCTCGATATGCTAACATCATGAATATATCCATTTTTGCCTAGCTCATATTAAGAACAAAAGCTTTCCAATCCCACGTCGAAAATATCTGTGAATAATATACGAGGGTTACATACTACAGATCTAATAATTGTCTATTAATTAAAAATAAATAATTATCTTTACGCATCGATTAATTGTCATTAAATATAAAAAATAACACTTATTAAATGTGAAATAATTAATCGTCAATAAAGATAATTGTTTATTATTATAAATAACAAAATTTACCTTAAAGTAAAGAATACAAATGGTAACAAAGTCGTAATTTTTTTCGTTCTCTCCTCATTAATCTCTTTCCATTTTTTATTTCAAATATTAATGTAATTTAAGTGTAAAAATAATTATTGTCAGATACATTAACACTCGCTTCGGTAATTTTATTTAAAAAAAAAAAACAGATGATGGACCGAAGAGAGTAAATCTGTGGATAGCTGCCAACCAAAAGTCCAACACCTGACCTACACCTTGAACGGGCCGAACTCTCTTCTCTTAACTTTATTTTTATATAATTGCTATTTGCTAGCTTCCCCAGAGAAGATGTGGAATTCTGTTTTGGCTTGGCTTGTATGTGTTGCTTTGGCTAAATCGTTGAGATTACCGAATTATTGGAGAGTAGAGGTCGGATGATTCCAATTTCTTTAACTTTTCTACGTTTTTCTTGGCTTCCAATGTTAAGCGTGTGGATAATTTCTCTAAATTTTCCTACATTTTCTTGGAAACTTTTAGATATCTGTTTTTCTGTGCATATGCATATTCAGTGTCTTCTTGCACTTGGTCTAAAGAGCTATTTTTCTAGTAGATTATATGAGTAAAAAAGTGACTTCACAGGTCCTATAGCTATTGATATCACATGATTAATGCAAAATTTGATATGCATTACGGATATTGGGAATGCATTTGACTTGATAGGTTTGGATGATATAGCAAAAATATTCTGTTCTAAGTTAAACAATGTATACCAACACCAATATTTGCATTGTAACTCATCTTTTTTATTTAAAAATTTCTAATGATCTGTCTATCCTAATCTAATGTTTTAGGGAGTAAGGTTAATTAAAGTGAAGATAGCATTTGTCATTGTGTACTTACTAACTCCCTAAACATTTGATTGAGATCAATGGACGGTTGGTAGTGTGTATTCCATTTTAAGTCAAAAGAAGGAAAACAAAAAATGTAACAAAGAGCCTGACCTGTATGGTGTGTATATCAATGACTATACAATCAATGAAGATGATAACATGCAAAGAAAGGGTCAAATTCAAAACATTTGACTCCTATAGCTTATTTTGCTATGTTGTGATTCTAAAGGTCCCTTCCCCTTCAATACCTTTCGTGCTTTTATAGTTAGGTTTTCAGTAGAATTTGTTTGTTTCATTTAATAAGGTGACTTATCATATACTCTGATTATTAAAAATGTTTAATTTAATCCTTTTTTGCATTATAGTTAAGTGTAAGTCTTTTTGATTCCTCAACAGGTAGCAATAGACTTACTTTTTCATATGTGTTTTTTTAAATTTATTTTTATTTTTTTTATCTACAATGGGGAGAGAATATGGTTTTGATAGGCAGTCACCCTTCTTGCTCTTTGTTCCCCAGTCTTTATCGAGTGTCAAGTCCTTGTTATGTTGTAATGTATCAATTGCTAAAATGATTGCCTCTTCTTGTTCAATGGGCTAGAACTTCAACTTCCTTTGAAATATGAATGAGAGGAACTGAACTGTCTTCTTTACTTTGAATATTCGAAAGTTTCATATTAGACCTTTTGATATTGGTCAGAGGATCTTGGGGACGTGGATAATTGGAAGTTGTTTCTTGCAAATTATATTTCTATTAAGTGATTGATTATTTATATCAGCTTACCAACCCTCCTTGATGATATGGAAAAATTAAGTTCTTTTCTAAGTGTATGTTTTGCATGTTACATTGGTCAAGGAAGGACTAACACTTGTGGTATTTTCAGAAAGGTTGTATGTAACTCCATTGGTGCAAAAGGGGTAAAAATATTGATCATCTTTTTCTCTATTGCTCCATTGGTTTGAGAATAAATGCATAATCATTTTCAGACTTCAGACCGAAGTTTGTTATTCCACTTTTATACATTTCTTTCTTCAAAGGAAACATAGTGCTTCTGGAGTACAGGAAAAAGGTTTCTGTTTCTTGTTGGGACTATATTGTGATATCAGTCATTTCATTATTTGGATGGAGAAAGTGGGCAGATCATTGTGGGCTTGTGTGGGAAGAGGCGAGTTTGTTTGTGAGATGATGTTTTATTTGGGCATCTTTTTCTGCTTCATTTTCAAGCGTATTTTATGATTTCCGTCTTTATCTTTCAAACTTATTTGGTTAGTACCATTTGGAGTTGACCGTTGCTTTTTAGTTTGGGGTTGGTTATAACAAAAGGACATGGGAAAGATTTAGGAAGAAGGACTGAGAGCGGAAAGTGAATTGATACTCACCATCTCGTTGTAATCGTTAATGAGTGTAATACCTTTAAAATCAAATAGCAGAAACTCTGCCCATATCTCAACAAGAAATATTACAGATACCAGTTCTATACAATGCAATCTATGTCTGCTCTACTTATGATAATATTTGGTTGCAAAACAGCATACAGTATTCTATTTAGCACTTTAGTTATGAGAGATGGTGCATATGGTGTTGATTCTATTTAAATATTCTTCGGGTCCCTTTTGCCAAACGGTATTGCTGACTATAGAGGAGAAGCACATTCTGTACGACATGAAGTTGGTAGATTTGGGTAACAAACCAGAATGGTGATTAATTTCAAAGTTTCATGCAATCATTTGAACCTACCAGTTTGAAG
Organism: Swietenia macrophylla; assembly: GCA_032401905.1. Taxonomy (NCBI): domain Eukaryota; kingdom Viridiplantae; phylum Streptophyta; class Magnoliopsida; order Sapindales; family Meliaceae; genus Swietenia; species Swietenia macrophylla. Next base: position 1,379,116 of record CP135577.1, read on the forward strand.
GATTAAATATGATCGCACAAGAGTTCAAATATATTCTTAATTGTTACGTATGTGCTGTCTCTTATTTGTTTTGTTAGATTTTCTTAATGAAAATTTATTTGTTTGCTAATATACTTTGTGGTATGTAGGTTTTTAAAAATTAGTCCAGAAGGGAAAGTTCCTGTTATAAAACTTGATGAGAAGTGGGTTCCAGATTCAGATGTTATCACACTATCTCTGGAAGAAAAATACCCAGATCCAGCTTTGGGAACCCCACCTGAGAAGGCTTCCATGTATGTTTTATGTCAACTCCAATATACATTACTATCTTCGATCTACTACATCTATGCATATTTTTGAAACATGTTTGCTGCTTATGGAGTCATTAATTTTATCAGCGTTGAATGTTTTGAAACTCTTTAAGCTCACAGAACCCAGACTGGGGGCTTTCTTGAGTACAAGTGCATAACATTTGCACAAAATTTTTCTTTTTGTCGCTGGGACCAAAGTTAAATCATTTAGAAATTGCGCTGGGGCATTATAAAAATTGGTCAGTTCCAGATTCACTCCCATATGTGAAGTCTTACATGAAGGTATGTCTGCAATACGCCAAAATTCTGAAATTTTCAATCATATTAGTGTACTTCACACTGCACAGCTTGTGTTCTATGTATATGATTGACTTTTTTTTTTGGGTTTGTTTAGTCTCTGATGTTTAATAATATGAGCGGGCAATTTATTTTAACAAATTCTGAAGTTCGAATTGTATTGGAAATGATTGAGTTTTACTTTGGGAACTTAATATTGGCTATGGGCCTAAGTATTTGGTAAAACCCTCTTGGAAATGATAGGCCCACCCGCCCACTTATATTTGACAGCTAGTATTTCCGTTCTCCAAGAATAATGGGTTAAAAGCAACAACATTTCAATCTCAAACAAGTCCAAAGTCTTGTCTATTTCACATCCTATTCTAATTGCATCTAACAGTGCTAAAATTCATGTTATTCAGGCTATTTTCTCATCGGAATCATTCATTAAAACGCGTGCACTCCCAGAGGATGTAATTGTGGGTTGGCGGCCAAAGGTCATTGGTTAAAAGCTTTTTACTGTTATTCCTCACTTTTTACATATAAACTCTTCGGGCATCAATTATGTTAGCTTCCTTTGTGGATGTCAAGTGGTGTAATCATATGACGTCTCGTTTGTCAACTACCTGTTATGTATTCTAGTTTTATAATCAAACATCTCTTATTTTCGAATGGGGTGCATGACCAAACAGTAAAAGCAGTCCTATATATTGTGTTTAAATGAAGTTAATGTAACATTAGATAGCGTTCTCTATAGAATCAAAAAGCATCCGTGTAACATTAGATTGCATTCATTTACCTAACAGTATTCATTGTGAGAGTCCTCACCTAATTGCATATGGCCAGGAGAAAAGTGAAAGCCATAAATCAATTAATTTTTGAAAATATGCATTCGTCGCAAGGAGAAATACTGTTAGGTAAATGAACTGCAGATATCATCATTGTACACACCACGTATGGCAATTGCAAAATCAAGTGCTTGAAAATTTTTGTTTAGGCTGTATTTGGTTGAGGTCGTGGGGAGAGGAATGGGCAAACTAATGGCGAAAAGATAGAAAAGGAAGCGAATTGGAATCTTTGGGTGTTCGAGAGAATGGAAATGAATGAAAAATGAAAGAGGAAGAGAGAAAAAGAGATAGGAAAGGATAGGTGGTATGAATTGAATTTCTTGTTTGTTTGAAATAAGAAATAGATGATAGAATGAGATGAGAATATATATATAAATTTTTTTAATATTAATCTTATAGCTAATATTTAGTAAATAATTTAAATTAAAAATAAATATATTTGTTATTTTAACATTTCATCTAACAATTATCAAATAAAATAAAATAAGAAACTAAAATATAATAGTTTACATATTTGAAAATGAAAATTTTTAAATTAGCTTGAATTTTTTTAAAAAATGAATTAATTGAATTCTATAGATTTAATAGTTAATTTATTAATAATCATTTAAATTTTAATTATATAAATCTATTTTTTGATTAAAAAAATACTCTACATGTAAATTTGTTTATATAAATTTTGAATGTATATCTTATTTATAATTAAAAACAAATTCTATTGTACATGAATTTTCACGGTTAAATTGATTTTAAACACCATTGAGCTTGATATTTATATATTTTTGTGACTTCCTTTTAATACTATTTTTAAGATTTTATTACAATTACCAATAAAAATACTATTATCATTATCATTGATATCATTATTATTATTATGTAATATAATTTAGTGGTAATTTTATCTTTACAAAATTAAAAAAATATAATTACCTTAGTAATAATTTCTATATAATAAAATTGTAGTGGCAAATAAATATAATTAGTTATATAAATTATGTTACATAGAAAACTTAAAATAAAATCATATAGATTAAAATTATAAACTAAAAATTAATATAAAAATAAAAGATATGATAAATTTTATTATTATAAAATTATGAAATAAAAATGACAACAAAAATAGTAATAACTACAATCATAATAAGATAATATTGAATTCATGGACAAAAATAATATGACGTTAATAATTATAAATTATTTTTTTGATCAATTTGTTTACTTTTTAAAGTTATATTACGTTAAAATAATTTTACAAATAGTTTGAACAATATGATAATATATTAAAAAAATAATTACCAGCTTTTAGATGTGTAATTTTGATTAGGTAATCATAAAATTATACTATTAATTTGTTAATATGTGCAAGTAATTTAATAGATGGAATATTATGAATAGATACTATACAAACATATGATCAATATACAAATGTATCAATTATGAAAATAAAATAATAAAATGATGAACTAGGTGGGTGAATTGATCCACAAATATCTGTTTGAATATTTTGAAATAATGATAGGAATTCAAAACTAATTTTAGAAGGATATGATCTACCATTAACTTTTTTTGTGAGCAAACAATGTAAATATAATAAAATTTTTTGGTGATTTAACAAGTATTTAACGGGTATTCATAAGAATTTTCAATAATTTTAAGTATTATTATAGGACCAAAGTAACTAACGTCATCATACCATACCATGAATATTTTTAGATCAATAAAATTTTAGTTTACTAATACATAAATCTCAATTATATTTATAGCTGGAAGTTTTTTTAACGCATATTTCTTACCCAAGACATTAGAAATAATGCATATATATTTTGCATAGTTCTCGTTTAAAAACTCGATCTCATATTAGTTTTGATGGATATTTTTAAAATTTAGTAGATTTAAAGGATTATTAATGTATGGGTTTGCCCAAGCCTCCAATCAAGTCTATAGAACTAGATATAATTTTTACCTCAATTTCAATTTTTGTTAGTTCTGATAAGTATTTTTTTTTTATCTTGAAAACATAGTGTGTATGGTTGTGCTATAAAATATGTCTTTTAACTTCTTTTCCAAGAGAGATAGTTCACTAAAATTAATATTCTTTTATTAAATAAAAGTTTATATCAACATTAAATTAATCAAATATAAAATATAAAATACATATGATGTGCTTTATAAAAAGTACAAAAAAGAGGATCAAAAATAAAAAATAATTATGTCTAAATTTTAGTTGATATGAATATTGTCATCACCAATTACATATTTATTTTTTCTTCTTTATATATGAATAACTTAGATATATCAAGATGAATAAGATTTACAAGATTTGAATTATCAATAAAATTAGGTTTTATATTCTTTCTTTTGGCTTAATAGATTTTCAATAAATATGTACATGACCAATGTTTCTTATCAACACACTAATTGCAAATGTCATCAGAATTTTAACGGGATTTATTCTAAGTATCTTTGTCATTTTTTATAAAAATTTTGCTTCTAATAATTTTATTTGTCATTTTGGCATCTCGAGAATTTATAACCATCACAACCATGATATCCATACTCTTTCTTGTGTCTTCTCCCAAGCCCATTGCTATTATTAAGTGTTGGCATTAACTTCTAGATATAATAAACAAATAGTTGGACATGATCCATGATTCTTTAATAAAATTTTGTTGCTCTATTTAGCAATTAGAAAATATGAAATGACACATAAATCCTTTCATGATGTTGTTGGTGTAGAACAATATTGGATGCATAAAAAATTGAGAATATTTTCTTTTGTATGTCCCACTTAGTAACTGTTTTATCACCAATTTCAACTGTTAGGTAATTTAAAATAGAACAAAATTATATTCAATAATAATTTTTTAATTATGCATCTCTTATTCATTCAAACTTGTCTTGCTTTTAGGTGGCATACTTCCTTTTGGTGGTTATATCTCTCTTTTATGTTTTCTCATAGCTCTGATGGATACTCTACTAGTAAGCATGGAGCTTTTAGGCTCTCGTTCAAATGGCAGTAAAGAAAAAAATGGTAACCTTAGATTTATCCTGAAGGTACGAGTCATTTTCCATTTTGATTGTGTCTTCCGTGCCCATATTTTGAAGATGTATTTTTTGCTTAGAGAACCGAAGAAAGATCATTATATCCCTATACATCAAGAGTGATAATTTGCAAAGTTGTGAGATTGTCATTTTCAATGGGCTGTATACATGTGAAACAAAGGAGAAATTAGTGTTATGATAATAAAATATGTTATTTAAAGAAATATGATATAAGAATATCAAAAATTTTGTACATATTTTTTAAACTTCAGGTATAATTTGTTATATAATGAATTATAATCTCTAGAACTTCAATATTTGATTTACCATTGTATTTTAGAACTTTAGGTTCTAATTATCTCTTTATTTTGCAAACATCATGTAATAAATTTAATAATTTTTATATATTAATAATAAATATTAAAATAATTAAATTAATACTTATTGTATCAACATCACGATTGAAAATAAAGTGTCAATAAAAAATAATAAAATCACATAGAAGAACAATCGCATAGAAATGGTTATATTAAATAAAAATTTCATAATTATAAATATAAATGTAAAAATAATATAATAATAAAAAAATATAATGTGAAAGTATTGAATTAAAAATATAAAAAAAATTAATAATACAAATAAAAAGATGCAGTTGATGTTTCACTCAAAGAATGAATAAAACAGAACAACCATGAGAAATAATTAACAGGACTGTGAATGACAGCTCGAGGAACGGGTGGCTGTTCCGTTAACAAATATTATAACATTTACGGAGACACTTGTGAAAAGTCTAAGAACTCCAAGTACAGGGAGCCAATCAGAGGACGTGGCCAAAGTCCAACTGTAAAATTTTTTTTTTTTTTAAAGACTTGCATCTTATCCTTTTTTTTTAATTTTTAATTAAAAAATACATAATATATTTAATACTTAATTTAATTTAAATTATATTTTAATAAAATTTATAAATTAATTTTATAATATTATTAAAAAATTTAAAATATAATTTAAATTATTTATTATTAAATATATCACAAATTATTACATTATTAAGTCAAAAAAAAAAAAAGTACAGAAGTTTGACTATTGGGGTTGCAATTGCTATTTACAAATCATTCAGGGTTTAGTTGATATTAAGTCAAACATTGTGGGTAGAATAATTGTTTACTCTCAACTTTGGTGCAATTTTTTTTTTTTGGTTTTCATCGGCTACATTTGTTATGTACTGGAACTAAACTTTCCTTTATATAGATATAAATGTTTATGCTTTTATTTTATTTTTCTTTTTTTTTTTTTTAACTTTTTTATATATTAAAATGATAAGTAATTAGGTATTAAATCTATTTATTTTTCCAAGTAAATAATATTATAAAAATAATAATTTAACATATTAATTCATTATTTTTGTCAATCATATGTTAACTAGTGAATTATTTCTTTTGGGACTTAACTCTCGAAAGTGATCTATATGATCATCGAAACTTACAAAATAGGACAATGATTAGGGTGTCTGCTAACCCACAAAAATCCTTCCATATTTAAGTTAAAAAAAGGGAATTTTATGATAATATTTTGGTAGAGTAATAGTAGTAAAATTTTTCATACCTTTTGCCTTTAATCTTATGACCTTTTATGCATTCACATAAGTAATTTTGATTTTAGTAGATTTTTTTTTTTTATATCTTTATAAGATTTGTCTTATTTTGATTTTCTTTTATATTATTAGAGTCTAATTAACAGGAGTTTTACTAAGAATCATATTAAAGAATCCAAACAAATCTGGGTCTCCCTTGTTAAACAGACCCAAGGTTTCAGATTTTTTACTTTTGACCTCTTTGTTATTGCTCGCCGCTCGTTTTGAAGAGAACTGAAATGACCAAAGGATTGCAGGTGTGCCCTTGCAGTGATTTAGACGTAAGAGAAATTCTATGCACTAACATAACATATTTGTATTTTAGATATATAATAAAAAAACACATATAATAGAATATAAATGAAATTAATACTTATTTATTTACTTTGATATTCTTTTACACTCGTTAAGATTTAGAAGAATATACTTATTCGAAGTTAAAAATTCGAATTAACATGAAATCTTGATCCCATTTCCCTATGGCTTGTTTTCAACAATTAAATGTATGATAATATCACTTTACTTCTTCCATATATAGCTTGTTTTCAACAATTAAAAAACCTTCGTGCAATAATCAAAAGCATAAGTTAGGTATTGGGGCATTAATATATATATATTTTGCGAGTTACATTAATCATTTAGGTCATTCAACGTCGAAGATAAGGGTAGAATAGATTATATATAAAATTAATCTATCTTTAGGATGTTAGTGGGATGGGAGTACTTTAGCTAAGGTAAGTCCTTTTGAAAATAACATTCATGCGGTTTTATTATTCCTGTTTTAACTTTGAATTAGTGTCATGATTTTATGACGACCATGATTAATATCTAAAGGGAACTCACAGTAGTAGCTACCTGATCGTGATCTGTTGCTTTGTTAAAGTTTTGAAGGTTTAAATTTTTTGCATTAGTCAAAGCCATGAAGCAAATGATAATAACAATTACATGCGCACACATAAACAACCATTGTGCAAGTACATCAAATCAATACATCCATAATTAAATACCACCTTCGTCTAACATAAACATATCTTGATTTCTAAGTTCTAAAAGGCTAATTTCATGAAAAGATTTTTTTATTCGAGTCTTGCGGGAAAGAAGTTCTTGAGAGACACGTTGCATTGTAGGTCGAGACGTGGGTTTGGAACGCAAGCATGCAAATGCTACTGATGAAATAAGAACAATGTCCTCGACAATCTTTTGATTAACGCGACGTGAGAGGCGTTGGTCTAAAACATCAATCAACCTTTGTTTTGGATCGAATGACGATGATGAGGATAACGATGAAAGAAGATCTCCGGGATGCCTTCCCATTAATACTTCAAGTGCAACCACTCCAAAGCTATAAACATCACATTTCTCTGTCACAACCATGGTGTAGGCAAGTTCTACGAAGAAAAATAGAACCTTTCATATGGTTGCATTGCAACTGTTATCCAAAAATTAGAGATAAAGAAGCATAAGAAAAGAAGATATGAGCTGTTCACCTGGAGCAATGTATCCAAAAGTGCCTGCAACTGTAGTTCTATTTGAAGAGTCAGAATGTAGAAGTCTTGCCAAGCCAAAGTCAGCAACAAATGCCTCCAATTTTGAGTTAAGTAGAATATTATTGCTTGATATGTCGCGGTGAACAATTGATGGTGAGCAATCATGATGCAAGTAAGACAAAGCATGTGCCACACCCTTAACGATATTCAGCCTCTTAATCCAATCTAACTCAACGGCTTCTTCTTCATTGCGTAGAACACCAAACAAGCTTCCCCTCTCCATGTATTCGTAAATCAGAAACATGCATTTCTTGTGCAAACAAAATCCAAAAAATTTCAGGATATTCCTGTGTCGTACCTTGGATAGTACCTCAGCTTCATTTTGAAAACTCTCGATGAAGGTTAACTCCTGAGCTTCTGAATTGTGAAGTTTTTTCAAAGCAACTACTTTTCCACTGGGTAGTTCTGCCTTGTAGACACTGCCATAACCTCCAGTTCCTATGCAGTATTTGATGTTAAAATCTTCTGTTGCTTCAATTATATCTTCATATGCAATTCTACCATCATAATTCCATACTGAAAACACATCACCATTCTTGGCTGCAGGTTTATTTAATTTGGGATTTTTATCAATGCATTTCCGCAGAACTAAGAATACAAAAATTATGAAAGTGAGAAATAATGTCGGAGGAAGAATAATTCTAACAAAATGAATAGTGGCAGACACGTGTTTGCGATGTTTTGAGCAAGAAGGCAAACCACTAACATCGCCACATAGACCCTTATTGCCTATGAAATTTTGTGGTGGGTTATCCTGCAAATAAATGGGGATTTCACCTTCCAAATTATTGTATGACAGTTCTAAAAAAGACATTGGTCGAAGAGACTTAGGGATGGTTCCTGAAAAGTTATTGTGAGAAAGATCTAAGTTCTCTAAGAGTGACATTTCTCCAAATTCTTGAGGAATGCTTTCGTTAAAACAATTATTGCTCAATGTTAGGTTCAGCATCTGGGAGCAGTTTCCGATCTCCGTTGGAATCGGACCACTAAGTTTGTTATTAGAGAGGTCTGCAAATTCAAGGTTGAAGAGTCTTCCAATTGTAGATGGTATTCGGCCGGTAAGTTGGTTTGAGGAAAGATTGAGAAAATAGAGTGTGTCTAAGTGGGTGAGCTCGTCAGGAATTGGACCTTGTATGTTATTTCTTGAGAGGTTCAGCACGGCAAGTTCACTTAAACACCGTATTTCGGGGGGAATCCAGCCGTTGAGCCAGTTAGAATCAAGATAGAAACGCTTCAGATGGGTTAAATAACCAAGAGTTGAAGGAATTGGTCCAGTAAGGTTATTATCTCCCATATCGAGCTCAATAAGATTCTTTAGATACCCAACTTCCCAAGGTAACTGGCCATTGAGCCTATTGGAAAAAAATGTCAGACGTTTCAAATTTGTTAAATTACCAATTGGTGAAGGTATTGTACCATCAAGGTAGTTAAACGAGAAGGCCAAATGGGTCAGATTGGTTAAATGAGCAATTGTTGAAGGGATTGTGCCATTGAGCTTGTTATGATCGAGATATAACTCTTTCAGATTCCTCAAGTTCCCAATTTCTTGAGGGATTGCACCTGTATTATAATTAAATAAAAACACAAAAACGAAGTTAATTTGTGGCTGTTTATATTAAGGGATAGCTAGCAAAATCGAAAACTCACCTATAAGATTATTGTGGGACAGATAAAGGTAACTGAGCTTCGAAATGTAGCCTATATTGGTTGGAATCCTTCCGGCGAGATTATTGTACTGAAGTTCGAGAGTCTCGAGATTCGGAAAGCAAGAAAAGTTGAATAGGCCAAGGTCTCCTTTGATGACTTTCTTGTCGTTAAAAGATAGACTAGTGATGCTTCCTGCCGTGTTGCAAGTTATACCAGCCCATCCGCAGTGATCTGAATTGTTGTTTGGAATTGTGTTGTTCCACCAACCCGTGTTGAGAAGAGCCTCTTTTTCTAATTGTTTGCCTGATAATTCAGATGTTGCCACAATTGTATCACCAACAATATTGGATACCAAAAAGTGGGTAGTACATATGACCACCACGCATGAAATGGAGGATGCAAACACCATGATTAGACGTTTTGGTTTCTTCTGCTGCTAAATGCTGGAAATCAATTAAACTTTATAAGAAGTTCAAAAGCATACTATTCTTGGTTTTACCATTAGGTACTGTTCGAATTGCTTTTGGGATATCTTTTCTCACTTTTTTTTTACTTCTTCATTTTTAATCCAATGGAAAAAGAAAAGTGAAAGAAAACGAAGATGGAGAAGAGGAAAGGAAAAGTAATAAAAATAAAAAACAGTGAATTAGGCAAATTTTTCTAGAAAAATAAATATAATCAATTGATTAAGTAAAAAAGATTAAAATTTTTTTGATCATTCAATTTCATTCATGTCACATATCAATCCAATTAATTATATTTATCATATTTTGAAAAGTATTTAGAATAAAAATGGATTAGTATTTGAGTTAATAGTACCATAAGTATTATACAATTATATTACAATATAAAAATAATATTAAATAAGTACTACGATTATAATATGTTGAATCATTAATTAATAGTATTATAATATAATCTTTAATATAATTATTAAATAGATCAACTTTAAATTAATTTTTATTTAATATGATATGAAATACAACAAAAGAATCTAAATTATAACTTTTAACCTATTTAATTTTAGCCTAATATCCAACACCCCTAAATTTTCTAGAAATATTCAAGTACATCTCACGATAATAATATGATATATTTAGCAATAATATGATACAACCATAATAATTTAGGGCATAACATGTAGTTTTATTTGCGGTAAACGCTATTAAATCAAGCACAAAGCACCAATCTTTTAGCTATAACTTTTCAAGTTTTACCTTGATGACGAAGAAAAAAGATAAATAGAAAGAGATAATGCATTTTTAGATTTTAATTTATTTTTAGAATACAAGATTTTAGTACTGAAAATAAAGAGAGTGAATAAAAAGATATAAATAAATAAGAGATTGTGAGGAGACAAGAAAGGGATAGTGATACAGTGAACAATAATTTTTTTTATTTGCATTTAATTTATAAAAATAAAGAAAAAAACATTAAGAGAGAAATTTTTTTAAAACCTTAAATCATTGAGGCTATTTTAGTATTTGCATTCAAAAAATGATTTTTAATATCAACGGAGATAAGTTATTATGTGAGGAAGTATTTGGATATTTTTGAAAAATTTATGGAGGTTTTGAAATATTGAGTCAAAAATGAGGAAGCTCTTATAATCCCTTTATTCCAAAACAAAAATAATAAATAAATTAAACTTTTACTGCATTATAACTAGTTATAAGAGTAATGAATATCTTTGATCTTATCCTATTATTTACTTTAATTTCCCAAGAAAAGGCAATCGTGTTTCTCGTTATTCCACTTAACAACTTTTCATTTTGCTTTAGCAAAAGCTTTTGACAAAGTAAAGAGAAAAAACCAAAAAAAGTTGGGGCATGAAAGTGAGTAGACTTTTCTAGAGAAATTAGAATGTAGACCAGATAATTTGAGTAGACTTTTCCGGATAATTTATTATATTACAATTTAATATTTTTAGTTATAAAATAAATACAAATTTTAATATAAATTTAATATATAAATTAATGTGATAGCATTATATTATTATCAAATGTCCTACATTTTTACGAAAGTAGATAACAATTTATGAGAGTACAAAAATATTACGTGAGATATGTGACAATAATAATTTCTATCCCATTGTTTTGTATTAAATGTAATTTTTAAAAATGTAATAAATGTTAAGAAAATAAACAAACATGTTTGCATAACTGAAATTAAGCAGCCATTATTAAACTTAAGACCAAAAAACTAATTAATTAACAACCCATATATGTGAATGGAATAAACTTTAAACCATAATTGAACTTAGAACAAGAAAAAAACAAATTAACAATCAATAAATATTGCAACAGATAAGATTATAAAGTTTAATAAAAAACAAGTGTTAGATAAAATAGTCTTATTACGTTATTATTATTGATGTAATATAATTATTCAATGAAGTGAAAAAAATTTATTTATTAATACAAAAATTAAGAAAAATAAAAAAGATTAAAATAATTTTTATTTCAAATAATATTGAATATCTTTCTTTCTAATCTTTTTTCATTACTTGAAAATAAACCACGTTTTCCAATGCATCCTCTATATTTTACTTTAATTTTTGAAGAACAGACAATCGTGTTTCTCGTCATACCATTTAACAACTTCTCCTTTTTGTGGCTTTAGAAGCTTTTATTTTTTGCTTTGGCAAAAGCTTTTGACAAAGTAGCGAGAGAAAAAAAAAAGTTGGGATATGAAAGTGAGCAGCCTTTCTAGAGAATTTAGAATGTAGACCAGATAATTTGAATAGATTTTTTTTTTCCAGAATTTTTGAATGTAGAGCAGATAATATTATTTAGTATCGCTTTATGCTCTACATTAAATAGTATTAAACTAAATATTTTAGTAATAATATAAATACAAAAATTTTATATAAATTTATTAATATAGATTAATACGATAGTATCGTGTTATTATTAAAATATTTTATATTTTTATGAGAGTAAATAATTATTTAAAAAATAAAAAATAAATTATACAAGATATGTGACAATAAATTAATTTTATTAAAAGAATTTACATTTTTATTTTTTTTATAGTAGGCACAACTTTTAAAAATGTAATAGATGATGAGTTATGAAAATGAACAAACATGCATGCATAACTGAAATTAAACCATTATTAAACGTAAGACGAAAAACAGATTAATTAACAAACCATAGATGCGACGAAGACTGCATAAAAATTAAGCCAGGATTGAACATCAGACAAGGAAAAAAAAAAAAACAAATTAACAACCCATAAATGTTGTAAAGACGAGGGGGGAAAAAAAGGCTTGATAAAGTGCTAATTTCAAAGTCAAAAAGGAATAGGTCCAGTTAAACTGTTCCTAGAGACATCCAAACTCGATTAAACACTTCAGTTTACCAATTTCTTGGGGTAGCAGACCCCTGAGACTCATCTCTAGTGCACAAGGCGTTGGCTACGCGAAAGACTCATTTCCTCCTACCAACTGTCATGAAGCAATACATATAGCATTGGTTTTAAACGATTTCTAGCTGCTACAAGTCAGAAAAGTGTATTTCATTGCCTCGTAAAGCAATGGAGGGTGTTTCAATGGAACTGCCTCATATTCTAGTATCGTTTTGATTCGTTTTCCCTTCTCGATTATGCATTCATAAATTTTTGAAATGCAAATAATGAATGGTATTTTGTGATTGTGACTTAATATTCATCTGTTTTTTGGCTACTCTGAAAATTATTTTTCAAGCGCACATATTTTTCTAAGGATCGTGTATATGCACTTTAAAATGAGCAACGGAATGTTTAGTATTGTCCCTCAACTAAACTTTGAAAGAATAGTAGCTAGCGTGCGTGTTTAACGGCTAAAATAACGAAATATCATCCTAAAATCTAGACAATCGTACTATTCTTAAATTTCACACCGGATTGAGATTATCAAGTATTCAACTGCATTATTTCTCAACTGATAGTTGTCACAGTAAACTAATTTTAAGAGAAATATACCAAACCAAACACCAGCGAATGGAATTGAATAACTGAAGAAGGAAATGCACACACGACACACTTTGCACCCGAGTTTGTATACAACAAAGTAGACAAATTCTCGGGCTTACTGTTAGCGGCCAAATGGTATTCTAATGTTGTTTTCCAGAGCATTGATGGAATTCCTCAAAAGAGATGAAGCCATTGAGATGAGGTTTCGCCTAAGACTCTCCTTTGGTGTGAATTAATTGCCTGTTTCCTGGAATTACTGAGGTCATGAAAAAAATATTTCCCAAGTTAGAAGCACAGTTTGGTTAGTGAGAAAATAATAAGAAAATGAAGGAAATGGAGAGACCAGAGAGAAACCTTGCTAAGAGAATTATATTGATTTTCTGCAATTGCATGTTTACAGGATCATGTATTTATATATGCACAATTGCCCTAAAGTTTCTATATATAACTGAAAATCTCGGGTAATGATCGCACTTTCTCCAAAAAAAAAAAAACTTCGTCCTTGCACTCCACTAATGTCCGACTGGCTTGGATTTTATAATGTTAGTTTACGCGCTTTGATCTGAGTAGTTCGGGAACGTCCATCCCGGGTCGAAAAACTGTATTTTCTCTAATTATCCCTCTGTTTTTTTTTTTTCAGCTTAAAAGTTATTCACATAATATTAATGTTAGGTGATACAATTTTTTATGAAAAGAGAGAACCGACTTCTTATTTCAGTTATGATCCACCTATTTTATTTCATGAGTTAATCCTAATATTTTGACAAATGAGAATTTATTTTAAATTATTCATTAAAATCTATTAGATTCGTATGATTACATAGATTGAGGGATGAAAATTTTAAAAATAATATTAAGCATTTCAAAATTTATCCATAACGTATGTTGTAAGTAATATAATAAATTTATAACTTTTAAAATTATATATTACGATTTTAATAGTTGTGTTAATTTTAAAATATACTGCATTAAAATCTTATTAATGCAAAGGGAACATCCACTCTGGGAGTAACAAGTTTTCATTTATAATAGTCAATGAAGGGATAGGATTTTCAGAAATCAAATAAAATTAATTTGGTCGATAGAATATATATATATATATATATATATAACAGTGTTTTTTCAATCCCCCTTTAACAATTTCTTGAAGGGGTTTTCAATTTTAAAACATAAAAAAAAAGTAAAAAAAAAAAAAAGAAGGAAACACCTGAAATAAGATGTAATGAAGAGATTAAAACTTGTCTCTTGATTTGTGAAACAATCAAATGAAAGTAGGGAGTACCTTACTCAACTAGTGTGTTTTAGTTACATGGAAGGTAGGATTAATCGTATAAAATCTAATTACATAAGAAATTCGTAGTTAAGCCCAATTCTGAGTACCTTAATTCGCAAGAATATTTTCTTATGGCAGTGATTAACAACACCACCCCCAACCCCCACAATGCCCCCCTCCCCCCAAATTATTTCTTTCTAGAAAACCATCACATCTATAAAAATATTTCGTGCATTACTAACAATATCCTCATTTAAGTAAGATAATCAAACTCCTCCCTCGTATTTTTAATTTTTTTAAATTCTATGCTAATCAATAAAATAAGTAATGATGATGAGAAAATAAAATAATATTTCTTTTGAAATAAAATTGGACTAGAAAAGGCATTCTCTCTCTGCATGGAACATAAATTACAATTATTTAGATAAAAATAGAAAAATTATAACTATTTTTATGTGATACTTAAACAATCATCTCTATTTTAATGCACTAATTTTATTTGATATAAAATATTATTTTAATTATCAAATTTTTTAATGATTAAAAAAAGAAAATACTATTTTAATTAGAACTGAAGGATCATTGATTAATTTTATAAAATTAAAATTTTAAATTAATTTACAAAATCTGAAAAAGAAGATTAAAGAATAGTATACTTCTCACTTATAAATAAGAGTATTTTTTATATTGATAAAATATAGTGATAAGTTGGGTTTTTTTTTTCTGTTTTTTTAATACAAAAAGTGGAAGTTAAAATATCACCACTCTTTTTATGTGATTAAACTAATAAAAATAAAATATAAACCCAAACCTAGATGAAAGCCCAAGGATAAGTCCCATAATTCTAATCTTGAAATTTTGTTAATAAGGCATTTTCAATTATAGTTAATATCTTATTACCAATAATGTAACAAATTAATTTTTTTTAGTATTATCCTTTTATTTGATTTAAAAGAAAAAAAAGTATTTTCTTTAATTAAAAATCAATGTATAAGTGAAGCCAATATTATATAAATGGTTATTTTTATAAAATTATTTTACTTTTACTATAGTAAGTGTAACTTTTAGTCACATAAAATGAATTATAACTTGTTTTACATGAATAAATTAAATAAAATTATTTTTCTTATTTATCAATATTTTATAGTGAATGAAAGATTTTATTTTATTTTTAAAAAAGGTCACAACATAAGTTCAAAACAATTACAATACTTAAAATGTATATATACAGAAAAATGTTTCCTTTTTCAAAAAGAGGAGATTTTTTTTTAACACATTGTGTTTGCACTAGTACTTGAATGTCACATAGATGCCAAAAATTAATATTTTTTGATACTCTATTCTTAGCTCAAATCTAATCTAATTATGTATTTTTCTTGAAAAAAAAATTTAAAATGATCCTATTTTATTATTCATTTATTAACGTGATCTATTTTAAATTATTTTTATCAAATTATCTGATTTTCTAGCATTTAAACACATATCCCTTGAATGACCCATTTATTATTCATTATTTAAAAAAGAAACTCAAAATTCAGTCATTCAAGTCAGAAAAATTACAAAAAATCTTATTCTCTCAATTGATAAATTTTAACAAATATTTGACAATTATAAATCAATAAGTTCTTATCCATTTTCCCACCTATTTTATTTGATATCATAAATCAATATTTGTATATGTTAAATTTGAGCTTCATAGATAGATTCATTCAGTTTATGCTTAAAAATTAAATTATTTGAAATAATCAATTTCAAAAATCAATTATTGAACATAAAAAAAGTTAAGGGAGAAATACATTAATTGCTCTTAATCGTTCAATATTAAGCACTTGAAATTGGGATATCAAATGCCTTTGGATGTTCAATTATAACATAATTGTCCATCATTAAATGTTAATGCAGTATTTTATAATAAATAATATTTTATTTATAAAAATTGATCAACATTATATATTTTATACATTTATGTTTTATGTTAAATATATAATTTTAATTTTTTAAATCATGATTAGTTTTTAAATATACATAATAAATATATTATTTGTTTTAAATTATAAAAAATAAGTAATATAAAATAAATAAATAGATAATATAAAATATAAAAAATTCACATCAAAATAATATTAATAATATTTAATTCAAATAATAATAATAATAATAATAATTTTTTTTTAATTATTTTAAAATTTTAAAATAAAATATAGGGCACTCAATGTCAAGCAACAAAGGGATATCGAGCCCTTGACATTGGCACATTGAGTGCTAGATGTTGAGCACCCAAAGGCATTTTTGACATTCCAACCTCAAGCTCTCAATATTAAGCATTTAAAGGCATTCAATGTTTTTCTCCCTTAACTCTTTTCATGTTCAATGCCCAATTTTCAAGATCAATTTTTTAAATAATTTAATTTTTGAATACAAACTCAACAAATCTATGTAACAAAGCTCAAATTTAACATATGAAAAATTAATTTATGACATCAAGCAAAAAGGACAAGAAAATAGAGAAAATTTTGTTATTTTATGATTATCAGATATTCGCCAAAATTTTTCATTTGGGAGAATGAGATTGATTACAATTTCTTTTAACTTGAGTGATTGAGTTTAGAGTGTATTTTTTTAAAATAATAAATAATAAATAGGTCATGGAGGGGTATATGTGTCTAAATGCTAGGATATTGGATAATTTGCTAAGCATGATTTAAAATATATTACCTTAGTAAACGAGTTGTAAAATATAATTATTTTGAAAAGTTTCCATTTTTCTTTCATTATTTTTTGAGCTAAACTTATCTCCATAACATTCAAGGCTCGATTAGCTCTAATTTGAAGACACAAAGGCCATTCAATGTAGGGACACACTGTCTCTTGGCCCTAAAAATCTTAAGTGTGGTGAGCCTTAGCCCTGAATCCAATTCAGAAAATGATGATGTACGCTAAAAGCTCAGTCCACAAAGTTTGATCCGCAGCAAAGAAAATCCAGAACGATATATCAACATTCTCTCTCGTCCACTCACAATATGTTAGACTAGCAACTCAATTTTTCACTCGCAATTTTTCATTTTTATTTATTTTTTTGTGTTTTTGTCAAAATTTTATATACATTCTAAACAATACATTTTTCAGAGTATTTTGTACCTATTAAGTAAAACACACAGTCACTAAAGTTCATGATACATATTTTTATTTGATAATTAATACATCTTAACCACTCATTTACTTGTACTTTTAATAATTTATTTTACATCGATATGTAAAAGACTGTAGCACCTTTGTCCCAAATATACGCTTAGTAAATCGATTAATTTTGTCTACTTGCGATGTAGTTAGCAAGATGGCACAGGGGGGCAGACTTTGCATCCTCAAAATAAGCAAGCTCTTCAATGGCTTGAGCCAACAACTCATCTGCAAATTTCTTAGCATTCTCAATACCCATGATCTTTGGGTATGTGGCCTTATCGGTCGCCAAATCTTTTCCGGCTGTCTTCCCCAAATCATCCGATGACTTGGTCACATCCAAGATATCATCGACCACTTGAAATAACAACCCTATACACCTTGCATATTTTCTAACTCTTTCAATATCGATCATATTTCCTCCTCCGAGTATTGCACCACAAACAACAGCTGCCTCTAAAAGCTTTGCTGTTTTATGGACATGAATATACTCCAATTCACTCAAACTCACATCTTTCCCTTCGCTATCAATGTCCACAACTTGTCCTGCCACAAGCCCTTCTGAGCCAACCGCTGAACCCAGCTCCGCTATGGCTTGAACCACGCGAGCAGGTGAAATATTGATGGTCTTGGCTGCTACATGTTCAAAGGCAAGGGAGAGAAGAGCATCACCAGCAAGAACTGCAGTTGCTTCACCAAAAACCTTATGATTTGTAGGCTTTCCTCGTCTAAGATCATCATTATCCATACAAGGGAGATCATCATGAATTAGGGACATCGTGTGAATCATCTCCAGTGCACATGCCATCGGCATTGCAGAAGACTCATCTCCCCCAACTAATTCACAGGAAGCAATACATAAAACTGGACGGACACGCTTGCCTCCAGCGAGAAGAGAGTATCTCATAGCCTCATGTATCTTTGCCGGATATTGCAAGAGCACTGCCTCATCTAATGCTTTGTTCACTCGTCTCGCCTTCGTGATTAGGTATTCTTCAAACTGGAAAGTGGATAAAGGTATGTTCATTGACTTGTTAATTGATTCTTCAGCCTGGAGTGGTTGCACAAAGGCTGAGTTTGCAGTACGGATGGCTTTCATATTCAATGGGAAAAGTTTGAAGCAGCCAGATGAGGTCTTAGGCGGAATTTTGAAATCATTGATAGGATTCTTGAAGAGAATTGAATAGCCATAGCTAGGGATGGCTGCAGAGATGGCCATAGAAATTAGAGAGGGGATTTGGTGATTTTAAGTTGGGGAGTATCCGGTTAGTTTTTCTGTAGTTATAAATAGAAGGCGATAAATGATACTGCATTGGTGCCAAAACCAATGGCTTACAATTATTCCTTTTGGAAGGAGTTGGACGCTAGTGTACCATTTGGCTCATGCTTTAACTATAAAATGAGTTGCCCATTTCAGTTTTTTTATTATTATTGTTATTATCTTTTGTTACATATTTTTTTATTTTCATTATTATTTTTGGACTGGAGACCCTTATCTGACTCGCTTTAATAACTCAATAACTGGAAATGATTCAAAAGCTTACATGACTAGATTCCTAACCAGAAGCTGCCAAACTATCCAATCACGGTCACTATTCACTGCAGTCCTCTTGTGCAAGAATTGCCACCGACACGACAAATTTGTGTGGGCTAAAAATAAAATGAAAGGAGTGCCGCCATAAAACATATTTAATGCCATATAAGAACACAAAATATAGTCTTCCAGTGTTGATCTTAAAAAATAAAAACATTCTAATACTATTCTTTAGTTTTAGGACCGATCACATGCTATGCCACGTTCATCTTTATAAGTTGTAATTATTTTTTTGACTTACCGTAGAAATAATAATCAAGTTGAGAATATTCCTCACATAAAAAATATATATGCATTTTAGGATACATAGAAGAAAAAGAATAAGGGCGATCTTTAAAGGCTGAGACTCAAATCACATTTTTGATAAAATTACGGATAAAAAATAAAGTATAGTATTTATTATTAGATCGTTACTTGAAAAAAAAAATACGCAAATGTGATTTGAGTATATTGCACCAAGTATCAGCAGACTTCAAATTTACAAAAATGTAAATATTTGTTTCCCGATTCTGTAAATGGCTCAAACCCAATTTCCACTGACGTGAAAAACGATGATTGTTTCGGTATTTATTTGAATAAAGTGAACTTATTCATTAGTGTGGGAAACCTAATGTTATCTCCTGTTTTCACTGAGACATCACGCATGGAAGGTATAGCAATTTTATTTTTACTCTTTATATTAGAATAAATGTTCAATTAGAAGTTCAATCATTGTCATGCGTAAATAACAAGCAAATTGCTTCCCATATGATCCAATATTACAATGTGTGTGAGATTAAAGAACCAATGCTTCTTCTAACTACCTTCTGCCATTTTCAAGTAGCTTCCATAACCCACTTCCAGATGCTCATGTCCCTTAACACCATTAGTAGGATGTGCTGAATGTGAGCCAGGCTTTTTGTAAGAGCCTGAGTGTCCAGATTCCAGAATGTGAGGCGTGGGCTTGCCGGCAGCGCCTGATTGGTAAGAATGGTGATTTGATTTTTCTGGGGGATGTGAATGATAGTAATTGTGCAGATAATCCTCAGCCTTTCCTACATTTTTTCGGTAGCTCTTCTGATCCAGTTTGCCATAACGAGACACAGCATTAAGAAGATCTCCATTTTTCAAGCATACACAAATAACAGATAAAAAAAATTCATGATTGACTTTTATCAGTAATTTTAATTAAAATTCACAAATAATTATTATGTACATAGAAGATTGAACTATTTATAATTAATAGCATTACTAATCATATAATCACAATAATAAAAATGTTATATAAATAAAATTGTGATATTATTTAGAGAAAAATTAAAAAGCTGTAAGATGGAGAGAGATTGAGAAGTGAAAAAATTGGCCATTTATAAAAAAGGCCACCAAATTCAATTTTAACTGTCCGCAATTAATTTTAACCACTGCATTATATTTTCAATTTTAATTTTGTATGTTCAAATGGTGCAGCCAAAATTGCAACAATCATGCAAAATAAATAAATAAATAAATGTACAGTTATCATTATTAATATATAGTCATACTAGGATACAATTGTTGTAATATATAGCTGCAATATATGTATGGAAAATGGAGAGAATTGCATAAAAATTGGGGAGCTCCCCGTTTTCATGGGGCCGTAACAATCATTGATTCCTGCATATTTGGGAAAACTTGTGGAAGATATTTCTCACAGTTTTATTTATATTACTTGAAGCTAGTATACATGAGTTTTTGTATGTTCAATCTTTAGGTTATAACTTGTGATGGTTTTTTTTTTTTTGTTTTCTGATATTCACACATTACTCAAAAGTTTCCATCAATGGTTTTTGAATAGTTTTCTTATTGCTAAGATTTGACGTTTTCACTTTTTCCAGGTACATTGAAGCCAGTAACGATCGCCTGTACCGTTCTGAGTTATATCATATATTTCACTTGTATAAGTCTGTTACTTTATCTAAGGGTATTGTGGCCTGATGGCATAGGCTTCTTTCAAAAAGCACAGAATCCTTGATTTTAGTCTAGGCAAATAGGTGGGAAGGGATTTCGGGTAGGAGGGAGGCTGCTTCCTGTTATTAAGCCAACCATGGACTAAAAGAAAAGGGGTAACATTTGCATTCTATTTTTAATGTTGAAGCTGATTCATTGGAAGTTTACTTCCTAATGTGAATCTCCAAATTTTCCAAACTACTTCTCCTTGTGACATCATTTAATTCTCTCGCAAAAGGTTTAGTTTTTGGTTGTTCATGATATCGTATGTTTAGTCGTTTATTTGTGCTTTAAGCAAATTTGGCCGTTTTACTCTCTCTCTCTCTCTCTCTCTCATATTGTGGTTAAAATAAGTGTAACACTACATACTAAACTTTTCATATAAACTATTTCATACAAACTGTGATGTAGCGCCAGAATATAATTGTTATTTCGTCTACTCTTAATTTACTTTTGATTAGCTTTTGTGTTTTCATTCTTCCACTATTTTTATGCCACCTCAATTTGCATAGAATAGTTTAAATTCAATTGAGCCGAAAAAGCGTATTTCTGCATCTAGAAGTCATCCAGTATAAAGTGCTGTCCATTTTTCTGACTATTGTCTTACAGGAGTAGAATTATGTTTTAATTTCTATTTGTACAGCACGATTCAACTAGTCCTAATTGATTGGGCCCATATGCATGCCATGTTATCTTCTGACTGCTAGCTAGGAAATGTTATGGCCAAGCTGCGAATATGGTGCTGTTTAATCGAATTTGCAGGTATTCATAAATTTTATTTCATTATTTCACGCAGAAAAAGGAGGAGGTTTTAGCTCTTCTGTTTAGGCTGGATATGTTATGTTCCCATTATACAGAATCTTCTCCATGTATGTTTAGCTCCAAAATCAGTTTTCTTCTGGCCCTTGTCTAGAGATTAACTTCTCATGATATAAATGCCACCGTACTTCAGGAGATGCATATCAGTCAGTCCACCTTGTTGCTGGTGAAGGACTAGAGGCATGTCTTCCTCTCGGTGATATGGTAGATATTTCTGCCAAGTCCAGTGCCTTTCCGAACGCCTTTTCAAGATGCAGTCGGAGTATGATGGACTTGTAGTTCGTCTCAGTTCCCCTAAGTTATGATTTTGATTACTCTTCCTCTGCAAATAGTTTGCACAAAATCATATTCATACTCTAGTGAAACTAGAATCTTGACTTTAGGGGCACTAAAATGTAAAAGAGGTTTTAAATTCAAGATTAGGTATTGATTCCAGTTCTTCGAGATTTTGGAAAATCAAGTTCCCAAAGATGCATTTACTTCTGAATTTTTTATGTTCTTTTTTTTTTTTCTGAAAATCAATCAATGACATATTGATTTCTAATTTAATTAAAACTCTTATGAAATGTCAAGGAACAAATTATTAATCAGCATTTAAGAAGAGAGGAATAAAAAAATTAAAAGCCATCAATGTCTTACATTGATTTTTCTTTTTTTTTAGGATAAAAGATCTCAAGTTCATATTTAGAAAACATATCGTTTTGTTAATTAATAAATGAAAATCAGGTTATTGTTATGTGTGTGCTTGTTTCATGTGTTAAATATAGTTTTAGATATAGTTAAGTCTTACAGAATTTGCACAATAAGTTGAAAAATGAAGAAGTTAACAACACAGCTTTGTTCTTGATTTCTATGTCTCGTTTGGTTTAGTTTCTGTATTTTGCATTGAACTAACTGTTTACATGGTTAACGACCAAAAATTTGAGAAGTATGAAATAATCACTTGTAGCTATGAATGTAGTCTCAAAGCACGTTGGGATGGGGTGGACGATGCCTCAATGTGGCTTCACAATGTATCAGTACAAAATTGTCCGCGAGTACTCTATTGTGGTTATGGACGTCCAGGGCATCAAATTTGGGCGGCGCCGAAGACATTCACATGCATAAACATTAGAGGACATTTAGTTTACATGCACAAACTTTAAAGCTCATTTACTAGATCTTGTTGTGGAGGACATCATTAACAAAGTGACTGTATTTTGCTCTATAGCTCTGTGCCATGTCCTACCTTAGAGAGAATATGTGTTAATTTTGAATTTACAAAGGTAAGTAGGTAACCACTTAATTGATTAATTTTTTATATTGATGACAAGTACTCAACCTATGATAAATAGTATCAGAGTAGAGTTAAATTCTTATTTATATATGACTTTCGTACACATATATATTATGACTTTAATAAAAAATTGTCATATAAAATGTAAATATTTTAAAAAATAAGAAGATAAATAATATGGGTCAATAAACCCATAATGAATGGATTTGACTATAACGAGAGTGTTGTAATGTTGAATAAGCGAAAATGTTATAATTTATATTGAATAATATATAGAATAATTTTAAATTTATAAAAATAAGTAGACAGTTTTTTAAGTTAATGGCAAGTGTGGGACCTATGACATCTGACATAACACACTGTTGAAATTTGTCCGGAGATTTATTCAAACAAAGATCTATTGGGTTGTCTCTTACTTGAAAGATGGCATCTGAAACACATTCATCCTGCAGAGATTGTTGGATTTCACTTAATTAGCCACGAGCGATATATCTGTTTTTCTTGCACATCTGCTGAATTTCTTGATTGAATGCATCAACCGGTAGATCCTTCCCCTTGATGATGCATTGTTCCTCCCCATTTTATGGTTGATGCTTTTGCAGTTCATAGAGAAAGCTCCAGAGAATTTTGTTCATGGGATTTCGAGAAAAGCAGCAGCAGAAGAGAAAATAAATCTGACCAAAAACTTTTGGCTTCTCTTATATCAACAATTTGGGTTGCAAAATAGGTTTCACGGCGACATAGTTACATTTTGTCTCCAAAACTGATATTGATTTATAGTGGTGAATCATTATTTCGATTGATAACCGTTCAAAGAAAGGGCAGTGTAGAGATCCGGCTGAATGAGGAACTCCACACAAATCACAGCTATCGTTGTTCTTTGCTTTGGCAAAGAGGGAAGCAGATGCTGAATTGCATGTTAGTAAACTTCATTAGGTTCTTCCAGTGCCCACATCTGCCCAGGCTACCAGTAGGAGTCATTGTGATGTCCGTGTACAGCTCCCTATTTCCTGGCAAAATTTCTCTATTCATCTTTGTAACATCACCTCCTGAATTTATATATTTTGTATACAATATGGGGATGCATCTTTCTTGCTCTCGCCAATATTTTGGCTTGGGTCCTATAAGCTGATCGGATTTCATTTTTCTGTTGTCGCCGGCACTTAGACATGGTACAATTTACAATCCCTGCTCTAGGATGAGCATGTGTTTTGCACATATTTGGAATGAAACAATTTTGTTTCCAGTTCCGTACCACTACTTGTGTTGCTTGATGATTATGGAGGAAGGTGTTACCGGTTTCATTTTTAAAGCTCGAGTAAATGCCATGGTTTGATCCAAGGCTTGGCCCTATGGACTCTTATCTATAAGAGTCAGAGCAGTAACAAACTCGAACCTCAATGTGTATATTACATGTATGCATGGCTTTAAAAATGATATGTTTTATGTAAGTAAGATAATGTGTAAATTAATTAACTAGATGAGATTATTTTTGAAAAGAGGTTTAAGACAAATTTTTTGAGATTCACCCAAAAGCAATTAATTTTTTTTTTCTCTTAAAGTAAAAGAAAAGTGCCTGAAAAATCCTAAGTTAAAAAGGTAAACATAATTAATTACTTAAAATAAATAAATTCAGCCAATTAAATATTAATAAACAAAAATAAAAATACAAACAGCTACTTAATGTCATATAAAAAAGTGCACAAGCTATGATTTTAACAAATCAGGAATGCCACGTGACATTAACAGCATCAAAAGATTAATTTAAACATTATTCAAATAAAAAAATTAATATAAAAGCCTAGAGTTCTAATGAAGAAGCATGTTGAATTGATTTTAGTTAGGCAATCTATCTCAATATATCTCTTTATTTTGGGAGCTTCGTTAATTTTGACAACTGATTGAATATGGAGGATTTTCGCCAACAAATTCACCAGCATTTTTAACCCCACTCTCTTTTGCAAGAAAAATAAAACATAAATGAATCAGAGCAAGACACGTGTAAAAATTCATACCAGCAAGTTGAACAAAAAAATAGTATCAACATAAGATTTTATTATTTTCTTTTTTTAACTTTTAATTATTTAAAATTGTATATGAAAATAAGATTCGCTTTGACTTTTTTTTTTTATTTTGTATTAATTAAGAAAGTCCCCCGTGCTTAAATTGAATATATGTACATTTATCTGATGAAATTATACCATCTGTACAAAATATAAAAATCATCATGATTCAGATGTGCATACATTGAACATTAATCACTTTTGCTGACTGAATTAAGAGTTAATTGGCACCAATGACTGCCTAATAAACTTGGCATTGACAGATGCCTGTTGTTTGATACTACTCAGTAGCGTAATATTACTAACTTGTTTATCACTTTATGGATGAATCAAAGCCTCGGATTACAAGAAAAGTTGAGGAACCAATCTGGATTGGCGATCGTAATTCTCACCTTACTTGAGAGTCAAAGAGAGGCAAGGTGGGATAGATTAATTTGTTTTTGCAGATTATTTCTCTGAAAACAGTTACCAGCATACACCCAATTAAAGCTTATGCTTATGGGATAGATTTGTCAGTCCATACGAGGCAGAAAGTGACAGTTTCTAAATCTTAAAATTCATGTCAAATTTCTAAAGATCAGACCTCCCCTTCCTATTCTTTCCACTTCTGATTATTATTAATTTTAATGTCCCCCAAAGTCACAATAATTCAGAACGGTTAGAAAACAACAATAAGAAGAGAGGATCATAAAGGAACTGCACCTGCTGCTGCTTCAGGCAACTAAATACACACTCATTTATCAGCTCTAACTTCTGGTGCCACCCAGCAAAATTTGCAGGGAATTTAACGTTTGTATCTCCTACTAGAAGAAATTTGAACTTCTGTGCGCTTGATTTCATCCTTCAGCCCTTGTAGAGTGGCTTCCTTAGATTGCTTCCTTCTGTCAATACTGCCATAACTTATCAAACTCGAAAGATGCTTCAAACATGATAGATATTCAGCCTTTACTTCCGGAGAATCACCGACTAACTTCTCAGTTTCAAACTGCATAAAATGTAAAGTCGATAACAGTGTTATAATGTTCCACAAAAATTTTTGCCAAACAATTAAAAGTTGTCACTAGTTGGCAATCAGAAAATTTTGTTCCAAGACTGCAGCATCAAGATAACAAACAAAAATTCTGAATGATAAAATAATGAACCTAAATAATTAAAACATGCAGATGTTCCTCTAGAAAGTAAAAACCATTCCCACTTTTAATGTCAACGTAACCTTAGTGTAATCGTCACACTTGTATTTTAGCTGAAGTCTTTTCACGATTTGCTTCTTTTGTTGATTCATTAACTACCATAAATTCCTTTAATCTATTTACTTATTTTTGCCAAGGGGTTTGAAATAAACATTATTAACATAAACCAAGTGTGCATAACTGCAACATTAAACTTATTTACCAATGGCAATCACCTTTCAAGTGTAACTAAAACAGAAAATTAGTTTTTTTTTTTTTATTTTATTTTAAGAAAAGGAGATTTATAGAGGGCACAATTCCAAGTATCAGTGACATGGGAAAACCTTACTGCCTGGTAACGCAAATAAGTATATAAAAATGAAGACTGGAGCAACCTAGAAAGAAATTACATGAAACATTTGAGGGCTCATCAACAGATGCAATCTTACCTCTTTGTAAGCAGAAATGCATTCAAAAAGTGCATTTTCAGCTTCATAACTAGCCAAATTTTCCTCCTGCATTTATAACAAGCACAATCATAGTTTAGAAAATGATAATGAAATGATTTGATAAAAGTTTTTTCTAAAGAGAAAAAGGGACAAAGCATGAGCTTGAACCAGTACACGTCATATCATTCTTCCGAATCCTAATGATCCAGAAAAATGGCATTCTCAACTTCCAGAGTATTATTAAGGCAATCATGCATTCATTTTAGGTTGTATCACTGAATATGTCAACATGAATGTTTTGAAAGTACTACGAACATGAAGAAAATTGGAAAATGAGATACTATAATTGGAAGGGGTGATGGCTTTCTAAAATGTTCCAAAGCTTATTCCATGTGTGTGTGTGTGTGTGTGTGTGTGTTTCCAAGGTTTTCATATACTGACACAAGCTGGAGATGCATGACTATTGTTCCGGGTCACTGATCTGACTTTTATATAGATCTGTGGAAGCAAAGTACATCCAGAAGGAAGCAACAAACAAAAACAAGATCTGATTAACATATGAACCCTAGACAATCATTAATAATATGGCAAGCAAAAATGAGATCTGATTTACGAAATTAGCATTCCTTGTGCTCACTCTCTCAAATGTTGGAATTACAGAGGGAAATAGCTGAATCAGAAATCAAATTTTTTCTTTTTCCCCGGAGATCCGTAATTGGAATAAAGAGCCAACTGGCAATGTTTAGATAGTATTGACTATGTCATCAATTCCTCAAGGCAGAAGTATGGTGAAAAACTTCTTCGAAGAACGGCAGGTCTTTAGATTGCTCTCTAGATACAAGCAAGGTTTAAGCCCTAAAACCAAGCAATTACCCAATGAGATTTCAGTTATGAAAGGAGGACATATGGCCATATCATGAAAAATAAGATGGAAGAGTAGGGCAGATGAATTACCATCATACAGAGACATCAGATCAAAATCACAATTAGGAGATTAATTATTCCAAAGAGGAGATCATGTGGAGGCAAAAGGCCTAATTTGGCTAAAGAAAAGAATGGGAACACTAGAATGTTCCATAAAATAATTAACAGAGGAGAAACAGGAATTTGATTAGCAAGACAGAAACTACAGAAGGGGAATTAATTAATGACAGCAGTAAAATTGGAAAGGGGATAATAAGATGTTTCTATACTCATATGAAAGGGTTTCTAGATATACCAAAAATCTATTCCAAGAATGCCATTAACCAAAAAATCATAGGTAAAAGATTGACAGCATTCTTGTCTGGTACATCGAATTCTGCTAGACTCAACTATTTTCCTTCTAAATCAGCACATCTCTGATAAGAAGTTTTAAATTTCTATCATGAACTATGTTCTGCTACATGACCCAACCGCTCTTTTTCCATACTTAGACAGCAATACTAAACCAACAGAACTTTTAAAAAGAGAGAAACATAAGTTTCTAAAAGGTGAAAAATTGGAAAAACATGCACTTAACTTCAACATTGAATAGCAGCTTTACAATGCTTTGGCTGTCCTATTTAAAAGAAATCCAGATCCTGACTGGAAGTAAACATAGATTTTGTCTTAAATTTTTTTAATGAAAGTGTGCCACTAGTGCTTGCCATAATTTTTTTAATGAAACTACAATTTCTCACAAAATATCATGCATCAAAATTTAGTTATCTTAGAACTAAAGAAATGTTGTGTTAGTCACAATTTCCCAGGTATCTCATTACATGTGCAAAAGTAGTGAAGAAATATTAAATCCCAGGTAATCAAGATTCAAGATTTCTTCATAAAATGTGTATACTAACAGTCGAGTCCTGTAGTTCTTCCTTGGTTGTCTCCAGAAGTGCAAGAGCTTGAAGCGACTGTAACTGCAGGCACAAGCACAGTCCATCAGTTTTGCATTGGAGAATGGCTGGCTTCCATGCCAAATCACACATTTCATTAGGTCATAATTAGAACTAACATATTCTTAAGCATCCAAAATAAATACCCTGATGTTCAGTATATTTATTTATTTATTTATTTATTTATTTTTTATTTTTCAGCAGACACAATAATTATTTACAACACATTGAAAACAGATTTCTTATCAATCATACAATAAATTCAGAAGAACAACCTATATTTGGTGATGAAGCAGGCATGAACAACCTGAAGTTTGACAAGCAAACCACAAGGATAAATAGCCATTGTCAATGATGATGACAATGATGCTTAAAAAGGTAGTATGATGACAATTATGATGGTAACTAACTGTTAAATGACAGTTTGACCTAAAAACTTACCCTTCTAAGTTATATAAGCATAGGCCTAACAATAGGATATAAGTTTTAACACACCCCATAAATTGCCATGCACATCAACTAAACCCAACCAGAACCATAACAAACATAACTTAATATGATTTAATTAATATGAGGTGTTAGATTAAGCAACACTTAACATAGTATTAAAACCAATTTTGACCGAGTGCTTATGTTAGACCTACTATAGTTTAGATGATGGAAATGCTAGATTTCTTGGTACTATTGTCTGAGCTCTTACCTACTAGCTTAAATTTTTAGGTCAAACGACAATTTAGCAATTGACATCATATCAAAACTAGTTTTGACCAAGATGCACTTGTGTATGAATTCCCTTGCATGATTATAGTTTATTGCCACTTGCATTTATCTCCATTTGGACTCGGTACATATAATTGTTAAACTACAGCTTCTATAGTCAAGATCAACAAAAAGATAAAGGAAGAGAAGGGGGTGATTTGAATTTGATGAACTGATCATGGAAAAGGTTATTTGATGAACATATGAAGGCACGCAAATTGG
This sequence comes from Swietenia macrophylla, assembly GCA_032401905.1. Classification (NCBI taxonomy): domain Eukaryota; kingdom Viridiplantae; phylum Streptophyta; class Magnoliopsida; order Sapindales; family Meliaceae; genus Swietenia; species Swietenia macrophylla. Next base: position 1,408,975 of record CP135577.1, read on the forward strand.
ACAAGAAGGATATCAGCCAATGCTTTTGCCGATAAGGAAAGTTATAATTGGTCTATATCTTCAAGTACATATCTATTATATTCTGGAGACAAATCTAGAGATATATTGTTAAGTTATCACTTGATCCAAAAAGCTTTAAGTTAATAGGTGAGAAACTAAACAACAATACTGAGCTCTAACAGGTTCTCTCAAATACAACGCCAATACCAAACGGGCTTATCACGTGGACCAAGCCCACACAAAGACAACAGACAGAAGAGGATATAAGACAAACAAATACAAATGCAATCATGTAAGGAGCACTGATACCATGTTATCACTTAACCCAAACACTTATACTAGTAGGTAAAGGTATGGATAATTCATGAGTTCTCCACACACTTTATGTGCTGATTCTAATAGCTACAAAAACAGTTCTAACTTGCAAAAGATGAAGCAGAGACTGAAATCGGTATTAAATAGTACAGCATTTCACCAGAAATACCAAAAAAGAATACTATCAGAACCTCCACAGGAGGAGGTACAACTTGTTCAACTACAATAAAATAAAAAGACTGGACAATTAAGCAAAATCAAATTTCCAAGGAATAAAGAATTATGCAAATGGAAACGGACCAAGATGAGCAATGCAGTACGCCCCTCTCGAATGCTTTCTCTGGATGCTCCATAATATTGCTTCTCCCCTTTTTGTTTAATTGATTTATTTAAAACATCTCGTGCTATCCTATCATGGAGAGAGTAGTGAAGATTAATACTGTGCAAGAATCTACGCAATAATTCAATCAATTCTAAGAACGTTAACAAATCTAAACCAAATTCATCCATATCTTGAATTTGACCAAAGTAAACTTCAGTATAAGATCAATAATATCTTCCTCGTGGTTGCTCTGCAAGGATCTTTGTTCATTTTCAATGGTCAACTAACAGTGAATTAAAAGATACTAAAATGGGAGTGTAACACTAAGTCTCACACATAGAAAAGACACAAAGCACATCCCCTAAAAGTAAAATCTCGCTTATAGAAATTCAATGCACCTAAAAGAATCAAAAGACTTAAGACTAGAAAGATCCAAAAAAGAAGATAACCAATAAGAGGATTGACTCGTACATTCCATCCAAAGACATGATACGAAGAATAATGAACTGCTATGCAAGTTACAACACTTTTAATACTCCAAATCCTCTCCATCAGACAGGTCAATGATCCACCAGCAGAAAAGGCATGATCTCTTTCTCTCTCTTTAATTTTGATACCAACAATCAGAAACTTGTTTATATGTAATGGAATTGCACTAACCTTCTGGCACTGTCTAAAAGTTCTTTCACCCGACCAAACTCATCAATTGCTTCAGAAACATTCATCTTCTTTAATCTGGTGGAATTTAGCATTGCTACCCTAGCTACGTGAAGCATGTTGGCACCAATCTGTTATAATGAAAAACAAGTCTTGTCAGCCATGCTAACCTATCTTTCTCCCATAACATACCATCTATCATTCAAATAGCAACAGTGAAAATTACGGCATTAAAATTTCAATAATCTAAAAATAAACAACTTCTACTGGGTTTGACCTCATTATAACAATGACTTTTGTTAGTCCTCATCTTATTATTTTCACCATTTTGTAAAAGATTTATAAGTTAAAAAATACCAAAAGGATCAAAACCCTAGTATTATGAAGCAAACAATAGATTCACTAAATCACTAAAGAAAACAAAACAACACTGTGTAAAAAGTCCAACAAAAAAAAGAATATAACAAAAGATGCTCTCCCGCGGATCCCATTCTGCAGTAGAAGTTGAACTCCTCAAAAGTCACCTTTTGGTTACTGTTGCTAATATCATCCAAGAAACCAAAGAAAGGAAAAAGACTGAAGAACATAATTCCCACGCCAAAGTGGATAAGGAAACAAAAGCTTAACTTTCTGACCACAGTCCTTGCATATCCAGCACCAACAAATGCTAGTCTCATCTCTCCTAAAATTATAATTGACAGTCAACATATTTCTTAGGCAACAGTCCAACTAAATGGTACCAAGTCTTGTAGGTGGCTTTAACCTTAGCTTGATACCTGCATATCCAATAAAGAAATACAGATTGTAACTCCCTAACTATTTGATGTTGAAAATGAAGACCTTTGAAGTCCACTACACAGAGCCAGCATAAAACACTGAGTAATCTACAAGTGTGGCAATTTTGTTCCCAGCAATAAGAAACAATTCAGCAAAATGGATTTAGAATAAAGAGATGCCAAAATGTACTTTCCTTCCACTGCCATCCAGATTTGATAAATTTTAAAAACAATTTTCAGCCACTCCAAAAGAAACCTAACAGGTTTACAAGTCCAATGGCACATTATTCCCATAGTTTCGCCACATTTAAAAGCTTCCATAAACATTTCTTTCCAGAACATGGTACCACAACCATATTTTTATGTAAAGAAAGTGCCAAAATAACTGAAAATGCACCCATTCATCAGCAAGAAGATATCAACTCTATCTTTCATAAAAGTTTTAGGAGTTGAATGTGTGAAAACAAGCAAACCTGTATATGGTCTTGAGGAAGTAATTTTTCCCGGGCTTCAAGACACCTATAAGAAAATATTTAAGAAATCATTTCAATTTAAACCACCAATTAGTCATTTTTTGTTGTTCATTGATTACGTGACTGTTTACCTTTCAAAAAGTTCTTGTGCTTCCCTTAAGCTCCCAGTTGATTGTAGGGTAAGGGCTAGCCCTTCAGCTGCAATTACCGTGTCCAAAGAACTCCATCCCTGTCTTACAAAGTTGCTATTATGCTAGGTAATCGGTATGGGGGGGAAGAGTGGAAACAGAATAAAAAATGAGATAGTAACATCTCAGTTTACTAATAACCAGAGGACATTCAACCTTCACTAAACTTCATATGCAAAGAAAAGGGCAGAAAAAAAAAGAAAAAAGATCACATTTCAATGATTGTTGGTTTTTCTCCTATCAATCACTCAAAAAATATAGCTTTATTATTTTTGGTAATGCTAAAGATAAATTTACATCAGTCATATTAAATCAATTGCTTCATCTCCATGTAACAGGCATTCAAATCAAAACCAAGGCTTATAATTCTTGATACATACAAAATGTTTTAAGTAAAATTGTCTTATAGCTTTATGAAGGCCATCTTTGTACCATGTCATAATATAGGTGCTTTCAGCATTACAGTGCACTAATTTGCACAATTTCAAGTATATTTAAGCATAGACTTCTTTCAAGGAACACACAGTAGCTACAGCTGTAGTTGAATGTTATTTCTGAAAACTTGCTATGGTTAGGGAAAAGTTTTTTTTTTCTATAAATTCAAAGCTTTTTCAAACTTAATGAAAAAAAAAAGTGGCAATTAATAAGGAGAAAAGACATGATTAGCTGAGTTACAATATCCTCAGAAAAAGTCGCACTCTTTTATCAAATTAGTCAACAATCTTTCTTCATTCAAAAAAATTCTCCTAAGAACTATATCTAGCTTAGCTAAAAGTTAAGGATAGAACAAATATGCAGCAAAACAAGGAAAATCCAAAAGCTTAATAAGAACAAATACAATGAACCACTAAAAAGGAAAAAGGCACCAAAGATTTTGAGTGCAGAAAAAGCAGGCATTTTGAGGAAAATATAACCCTTAATATGAGGGGTTTAGTTGAAAACTGACAACAGAATAATTTATAGCCACAATACCCAACCAGCCATTAATTGTTTTCTACATACAAACTAGCCACAATACCCAACCAGTTTGTACACCATACATGTGACAGGTAACATGTTACCAGCTTGCTGTTCAATGTTACTATTCTGACATTCCATGTTACCATTCATCATGTTATTAGGCTGACATTCCATGTTACCAGTTTAAAGTTTGTCTTCAACATATCAGACTTGCGTTCTCTCCATTATCAGTACTGGGACATTCTAAGTAGATCCAGAAGTCATATGAAGTTTGAATAGACTTGAATGTATATGCCTGAATAAAATATTTTGTTTTTCCTCTCATATCTAAATAAAAGTCTTCAAAATCCACGAAGAATGTATTTGAACTTTAATAATAATAAGTGGAGTGTGAAAAATGTTTTAAGTTGACAAATGAGATTACACAGAATTGAAAGAGAAGGCCACAACAACACATTCTTTTCCATTCACAGATGACATTAAAGAAGTTTGCTTTCATATAAAACCCAAACTTGTGGCATTTTTTATTCAAATACCTCAATGTCACAAACATCTTAATAACAAAGAATTAGATGTCAAGTCTTTTGCCCCCAAAGAAAACGAACCTTTAGCATATCAGTCTAGATTTTAATGGAGCTGAAGCATACTAAAGCTCTCATTCAAGAGAAGATTTTATTTCATACATAATCATATGCAAGAAATTCAGGTCAAAGAAATTTAAACTGTTAAGAATGTTGAATAGCAAGAAGGATCATTGTGCACAGAAGACATTAAGTTCACTTGTAAAAGGGAACAATAATTAAAAAAAAGAAAAATAGAAGTCTCCAAAATAAAAGCTCAAAGAAAAGGATTGATCAGGGTTTCAGAAGTTGACCACATACATATCATGTAGAAACCTGACAGCACAAGTAAACCTGAAACACACTGTTAATGTGTCTCCCTTTGCCAACAGAAAGATGATACTCAGATCCTAAAGTCCAATTTCAAATTCTTTACCTTGTGCAGTCTTCTATTACAAGATGAGAGTATCATACATTTTTGAGAAAGTAAAAAAGTGGTAGAACAGGTGGAGAAACACTGATGAACTGGGATGACCAAGATAATGAATAAAATCATAGCTATCGGCAATAAGATAGTTAGATCTGTGCCCTTCCCCCAACAACTAGGTCAAATATAATAAAGGTATGGATTTTGAACACACTTATTGTAATACATATTTCTATACGCAAGCTAACTTGAGGGAACTTTAGTGTCAGTCTTCTCTTCCATCAAATTTTTGCTGTTACTACTCAATAAATAATTTACTTAATAACACCAGCAATGTCATCCAGGAGAATATTTTGCAACCACAGCAAAAATAAATAAATGCACAAAAGATGAGGAAAAAAGAAAAACCTTTGATATTTCCGTAATATGAAGGATCTTTCTCTGCACATTCTCAGCCTCGGTAAGACGATTGGCTTTTAAATATATCTAGAAAGAATAGCATAAACATAAGTGGTTTATTGAAAATATTGAGAAGCAAAGTAACAAGACAAATGCACAATCACATACGCAAACAAATTTAGCCACACACAAGTTTGAGGCATACTTCCTATTCAACTAGGTACACTGAACCCAAAGTCCTTCTAAAATATATTTATACATCATAAAAGAAAAAGAATATATTTATATTTTAGCAAGTTCATGTTTTTGGAATTATAACCTGTGCAAGATATCGCAGTCTCCTTATGCATGTCATTGACTCTCCTTGACCATTTTCCTACATGACGAGACAACACTTGATTGTCAGACATATCATACCAACTCCAAAATACCAGAAAGCCCAAGGTCAGCGCTAAATTTTGGCACACCTCTAAAATCCTGATAGAATCTTGAAAAAGGACCTCAGAATCATTTTCTTTTCCTTGGAGATACAACACCTGTAATTGAGATTAGGCAGTTACCCAAAACAGCAAAATAATGATCAGAGATACATCATCTCACATGCAAGCCGCATGAGCTAAACACAATGATAAACACAAATAATCATAACAAGACACAGCTTATTATAATTTAACAAATAAAGAGGGTTTTTGAACACAAGGTCACTTGGTAAAGCTGGCTATGATACTAAGTTACCACCTAAACTAAACAACTGATAAATGAGATTCTATATGATAGTACTTTAACAACGACAAAATATTGTGGAAAAAAGAAGAAGAAGGAGAAGAAGAAAGAAAAAGGTACTGAAGAACATACCATTGCTAGGTGATACATTGTATCTGCATAATCTATGTTTCCATGTCCCAGAACACGTCCTTTTATCTAAATTATTATAAGGTAATTTTAAGAATATAATTTAACAATTAAACCTAATGGATATTAACAAAAATTGTGGAAAAGGATAAATAAAAATTCAACCATGATAGAAGTTTCTGAAAATTACACAATGATACATGCATCTGGTTCATACCTTTAAAGCACGCTGTTCAAGAAATCACCGAACAAATACAAAACAGGAAAACAGATCAGTACGCACCATAATATTAATAGAAAAATTTCTGCTTCTATAAAATGCAAAGATATTTAAATCATATAAATATCATAAAATGGATTGCAGACATAGTTAATGTCACAGATTAACTAACAAAGAGAATGACATTGGCAAATTAAATGGAACAAGACATGGACATTATTATCATATTGTGGACAGTTCAACTTCTAATGTACATGTAAAAATCCATAAATGGAGTATGAAAGAAAGAAAATTTAAATAAAAAAGCCAAATTCAACTAAAATTATGCAGGACATAAGAGAACTTTTTCTATATATTACTAGTCAACTCTCATTATCTAATGGCAGCAGCGCTACAAAATTGAACAAACTACTTTAAAACTATAAAATGGGTCAGAAGACAAATAATAAGTATGGAGATGATGATCCTTCAACATATTAGAATAATAACAAAATGGTAGCAGCATAAAAGTTTACAAATTAATAAGATGTTGATTAGCACGTATCTCCCCACTTAGCTATAGTAAGCCTGGAGGGGCTTGATAAGCATTTTATAGAGATTATGGCAGAAATGGTGACATTTTAAAGTGAATAAACTTGTCTACTTTTTTGCAAAATAGCTAAAGCTGCCAGAAAGCCAAAGAAAAAAAACTACAGAAAACTGTTGTTTAGGCATTAAGAAGCATTTTGAAAAGATTTCGACAAAATCATTAACATTTCAAAGCAAAGAAACTTGCATCGCTTTTATAAAAATAACTAAAGCTTTCAGAAAGCTGCCTTACACTGTGGGTTATCACAACCTACCCTTCGTACCGAAATGGGTTCTTTACAAAGAGAATTATTTCTACCAAAAAGTAGTCCATAACTTCTATTCAAGCCATTTATGTACCTACAGAGGTTTTGACCAACCTCGCTTCAGCCACAACATTTGCCCATTTAGATGCTACTACAATACTATCAAGAGAATTGGCCGCCAAAGATATCTATCCAGCAGTCGATCCTCTAGACTCAATGTCAACAATGCTCTAACCTCAAATCGTTGGTGAGGAACATTATGAAACTGTGCAAAAATTTTAAGAGCTTCAGGACATTATAGCTATCCTTGGGCTGGACGAATTATTCAAAGGGGATCGTGTAAACTTTGAATAAACTTTTTATTTTTTTCCACGTCCTCTGCTGTGTATAAACATGGATATACATAGTGAAGAAAATACAAAAAAAGTTAAACTAATCCTATCTTTTAGGAAGTAAACAACAGTAAACAAGTAAATCCTAAAAAATTGGAAATGATAAACTAATCCTGTTCCTATCCTACACATTCAAAATTTATTCAAACATAGAATTCTAAAAATAATAAAACTTCTAATAATTCAACACTTCCCTTCAAGTTAGCGCATAGATATTTATTATGCCCAACTTGCTAATTCAGTGTTTCAAAATAGGTCTGAAGTCCTTTAGTCAAGATATCTGCAATCTGTTGTGTAGTTAGAACAAATGGCATACAAACAACTCCTTCTTCTAGTTTCTCCTTGATGAAATGTCGATCTATTTTCACATGCTTAGTTCTGGCATGCTGCACTGGATTATGTGCAATACTAATCACCGCTTTATTATCACAACAAAGCTTCATAGGTAATTCATCATCCCTTTGCAATCCCTTTAAAACTCGTTGTAGCCACAAAATCTCACATATTCCAAGAGCTATTGATCTAAATTCAACTTCAGCACTACTCCGAGCTACAACATTTTGTTTCTTGCTTCACCAAGTAACTAAATTTTCCCAAACAAAGGTGCAATACCCTGATGTAGATCTTCTATCTGTAATAAAACCAACCCAATCAACATCTATGTAAACCTCAATGCTTCTTTGCTCATTTTTTTTCTGAAGTATAGACCTTTCCCAAGTATATTTTTTAAGTACCTCAGAATTCTGTAAGCTGCATCAAGATGTTCTTTATATAGAGCATGCATGAACTGACTAACATCGCTAACAGCGAATGTGATATTTGGTCAATTATGTGATAAATACATCAACTTCCCCACTAATGCTTGATATCTACCAATATCTATAGGAACTTCCTTTTTATTGTCTCCTAACTTCAAATTTGAATCAATAGGAGTATCTGATGGCTTGCAACCACTCATTTCTGCTTCTTTTAAAAGATCAAGTATGTATTTTCTTTAACACACAACAATTCCTTTCTTGGAACGAGCTACCTCCATACCAAGAAAATATCTTAAAGCACCAAGATCCTTAATCTCAAATTCAGAATCTAGATAAGTATTTAATCTATCCATTTCCTTTAAGTCATTTCCTGTGAGTATGATGTCATCGACATATACTATAAGAATAGTAATTTTTCCTTTAACCGATTTCTTTATAAACATAATGTGATCTGCATATATTTGATCATATCCTCGCCTTTTTACTGAGATAGTAAACTCTTCAAACCAGGCTCTAAGAGACTGTATTAGCCCATATAAAGATTTTTTCAGCTTACATACTTTTGATCCAAAATTTTGTTCAGACCTGATGGTGGATACATATAGACTTCTTCTTCAAGATCTCCATTCACATCCATTTGCTGTAAGGGCTAATCAAGATTTGCAGCAATAGACAACAGCACTCTTATTGTATTCAACTTGGCAACTGGTGTAAAAGTTTCTGAATAATCAATACCATAGGTTTGGGTAAAACCTTTGGCAGCCAACTGTACTTTATATCTTTGTAGAGACCCATCTGAGTTATACTCGATAGTAAAAACCCATTTGCACCTCACGTGGATTTGTTTTTTGGTGAAGACATTACTTACCAAGTCTTGTTTTTTTGAAGAGCATTCATTTCCTCCAAAACTGCCTCCTTCCATTTACGAACTTTAAGAGCATCCTGTATATTCTTAGGGATTTATTCATTGGAAAGTTGTGAGGTAAAAGCAACAAAAGAGGGAGATAAATGATCAAAAAACATAAAATTAGACATGGGATGCTTAATACAAAATCTGATACCTTTTCTCTAAGCAATTGGAAGATCAAGATCATTATAAGACTTGGAAAAAAACAGGATCAGATTTAGATGGATCTTTACCTGGATTCTGATCAATAGATGGATCATTCATCAAGTTGGATTCTTGACAGTGTTCAACAATAGGCAATTCTTTTTCTTGATGTTTATTCCTTCTTGAATAAACAATGAGCTCATTTAATTTTTGCCCTGTTTTTTCACTTGTTTCTACTACATCAAAAGATGATTTATGTAATCACATTAAGGCAGATTTTTTCTCTAGTTTCAAACCTGTTTGGAAGTTCTCTAAATTCTTAAAATGTGACCCAGATGCTGACCTAATTCCCTCCTGATTCCCTGAACAATATTCTGGCTGTAAACCATAGCCTAGTTGTGAATGAATCTGATCATCTTTTGTTCTATTTTCATGAACATCACCTAAGTTCTCACATGAATCAAATTGAGGATGAATTTGATCATCTTTCTCTACTAAAGAACAAGTAGGTGGGGTCATGGAAGATTGTAAGAATTTTTGTAGATGCTCTATTTGTTCCTTAGTGAAAGAAAATGACTCTGAAGAACTTGATCGCCCTTGTCCTTTAACCTGATAAGCCTTAATTTCATTTCCTAACTTCTTCTTCCAATTTGGAGGTTTACCATGAATTTTCAGCACGTTTCTCTCGTATGCCATGATCGCTTGCAGTGATCACAACAAGGTCTTTCACCTTTTTTGTTGTTTCTTCATTCAACTTAATTTTCACAGCCCTTAGCCACCAAAGCTGAGACTTCTGGTTGTTGGTTGTCTTTGGGATGTCAATTATTGTTTAACATAACATTTCTTCTTCCTTCCTCGCCTTTGACTTTTGAGAAAACCTCTCTTAAATTTGGTAGAGGTTTATGTCCAAGAATTCTCCCTTTTAATTCATTAAGATCAGGATTCAAACCATTAAGAAAAACAAACACCCGATCATTCTCATCTCGTTTTTTTTGCCTAACACAGTCTTTGACACAGTCCCATTCATCATTATAGCATAGATCCAACTCTTGCCACTAAGCCTGCATTTCATTAAAATACTCTATAACTGCTCAAGAGCCTTGTCTTGATTGCCAGAGTTTGGATTTTAACTCAAAAATCTGTGATGAATTCTCCATATCCGAGTATGTCTCTCTCGCACCATCCCAAACATCCTTTGCAGTTGGATAAAAAGGAAATGGCTTTTCAATCACTGGTTCTGTTGAGTTGATTAGCCGTGCAATTATTATTGAGTTCTTTGATTTCCATGCCTTCAGACTTGGGTTCGTATCAGCTGGTTTCTTCACCTCGCCAGTTAAATGACCCAGCTTTCCTTTTCCGTTGATGATGAGCTTGACAGATTGGCCCATTCTGGGTAATTTTTTCCATTTTAACTTGTGAACTGTGATTTGTAGCGAGTTTGATACCATAAACTGCTCTGGCTGACTGTAAGAAATTGTTGATTGTGTTTGGTTCTTCAGTTCATCCATTGTTTCTCCCGAAGATTAACTAGATTTAGTAGCTCTAGTCATGGCAGTTTTTACCATTTAAAATTTTTTGTTAAGAGCCCTGGCTCTGATACCATGTAAACTTTGAATAAAGTTTTTATTTTTTTTCATATCCTCTGCTGTGTATAAACACAGGTATATATAGAGAAAAAATATCTAAGAGAAGTTAAACTAATCCTTTCTTTTAGGAAGTAAAAAACAGTAAACAAGTAAATCCTAAAAGATAAGAAATGATAAACTAATCATGTTCCTAACCTACACATTCAAAATTTATTCAAACATAGAATTCTAAAAATAATAAAACTTCTAATAGTTCAACAGATCACTTAACCGTAGCAAGAGCACAAAAAAATTGAGCATTTTCTATCCAACCCTCATTCATAGTAGAAGTATTTTACCAGTTCCATAGGGAAATATGTTGGTCTAGTCGAAACAATTAGAGGGTTTAAATTAATCCTGTTTGAAGAATTAGATAGTCTTTCTGAACAGGCTTTTTATTTGGTATATAGCATTGATGAAGTTACTGCAAAGGCTATGAACTTAGAAATGGTGAGCAATTTGAAGAAATGACCTTAAACTTTGTGTATTGACCCCAATCAAGTAGTTTGGGATTCAATTGTTATCATTTGATCCACTAATAGTGGACAAATTGGCATATTACCAAATCATGCGCCTTTTGCCATAGCTATAGATATAGGCATTTTAAGAATACGCTTCACTGATCAATGGTTAACGATGGCTCTAACAGGTTGTTTCACTAGAATAGGAAATAATGGGATCCCTATTTTAGTAAATGATGCGGAGAAGAGTAGTTGCAAAAAAAAAAAAAAATTGCAGAAAATTATTGTTTAAGGCTCAAGAAGCAGTTCAAAGAGATTTTAGCGAACACAATGACATATTAAATTGAAGAAACCTGTCTCGCTCTTTCCAAAATAGCTAAAGCTATTAGAAAGCCAAATTGAAAAAGCCTCTCTATTTTTAAAGAAAAAATAGCCAACTCATTTAAATGTTTTATTAACGTCAGGCACAAAAAATCTTGAAGATTAGGTTAATGAAATGATAAGAGAAGTTCATCCTAATAGAGAATAACTTTCCAACTGCTGCAATTAATAAGCTCAAATGGGGCAATCCTAAAAACAATTATCATTCCAGCTTATCTCCTGTGAATATGCAATTTGAAGAACTAGTTGTTGATGGAGTCTCTTTTGATGGTTCTTTCATTGTTGAATGGAATATTTGATGACCTAATTAAGTATCAGATTATGACAATTTTGAAACATATGCTTATTTTCTCTCAAGCATTAAAATTAAAGATAAATTCTGATAAACATGGCCCCTCAGGGCCCTACAATTTTTTTAATTCATGTGTAAGATATTTATAATTTAGACCTACCAAATAGATTCTTTTATACTTGTAACCCTTTCAACTTTGTAAAGTAAGCATTTTGCCTCTTAATTTAAACACTAAAAACTTTGGCAATAGGTAAATAAAACTCTTACCATAATCAATAAAATTCAATATGTTATAACTCAAATATATATATATATATATATATATATATAGTACCTCATAGTAGATACAAGCATCTTCAAGTTTTCGCTGGACAAGATAAAACTGCCCAAGATTGTGAAAGGCAACCCCTGCACTGCAGAAACAGTTAAAAGTATTTCAATGAGCAAAAATTATGCAAATACTTGGAGGAGACAACTGTATTGCTCCCTACTTATCTAGCAAAGCAAGGCAAAGGCCAAATCAAACATATTGTAAAAACTGTAAATGATAATTGACATTGTGCAGAACTAAGATGAGCATGGAGACTAAGAGAGGAAAAACAATTTAGTTTTCGCATTTAAACCAAAAGAAAAAAAGAAAAAAGCAACCATTGCAACCAATTTAAACATACTATGAAGGACATCTTGGAGCCTAGCAAGATCAAAAGTATTACATCCAATTTTCCCATGACAAAGAGTTAACTTCCTCCACTAAATATATAATTTAAAACACTTTATAGTTTCCTCCACCAACCTAGTTGACAATAATGTCTAGTAGAAGCATCAACAAAATTAATATCCATAGCTAAAGAGCAAACTCTTGATTCCCCAAAAATTTGAAGCATCATGCTTCAAAAGCCATGTGAATAAGCTTCATCCTGCTTAAGCAAAAAAGAAACAAAAGGACACTTTGATTATCCAGCCATGCATCCATTCCAATAGATCAACATGACATAACTAATGTCCGCAATGATGTCCTAAATATATTCTTTCTTTAATAGGAAACAATTTATTGAAGCACTGGCAGTCCACCTTAAAAGATCAAAACTATGAAAATGATATAAACATATTCTAGCTTAAGCTAAGAGAAACCCCTGATCTGCTTGCTCATTTTGGTTCAAGTGGTAAAATTTCTTGGTCGTGGTAGTGATACAAGAGGTCTGGAGTTCAAATACCACTCACATTAGGGTTCGGGAAGGGTTTAGTTTTTGTTTATGTAATATTTAAAGAGGGAAACAAATTGTATTATGAAACAACAAGTATCCACACACTGAAATAGTTACTACTGAACCATATACTAGCAATGTCCACATGTCCTAACTTTTTTCTAGAAAAACATCAGAACACAGTGTTCATTTAAAAATCTTTTGAATTAGTGTTTAATCTGTCTTAAGTACTTCTTTCTTTTTACCTATTTACTCCTTTTCATGATTTCGAATTTCAAGAATTATATATGCATATATGCATTCTTATGACCAGAAATAGGCCATGCAAACATTTCCTGTCACGTTATTGCTATAGCATGTAGCTAAGTTTGTATGCAAGTCTCCATGTAAGCATGCAACTACTGATATAAGTACGTCAATGCATATCATAATGATGTATTTGAGCAGGCGTGCACGGATGTATTACCGTATATCTTCAGGACCAAATGATTCCTGCAAGATGTTGACAGCCTCCAAGTACAAAGGCTCTGCTTTATCAAATGCCTTCTTAACTCTGTATAATTCTGCCTGAGAGGATAATGAAGAAAGAATGATGATTTCATAATTAGAAGTTGTGCAGTACAAATTGAAAAAGAACTCCGTCAAATTAAATAAATTAATCAAATCAACTTTACATTTTATATTACTTTCTGCAACATGATTTACAGTGGACTGCCACCAATTCTCGGATGGACTATCAATTGATCTAGGCTTTTGTTCAGTGAAGGTGGGAGATATGGAGTCTTTCAAACGCTTAGCTTGAAGATTTTTGTTTAATATAAACATAAAACTTAGTGATGAAAGAACTTTAAAAAAGCAATTTCTTTTCCTAATTCTTTGGGTCAAGAAGGTCCAGGGGACACCCTGAAACCAGGTTCAAACTGAGGGCTCTGGTACCATCTGTGAGGCTCAACCATTAACTGCCTAAACCATGTAGCATCTTCGCTGATACTGAATATAAACAAATGCTGATTGCATATCCAATGGCAGCCAGACCAATTTTTTTTTGAAGTGTCTTCCCGTATATCTTATGACCATTGAGAATAGATTACTCAGGACTGGAACCATTCCAATAAGGCTTTACCAACAACTATCCATTACTATATTTCAGATGAAGATAAACTTGTTAATAGCCACAAACAACATTGTGTTACTGAAAGCATCTCAATAGTAGACCAACCAGATTGTTGCATGCAGAAGCAACGTGTGGATCCCTCTCTCCAAATCCTTCTTTAGCTTCTTGTAGGGCAGAAAGGAAGAATTTCTCCGCTTCTTCTAGTTTTCCCTGTGGAAAGGAGAAGCATGGGAAATTTTCTAAAAGGAAAACAAAGGAAAAAGTAATATAACTGCACAAGGAGCAGCAAGCTTGCCTGCATGAAATAATCCCTTCCATTATCAGTAAAAATTCGCCACTTAGATGTGTGTATATTGGATACCACTGAACCATCCTCAATTTTGCGTAATCCGATTTCATTAGCCCCTTCTGTGTCAGTTTGAGAACTAGACTGAATTGAAACATCTTCTGCAAAGACAGGGCTGGGATTTATCCCAAAAATTAAGGCTGCAAAAGCATCAGATTTGTCAACAAGTAATCATTTAATATGTTCATTAACGGCAATAAAATAAGTGCCAAAGTTAACTGTACAATTCTCAGACAGAGGATGCCATTTCTCAAAAGAAAATACCTAGGTTTTGTAAATATAAGACTAAAGCAAATTTATCTCAACACTGCTCTAACGGCATAACCATTTCTCATTTCCCACAACTGGCAATATTAGTTCCCCTAGTGCGTTAACTGAAGCTTCCCCAATAACAAAACATTGTCATAAAGAAAGTGTAATACTCAACCCAAATACCACAATAAAGCAATAACCAAAAAAAAAAAAAAAAAGGCACGTCAAAACAAACTAAAATCACATTAATTCTTCTACTAAATGAAGCTTGAGAGTGGTTGTAAAATACATGATTTATTTTACAACTTCAAAGTAAATAATAATAATAATAATAATAAAACAAATACATAACTGCAATAAAACAAACTGTAATATTCCAAATTAACAAACCAAACAAGAAACAAGTGTACCGGCTTGACCGAACAAAAGAATCCATAGACGAGACTCATTTGGATTCGTCCTCCACGTATAACCTCCAGAGCCATATTGATAAGAAAATTTCGTTTTGCCTGCAACAATCATAACAATGATAACCAGAACATAAATGGCTGAAAAGTCTACACTGTGCTGTAGAATTCGAACAATTTCAAGCAACAATCAAATAATTCTTAAAATTTGTGAATTATTTCAATTGCGATCAAGATTTTGTCAAGAAGTGACTACATAATTTCAACATCGAAAAAACATATAGCTATCTACGACTGAATTCACACCGGAGGGCGGCGGCGGCGGCGGCGGCGGCGACGAATTGATGGTAATTCTACCAGAAGAAGAGACGATTCGAGAAGGAACGTGACGGAACCGTCTTAGCAAACTAGCCGTTGCTTGTCGAAGATACATATTCGTCAATGTCCCAGCTTCACCGAGACACAGCAGAGAGGTTATAACTGAACTGTATACGATTCCAACGGTTAAATCCTTAAACCCAGAATCTTGAAGTTGGAAGGGATCGTTTGGCAACGCGTGTAACAATAATTACCACTCGATGCCAGAATTGAATAAGACGGCGACGTCGTTTTATGAGTTACTATTTGTCCTGCACAAGTGCAGAAATATTTATTGGAAATGTCATATTATATTATAGAATTAAATATTTAATTATACAATTAAATGTTTTATATTATTTATTTAATAAATGTCATATTATATTAGAAACAATTAGTCAGTCACCTTGAGAAATGAACTGAATCAATCGATTTGCTTTTAAACAATGATTTAAAAGACACTGTCCCTGTGGATTACAACTATAAACGAAATCGATTAAGAATCTAATTACTGGTTCTTAATTTTTTTTTTAAAAAAAAATTGATTATAAATGCATCCCAAAATGAAACTGTAATAATTCTTCATTACTCATTAATTGAGATACTATGTTCAATGAAGTTTGAGATAATTACAATGGTTTTTTTTTTTAAATAACTGAATTACTGAACTAATTTGTAATTTTAGCTTTTTATAAAAAAATTTCTTATTTTTAGAAAAAAAAAAAAAGAGAAATTAATTTAAAAATTAATTAACTAAAATAAATATCTTTGTAATTTTCTTTCCAATGAAGTCAAATATTTTATTATTAGACCAAAACACCCTCAACTCAACAAATAAAATAAACCTTTTATAATAATTACATGTGATCAAAACCATGTAATTTAGTGTAATTGAAATTGAGTGTCCATAAGATATGTTAATGGTTGAAATTAAATTTCGATCAAATTAATATTTAATTTTGAACATAAAAGTTTGCGATGAAAA
Source organism: Swietenia macrophylla (assembly GCA_032401905.1). Lineage (NCBI taxonomy): Eukaryota > Viridiplantae > Streptophyta > Magnoliopsida > Sapindales > Meliaceae > Swietenia > Swietenia macrophylla. The sequence goes on from CP135577.1 coordinate 1,425,583, forward strand.
TTAAATTTTGATGCCAATTACATATGATGTAAACTTAGTTTCATTCACACGAATAACTAAAATAAAAATTTTCAACTAAACCAAACTTTAAAAATTTTTAATTGATATCCATATTTATGAAACTTGCTAATAATAATAATAATAAATTATTTTGAATCCTTATATATTGATACATATATTTGGTTTTAAACACTCCATATTTATGAAATTGCTAATAATAATAATAATAATAATAATAAATTATTTTGAATCCTTATATGTTGATACAATATTTTTGGTTTTAAACACAATTTGATTAGAATTGGTATGCATTTTTGAAATATTTAACCATTATTTAAGAATTTTAAAATTTTGAGGCCCCAATTGATATTTTCTAAGCCGATTTTCCATCGTTCCATGTCATTGAAACTCACTGCATGTTATGAAACTCACTCGCATAACCAAAATGAAAAATTTTAATTGGACCCAATACTCACAGTATCTTAATTTGAATTCCCCCACACGTATGAAATTGGCGAATTATAATAAATTATTTTATAATTTTACATATTGGGACCATAGATTTGTTATTAGTACAATCTGACGTGGATAATATGCACAATTTTAAAACTTAATATTTATTCCCTAATCTTAAAACTTGTAGGGTCTATTTGAAATTTTCAAACTTTGGGCCCAGTCAAAACTTTCTAATAGACGCCTAAATATTTGTAATTAATGAATAATTGTAAAATAGTTGAAGACACATTGGCAACCAAAGCAACCAAAACTGTGGGTATGAATATGAAAGATGTTGAATATTTTGTTGTTATTTGTTAATTCCAAAAATTTGGGGGTTCGATCAAAAAAAGTAAATTTTTTTTTAGTGGAAGCTATTTTCGTCCAAATATTATTTTGAGGTTTATTGATTAAAAAATTATAAATGTGACTATTTTAATAAATTAGTTTATGAAAGTGTTATTTTGAAAAATTTTCTCAAGAAAATTGGCCAAAATGCCTATTGAAAATTTTACATCCAAGGACTCAGCCTGTTCGACGAGTATTAGGGCCAATTTTGACTTTTTTGGCCTAACAGATCCAAAAATGTGAATACTACGTTGCCTATTTTGGGTCAAAATAATAAAATTAAGTAAAAAAATTTTGGCTTAATAGGTAAATTCGTCATTTTTGGGATATAAAAATTTGTTATTTTTGGACTAGCCCCAATACGCAAAGAATCTAAGTAAGGATATTTGTCATTTTATTGGGCTAGAAAAGAGAAAAAATCACTTAGTAATATTTGACTCAATATATATTTTTTACATTAAAAAATTACTAAAATAGAAAAAGTTATTTTTTATTTAATATTATTGAAAAGATATAAAAGTTTAATTCATATTATTATTGTTGTGAACATATGGAAATTAATTTAATGTATTTTGATAAAATAAATGACTTAAATTTTAATAACATAATTTTAAATTTTAAATTATCAAAATAAAAGTATAAAACAAAAAAATAAATATAAATTATTAGAGATGTATAATTTGAAAATTTTTTTTATTTTGGTTGAATGTTGATTACTGGAAGAGACGTGTAATTTAGAAAAAAAAAATTATGCACTTCTAATTTAAATATCACTTATTATATATTTTTTTTTGTTGGAAAGATATGAAAATAAAGTGTATCATTATTAATTTATTATCTTATTGAACATATAAAAATAAGTTAATATATTTTGATAAAAAAAATAATATAATTTAAATTTTTTAAATTATTAAATAAATTATTAAACGAGACGGAGCATGGATGAAAATTCCCACACCTATGACATATAAAATTTTTAAACTACATAGTTCAAGACACAAAAATTGAAGCTATTTTTCTTTATTAACTTTTGTTGTGTTTAATTGCTTATCTTATACATAGAAAGTATGTGACTAAATTCCTATTTATAATTGTACGGGCAAATGTTGTTGTAGCTCCAAACCTATGAAGAAAGTAAAAGAACCAGTAGACATAGTCATGATCTCTAAATCGATGACAACAATTTTGATGCTCTATTGCTTCAAGAACTAAAATGCAATTAAATAAAATGGATGACACACAATGGCATGGAGCGTACGTCGTAAAATCAAAGCGAGAATAAAGAGTTCAAATTGTGGGTGAATTTGTGTTTTTGTTGTAATTTAAACTCTTATGACTGATCTGTTTGTGGGCATACGGCCTTACCCTCCGGGCGTTTTTCAAGCTGGCTTGTATACCATTTTTTCGGGCGTGATTCTACATTGTGAGTGTAGTCAGAATGGGTTATGTTTAACACCATTGTTACTGAGAGAATACTAATGTTTCTAACATGTAACATGTTAAACTTCTTTCAGGATTCATTCGTGAATCTCTCATTTGCCCGAATTTCTGTTTGCCCTGCGAATACTTTAAAGTAAATATTACATGTTCGGTAAACATTATATCATTTACTTTTATATAAGATTTGTATGCTTTTATGTTGCTAGCGTACACAGTGTGTGATATTCTTGTGGTTCTCTTTATGATTTCACTTTAAGAAGTCGATAGTAATGGTATGTGTGTGGACAACCACTTTGAAGATTCTAGTTAATGGTTTCATCCTTTAAAGTGCTTTGGTAGTGTAGCTTAGAAATCCAATAAATCCAAGCTAATTATAAAGTTTGGAAATGGGATGTTTTTCTTTTGATTAATGAGACTCAACCCTCATCAGTGAGTCACTGACAACCACATATATTAGCTAGGACTTAGCGCTACGATAACAAATAAGTAACTTACTAACTTTAACCTCTTTCCTGCATGGATTTGATTTGATTTGATGGTAATTTGCATCTATTTTCAGTACCAAATGAAATGCTTTGCCCATTAAGTAATGAGGAGTAGGCCGTATGCTGTCTGCCAATATTCTTGTTGGCGTTCTATTTTTCTTCAGTTGATATCTTTTGAGAAGAGATTTAAAAAAAAATAAAAAAGAAGGCCTAGAATATTTAGGTATAAGAAAGATTACTCGAATATTTTGCTTTAAAACCCATGATAATGGAACAATTATGCAACTACAGCGCTTCTCAAAATGGATTCTCGATTCTGGAATTAAAGATCATCAGTGCCATTAGAGCAAGCAATAATCTTCTCTTGTTGCACGTACTGCTAACAATTCTGAATTTAGTTTATATTTACTAGCTCCTATGCTGAATGTAAATGGTATAAAATTTCTGCAGAAGGCGTTCTGAGATATACTTCGACAATTTTAACCATTTTTTATGGTATTTTTAGCATAGACTCTCTGTAAATAATATTTGAGCTTTTAACGACGTGTTTATTACCTTTCTGAAAGGAATATTTGGACCTTTTGTTGTTTGAATGGCGATAGCCCTTCTTTTTAGCCCGCATGTCATCTTTAGTTTCAGATACGATTGAATTGGGTTTTCTCTTCTTCTTAATGCCTGAAACCAAATTGTACAACAACTGCTCTAGTTTATTTGACAACTTAATTGTAATGTCAGATAGTAAGAGTATGATACTCACTGCAAACCAAATCCTTCATAATTTGCAGAAGAGGCATAATTCAATACTTAGCAGAAGAAAATAACAAAAGATGAAGAAAAAAGAAGTTTAAATAATAGGAATCAGCCCTTTTACATTGTTTATTATTAATATTAAATGTTTATATGATTCAACCCAATNCAAACAAAAGCTCAATATCATCAACAAAAACTAAGATAATAACTCTGTGATATATAAATAGATACTAAAATAGTGCATAAATAGAACTCACAAGAATATTGTTGCCTCTCCTGAATGGATCCCTGAAAATAGCCTGAGGACTGTTTGATTACATAACACTCAGGAATATGTCAGATCACATCAAATTCTTGAACTATATAATTCCAATGAAAAACAAAATAAAGCTGGGGAATATAACAGAAAACTAAAATAATTAAACACACTTACTATAGGATGACTTCACTGTCTTCTCCAGGAGCTTGACCGGTGCTGGAGCCATCATAATTCCACTTGGGAAGCTTGGAAGGATCGCTAACAGGTCCATTAAGAGTCTATGTATCACCAAAACCAAAATAGAGTAATAAATTAGAAACCAAAACTTTAGAGATAAATATAACAAAAGTTTCTACATTTTCTTAAAAAGAAAGTTAATTACCTTTGCTTTGCTCCTGAGGTCCATACCAGATCCGCCGATCCTATTCAGAATTTAAAAAAAGAACACAAAAATGAAATTAACAAAAGGAATATTATATCAATAGCCAACAACCAAAGGCAGAGCATAACCATATAGAAAAATCTGCGCAGAGCATACAACAGTTTCAAAAAGAAAACTTTGCAGAAGAACATAGATGGAAAGGAACTATCTGAGCAGAGCATACAACAGTTTCAAAAAGAAAACTTTGCAGAAGAAAATAGATGGAAACGAACTATGAACTGACCACATATACAAAGATCAGAAAGTGAGAACATTCATATTAATAGTAAGCAATAGGGAAGGTTAGAAGTGAAATTACAACAAAGAGAAAGAACTTTCTATTTTAGTAGAAGACTCTGTCATCTGTGCAATATAGTAAAGCATAAAATTCCTTTTATTTCTTAATTTTCTCGACATGGTGAATGGATCTAGAAAATAACCAGACAAACGAACCAAGATGACGCAGAAAGGCAGATTAACGATCAAAGAAAATAATCCTACAGATAAAAATAATGACAACAAAATATAAACAAGAAACATACGTCACAAAATCAAACACTTTACGTTACAAGAAAAAGAAAATAAAGCACATTACAGAGATGTTGCACCACCGCAACTATATCAGAACAAAAATACACGAAAACAGAACTCACCGATTAACACAAGCATAGTTACACGCACACATACATGTTACAAACAGTTGTTGAGAAAACACAACAGAAGGGAACAAAAGACGAACCATATGTACTCGGCGATGATTTTCTCAGTTGACTCTGAGAGGTTAAGGTTGAGGAGATCTGAAAGCAGCGACATATCTCAAAAAATATTCTAATGGGAATGGGATCTTCCTCTCTTCTTCTCTGCTTCAAAAATGTTCTAGGCAGAGACGTGAACGGAGGGAGCTCCTGTTGGCTCCCTTTTATAGTGCGGTATGCAGCGCCGTGAATATAAAAGAATTCTAATTTATTGATTATTACTTCAGAAATAAAAATAAAAACAAAAAATAAGGAAAAAGAAAGAAATTGTTGATGATTATTTAATGGGCAATAATTGCAGATTAAAATTTTGTATTAAATTAAAAAAAAAATGTTTCAATTGCTCGTGGGGAGAATCTCATCACAATCCCCGTTGTTGGACCGGCTGACTGGTTAATGGCTCTGCCGGTCATTTTTTAAAATTCTATTTTGATACCAATTAAGAAAGTGAAAAGTAATTTCCCTTAGTACTCTACCTACCGCCAGGTGCAGGTGGGGAAAGATCCATCCACCTATTCCATTGGGCGTTACAAAATAAATGCAAATATGATTTTTATTCCTAATTAAAAAATTAGAAATAAATTGTTTATTATGAATTTCATTTAATTGAAAATATATATGCAAAATAAAGGATAGTTTTGAAACTTGGGATATTCAGGCTGTTAAGGTGACGTGGCTTGCGGATGTACGCTGGTGAAAGTGGGGCCTGTGATTCGGTCAGGACATCGTAAGTACCGCCACGTGTTGTCTGGGTTGAAAATTCCAACTTGTTGCCCCCAATCAGATCATTTGTTGACGGCAAACTTTTCCATGATAGGACTTTCATATAAAATCAGCCTAATAAAGTTATAATTTCTGTTTCTGAAAATAAAAATGATAGCTAATTGCTATTATTCATCTGTAGACATGAAATGCACGCGCATGGCGCAAATGTGGGCTTGGGTTGCATCCTTCCTCAAGCTGATGGATAAGTACGTGGCAAAACCTGGCGGTGGTCAAGATCTAACACGGCCGAATCTATAGCAAAGAAATGGTACTTATGTTTGGTTGGTTTTTATGCATAGGAGTAAAATTATCGTAAATTATATTTTAAATAATATATTTATGAGTTATAAATATTTTATATGCACGTTAATTATAATGTACTAAAAAATAATAAACAGACAACTGAAGAAATATATGTGTTGAGCAAAAGAAAGTAAAAAAAAATTCCACTCTCCTCGTATATTTCATACGTTAATTTTATTTTAATTTTTAATTTTAAATATCAAGAACGACTACACTTAAAACTCATATCTAATATTAATTATTGAAAGTACGTTGAGTTTATGTTTCTAGAATAGGGATGTATTTTTTTCTTACATTGGCTGTTAAAAAATATATATAATGAAAGAATAAAGTCTAAGATTATTTATTTGATATCGAAGTATTGTAATTTTAACGTGATAATTGTTATAAAACAAAAATATAAGATATTAAATATTAATAAAAAAATTAAATTAATCAATAACTAATCTCCAAATAAAAGTATTAATGAGAATTAAATAAATTTTATTAAAAAGTAGTATTTTACCAAACAATTTTCAACGTTATTTTTTTATTGGTAGCAAAATTATCAAAATCTTAAATTAAATTTATATTTTAATATAAATTAAATATTTTTTAACATTTACTGCTTTTTTCCCCTTTTTTTAGGATGTTTGTTAAGGTCTACTTCAAATTATTTTTTAAAATTAATATTTTAAAGATTTCAAATTAATTTATCCAAAAATAATTAAAATAATTTATGTCAAATATAAATAAATTATTCTGGCATAATTATCCTTATTAATTAGATAAGATTAAGATAATTATGGCAAAATAATTTATTTTCTCAAAGTTTATAAAATTTAAAATCAAAGAAAAAAGTAAAGTTTACTTAGAGTCTCGTCCTCAAACAATTGCCTCGAAAAAAATCCAAACCCAATTTCATTGAATAGGCAATCATGAATTAAAAAGCAATAAATGGCTAACTCAAGAATGTCAATTGATTTGATCCAAAGTTTGACGTTGACGTGCTTGCTTCCAATGGAGCCTTCAGATTATGTAACGAGGAAATTCAAATGGACTTTTCTTAATTTAAATGAGGAAATATGCAATTTCCACAATAACTCTGCCTTTTTCAACTTTTATCTAAATTCACGGTAAATTATAAATTATTTATTTAAATTAGTTAAGATATAATTATTTTACTTTTTTTATTTTTATGTGATCTTAAATAAATAAATATTAAATTAATTAAGTTTGTTATAATTAATTAATAAATTTATTATATTTAAAATAAATAATTAAACCTACGCGGACAGATAATTAATTTCTTTCTTTCAATTATATAAGTACATGTACACTTTGTATTAAGATGATTTTCTGAATAAATATGGTAAGAAAACTTTTCTCGTTCTCTCGGTTCCTTGAACTTAATAATAAATAAATATTATTTTATTAAATTATTTTTATTTATATATATTTATTTTGATTAGGTAAAAAAAATAAAATCTCTCATCCTCGTCAGATGACAACCATACATTTTATCTTTTTAATTTTTCTTTTAAATCTAAATTTTATTATAATTCGTGATTTTTTATTGTATTTTATAAATTATAATAAAAAAATTAATCACTATAATTTATAATATAAAATTTAAAAATTATAACAAAAGAGTTTTTTAAAAAAAGACTGTACAAACAGATGTACTCCAGGCCTGCCCTTTCTTCTTTTGCGTGATGAAGCCTCTGGTATACTTACCGTCAGTCTTTTCTGGCGAATAGTGAATGATTTTAAACGGTTGACCTTTTCACCAAAACTAGCGACCGACGACCGGAGATAGCATAAATTTTATTTTATTTTGTTTATTAATAATTAGGATTATCTAGTTACTGCATGACTTTGCAACTGGCCACCAACTAACCTCGCCTCTCAACCGCAGATTCCATTATCTAGTACTGACGTTTGACTGCCGTTGTTTACGTCATCAATTGTAAGTGGGGTAACCTTTTTTTTTTTCTTTTTATTAAATTTTAAAAATATAGATAAAAATTTAATTAAAAAATACACAATTTAATTCATAAATTAAGAATTATTAAAAAAATAAAAATAAAAATAAAAGTTGTTGCAGTGTTGTATACAAGTCAAACCTTATCGCTCGTACGAGGGACGAAAGTGAAGACTTAAGAATTAGGGGTTAAAATGTCAACTTTGTAAACTTAGAGGGACTAAAATATCATAAAATCAATTATATTATCGGCTCAAATTTACGGCTATACTATTTAGAGCAGTCGTTATTGTGATGGATGGTTTTAGCCCCTAGTTTCAACAGTGTGTTCCCAAAATATTAATTTCCCTTAAAGTCAATGACCCCTAATATACCGATTCATACACATAATGTGACATGTTTGATGATGCAAGAAGCTATCCTTTTCTTACAAGATTCTTGTGGAGCATGTCTGAGTGGTGCAAAATCATTTGACCAGTTTGATGATTATGAGGTTAAACAAGATTCAATGACGATCGTTAACTCTTCGTGACTTTGTTTCACTACGAGAGCCCATTGGTATAATCGTTCCGAGGCACAAGGGTCACGTTTCGTTATCTTTTAAAATTGGAAGGGCAGCAGCAAGCAAGCAAGCACGCCTGGAATCTTGACTTGTTTGCTGATTGATGTTCATGTTTAATAACTTAATTAACATATTATCAAACTCGAAATCTCAACTGCATTCGAGAAAATTAAGTTAAAAAAATTGTCAATATGCTGGGTCTGATATTGGCATCACTGCCTCTGTCTGCTCCTAATCCAAGTAACATAAGCTATTAATTATATATAAGAATGAATAATTATAAAACTACTGTTAATGTTATAACCCATGTTTTCAAATTTTGTATGAATTATAATCTTATATAGTATATAATGTTTGTATTGTAATTTTCGCCCTTCTTTAATTAGCATTTTTGTTTTTTGTGTTTGCCGATGGTGACACGGTACAGATTGAGTAGCATCACAAGCCAGTCCACAGGGACAATGACATATCGTTTGTGGTTGTGGGCTAAGCAACTATGATCCTTCACATGAAGTCTTCCCCTTACCACACGCCTAAGTGAGGTATTAATCGAACTTGTCGTTGCAAATACTTCTAAGCTAAACAAATATTCAACGTTATTTACTCATTTTTTACTTAATATTTTACATACATATTTATATCATATAATAATAGTAATTTCAACGTCATTATCAAAGGAAGCCTTAATTTAATTAAATTCTTAACAATATCCAAACAATGTTATGTGGTCATTAATTACATTCAGAAGATAATATTTTTGGACTCTAATTTTTTTTTTATTTGGGGCAGAAAAGAATAGAAGTCAAGGGATATTTTATATTTTTGGCATAGTGTTAATGGCCTTGTTGATGACAAAGTTGATGAGAAAAGTCTTTGTTGTTAGAGACGGTTGAGGAGGAAGATTCCGCGTAGGACGGAGTTTTTTCAGCTGGGGCTATAATTTGCTATCCTATCCCAGTAGTCGTTCTATTGGCCTATGGCGATCGCATCTTACCCCAACTTGGCAGCAGGCTTTTTGTTTTCATTCCGTTACCCATGCAATGAAATGAATCAATCAATTAATAAAATAAAAATAATATATATTAATAATTAATAAAAAAATTATAAATTTATTTTATTATATTTAATTAAACGATAAAATATTTTATTAATTTTTTATTTATTATTAATAAATATTTTATTATATTAATAATATTAATATAATATTTTAAAATTTTTTCTTCCAACAAATATTTGTTGATAATAGCTGTGGGATTTCGAGATCCTTGTTGCGTGAGAATAAAATCACCAGTATTTTTATCCTAAGCCAACGTTTTAGGACCAAAAGATGATTTCTGTTTAAAGCAATTATGATATGGAACAAAAGTTAAACGATGCTCCTTATCCAACATGACTGGCTCTCTTTGTCTAATCTTTTCTAGTATGGAATGGATGGTCTATTTTGCATACGAATATCAGTTAATAGATCAAGGGAATATTTGAAAAGGACATGCAACGATTACAATAATTATTAAATTAATCTTTATAAAATAAATAAAATACATTCAAGCAAAACAGATTATCGAACTTTCCCATTTTTATGTCTCTCACGCTATTTGTAATAATTGACCCACAATGTAAGCTTGGCCCCTCAGCCATTGTGTGTGCGTGATAATTGTCTCTTGCCCGAACAGATATTGATGGCTGTTCCGTCGACGGCCTATTTATTATCCGAACAACTTTGCCGGGTCTACCAATATATATATATATATATCATAAATTAATTATATAAAAAATACTATATGAAATCTTATACGTAGATTCGCTCGTGAGTTTGTTTAAAACTTTAAAGATTTAGATAAATTTAAAAAATATAATTGTAATTAAGCTTAGTTGAAAAACAAGTCAAATTTTGAGAGTTTTAACTAATTATTTGTTTATAAGGTTACTTCTAAATAGAAAAAAATAAATAAAGTATAAAATAAATAAAAAATTAATAATTTTTTTTAAAAAATATAATTCCATCATAACATTGTTTAAATGTCTGTGTTCAGAGATGGAAGATGTCTAGTTTTAAATCACAATTTTTTTTATACACGGAGGATATGTCATGGCTTATAACAAGGGAACTTCAAACTACCACATCGGTAATTGAGGGAAAATAGGTGGGAAGGGAAAGCCTGTCACCCAGCGCAAGCACTCGCTTTGGTTGGTTGGCTGCCAACTAAAAGGTTTGTTAACGTGGTGTAATCGCATGTTTATAGGGTGATCTTAGAATCACTGGGGTCTTATTGGGCCTAACCAACGAATCTCGGCCCACAAAATGCTAGAAGCTTCGAACTCCCGCTCGAATTCAAAACTAAAACCCCAGTTCAAATCCCAGTAGAACGAGATCTTATATTGTTGATCCAAAAAAGCAAAGATACACATATTGTAAGAGAGAGAGAAAGAGAGAGAGAGAGAGAGAGATGGCAGACACTAAAGCAGAAGAGAAGCAATTGCTGCAGACTATAGCTAAAATTCTCGACGAAACACGAACATCGTACGCCACACACAACCGGAAGCTCAAGGAACTCAGAGCTGTCCGATCTAAATCCCCTTCTACGGCCCAATTCTCTTCCGCCCTCTTTAAAACCCTAACCCCACTTTTTACTGTCCAGCGCCGTACCGCCTCGGCAGAGCGCGTCGTAAGGTTCGTCTCAACCTTTGCCGGAACTAATAATGATGAATTTCTGGATGTTTTCTTCGAGTTTCTCTTGGTTGGTGCCTTGGCTGCCAACAAGACTGCCAGGTTTCGTTCTTGCCAGATAATTTCTGAGGTATTTTTTGGTTGCTGAAAGGATTTTCAATTGACCACGTTATTGGTGCAGTTGGAATTTTTTTAAGTTGAATTTTGCATTAACTAGTCTCATTTCATGATTTTAGTTCATTCATTTTCATATTTTTTGTTTCTAGATTATAATGCGGTTGCCAGACGACACAGAAGTCAGCGACGAGGTATGGGATGAGGTTATAGAACGCATGAAAGTGAGGGTGGAGGACAAGGTTGCTAGTATTCGTGCGTTTGCTATCCGGTCTCTGTCACGCTTTGTGAATGATTCTGACAATAGTGACATTCTAGATTTGTTCCTGGAGGTGCTTCCTCTCGAGCAGAATGCGGTGGGCGTGCTCATCTACTCCAAATGAATTTAGTAATCTCATTTTAAATATGACACGGGAATATACTAAATGATTTCACGAAGTAACACTTTTTCTAGTACTAAGCATGTGAGCAATTGTGCTTCGAAATTGCCCCATTCAAGACATGAACTTTACCTGTAAAAGCCTTCACGAAAGATAATGGGGCAGTTAAATTTTGATCATATGCTCCAACCAGTTTTAAATATGTTTTTGCAATTTTTTTTTTCTTTCCAATGGATGGACAAGAGGTCTAGTATTATTCGCAAAATGATGAAGTATTATTATGCTATAAAAAAAGAGATTGAACTTAAATTCTAGCTTTAACTTTTGCGCACTAAATATAGCAGTTTTTTTTCTTTAACGCCCAACAATCGCATTATGCAGGAGGTTCGTAAGACAATTGTGTTATCATTGCCTCCGTCAAATGCAACCACACAAGCAATTATTGATTGCACCCTGGATGTCAGTGAGTCAGTGCGCAAAGCAGCATATTGTGTCCTAGCTAATAAATTTCCTCTTCAAAGCCTTAGGTACATTCATATTTTTTTATGATGATATATCATTTGATTAAAATGTAGAATCTAATGGAGTAGCACCTCATAATTGTATAGTAGCAAGTATTCCATTGTCTTTTTTTCTTTCTCTCTTTCTCTCTCTTTTTGGGTTTGTTTCATCATTCATTTATACCTCTGTTTTTGTTTGTTTCATTTGCTTCATCTGGTAGCATCAAGCATAGGACTATCATTCTCAAAAGAGGTCTTGCTGATCGTTCTGAGTCTGTTTCAAAGGAGTGTCTGAAATTGATGAAAGATCATTGGCTAGCTAAGTACTGCAATGGAAGCCCCATAGAACTTCTCAAGTATCTTGATGTTGAAACATATGAGTCGGTTGGGGAGTCTGTGATGGTGTCTCTTTTAAAAGATGATGTAGTGAAACCAAGTGATGGTGAAAGTATACGGGAGTACATATCATCAGCTGATGGTGAAACTGAAGGTTGGTGGGGGAGATTTTTGATGAATTGTTATTGTTCTTAGTTTTATCTTTTCTCTTCTATCTTTTATGGTCCCCAGTCATGCATTAGATGGTTGGACTTCCAGGTCCTTGAATAACAAACTCAAACACTCGATGTGTACCTTGATATTCATGTTAAAAGCTTAGAGAGCAGTTTAGAAAATGGCTTGACCATAATTTTAGGATCACGGAATTCTGTTGCCTTCGACAACTGGAAAATATGGGATGCTTTATTGATATGTGTCAACTATTGATCCTCTATATATAGCAACTTGGGATTTACTTAAATTTTATTCCAAATCTAATTTATGGTTAAGTATGCAAAACATTTTCTGTCTAATTGAAGATGCAGAGCCAAAGATGTGGATTCAAGGCCTCTCAAGTGCTTGCACATGATCATCATTAGATCAGTTGGTTAGATATGCTAATTGATGCAAGATGGCCTTGGTTTGTACCCTTTGTATCTTTCATTGATATTTTATTACGCAAAAACTTGAAGCAGACCTAGGTTGAATAGGAACATTTAGTTTAACGTAACCAAAAGTTATTTTTAAAATATAGATGAGGAATAAAGAAATTTTTTTTTTTTGTGCTCCCTGAAAAGTATACTGAAGTTGGATACTTGTTATATTATTTTGTACTGTGCTTTCTGTAACTCAGAAGAAATGTATTTCATTATGGCCTTGAAAATTAACATGCTCTATGGCGAGTATGGCATTTATGAATATTAATTCATATGTGAAGCTTCTATGAAGTAGAAAGGGTGGATGATATGTACGATACTCTTAGATGTCATACTATAATGTCTTGTAATTCCTCTAAGCTATCCTCATTTACATTCTTGTCTGTAGCTGTCTTAATACCTGTAGTAACTTCCTAAATGGAGTAATGTGATTATAAGGTAGTTTGCAAATTTTTTCTTGTCTCTTAAAGATGTCACCCTCCTTTGCCTGTTGGATGGACATTGTAACACCTGAGGTTCTATAAGAAGCTCATACATTCTGACCAGTATCACAGCATTTGATTGAAAGTCACTGTAGCTGAGTCTTATGTTTGTAGTAACCTAATGTCTTCTTGTAATGATGTTAGGAGACTTGAGGATCCAGCTAATGGAAGCAGAGGTTGCTCTTTATTGGAGGACTGTGTGTAGGCATTTGCAGATGGAAGCACAAGTAAGTTTGTTTGATAACTATGTTTTCAATAATGAATATGTTTTGTTTGTTTATTTGTTCTCTGTTGTTGTATTTCGCTCTGCTAGGGCCAGTTTTTTTTTTTTTAACTTTTCCTCTGGGGCTTTGTGAGGAGTGCATGTGCCTTGCCATATGTAGTTAGGACTGGAAAGGATTCTAGCATAGAAAAGGGATTGTGAATTATCAATGGGAGGTAAAACTTTCTACCTTTGAATTCATCAGAATGGTTATGTTCGAACCATGTTTTGCTACAAATAAGTACCCTGGTGACTTGAAGGTTCCAAGATTCTGTTTATTATATCACTGATGCTTATATCCAAAATTATTACAAGTAATATTGTTGTTGAACAGGCAAAAGGTTCTGATGCTGCTACCACAATGGGCACTGAAGCAGCAGTATATGCAGCTGAAGCTTCAGACAAGAATGACCTTCTGGAGAGGATTCTTCCAGCAACATTTTCTGATTATGCAGCTTTGGTCAAAACTCATATAGATGCTGGTGGGTTAAGTTCATTTCGTTGATGAAGAATGAATTTCCTATCCAATAGGTTTTCTAACACAACCAATATTTCAGGACCAAACTACCGTTTTGCTTCTAGGCAATTATTATTGCTTGGGGAGATGCTTGATTTTTCTGATGCTACAATCAGGAAGGTCGCTGGTGCTTTTGTGCAAGACTTATTGCACAGGCCCCTTGACCATGAAGTGGATAACGCTGGAAACAAGGTTGTCATAGGAGATGGTATCAATGTTGGTGGTGACAAAGATTGGGCTGATGCCGTATCCAGATTGGTGAGTAAAGTCCATGCTGCAACTGGTGAATTTGAAGACATCATTCTTGACGTTGTGAAAGAGCTTGCTCGGCCCTGCAGGGAGAGAACTGCTGATTTTATGCAGTGGATGCACAGCCTTGCTGTAACTGGTCTTCTCTTGGAAAATGCAAAATCATTTCATTTGGTTCTAGGAAAGGCTGCTGAATCTGCTGAACTTTTGCATTCATTATTGCTGCCAGGGGTATGAACTTATATCTTATTAGTGCTTTGCTTTGCTTTCACATAGATATCCTATTGAATTCCTTTATACATGTCAAATGGTCCTGGTACAAGTGTCTGTAAGAGACATATTTGTTTAGCCTCCAGTTTATAGGTGCAGAGATAGAGCTAATCAGTTGATTGTCTAGCTGAGGAGAAATTGAACACATATTTTAACAAATGTTTTTACTTGCACTAAAATTGAAATCTTTATGCAACTGTTGGAAAATCAAGAAAATAAGAGTATGGCTAGTAATTGTTGTAAAATGGTGTTTTTGAAAACTAAAAATGATGTTCTAAAAATAATATTTTTAAGAACAAAAAATGTGTTTGGTATTGTTCATTAAAGATATTTTTCTGAAATGAAAAACAATGTGAATGTGTTTTGTATTACTTTGAGAAAAAATTGTAATTAATTTTGAATTTTTTTTTTAAAATTGTAGAACACAACAAAAAAGTTGTTATTCACTTTTCTAGTTAAAATTTTTAAAACAATGTTTTTGTTTTTGTAAATGAATTTTACAAAACATGCAACCAAACTTGATTCTTGCTATTTTTTGTGTTCCCATAATCATTCCTTTATTCTGTCTAAAATACACATTGTTGCAACAGTTTGGTCTGATGTAGCATGGTTTAGATATTCCTATTAAGGTATGTACTGCTAATGTTGACTACGAATGCAGGCAAAACACATTCATTTGGATGTGCAGAGGGCTGCTGTCAGATGCCTTGGCCTTTTTGGACTATTAGAGAATAAGCCAAGTGATGCATTGGTGAAGCAGTTGAGGCTCTCCTTTGCTAAAGGCCTCCCTACAGTTAGCATAATGGCTTGTAAGGCATTAATTGATCTTGGGATGTGGCATGGTCCTCAGGAAGTTGACAAGGCCATGGGGCAAGACCTTTCATCCCAACCCTGTCAAGTTAAGATGACTTTTAGTCCTATAAACCTTCCTAACACAGATGAAGATTTGAATATTGAATTACTTGATCTCTTATATTCTGGGCTTGAGGCAAGTGATTGGGGAAAATCTTTAGAAGTTGACGAAAATGAGTCACTTCAAGCCGTTCTTGGAGAGGGATTTGCGAAAATTCTTCTTTTGAGTGAGAAGTATCCAAGTATCCCTGCTTCTTTACATCCTTTGATCTTAGCCAAGCTCATTTACCTGTATTTCAGTAATGAATCAAAAGATTTACAGAGGTGGAGTATCAGTACATATTTTTTTCATTGCTCAATCTTCCCAAGAATAGCCATAGTGATTAATTATTTTTATAATTGTTGACCAGGTTGAAACAGTGCCTGTCTATTTTCTTTGAGCATTATGCTTCCCTCTCAGCAAATCACAAGGTAAGTAATACATGCACAAACATAGAAAAAGTTGTATGAAATTTTCTTTTGTCTGCAGATGGAAATTTGAGTATCTTTCTGTCACTGCCATTAACGTTTTTCTTATTTGAAAGTGTAGAAGTGTTTGTCCAAGGCCTTTGTTCCAGTCATGCGTTCAATGTGGCCGGGCATTAATGGAAATGCTGGAGGTTCTTCATTTGTGGTGTCTAATAAGCGCAAACGCGCTGTCCAAGCATCAAAATTCATGCTGCAGATGATGCAGGCTCCGCTATATGCAAAAGAGACAGAAGTGGAGGATGAAAATGATATTAGGAGTATACCAGAAACCTCAGATGGGTCTGAGCAACCTTCACTGGAGTGTGGGGAGGAGGGGCTTGCAATATGCATAGCAACCGAGGTAATTGTTCTCAATAGTTTTTGAGATGAGAGACTTATGATGTATGATATGGTGGCCAGTTGTATCTGTTGCTTAAAGTTTGGTTTTCTCATGACTAAGCATTAAGTTTCAAGTTGATTTTATATTTTGGTAGGCGAAAAATAACCTACAAAGCATATTCATTGCATTATTGGTATACTTTTCCAAAAAAATTACAAAAATCACAGGAGGAAATACATCAAAAGTCATTGCATCTCTCTCAGCTCAAATCAATGGGTCAGAACCTGAATTAGTGCTCCCTCAAAGGGGCAGCTATACACCAATGAATTATGTCACCACAATGGCACAACTGCACTTAATTTTTGTCAATGTCAAATTTGGCTCTGGTAAAATGCCTTGTAATTTCTAAAGCTGCTGATGGCACAAAAATTGAGACCAGTTCACTGCCCCCATCCCTCCCTCCCTTCCATTTCTTTTCTTTTTACAAATTCAGGTAACATGAATGATAATGTTGATTTGTTCATTGTGGACGTATGAAGATGTAATGTGTTTGTGTTGTTATATTGTTATCATCCATGATGTGTTTACTTGCTCTCACACAAAGCATACAAAAATCTGTATATGAATCCACATATATGTGCATGTCAGCCCGCAAATGGTGGATGTATACGTGAAAAGCTTTTCCATTTAATGCAGTTCCAAATGAGGTAATCTTAATGAAATTATCACTCTTTTTGTAAATTCCAAATGGGAAAGGAAATTGAATACTACTGTGTCATGTTCTACTTGGTTAAAATTCAGACCAACATTCTTGAGGGGTTAGCTTGTTAGTATGTATGTTCATACCAATCAACATTTTCACTTTCATGTTATCTTTTACAACAGTTGCTTTGTTTAAATACTATGGTCTTAAACTTACCTACTTGTTATACCTATGTTTTTTTGAGGTGCTGAGCTTCCATTTGAAGAAGACACCTGCTGAGAGGTCATATGTCTCTGCACTGTGTAGAATACTTGTATTACTCCGTTTCAGATTATCTGAGCAAGGGGCAATAAAGTTAATGAGGGCGCTTTTGAATCATGTGTCTGAGTCTGTATGGGCAGAGAAGGATCTTTTGAAGGAGTTGAAGCGGATGTCTGAACACCTTAAGGGAGTGGATAAACACCCTGATGTGGATCTTTCACAAGACGAAGCTAATCTTATTTTTGGTAAATTTTTTACTTATGAAAAGCATATCCTATTGTAACATTGGCTGCATGTAGTAACTGTCCAATAAATGTACTTAGCATTAATAATAATGATGCTTAAATTGGAGGGTTGAGTTGAATTTATGTCTCCTAATTGTTTCCCAGTAAATCAGTATGATTTTCCTGATAGCATGCATTAGTATATCAGTAAACATGGAAGCCAAGGGTGTAAGTTAAAACTCTTTTTGCTTATATATATATATGTGTGTGTGTGTGTGTGTATAAGGTTAAAACTGTTAATTCCATGATTGAATAGGAAGGCATTCGAAAGTTGTCACTCGCATATGTTTGTGCCTGCTCTATTCTGTACAACTTTTTTGACATTTTGCATTTTTTAGGGAGGTTGGAACTAGACTTCAAGTTGGAGATAGATGCTCCTGTTTCAGTGCTGCAAACACCAGCTCCATGTTCAACCAGAACAACCCGTTCAAGAAGACGTGTGAGATGCGATGGGTCCTCTGACGAAGAAAACTCACCAACTTCTCTTCCGTCCATGGTTCCTACCAATCCTGACACTGCAAGCACCCGGTCGCAGAGGGCAAGCAAGACTGCAGCGATGACCAAGATGACTGCCAAAATGATTCCCCCCAAGATAGATGAAGAAGAAGAAAGTTCGGAAGTGACATCTGATGAAGATTCTGATGATCAATTCACCGAATAAGCGGGGTATAGACTGTCTTGGCAGCATCATTGCTTAACTTTCAACTCAATAGTATGTTGTATAATTATTAGTAGCAATTAGGCTGGAGTTTTTTGTACAGATGATTTCCTAGAACTGAAAGGACTAGATGTGCAATGCAAAATGTATCTTCTACAGTTGGTTTGGGGACAATTCATCACGGAACAGGTGTTTGGCGCTTTACGTAATATTCATGATTATTGATTTTATGTTTCTCTACATCGTGATGGGTTCCAATCTGTAATGAATTGTGCAGACGAAATTCCTTTTCAAGTTCCAACGTGTATTGTTTGTGAATTGGATTCCAACTTGTACCAAGTAATATAATTTTGTTAATTTTCCAAATTTGAATGTTGAAAAAAAAATCATCAAAAGTCGCTTGCTTTCTTGAATAATATTATAATAATTTTAATTAGGACTAGGACTCTCAACCCCTTGGAAATTTCCGAAATTTTTCATTGAAATAACATAAATTCATCAAATTTTATGATTGATAAGTTTGTAGGAGTGGCTGCGCAAATTGTGTTTCACTGGCTAAATTTGCTTGTCCTTATCAGACAGTTGTGCCTGAGAAATGCTTGAGAACTTATTGCACTTACGATTTATCATCAAAGGGTACATCAACTCTTGCAGGACAGCTATGAGTTCTCTATGAATTTCAAGAACTCTTGTTTGTTTTTACACCGTTCAATATCATTTTCAACGACTGTTTCTTATTTAACAATTCTAGACAGAGACTGAAAACAAATAAGTCAATGTTGTACAAAACCAAAGTGTTTCTGGAAACCTTGTTGTAGACAACATTATCCACATGCCTTCTGTCAACTTTTACCTTTTTTACTACTAATACAAATCCAAGAAGTTTCTGAAGTAGAAGAATTCCAAGCAGTCAAAATGAAACAAGAAATAAAAAATGACAACTTCTCTTCGTTGTTGTCATTGTTTCTTGTTCGCTTGGATCTATCTGTACCCGACTATACTTCTCCGATCTTCAACAACCCTTCTCTGATCTTCAACAACATTGTATGTACAAGTAAGATTTCCTCTACTAACTTAAAGAACATGTTGCTACCATTTCCTCCTCAATATCTTGCATTGGTGAAGTTAGCCGACGTACTAATCTATCCAATGCTTTCTTCATCCACCAATGCTGACACACTTTTCGAGCTTCGGCCACAGTCATCTGTACACAATGCTCAGATTAAAATTAGATATTGTTTGAATAGAATGTTTCGTATTTGATATCCCAAATAACAGAGATGTACATGTTTGCATACCCATATTCTCTCACGGACATTCATCTCCGGCCAGACATCTAATTGCTTCTGGACAAGTAAAGGAAACATGTACCCTTCATAATAACTGTTGTGTGTTTTGCTGATGAAACTCCAATTACCCAATTGACTCTGCAAAATAATATAATACATCAGTAACCAAATAAAAAAAGAAATTCACTTGCTTGAATTTTGAATCAATTTAGTACGTAAAATTCTGCTATACACACACTAACAATGGCAACAACTACAGCTATTTCTCCATTCCTTACTCTGTTTTGTCTTCATAAAAACCAAACGTAAAGTGAACTAACCTCAACGATGCCGGTTACTCCCGCTTCCTCCATACTTTCTCTTGAAGCTGCTTCTTCAATTGATTCATCAGTTTCCCAACCTCCCTGAAAATTTATATTTGGTCAGATCAAGTTCTTGTGAATGATAGACGAATTGTTCAAAACAAATAGGAGCAAAATTTGATACTTTGGGGAACAGCAACCCTTTGCCCTTCTGTGAACTGATGACAAGAACTTCAATATCTTCCTCATTAATCTCCAGGGTTTGTTTTACATCTTTATATCTATATGGTATACAACTGCAGAATAGAAATTTAGAGTAAATAAACAAAATTCAATAAACTTCTTAGCATCAGTATTCTATACATGCTGTTTCTACGATACTGGAATTAATTGGAGACGCAAATTTATATGTTAAATTTGTAAATTTTGTTAAAAAGTTTTAACATTTCAAGTTATAAGATAAACTCTCAGAGCTTTTGCACCACTTAAAACATAGAGTCAAGGTCAGCGCAAGTGTCTGTAGCAAGCACTTGCACTAGCTTTTCAACTCTTCCCCAGTTCTCACGTTACTTTTTACATAAATTATCTTCAGAAAAATACCAATATTAGAATTACCCATGTACAAAATTTCCTTAAATTAAATCTGGGGAAAGAAATTACAAGAAAAAAATAAAAAAAGAGAGGGAGAGAGAAACACCAACCCGACAACTTGGCGACGGCCTTTGTTATAGCGCTGCAAATGCCTTCCAGTGCGAGAAACCAAAGATTCCTGAGCTACCAGAGCCACCATACTTTCTTGAGCTACCAAAGCTACCATCTTTCTTTAATTTTCAGTTCTGTAAATATATAAATTCTAACAATAAAAGCAAAAACAGCAGAAATGCTTGGAATCCAAATTCACTTTTCCGTTGCGAAGAGAAAAATTAAAACCGGTAAACTAGAACTCGACAGCAAGTCTTATCCTGGGACAAGTGGAACAGCCGAACTGCTCTTTTTATAATTGTAAGAAGCAAAAGCCGATGGAAGTTAATGTCACCGTGGGACCCATTTATCTGGGAACTGAGTTACATAATTGTCGCTGACGCGTCACGTGACTATCTTTTCTATTTTTCACACATAATGTAAAGCGTGTGGACACTGCCTGCACACGTATGCATGCACGGCTTTTTCTTCTTCTCTTTACTATTTTCCATACATTTATACATACATACATACATACATCACAAATTCTGTGTCTTTTCTACAATTCAATAAAATTTTAACTATGAACTATTGTTGTACGTTAAATTTAATAATAGAAAATTCGTGATACATAAATATTGTAATCTAATAGAATTTCTTATTATTCAATGCAATTATACAAAATAAGTGGTAAATATTAAATATAAAATTAAATTAAATTTCCCAAATATTTTTATTATTTTACTTTTAAAGTTATAGATGATTCTTTTATTACTTAATTATATTATTAAATAAAATATCATAAAAATTTGTTACAAAAATTGAAGAGATTTGAGATACTATAAATGCACACACACTCCAGCATAAACCCATAATAGTAAAAAAAAAAAAAAGGAGATAAAAGAAAAGAAAAGAAAAGAAAAATGGGGGCTGTGTTTATTGAATAAAGAGAGATGAAAGGTAAACTATGTTGGGAATGTGAGATGACAGCAAAATCTCGACATCTCTCTCTACTTCACCAAAATTGATCAAAACCATGCGTTAAGATGTTTATGGTTATGGCCATGGATAATTGAGTTCTATTTGATTTGATTTGTGATCATTCATGATGCAAATATTTCCTCTCGTCTTCTCAATTTTAAAAAATCTTCAAGAAACTCATCTACTTAATTGTATGATCACTTTTTTTTTAAAATTTTTAAATGTTTATATATTTAACTTATTATATAAATATTTCAAGGTACTGTAACAAGATGTAATGTTTGGTGATACAACTAAAAATTAACATGAAATAGTTAATAAATATTTGCATTTCTCCTTCAGGAAATTCAGTAATGATGTTGGAATTATAATCTAATATAATCCCTTAAAGTTCATTGAGCTGCTTTTATGTTTAAAGGATATACCATCAACTAGTAATTATACTCGTATATATTTAATTGTACAATCCAACGTGATGTTGTTATATCATTGTATTATATTTTTATAAAAATATAATAAAAATAAATTTATGAAATACATAGTAATAATATAATTTTATTATTTCAATTTATATATAATTTTGTATTTATACTATTATTGATGATCAAGTAATTAATTCTCAACAACTTTTTCATTTTTTTTCAAAATTTATGAAATAATTTTTATTTTATATATATATATATATATATAAATAATTAATGTGAAAGTAGTTGCATGAAATGTTGATATCTACTGTTATTGATGATCAAGTAATCAACTCTTAATTTCTATTTACTTCTTTGTTTATTAACAAACCTTAACTTTCACCTCAATTTATCACTAATTTTATTGTTAGGATCCTCCATTTCTTTGATAAACTTAAATTGTATCTTGATTTAACGGTACTCGTAATTTTAACCTATGGTGTTGTCTAATGTTGTTAAAGTTTAACTATTTCAAAGGTAAGATCGTAGTTAAATATATCAAATTAACAAAAAAAAAAGAATAAAAAATTACCATTTCTTACTTTGCTGTTCATTTAATTTTCATTGTTACTAATTTTTTTTTTCCCTTGAGTTATCCAAATAAAAAATCAAAGTATATCATAGCCGTTAAACTAACCAATTCAATTGAGGAAAAAAAAAACTGAAATTGATATCTATGACAACAACAATCAACCAATCAAATCAACCCAAAAGAAAATTAAGAATAAGAACAAAAGAGACTTAGGTAGGATAATTCGTTTAACTAATGAGAACGATTAACTTGGTGTTACTGTATTACTTAAAACTCTCTTTAAGAACAATTATTACTTGCAGTCGCAATGGCCTTAGGGAAACTGTAGGCCGGCATCGGCCATGAGGCTCTCCTTCGGCCGTTATAACATCATATTCGAGCAAGAAAAGGAAAGAGGAGAAAGGGGAGGAACAAGAGCGAATAAAAATGTTGAAAAAAAAATATATTATTTATGTCTTTATACATTATTCATTAACCATAATAAGATAATATGATAATTTTTTATATATAAAAGTGATAATTTGAATTAGAATACTCTATTATAATTGTGTTGCGTAAAATAGAATTCAATTCAAATTTAATTTGTTTAATAACCATGTCAAGAATTAAAAATTTTAATTTAATATAATTAATAAACAATAAATAAATTATAATCATGTTATCTATTTAATATATTTTTTTATATATTACAATATATTTCTATAATATTCATAATACCACATATATACATGCTAATTAATTTTATTTTGAATATAACTAAAAATACTTTTTAAAACATGTTAAATATAACCCAATTATGTAAAAAAAATATAAAATAAAGTTATTAAATCATAAATAAATTAATATATTATAATTATTTAAATAATTAGATGTAATAAATATGTTCACGTATTAAGAATTTTAAATTCAAATCTAATACAATTATTAATTATATCGTATCGTATTTATTTATTTAATAATTATATTATTTTATATCAATTTATAAATTTGTGAAGGTTAAACAGATCATATCAGAAATTACCATCCTTAAATATATACTAGAATGTAATACAAAGTTTGGTAAGTCAAAATTAGTGATAGAAAAAGAATTAAAAAGCAAGTTCTCATGTTTTATTCAATTTTTAAATTCTACAAATAATAATTTTATCAATGAATCAATTATTTTTGTCCTCAACATTTTTGTTTTGTCTTTTATATTTTATTATTTTTTATTTGAAAATTTATGTGCATGTTGGGTTATGAAACTGAACGTGTCCGGTGGGAACAGGATAGGTTAGGTTAGGAATTGCCGTTACCGAATTCCATGTTCACGTCTTATCGTTTTCTTCCTTCAGGTTTCAGACGTGTAACTGGCCCAAGGCTTACGTGACGGTCTCCATCTTTTTCTTTTTGTTATTATTATTATTTTTTATTGTTTCTGTCGACGCCATAAGAATTGTAGTTGCTGCTAACAACTCCCATAATTAAAATTAAATTAACTAAGGCAAGCAATTCATACGGTAATCACACGGTGACACATTACATCCAAAGTCAATCCTGAGAAAAACACGACCTTAAGATTCAGAAGCATCGTAATTAAGTACGTTGACAAATTGAAAAGGTCAAAAACAATTTATACAAGGAAAAGTCAACGTAGGGGATAAAACAATTACGCACATGATTTTCATTTTTTTTGTCCATGTCAAATGTATTTGTCGACTGCAATGTTTTTGGCCCTTGCAGCTTGATTTTTACGACGATATTTCCCTTTACTATTATTGCATTGACCACGTTAGTAATGTCATGGGAAAATGAGCAATAATAAGATATTTCTGATGACAAACACTCAGCGATCGATGTAGGCTAGAGCATTTGTATGTATTTAGCTAGCACATGATTCAGGTTTGACACTAAACTTTGTTTTAATAATTTCAACCAAAATTAATTACATGGGCATTTTTCAAAAACTCTTTTTTTTTTGGAAAAAAGTTTCATTCAATCGAATTATAAAAATAAAAATAATAATGAAAAAGGAAAAGGAATTAAAGTAGGGGAGAACCTTCTTAGGCCTTAGACTATTATTCAATTTGTTAGCATTACAAGTTTGTCAATTTGCATTGAAATGGTCCAACAATCGCCTTACGAGGAGGACAACAAATCAAAAGAGCAAGTTATAAATGAAAGTCAATTTTATAAACAATTTTAATTAATACGTGGACTTGGAATTCCACTTCGACTCTACATTCAACGAAAGGAAGAGAGATTTTGGGTTCTTCAATTTGAAATTATTTTGGGGAAATTACTTCCTCGAATCTCAATGCACAATTGGTCGGCAACATACGTGTCGGTTCTTCTTCTTCTTCTCCTCTGTCAAAGGAATTTTCTTTCCTCTTCTTCTTTTTCTTTCAAATATTTGGAACTCTTCGAAACGTCAAGATGAAATCTAGTATTGTTTAATTAATAAAATATTAGTGGTCTGTGGCAATAATGTTATTTGAAAACCATCTTTTAGTTCTAGAGATTGATTATGTTAACGTACGCAATTGAAACAAAATTAAAAGTGCTTTTAAGAATCACTTTCGAGCTTATATAAATATACATGCTCTTTCCTGTGAGTTGGTTTACGTGTTACAAAATAAGTAATGCATGAATCACGATCGTTCAATTATGCATGGAGCATGAGCATAACGTAACAAAAACAGCAAGGACAGCAACAGCAAAAGCAAGCACTTTAATTAATTACAAAATGGATTGGAGTGTGTTCAAAGCCCAACTTTGATGGGCCATTCAGTTATCATACAAATCCATCCATTTCTAGCTATTCTCTCTACTCGAATGTTACCAACCAAGATTAAATTAGTCGAATGTAACATATCTCATTGAGTTATCATAAGTTAAATTAGAGTATATTTAGGATTGCGAGGCTGTAATTTGTAGTCACAACTGTGCAATTGTAAACGTTGAATGTCAAATACTGAGTAAAAAAGTGGGCGAGCTCTGTTAAAAATTAATGTATTATCAACACATTTTTAACTTTATCATTAAAGATAAATGAAAATCAATAACACTAAACATAGTCCTAATCTTTTATTACATTTTGAAACAACCAATTTTCTGAATAAAGATTTTCGTATTATCAACACTAGTGGTTGATGAAGCAAACTATAGGTCATTGAAATAGCTATTGTATGAAAATTAAAATTTTTAAATAACTATGAATAAGTAAGTTTTACATGTGACAACAATTTAAATTTTTTATTTTATTATTATATTTATTGGATTAAAATTTAATAATTTTGTTTCTATCAAAGTAACAAAGATAAGTTATATTGCGTATTAAACATCAGAGACAAGTAAAAAATTGTTTTATTGTTGATAAAATTAAAAAAAAAATCCACTAATTCGTGATTCTTTTAAAAAAAGTTAAAATAAAATTTTAGTAGTACATGAATATAGCTTCGTTTATGGATGGAGGTTTGTCCACCGCGGACAGGATAATTCAGGGTAAACTGAAAAGATTTTAGAGTGGCCTTAGTTGTGGATCCAAAATGACAGGACGATGATCGGTTGGTCAAGTGTAACATATACCAGCAATTGTAATCCCAGCACATGACGAACAAGATAAGCTGCCATTAATCTTAAAGGATATCATTGGATGTGACACCCTCCATTCCCATCTGTAACAAAATTTTACATTAGATAATAAAGGAGAATTTTTAAAATTTATAAGAGTAAATATTACACACTTTATTAAACATGTATTTTGAAAAGAGAGTGATAACTCAGATATGACATGATTTCAGAGCCAAACTTAATTTGATTCTAATGTCTCGCCAAGCACACATGAACGGGCAGGTAAAAACTTAATGCAATATTTATCCTATCATCCTGCCGCAAACTCGGTTACTTAAGATCAAGTTTTCTGGAACAAAAAATTGTATGAGAAGGAATACAAACAAAGGTAGGGGAAACTTGTGGGAAAACTTAGAAGAGAAGTTGTCTCTTTTCATCCGCTTGAAACAAACAAAGGCAATAAAAGGGGTGAGTGAAACAAGCTATAAATTACTTTAAAATATTTTCTTGTAACATATATATGTAGGCACAATTTGCTTTTACCAGCATATATTTTTTAAGAAAAATTTAAGGAGGACAATTTCAATGAGGGTGTCATAGATATTCTAATCACTCATAAAAGATATCTACATCCATCAAATGCATTGGGGAAGATCCACCCACAGATCGATTCGAGAATCGATGAACCAACGAGATTGATCCTTCAATTTGCTTCGTCAACAAACCGCATTTCAGGCGAAAAACAAGCCAAAATCCCGAGGCTTTGGCATCTGAGGTCAAATCAATCTCACTCGTAGCTATATAAATCAGGATTTGTCCGGCCAAGGAATCCGATCAAAGGTCGGCGGCATGCTAACTCATCTTAGATTTGAGATTTATGAAGGCTAAGGAAAAAAAAAAAAAAGAGAGAGAGAGAGATGAGCTTGTAGACTAGTTCTGCAATGCATGTCTAATTGGATGGTTGATCATACAAAATAAAATTTATTTCTTTTCCGAAGCTAGGTCAATTTTTGTGATCTATACTTGAATATATCTCAATTTAATCAAATGAGCGATGCTACGGAGACTTTCAAACATTTTCTTTTTCTCGTACCAGTAATTACCTTAAATAATTTCCATTTATAAATTCACTTTAGGAATCAATCAGGCATGCATGCGAAGATAATCAATTGCCGTCCTTGTTGTTTGAAATTTTATCAAGCTCTTTTATAACTTCACAGGTAAAAGTTAAAACTTTATGAGCATGAATAAATACAAATTAAGTTATTACAGAATATTCATTCTTGCAGCCCCATTTTGCACTTGGATTTCCCTCCGGCAGAAACTCACTTGGGGCTTTAGCTTTCGTCAGAATATGAATTAATCTAGGAGACTTGTGCCATGATAGTCAAATCAATAATCAAATATTTCCCTCATCTTTCTATTTCATTAATTTATCCAAAATTAGCTAATAAGTAGAAGTTCCTTGATCTTTCTTTACCATGCCAAGCTGCCCTTAAGAACAATGTGATCGAATGCATGCAGTGCGACTGGTACAGTTGTTTTCTGTGTCTTCACTCGAGAAAGTTAAGGCTAAAGTCTCGTGCATGTAACCAGAAATATGTTTCTAAAATTTAAATTGAGAAAAGAGCACGAAAACTTTTTTGTTCTGAGATGAGATACCTTTATACTACACTGGGAATAGCAAAAGTTAAACATGAGAATAGTTTCCAGATTGTAACAACGAGAAAATTTATAAAAAAAAAAGGAGAGATTATTTTTCACACTTAAAGATTAATTTTTTTTAATTTTTCCCATATATATATTTTCAATCATGTAATATGAAATAGTAAATTATTTTCACACCGATTTTATAACTTGTCATCTCAATAAAGTCCCCACACTTTTCCCGACTATGCTCTTTTTTTTTTTTTTTTTTCTTTTTCTCTTATCTTTTTTGTGCTATGACGCCTTTTCTACCTAACTTACATACTAAATTTTAGTTACCTTATTTCAAGTATTGCTTGAAACCAGACTTGCTTCCATTGTTAATAATTACTTCCCCCTATTTTCTCCATAAATTCAAAGCTTTTCAGCGCTCAAGAGAGAGCAAATAATTAACATGGCAAGAACAACAACGAATTCTCTCCTCTTCCTCTTCAAAATATTCATTCTTTCCCTCTCGTCTCTCTACATTCCTTCATTTTCTTCCCCCACAGATTCCTTCGTCTTCGGCGGCTGCTCTCAGCAAAAATATTCAACAAACTCAGCCTACGAATCAAACCTCAACTCCCTCTTAACTTCCCTCGTCAACTCAGCCACTTACTTCTCCTACAACAACTTCACAATAATAGGCTCAAGCCCTCAGGACGTCGTTTACGGTCTATACCAGTGCCGCGGCGACCTCTCCATGCCCGACTGTGCCACCTGCGTGGCACGTGGAGTCAGCCAAGTAGGAGTTTTATGCTCGCAGACATGCGGTGGAGCGCTGCAGCTTCAAGGCTGTTACGTAAAATACGATAACACCACATTCTTGGGCGTAGAGGATAAGACCGTGGTGTTGAAGAAATGTGGGCCGTCCGTTGGGTATGATGCCGATGCCATGGGTCGTCGAGATGCTGTGATGACGGGATTGATTACTGCAGGTGGGCCATACAGAGTTGGTGGGTCCGGGGAGGTCCAGGGTTTGGCTCAGTGTGTGGGGGATCTGAGCTTGGGAGAATGTCAAGATTGTTTGGTGCAGGCGATCGGGCGGCTAAAAAACGATTGTGGTATGGCTGATTACGGTGATATGTTTTTAGGGAAGTGTTACGCGAGGTACTCAACTGGTAAATCTCAAGTTTCTTACAAGGCACATAGTGGTAAGTCATTCTACCCACCGCTAAACAAACCCCTTTTTTCAGACAGATTTTACCAATTGAATTAATCAGTATTCACTGTTTTTTTTTTTCGTCATTTTATTTTCGTTGGTGGCAGAGAAATCGAGCAATGAAGGGGAGAAGACGTTTGCAATTATAATAGGATTATTAGCAGGAGTAGCTTTAATCATAATATTTCTTACTTTCATAAGAAAAGTTTTTGGGGCAAACGGTAATTAAACTCTCTCTCTCTCGCTCTCTCTCTCTCTCTACATTGGAATTATGGTTAGAAGATACGGTGAGAATTTATTTACTGATATATTGACGTGATATTGTTTGAATCTCTTTCTCTTTTTGGTGCATGCAGGTAAATAGAATAACAATAACAATAACATTTGAAGCTACAGGCCAGCAAGCAACGCAGCCCTCAAACATTAACCTGCACAAAGTGATCTGCTTTGTTTTGAGTCTCTTTAGCTTCTTTTTTTTTTTTTCTTCCTTCATCATGTCAACTTTCCTCCTCCTTTGTTAGCCTTTTGTGATTTTAATTATATTCAATCTTTGTAATCGAGATTTGAGGAAAGATCTAATGGTGGCATGTACTCGTAAAAAAGTTGAGAGGAAAAAAAAAAAAAAAAGGAGGCTAAGATTCCACTCACCTCTCCACATGTTATTGTGAATGCAAATAAAATGGCCATAATCTTTTTGTAAAGTGCAGGTGCATGCAGCTGTTTCCCCCATTTGATTTGGTTTTGTTTTTAATTTCGTTCAACTCTCTGTACAATGTTTTCAATTTTCATTATTTATTTGCAATTGCAGTCTGAATCAGAGAGCTTTAGTTCAACAGGGAAATGAAGACTTTGAAATACTTTATATACTGAAATTACTTTGCCGTTCAAGCAGTGGACCTCTGCATATATTGGCTTCAATATCTCTCCTGAAATGGATCGGAGGTCTATTAATGAAATTGAAGACTTAATTAAAGAAATAAACAATGAAAAGAAAGAAAAGCCAGCTTTCATGTTGCTGCATAAATTTAAAGTGGGATCATATATGCTGATACCACATCTCATAACATTTCTGTACATCTTGATGGCACTACCAATTAAAATATGGGGTAAAGGTAAATGCTCAATTGTTGCTTTCATTATCATCAGCAATAGCATATGGGAAATTTTTATCAATGCTTTTATTGATTTTTGAAAAAAAAAAAAAAATTCGAAGACTAAAAATTCTTAAAGTGATACAAAAACTATAAGTAGTATTAAGAAAGGAATTTCTTAATTAATCGCATTCATTGAGTTTTGTAATAACATGTTAATGTTATTGTAATGTAGTGCTAAATTCACAGAGTAATGCTCGTTGCAAGTGTATGCAGTTGCAAGTTGTCGTGTCTGCATCATTCTTTCCTAGTTTTCATATGTTAAAAGTTATGAATCTTTGCTTTTATAATAATTTTCCTCTATGCTTTGCCCTCATGTAAAGAAAATCTTGTATGAGTTGAGAAAATTGGATCTCTAGCATAAGCCCTCCTCCACACCTTGTTCTTCACTTTTTTGTTCATTGTCGAGCTTACATATCACTTATTAGGTATGCTCTAAAACACCTTATAACTTTTGTCTTCAATTTATGTATCACATAAGCACTTTTTTTAAAAATAATACAACTAGTTACCTCTCCTACAGAAATAGTAACAACAAGAGATTTATGAATCAAATGCTTCTCATGTTAGTTTTAAAAGATGAAGTGGGATGTTTAATATTGTCTTGCATTCATCCTTTTGAGGCATTTCATGGGACATAGGGAGCTAGCTATAAAGTATAATTAATTCACAGTTATCCCACAAAGATTAGGTAGCAAAAACAAGTCAACAACAGTGAATTTTCTTTTCAAATAATTTGACAATATATCTTTTCCTAGAACTTTATGAAAAAGAGCAGCATTTTAGTGGATTACATGTTAGCATGGTGTGAAGACAAACATTAAAAGTTCTTTCTTTCTTTTTCTTTTGTTTTATCTTTGCGACAGGAAAGTTTCTCTACCCATCTCTCTTTATAATGAAGCAAATCCTGATCAATTTCTTTTTGCATGAAAGAAATAAAAACAGTTAAAGAATCATGCAGTATATCCTACAAGTTACTTTCAAAGGCACCGCTTGCTTGCTTAATAAAGCTTATAATTTGAAAGTTGATTATAGAAAAGCGC
The DNA here is from genome assembly GCA_032401905.1 of Swietenia macrophylla. Lineage (NCBI taxonomy): Eukaryota > Viridiplantae > Streptophyta > Magnoliopsida > Sapindales > Meliaceae > Swietenia > Swietenia macrophylla. The sequence goes on from CP135577.1 coordinate 1,456,990, forward strand.
TTTTGACATCTTGTAAAGCATTAATATACACCAATCACTACACCGTTATGGAGTAGGGTTTTGCCTCTATGCTGCACTGGAACACTACTCAAAAGGAGAAATTAATTATGTATATATGTTGTATGAGATTTATTATTGTTGGCCCATCAAGGTGACATGAGCTTTTCGATTAAGGAAAGGGAAGAATTCTAAAGAAAGAAAGAAAGAAGCATGAAAACTTTGGAAAATATGCAATTTGAAGGTAAATGTGATAAAGCAATAAGGCTGTTGGAGAATTATTGGCTTAAAGAGACAAACCAGAAAAGTAATGCTAATCTATTGATTATTTATTGAGTATGTGGTATAAATTATCGTCCCATGTACATAGACCCACTATTCTCTCTCTATTTTAATCGATTTCTTGATCAGTTTATTTATTGATTATTCTCAATCAATTAGTGTTGCACTAGGAGTACTCTTGATTGGCTCCCAGTATTCCTTTCAAAATTGAAGCCCACTTCTATGATCAAGTTATCCACAGTTTTTTTTCCCCTAATATTATACTCTAAATGTAACACAAACTACAATATCTAATTAAAAAAATTAATTAAGCAATTTTTTTGTAAGTCTAAACTTATTCTGCCAATTTTATAACATAAATAACTTTATTTTGTTCTGTTTTTATGTTCATTTTTTGCAAAGTCTTTAAATTAATTTTGTTTATTTGTTTTTAAGAAAGCAAGTCCAGCTCAATTAATTTCATTATTATACAAAATATAAACAAACAGAGAAAATTAAAAAAAAAAAAAAAAGAAAGGAAGAGAAATAGTGAGGTAGAGACATTGACAGAGAGAAGAAAAGATGGAGTAAAGAAAGTGAAACATTTTTAAAATCTTCCATCAACTATGTTTCAAAAAAGACTAACTAGATTAGTTATATTATCTATTAAATTTTTTTTTTAATAGAATGCTTTGTTATAAAAACTTATTTAGTAATTTTGTAATTAGAAATTGAAGAAGACAACCTTTTTAGTACTAATTTTTATAATTGAATTTTGACAAATTAATTGATAAACGTGCAATACATATTTGATCATGTAAGAGTAGACACGAAGTTTGGACTTAATTTTTAACTAAATAATATAATTTTTATAATTTTATCTTTTATTAAATACCAATCACATTTTAAAACTCACTTATAATCCCTAAAACTTTAAGTCCCCCTCGATTAACATAAGCGAAAAAAGATCCGAAATTATCATTTGACAATAATATACTTTTCTGTTTTAATCTTTTACGAATATCCGGGCATGGAAAGGAAATATGAGGGTAATTATATAGAGAATCAAAATCCAGACGGATAAACCAACTGTTTGTAACTGTTGAATTGGTATAACTTCTTTCAATGATCATAATCTCGGGCCATTTGCGAAATGTGAAAGTGACTTCATCAAGATAGTAAAGGTACAATAGGACTGCCACACGAAGTGGGTTTTTATCGATAAAGGTCTAATAATTAAGGAATATTACAGTTTTAAAGTAGGTCGTCAGTGGATGATGAACAATATAGGCGAAGCAAAGTGGACTTTCATGTGAGGTAAAGATATTGAACGAGGTTGATTTGATAAATTTCCAAAGAATGGCCTAGATGGGTGTGAGCACCTATCATTTGTCACCTAACTAAATGCACCTCCCTTGTTTTCTCAATGCACCAAAGATGGTGTAATCAAAACATTAGGCAGGTGCATTTAATATCGGCCCTTAATTTCCAGCACTGCCCACTAACACAACCATTATGCTGGGCCGGATCCGTACCCCGTACAACTCTAGAACTCGAAGTTCATCTTCGCCGAAGTACTGGAGAAATAAACACAAAGACTAGAAGAGGATAAGATTACAGAACATTCTGGATATTCAACGATTGCTCCAACGACGCACTTATAAACAACAGAACTCTCCAATCCTCTGCGACACAATCTTCAACACAATTCGAATTCAACTTCAAACCGTTGCTCTTCACCAATCAATTTCAAGAAATATTAAAGCAATGGCTGATGGTATTTTCGGATACCCTTTCAGACGTTTCTTCCTGAGCCCTCCCGTCTTCCGTGAATGGTCAGGTTCAACGGCTCTGATGGACTGGCTCGAATCTCCAAATGCCCACATCTTCAAGATCAACGTCCCAGGTGAGTAGTCTCTCCTTTCCATCATTTTTACTCGTAAGTTTTAGATTGTAGAAATTGGAGTTAAGATTTTGATCTTTATTTTAATTCTAACGAATAGGATTCAGCAAAGAGAAAGTAAAGGTGCAGATAGAAGATGGAAACATACTGCGCGTGACAGGAGATGGTGGTAAAGAGGAGGGGAATACAAAAGAAACTGTTTGGCATGTAGCTGAAAGAGGCGCGGGAAAAGGAGAGTTTTCTCGGGAAATTGAATTGCCGGAAAATGTGAAGTTGGATGAAATAAAGGCACATGTGGAAAATGGGGTTCTTACTGTTATTGTACCAAAAGATGCAACCCCCAAAAAGAATAACGTTAGAAATGTCCGTATCACCAGCAAGCTCTAGACTGTCGCCCTTTAAGTAATAAGAACAAGAAGTCAATAATAATCTGTTGTATGAACAGATGGTGTCTGCCGTAATAGTTGATGACTTATGAAAATAAAAATTTGGGATCATATCTTGTCAAATTATGTGATTGGGGGCTCTTGTGAGGTGCTTTTGGGCTGGGTCGAAGTACAAACTGGGCTTACTTAACTCAAATTAAGCCCAATCCAAGGCCTGCATTCTTTTGTTGTGTGCGAAAACATATAATGTAGGACCTAATTAGGAAACAGTACAACAGAAAGGCAGTAATCATCAAATAAAGCCGGCATTCCAGCTAGATCTCAGCGAAAAAACAGCTAATACATTACATGAAATATATGATGCACGGTTGTTTTATAAGTTAGTTGGCAAACTCACACCTTGTCCCCGAAGAGAATTGAGTATATCATTATCTCTAACCAAATTTTTATTTGCTTCCTTCGTTCCCTTTTCCTTAAAGTCCAATTTCATATTTGTTGCTCTTCATTCTCGAAAATGCAATCTAATCATTACTTTGGGTGTCAATTTTTCAACCAATTTTGGTTAACGAGCGCCCATAATTCTATTAGGGATCGGACTGTATCTGTTTGGTGCTGTCATTATGATTATATTGCTGTAAACTTTGATTGTCGTTGTGTAATACTGAATTATTTAGATTGTGATTAACAATGTAGATACGATCATATGAATTCAATTTCATAATAATGTAGCGATTAGTATCATTAGTATATGTATAATATACAACACATTATACACTTCCACATTAAACAATGCCAAATTTCATCTCACCCAGTATTAAAAAATACATATTTTAATTAATATATATATATATATATATATATATATAGATTACACTATGGATTTTCTATTTTGGTTCTTAGCTACGAATCATCAATAATTATTATAAAAAATTAAAATAAATCATTTGTTCAGTAAAAAAAAAGGATAAGTTGTCAAATTTAGTTTAGAATAGTGGTACAATTCAGTTGTGTGTGTGTCTGGAGTGTGGACAGCCTTTGCGTTGATTCTGAAGCGGGGTCCCATGAGAACATGGAGGATCAATTGGTCATAAAAGCAAGATATGGACGGTGATGAAAAAGTTGATGTACTTATCGTTGACTTCATTCATACAATCACAGGTGCATATGATGTGGGTTTTTATTCAATACTTGTGCAAATGGGTAATGTCCACCTCGCATTGTTGGTTCCTTAATCCTTCGGCACCAGTCAGTCCGTCTTATATTTTGTAACGGTGGACGCCCCAATACGGTGCCGCTTTCTGCGTTCGTTTAATTTGGGATTGAGTAGCGATTAAGATAAAAGAAACACATATTATAAGTTAAGTGTGTGTTTCGTTTGCTGTCGGAAGTTTACGGAAAAATTTATGACACACGTTTTAGTTTTTAATTCTTAAACCGATTTTTTCCTTCTATTGAAAGTTTTAAAGGGAAAATATTCGTGCCCCAGTATTCGTAATATTATAATATATATTATTTTAAATTAATTAATTATAATAATAATAGTTAAAATGAGTGAAAAAATTATTTTAAAGGGAAAAGCAAACTTAAAAGAAAATTAATATTTCAAAAAGAGAAGAAAAATAAATAAAAAAATACGTAAGGAATATTGTAAATTATAGGATAAATAAGAAAGACGCAAGGACCGGTGAGGGACCCAGTAGAATAAAAGAGTCGTTAAAGCAGAGAGTGACTGATTGACAAGAAGAAAAGCCAAAAGAGAACATTGTACGCCAACCCACCGCCAATTTTTACCCAACAACCTGATGACACGTCACACCGCCGACGTCTTGTCGGGAACGGTTTTAAATTTTCCCGTGCTCCTAACGAGTACCACTTCCGGTCCTTGTTGTGTAATATTGTAAAGCCCACCAATAGCAGCTTGGCATTTTAATTTAGGCGGCCAAGAGATTTTAATTTAAAGAATTGTATATTTGCTAATGTTATTGTTGTAATTTTTACGAAAGAATGTAAAATTCATCAACAAATTTCTCATAAAATTTATCAAAAATTGAGCACAAACATTTATTAATTGAGAGATTTTTTCAGAAAATATAAAACAAATGTTGCTGTGTGTAATTTATCATGACTTAAAAAAATGTCAAATATTTTAAGCTATTAAAAAAATAAGAAATTTTTTTTTGACCTATATATTTATGTTAAAAATAATCAATTGTGATAATAATAATAATTATCGTACAATTACATTTGTTATATATTATCATAATACTTAATCAATAAAATTTATCACACGCATAAATTTTATTTATGAGTCTCGTTTATTTTTTTGTAATTTATAAATTTACTTTTATGAGAATATAAAATATTGAGTAGAATTATTATAATATTTATATAATGTAATTTATTAATTATTATTATTATTTTTAAATAAAATATATTATTTTATAAATTAGGACGATCTCAAACTTACGCTAAAATTCTTATAAAAAAGAATGGACCAAAAAAAGAAATTTAATTGTGGTAGTTACAAATCTTGGCAAAGTCGACAGAGATTTGGGCATATCTTGAAGCATTCTTAAAAGAAAGACAGCTAAGCAAAGACAAGTTGCGAATTAAAACAATGCACATTGTCCATTAATATTATTGCTCTTTGAAATTGCATATGATTCCATTCATTCAATTCACAGCTTCTCTGCAGCTTTTGATGCCTAATTTAAACACAATCAACGTTTGGAGGAGATTTGGTGGAGAGAGAGAGAGAGAGAGAGAGAGAGAGAGAGAGAGAGAGAGAGAGAGATTTAGTTTTGTTTAACCCTTAAATTTTAATAATTGATTTTCACACTTAATACAATATTTATTAATAAAAAAATTAACATTGATTATCAATATTTATGTTTAATTAGTCAGTAATTTTATTTTTAATAAATATAAATTAAAAATTAAAACGCATGAATGAAATTAAAAATTTAAATGTTTAATTTTGAAACGTACTACTTAAATATAAAATATATGAATTATAAATTATAATTTTTATATTTTAAGTATTAAATATTTTGAAATCTTATTTATATGTAATTATATTTGCATAATGAATGAGCAGAGCGAAGCCACGATACACATTCATGTATTGTAACATTAATTCCCAAGTTTAATCTTCTTTTAAAAGTTTGACGTTACTTGATAAACCTTTAAAATTGGACAACTCCAAAAAGACGGGTCCATTCCTAACCTTCTCTGTCGTCCTTTATAAATTACCTTCTCAGATTACTCCTTTAACCCCCAAAGAATAAGGCCGAGTGGACTCCCTTAATCAACACGTCAGAACAATGTGTCAATTCCATGACACAACACAGTCCCTAGATCAGAAATGAACAGAAACTAGCCAACTCAAGTGAAGCTTCATTTCTTCTATAGCCTGCCTTTGTTTTAATACAGACAACAACATTAGAGCTCTCTCTCTCTCTCTCTCTCTCTCTCTCTTCCCAAATTCTGAACCAACCAGAGGCCAGAACATATGAATTCTTTCTCTCTTTGTCTCTCCTTTCTTTCTCCCTGGGAATTCAAGAATTTTTGAAAACAATACGACCAACGAGATAAAGGTTTCATTTTTTTTTTTAACCCAACAGAGAAGAGTTAAAAAAATGAAACCTTTATCGCCATTGGCGTTTACAATCTTTGGCATATTGACTGTAACTTTCTTGTCAAGTGTAGTCTCAGATCTGGCATCAGACAGAGCGGCTTTACTCACTCTGCGTTCTGCTATCGGCGGCCGCACTCTGCTCTGGAACCTTTCAGACAGTCCATGCAAATGGGTTGGTGTTTATTGTACGCAAGAACGAGTCACGTATTTAAGATTTCCAGGCATGGGCTTGTCTGGCCAGCTTCCCATCGCCATTGGCAATCTCACGGAGCTTCAGACTTTGTCGCTCCGTTTCAACGCTCTCTCTGGCCCTATCCCGCCTGATTTCGCGAAGCTTACTAATCTTCGCAACATGTACTTACAGGGGAACAAGTTTACTGGTGAAATTCCAGGATTTTTGTTCACTTTAGGAAACTTGATTCGCCTGAACTTGGCAAACAATAATTTTTCTGGTACGATCTCGTCTAATTTCAATAACTTGACAAGATTAGGGACTCTTTATTTGCAAGAAAATCACTTCACTGGGTCTATTCCAGACCTGAGTGTGCCACCACTTGAACAATTTAATGTTTCGTTAAACATGTTAAATGGTTCGATTCCAAAACGGTTTTCTGGTATGCCTAAAAGTTCTTTTGATGGAAATTCACTTTGTGGGAAACCTTTAGTACCTTGCAATGGTACTGACAGTGGGGATAAATTGTCCGCCGGAGCAATTGCTGGGATTGTCATGGGATCCGTGATTGGATTTTTGATCATTTTAGTTTTATTAATCTGTCTGTGTAGAAGGAAGAGTGAGAAGGAAACAAGTTCAAAAGACATTGCCCCGCCAACCGTAAAGCAATCTGAGATTGAAATTCCGCGCGAAAAGGCGAGAGGAGATAGTGAGAATACAAGTTCTAGTTTTTCTGGTGCAGTGAAAGGTGAAGCTAAGAGTAGTGGGGCAAAAAGTTTGGTGTTTTTCGGGAAGGGAGAGAGGGTGTTTGATTTAGAAGATTTGTTAAGGGCATCGGCAGAAGTTTTGGGCAAGGGTACATTTGGGACAGCTTATAAGGCCACTTTAGAAATGGGAATCGTGGTGGCTGTGAAGAGATTGAAGGATGTTACGGTCTCGGAGAAGGAATTTAGAGAGAAGATGGAGGTGGTGGGAGCCATGAATCATGAGAATTTGGTCCCATTAAGGGCTTATTATTTCAGCAGAGATGAAAAGCTTCTTGTTTATGATTACATGCCCATGGGAAGCTTATCTGCACTTTTGCATGGTGAGAAACTTCATCTCTTTGTTTTCATTTTTTCACATTATGTTTTGCCTTTTGGTTTGTTGTCATGATTGCTGGTTCTTTCTTTTCTGGATATGTTGATAGCTGGAGGTTTGTTATGTTTGCATTGTGTTATATTTCTGGAGTAAAATCTAATTGTCTGTTAGGTAATAGTATTATTATTTGATATGGGCTTGCCGATGTATGGTTGTTCACAAATGCTCTACCTAATTAATTTTTCCTGTTGTTATAATTAGTATTGTTGAATTGCTTTAATGGGCTGCTATATAAATCTGCCAACAGCATGGAGTATTTCATGGCTTTCCAATGAGGTTCTGAAACTTATTAAGATTTTGATTTTGGTGGCGATTGCCAGAAAAATATAGAAGATTACGACAACAGTTAACTTTTATGTATTTTTGTGACCAGAAAATGAAGTATCAATTTCCTTGTTATGTGTGGCAGTAATTTGCCATGACTATTAAGAAAATTTTTATGAGATCTCTGGCGTGGAAGTATGTCTTTGTCATTTGTCATTTGTCATTTGTCACTGCTTGCTGCGCATTTGAGACCAAAGGAAAGCTTAACCTTAAAATTCAACCATATAAATTGTAAATTTTATAATCTGAGATCAACTAGGGACTACTTTTGGATGAGCCTACCCGATGTAAGATCCTAATTTGATTCCCACCTAATAAAATTTTATCCGTCATTTTAGTTGCATTTTCCATTTTTCTAGTCTGCCCTTAATTGCTCTTTACAGTATAAGTTGCTATCAGAACCCAATTTCAATACATATATGTTTGCACCTATCTCTTTTAGCTTCTAGGGGGATTTTAATCAAGGGTCATATCAGTAATATTTAGAAAACAGATTGAGACTTTGCTGTGGTCAAGAGTTTCACTGTTTTTATTGCTTTTAGTGTTCTATATTTTGTTCTATGGAGTCTAATGTAAGGTTCCTATTCTTGAACTGAAATACTTCAAATTTGTTGACTGTCAAAAACCTTCTGGAAGTCTTCTGTGGAAATCAGTTTTGTCTTCGTACATGACCGTGGAATGGGTCATATCTCTTAGTGGCTGTAACATTTGAAACAAAGGTCCAATATCCTCTGACTCTCTGTTGACAAAATTTTTTTGATATCTATCTTTTAACTACAGGAAACAGAGGAGGTGGTAGGACTCCACTAAATTGGGAAACCAGGTCTGGCATTGCTCTTGGAGCTGCACGAGCAATTTCTTACCTCCATTCTCATGGTCCTGCAAACTCCCATGGAAACATCAAGTCATCAAATATCCTTCTATCTAAATCCTATGAAGCCCATGTTTCTGATTTTGGCCTTGCTCATCTTGCAAGTCCCTCTGCCACTCCGAACAGAATTGATGGCTATCGTGCCCCAGAGGTAACAGATGCTCGCAAGGTATCCCAAAAAGCAGATATCTACAGCTTTGGCGTATTGCTCTTGGAATTGCTTACTGGGAAAGCTCCTACGCAAGCCTTGTTAAACGAGGAAGGAGTGGACCTCCCAAGATGGGTCCAATCTGTGGTTAGAGAGGAATGGACCGCTGAGGTGTTTGACCTCGAGCTTCTCAGATACCAGAATGTTGAGGAGGAGATGGTTCAGCTCTTACAGCTCGCCATAAATTGTACTGCTCAGTATCCCGACAATCGCCCTTCAATGGCAGAGGTGGCGGGCCAAATTGAGGAAATCTGCCGATCTAGCTTACAACATGGTCAAGTCCTCGATTTGGGAAATGGGTCTTCCCGGTAGGTTTATTGAGTTGATTCTGGCGTACCACCATCTTCAGTAATGCACTGAAGAAGATCAGCAATCTTTCATTTGTTCTCTCATTTTTATCATACTTAGTCTAGCACTTTAATTGTTTATTAATTCTTGGGTTCACCCTCTTCAAAAACCTGCGCTCGTGAACTTTTGTTTCTTTTTATTCTTTTTCATAGCAGCGTGTTTCTTGTCCCCTGTCATTTTACTTTATATGTTGTATGCCACAGGGGGATCTCAATGTAATTTTACATTTTATACTTACTGTATGAAATGTGTACAACTGGCCAATTTGTTTTTCTTGATATATCTCCCTTTATATTTTTTACCCTACACTGTTGCTTTTATTGTTGCTGCAACTTTAATGTGCTGATTTGTGAGAATTGAATTGATTCTTAATCACTGCTTTCGTTCTTTCTTTGTTTTTTTTTTCCATTAAATTTACATTGACATGATATCTTTTGTATGCCATTATACCAACATTTTTGACATGGAAGGGGAAGGTGGTGGGTCAATTTCGACGTATTATTATCAAGTTCTTTTGCCTTTTGCTGGTTGAAGATGGTGAATGACTTGACATCTTATTCTTTCCCATTGTCATAAACTTGACCAGAATATCTAGTCTACATCCTGTTAAACAAGTTTTCTGCGACGAATTTGATTGCCGAATCTCTCTTTCTCAATTTGAAAGACATTCAATTCCAAGAATGGCTTCTTGTTGTTGAACTTTGTGTGCAGGCTAACAATCTCTATTCATTTTCCTAGTCAGTGTCAGCTTTCCATGTATTTTTCTGTTTAATTTCGATTGCTTCATTTTTCTAATTTCCCCGATTACAGAACTGAACTTGAAAAGGACTGCTGCCCTATCTTTAGCACATGCATATTTTGGTTCTCGAAGTTCTGCATTTTCCTTTAAAAGCTGAGAATGCATGCATGCTTGCCTTTACTTTTCAACCTTTCCTTTAATATTTTCCCAGAACAATTCCTTCTTTTTTTTTTTCTCCATTTTTCTCATAAGCAGCAGAACTCCAATGATTTCTTTATTATTTCATATCTTTTCTTTTGAGTTAGAATATTAGACCAAGTACCTGCTGTCTATATGAAGTTTCTGTTGGATGGTCAGATCCAAAAGCACTTAACTACATCTTGGACTTTTGGCTTTGGCTTCGGAAGCAACTTTGATTTGTTGAAACTGAGTTGTAATTTAAGTTGCTTTACATAGAATATTTGTGTTATAGCTTTTGCTTCTGATGCAAATTTCATAAATTAATGTGGTTGAAAGAGAGTTTTTAAGTTGGTTTCATAAATACAGTTTTGCCTTTTGGTATTACAGCAGAATTAAAGTTAATAAATTATAATATTGTAAGGTAATATATCAATTTTTGGTTTAAGTTGTGAACCACAAAGAGAGGTGGCTCCTCTACTGCATTGTAAATTGTAGCCATGATTAATCATGTCAACTAACAATGGATAAATAAATGCTTATAAAATTTCTAACTTACTAACAAACTAATTATATTGCTAATTATTAATTACAGTTCACCTAGCACTTGTTATGATAATGATTTTATTTTATTAAAAAGTTGATAATATTAATTTGTTGGGTGGTGAGACATAACTATGGACATGCCTGCAACATACGGGGACAGACACAGTGGTCTTTGTTTAATAATGCCAAGCACTAACAAACGTGCCATCACTAAATTGCATAGAAAAATATGGCAAATCCATACTTTCTGCATTTTAGTTTATATTACCAAATTAAAATGGGACATACTTTCATAGTTTATGATATTTTTTCTGCGAGACTTAGAATACCTTTGGAATTAAGGTGATTTAGTGAAGCAAAATTATTAAAGCTCAAATATATGCGCATTCCTGCCTCATGCCAATAAATTACTTCTGGCGGCACAATTTTCTGCTATTTGATGCAGACTTTACAGTTATATCCAGGTTAAGGAGGGGTAGTAGTCTCCATTCCAGGCTGGCAGATGTGAGTGTTTCTTGCCTTCACATTTCTGCTCTCTTATTATAGATGGTTCTAATTCAAGGGCAAATGGCGCAGCCCTTCATACCATCATCTTCAACCTTTGTGAACTTCCAACGCTGTCATCAGAACATTCTCCATCTCCAAGAATTCAATTAAGATTTTGTTTCCAGCTAAGACAGCTTAATGAGCATTCTTTATTTGGTAAGAAGAAATATGTCTGGTGCAATATTATTTTAGCTTTATTTGGACCTACTGCTTGTCAATTAAACAGCTAACCAACCAAAATGCAGCTAAGCAGAACCTTGGCCGTCTTTCATGTTCAAGTTGTAGAAAAGAAAAATGAAAATAGCAATACCAACAACTGTTTTTCAAGACTCAGTTAACTGGAAAGTCATTATGTATCATGTTGTTTAACGCCTATTGGACCAAATGGAAACATCAGCAAGATCAGAATTGAGTAAAGCAACATCTGGAATTAGCTCAGTTTTCAACAGGATGTTGATCACAATTACACATTGCTCGGCATTTGGTTCCAATGTTCTCAAATGCGTGAATAGCTGGAGCTTAATTATTGTGTAATATACAACCAAATAAATAACGGGGATTGTATCTAGACAGACAAAATGCAGAAGGAAATAAATATAACACATGAAAGATTTGCCTTGATTCTTCCAGCTCTGCACAACAACTCTTGGAGCTCAATAAAACAAATAGGCACCAGGAAGGTTTTTGTCACCTGTTCTACCTCAAGGTTTTGGATCCACACATTGATCACTCTTCAAGAAATTAGAAGTTGGGACAACATCAAAGCTTGTTCATTTGGCAATTTTAGAGTGCTTGATAAGCCAATCAATGACAGCATCTATGTTTATGGTATCCTTGCACGATATCATATAGCAGCACACCTCTCTATCAGTTACTGATTCAAGGCCTCTGAAAACACCAAACAGAAAGCAAAAAGATTCTACTAAATTAGTAACAAAAGTAGCTATTAAGATAACTCATCGATGAAATGCCTGATACAGCTTCTTGTAGAGTGTCCAAACTTACAGCTGATCCACTAAAGCTTGTTTGGAAAGAGCTTCCGACTTATCGATTTTGTTGCCAAGAACAAGCAAAGATATTCCACTCAAGGAAGGTTTCATCAGAAGGTCATGCAACTCACTTCGAGCTATGGGAACACTGTCTCTGTCAGCAGCATCTACTACATATCTGTCTTTCCATCCATCAAAAAGAGGCACAATATGTTGAATCTTTATGATACCAAAGTAATGAGACATAAGGGGCTGTCTAGCCCGCCTGACTACAATGTAAAACATCATTCACAAGTGCTCCCACTTGTTAGATGAATACAAGAGAATTATAAAATCTTTTGTTCCTAAAAAAATGCGAACTCAAAACACTTCTAGTAAGATTCTATTTCTATTTTAGTTAAAAAAAAGATTCTAATTCTATTTTACCACATCTTTCTTCTTTTAACATCAATTTTCCATTGTTTTGAAAAAGCACATAGACAATCAAAAGGTTCAGTAAAAACTGTACAAAGAGGTGCAATTTAATGATTGCAATGACACTATTCCTTCTTTATGCCAAGTATGATCATATACTTATATTACCTCTGCGAGATGAATATAAAAATAAATGCATCCAAAAATAATTAAGAGATTTAAAAAGAAAACAAATACTCCATTTTGCAGAATTATAAGTTTACTTTCAGAGAAGCACATTTAGTTGTGTTCCAAAATCAGTTGTGGGTGCATTCATATGGAATACAATATTTTGTATCACTATCAAATAAATGACTAATTTTAACTGAATTTTTGGTTTCGTTAACATGGAATCAAGAGTAAGATTTGTGGCACTACTATAGCTCTATAAGAAATTAAAAGAACTGCCATGATTATTCACAAACATGATACATCTATATAATGTCAGTAAAGGACCTCATTCCAACTTTATCTTTTAAACATGAGTTAGTGTGCTCTTAAGGAGAATATAAATGTATCAAACGTATTATATTGTCAACGTTTTCAGTCTGATATCTATCCTCAGAACAAGAAAATTGTACACATATGTAAAAGAGTTGCTCAATGCTGGAAAACCAAGGCATTAAAATCATTACACAAAAAGCAATGAGTTAAATGGTTTATGAGAAGTAATTAAACGACAGAGAGGTATTACAGGATTGCAGAAACTCCACGACAATAACGCTCCCACATAGTACGAAACCTCCGTTGCCCTCCAAGGTCCCAAAGCTTTATTGTAACATTTCCCTTCGTAACTTTACGCATATTGAAACCAACCTGATTTTCAAAATATGAAGAATCCATTAAAGACATCTTATTATCATAAAATGCTATATTTTAAATTTTTTCAAGTAAAAGATACCTACAGTTGGAATCCTGTCCTCACTATAACCTCCTGTCTGGTAAAATCAAAGGAATTATGTTAAGAGAGAAAAGCATTCGCATATACTACTAACTAGATCAGAAAGTCATTGCAGAGAATTCATTCACTCACAGCAATTGCATTAACAAGAGATGTCTTTCCTGCATTTTGAAGGCCTATGAGAGAGAGTTCCATTTCCTGTTTAAAGAATAGGCTGAAATGCAGACACAGTCAGAAACAGAAAAGGGAAAATAGAATGGTGATCATTCTCGTAGTACAAAATTAAACCGAATCAATTGAATGTGGACAGATGTAATGATGAAAAGAAGCTAATGAGGGCTAAAGCCTTTCCTGTATGGGCATTATGGAAAGAAGGACAACTGGACGTAGATATTGGATAAAATTACCATAACAAAATCATCTCAAGGAACGAGCATATATTTTCCAACGGAGACAAGGCAGTAATATACAAGAATGATTACAATATTAAATTAATGAGATATGCTTACAGCTTGAAAACTATCACCACTGAATTTGTGCAAGGGAAAACTAACTGAATTGCCAAGCAATTCAGAGAGATTTAAAAAACTATCTGGAATGCTTATAAATTATAAAGTAGTGCGGGAACAACAAAAACATGCTTACTCAATATAAGAATGACAAGAAGGTAGCAGACAAGCACCCACAAAAGACAAGTATAATAACTAGAATGGTTCCAAATTTCATGAACTTCCAAAACTTAATCCAGTTGGAGTTGAAATGAATTTACAAGTTATAATTAAATTCAAGTTATTGGATTTGTAATTTCAACATATATTCAAGAATAATGTTCATGACAAATGTGCTTCTTTAAGTGATCAGTATTAATCTAAAACCTAAAATTAAATCATTGGCAACATGGAAAATTGAAAGGAATGTATTTTGAGTAATATAACTTATGTAACAACACAATATGATAACTAAAAGCAATAGTAATTGCCAAGTATGCTTGGGTAATTAATCCTAGAAGCTCCAGTCACTATGTAGCCCCACATACATCTTTCCGTTAGCATTCTGAAACATTCAATTTGAATTTTCTGAAGCAAATATGACCAAATTCCAAATGCAAAACTCCAAATCTGATATTGTATTAAAATTCTGAACTTTTTCTTGTATTGCCATATATTTGTCCAAGGCCTAACAGTACTCCGAAGGCATAACATAAATCTAAAATACTTGTAATCTCTCTTGCGGCCACCCCATCCCCATTACCAAAACAAAAGACAGACCACGGCGAGCAATGAATTAAAACCATGAAATAAAAACAAAACCCAAATTAGTTGATGCATACGAATTCGGAGAACAATTAAACAGGACAAAAAAAGTTACCTCCGGAGCCAATTGAGAATAGAATCCAGAAAACCCATTTCGGAAAAATGATAAAGAGAGTGAATTTGGGGTTACAAGCCGATGGATGTCCGCTTTGAGAAGGAAAAGGAAACGGCGAAATGAGGGAAAGTAGCAAAGGGAAAAAGGAAACTGAAACTCTGGCTTTTAAGCTGATGTCTTCCCTCATTTTGTTTCCATAACAACTACTGTCTCAACCGGTAAAACGTGGGTAAAGACAAGCAGATTGCGGTGTATTTTTCAAGCTCTGTCGTTGCTTCTCTTCTTGTCCTGTACACTCACTGTGTACCTAGAATTATGTTAAGTCCGTCAATGATTTTTTTAATTAAAAGAAAATTTGATTAATTAATTAATTTATTGACAAACAAGAAAATAAAATTTCCAACTAATTAATTAATTAATTTAATAATAAAATTTTAAAAATAGGCTTTCTAATAAATAACTTCTGGCACAACAAAAAAAATTTTAAAATTTTGTTTGCTTATATATTATGATTAATTAATTTTAAAATAAATTTGTGGTATATAATTTGATTAGATAATTTTATTAATGACCTGATGGTCCTATTTTTTGCTTTAATTTTTTAGAATTTAATAATAAATAATATAAATAAAAAATAAAATATAATTACATTTTATTTTAATTTAATAGTTTATAATATTGCTAAATGTTAGCATAAAACAAGCAACTAAAATTCAAAATTAAAAAATTGATATAAAGCAGCAGTAATTTTCTTAATTTTGAAACAATAAATGAAAACAATATAATTATTCATTATTTTTCTAGAAACAACTATATATTATGAGATGAAATTATTCTAAGAAATGATAAACTGTCAATTTATCATTTTCTTTAAGTTAGAAACGAAGAGAAAATCTTAAGTAGTTCTTTTTTTTTCGCAAATTTAAATGAATTTAAAATTTAAATTTAGATAATATGTTTATTTTTCTTTATCTTATGTATAATAAAAGCTCTTTGAGTCTCTTTGTTTGTTTTTAAGTTTTTTTAAACTTTTTTTCTTATTTTTTTAAACATCTCTTTTCAAGTTTTCTTAAATCTCTCAACTATGCATTTTATGTTCTTTTCGGCATCTTTATTTTTTAGATTCTTTAAAGCTTTTTTTAAAAAGATTTTTATTAAACTTCACTAATTTTTATTACAAACTCTTTGATTATATCTTAGTTTTAGGCTTTTTAAGCATATCTTACTTATATATGTGTGTGTGTCTGTGCATGTGCACATGTAGACGTACGAATGAATTTATATATATAAAATAACATTATTCAACTATTTTTGTTTACTTATTAACATAATAAATAATAAAAAATAAAAAATAATGAAAAAAAATTATGTATATAATTTTTTTATTTTATGTATATAAAATTTAATTAATATTTTGCATATTAATAATAAATTCACAAAAAAAAAAATTCTTATCAAATATTGAAACAATAAATTAGAATAATACAAGAGTAATATATACTATCTTTCATAAGACTAAACTATAAAATAAGATAAAATTCATTCTTTATAACAAAAAATTAAATTAAAGGCTAGTTTGGCTCGCAAAATTTAGACTCTTAAAGGCTTAGGGGTTGAACCAGTATAAAATTGATGTGAGGCCTAGCCCTCACAAGCAAACTCGTGAATTTAAATTAAAATTTTAAAAAATAAATTAAAAATATATATTTAAAAAAAATTCACAAATCGATTTATGACATACTTTTATTTTTAAACTCAGCCTAGGTCCGCAATGGGTTGGACCGGGCTGTGCTTTCATTGCCCATTTGTTTGACACCTCTACTTTAAATATTCTTAAACCTTGGGCTTATAAATAAAAACTTATTTATTTCTAAAAGATTAAATATCATCCTATGAACT
Source organism: Swietenia macrophylla (assembly GCA_032401905.1). Lineage (NCBI taxonomy): Eukaryota > Viridiplantae > Streptophyta > Magnoliopsida > Sapindales > Meliaceae > Swietenia > Swietenia macrophylla. The sequence continues at coordinate 1,473,855 of CP135577.1, forward strand.
ATTGCTTTATTATTTTTTAAATATTCCTCTTAATTTTATCTTATATTTATATTTAAAAAAATTATTTTTACATGCTCTGGACATGAATAGTATTTATCCATTAGTCAAGAACATAATCATTTTAAGAAATATAAGATGATAATATGCATCTATTGTGAGAATACGGATATGTTCACGGTGCATCATAACTATAGCTATAACATAATTTATATTTGCTATTATGAAAATCACATAACATAAGTATGCGTTATTGTAAACAAGTAGTAAAGTGATGAATATCTTTTTTGTAAGAAATATTTTCTAATATTTTTAATGTGATCGGATAATTTAAATAGCAAATGTATTTACTAACTAATTATAATTAAAATTAAACAAAACAAAGTTTGAAGTTGTGACCCAATAAAGAGAATTTTAAAATATTTGATTTTATCTAAATTAATCTGAATTTAGTCTATCTATTCTTATTAATTGAAACTAAATCTATAGTTGATAATTAAGAATTTTAAAAAAAAATTATTAACTTTTTTTTTAAAGTTATAATAAAAATATATTCAATTTATCAATTCATTATAATTTTATGTGAATTAGAATAAAAAATTTATTAAGTCTATATATTCAACGCATTGATTATCTTCAGTATACAAGTATATTTTTATCTTATATAGACCTAATGTTATTTCTCATAATATCACAAGCAAAAATATCGTTTATTGGGGCAACAATATGTAATCAAAACATTTAAATGTTTAGCTAATTACATAGAATTATTAAAAATTAATGAAGATAGCTTAATCAAATAATAAAATCCCAATTAACTCACGTAAATAAACAACAATCTTTTATAGTTTTGTTCCATTGTAACATTATAATAAAAAACTTAGTTTATAATATAAAAAAAAAAGAATTCAACATATCAAATAAAGAGAGTTAAAAAAAGAAGAATAAAACTCAGAAGCGATAGATTGAAAGCCTTGACATTTTCTTCTACTTGGTTTTTCTTCGTTTTTCTTTGTTCAATCATATTCTTTCACCCCCAAAGTCTCCTTTCTCGAATGACATAACTTTTCTCTTTTAAAGTGATTAAAATTAAAAAGAACTGTCAAAATCTTCTTATCGAGCACTGTAGTCCTGGTTTTTGCCATTGCTGCGCCAAACCCTAACAGGCTGGGGGCCATAACCTTGCTTCTAGGGCTACATCCACAAAACTACTACCTTGTGCATTTTTCTCTTGTTTAAGGCCACGACTTTATGTCTTGAAGTTACGGCTTTAAACCTACTGTCTGTTCTCTTATATTTTATTATTTTTAAAGTTGAAATATTATCATTCCAATGTTTCTTCAGCATTAAATTATTTTCATCTTTTTATGGCATTTTATCATATACTTCTATGAAAAAAAAAGATATGAGAAAAAATTTAAAGTTCTCCTAAATTATATTATTCAATAATGAATTAAAATACAAAAAGAAAACTTAAAGTATATGAAGATGTTCTGGTCAGAAAAATATCCCAAAAAATCAGCAACTAATTAAAAGATAATCAAAATCAAAGTAGAATGATAAAAAATCATGATTTTATTTCTTAAAGTTTAAATTTGACTAATTAATTCATAATTGCTTTCAAATCTCTTAGATGTCAAGTAATCTGAGAGTGACTGATTTTTCAATACTTCTCCTGAAGCTGGATTATATACATTAAACAATTCCAGCTTATATATCATCTTCTCAAATAGAGGCCTAGGTAATCTTTTAGTTAGAATGTATGTTGTCTACTAAGCTAAAGGTATGTGAGGAATGTAAACGATTCCATTTTTAATCTTTTTTTTAATAAAGTGTTTATTAACTTCAACATGTTTAGTACGATTATGATGCACATGGTTGTGAGCTATATTGATGGCTGTTTTGTTGTCATAGTACAACTTTATGGTACTTTTTGTTATGATTTCAAGTTCTTCTAGGAGTAACTTTAACTAAATTAATTCGCTTACTCTATTTGCCAAAGATCTAAACTCAGCCACAACATTTTGTTTTTTTAAAGTTTTTCTGGGAATAACATTTTACTTTTTGCTTCTTTAAGTTACTAAGTTTCCCCAAACATTCGAATAGTATCCAGATGTAAACCTTTTATCAACAATTGAACTAGCCCAATCCACATCAATATAGGCTTCAATCTTATGAGATTCTCTTTTTTTTTTTTTTTTTAAATAATCCTTTCCCTGCACTTTTTTTAGATACTTTAAAATTCGAATGACTGCATCTAAATGTTTTTTATAGGGAGCATGCATAAAATGACTTTTCTTGCTAATTGCGAAAGTTATAGCCGATCTTATGTGAGCTAAATAAATAAGTTTTTTCATAAGTCACTGATATCTACCCTTGTCCATAAGTGTGCTTGTATTTCGATCTTCAAGTTTAACATTCGAATCAGTTGGGCTATCGACAAACTTATACCCAAGTAATCCAATCTTCTTTAATGGATTTAGAACATATTTTATTTGTGATACAAAAATGCTAGATCTATTTTGCATTATTTCCATGCCCAAGAAATATCTTAGTGAACCAAGATCTTTGATTTTTAATTCATCAATTAGCCTTCTTTTTAAAAAATTTATTTATGAAATATTATCACTAGTTAAGATAATAGCATCAATGTATACAATTAGTATAGTTGACTTACCACTTTCATGTTTATAAAATAGTATGTAATCAATATGAGCTTGATTATACATTTGTTGATGAATAATTTTGGTGAGTCTTTTAAACCAAGCTCTTGGTGACTATTTAAGGTCATAGAGAGCTTTTTTAACTTACACACCTGTTGTATTTTTTTTTTGTACTCCTAAAATCTGGAGGAATTTTTATGTAGATTTCTTCAGATAAGTCTCCATTGAAAAAAGCGTTCTTAATATCAAGTTATTAGAGTGGTCAATCTAAAATCACTACTAGAGAGAAAATGACACAAATTGTATTGAGCTTGGCTACAAGGGCAAATTTCTCTTGATAATCTATCCTATAAGTCTGAGTAAATTCCTTTGCAATTAAATGTGCTTTGTACCTCTCAATAAACCCATTTAATTTATACTTCACTGTATATACCCATTTGCAGTCAACATGAGTAGTATTTTTAGGTTTTTTCACAATTTTTAAAGTCTCATTTTTCTCTAGAGCTTGAATCTCTTCTTTTATTGCCTCTTTCCATTTACTTTGTTGCAAGGTTTCTTCAATAGTCTTGAAAATTTTGATATTGTCTAGATTGAATACAAATGCTTTCATCGAAGAGGATAAATGGTCATATGTTACAAATTGAGTTATAAGATGTTAAGTGTATGAACGAACACCTTTTCTTAAAGCAATAAGTAGATCATCTATATCATTCAAAGAAAAAGAGACAAGTGAATTACCTAAGTCTAAATTAGATTCATGACAAGTCTCAAGAATAGAAGGAGTTTCTACTACTTATTGATTCTTCCGACGAGAATAAACATAAAGTTCATTATTTAGTTGAGATTGTTGTTACTGGGCATCTAGATCAAAGACCTTGGTTTTATTTTTCTCATTAAGTTCTTGAATATTCAGCAAATTAAGATTTTCAATATGTGTAGGTTTAAGTTCTAAGATGGGTAAGATTGGCAAAGTGGGCAAGGGTAAAGTTGGAAAAATGGGTAAAGTAGGGTTGAGAATTTCAGATGAAAAATGCCAGAAATTTCCTTTACTATTTATCTCCCCTTAAAGAAAATTTAAGGCAAAAATGGGAGTGTTGTCAAAAAAGGTAACAACCATGGACATAATTAATTTTTTTTATTAGAAATAATATTTGTACCCTTTTTAATTGTCAGCATATCCAATAAATATACATTTAAAAGATTTTGGGTCAAGTTTATTTCTATTTGGTTCATGATTATTGATAAATGTTGTACACCCACAAATTTTTAAGGGTAAATTACTAATCGTTAGATTTTGAAAAAAAAAGAATTTGAGACAACTTTTATTAATGTTTGAAATTGGAGGACATTTGAGAATATTCTATTTATAAATTAACAGTTAGTAAGGACATCTCCCCAAAAAATACTTAAGAGTGTGGAGTGTTGGTGGTAAGCATGATAGATTTAGTAACTTCTAGAAGATGTTTGTTTTTTCTTTTAGCAATGCCATTTTGCTATGGTATGTTAGGGCAAGAACTTTGATGAACAATTCTATTTTTATTAAGATAATATCCTAAAATTTGGTTAAAATACTCTTTACTATTATCAATGTGTAAAATTTGAATATTAATGGAGTATTAATTTTTAACCATGTTATGAAAAATTCTATAAGTTTGTTCAGCATTAAATTTGTCTTTTAGTAAGTAAAGCCAACACACATGACTTTGATCAACAATAAAAGATATAAACTAACATTTTAAGTAAAGATTGTGAGATCGTAAGAGTCTCTAAATATTACTGTGAACAATTATAAAAAGTTTAGTAATTTTATAAGATTTTGGTTTAAACACAGATCTTTAGTGTTTAGCTAATTGATATATTTCACATTGAAAAATATCATTATTCTTAAACAAGAAAGGAAATAAATGTTTTAGATAAGGAAAATTAGGATACCTTAACCTAAAATGCCACAACATTATTAGATTTTATCTTGAATAAGATTCCTAACTAACAGTGTGAACTTATTTTATCTCATCGATATCTTTATTGAAGTAATATAGTTCCTCATACTTACTAGCACTGTCAATCCTCTTTCTCGAACTCTGGTCCTAAAATTCACAATGACATTGTGAAAAAAATTACCCTACAATTACTGTCTTTAGAAATTTTACTCAAAAATAGTAAAGTACATGATAAATTTGGAACATGCAAAACAAATTTAAGAACAACGGTAGAATTAATTTAAAAGTTCTAATTTCAGCTACCAGAGACAATAATCCATTAGCAATTTGATTTCTAATATGACCATGATTCGGAACATATGAGGAAAATACATGAGCACAATCTATCATATGATTTGATGCCTTAGAGTCTATAATTCAAGACTTTTTATATTTTCTACAATTTAAGGCTGAGACGAAATTACCTTTTTGAACAATTTAAGAAATGCTGGTTACTTTATCTGGGGTGAACAACTTGTAAAGGCGTTCAAGTTATTCTTTATTGAGATTAATACCACCCATGTTTTCCTTATGTTTTTATTCTGGAAGTTCAGCATTGGATTGGTAGGCACGAGTATCTTTTTGAAACTGCTCAGGTTATTTTTGGTGGTTACAGTTGTTTTGATTTGAATGTTTCCTTTATAATTTCCAACATGTTGCTTTAGTATGGTTGGTCATTTTGATAGAAATCACACTAAAGATTCCCTTTTCGAGCACGCCTAGGATCATTAGGATAGTCACCTTTATGGTTCTGCTCATAGCCTTAAGAGACAAGAGCAAAGGCTTTTGTTTGGATTGATCTTTTAGTGTCACCGAGCATATTCTTGTGCTTTCACTCCTCTCTTTAAACTTCAGCAAATACCTCTTGAATTTGATGTAAAAGTTGGGTTCTAATCATTCTACCACGAACTTCATCCAGTTCTTTATTCAACCTTGCAAGGAAATCATAAGTATGTGTTTTTTCTACAAATTTTACTTACTTTCCTGAACATTCAATACACCAATCATTGGCTTTAAATAAGTCCAGCTTTTGCCATATCCTGCTAAGAGCTGTATAATACTTTGTGACATGCAAGCTTCTTTGTTGGAGATCCCTAGCATGATCTCTTAATTCACACAATTGTGTTGAATTCTTTAGGTCAGAATAAGCCAATTTCACCTTATCCCAAATGACTTTGGTCGTGGAATATATAATATAGAATAACCCTATATGTTCTTCCATAAAATTGATGAGCCATGACATTACTAAGGCATTATAGGTGTCCCACATTACGTAGGTAGGATCGGTCGAATCTAGTTTCTTCATAGAGCTATTAAGATATACAATTTTTCCTCTCCCTTTTGTAACCATCTGGACAACTTTTAATCATTGGAAGAAATTTTTTCCATTTAGTTTATATGAGGTGATTTGAAGAGATGAGTTATCAAAAGAGGCAATGTGATTAATTGTAAAGTTTAGTGCAGAGGAAGATTCAACATAGCCTTCTTTCTTTTCATTCTTGCTTAACCTAGTGAGGTCCTGTTTATAACTATCGGCCATGGCATTTTCCTTTTAACAATATCCCATCTTTGATAATATGTGAAAAAAATATATTGGACAAAACTTAAAATTCTCCTAAACTATATTATTCAATCATGAATTAAAATACAGAGAGAAGGCCTAGAATATATAAAGATATTTTGGTCAGAATAATATCCCAACAAATTAGCAATTAATTAGGAGAGAATCAAAATCAAAATAGAATGATAAAAAAACTTGATTTTATTTTCTAAAATTTAAATTTGATTAATCAATTCATAACTGCTCTCAAATCTCATGGATGCCAAGTAATCTAAGAGTAGCTAATTTTTTAATAATTTTCTTTGAGATTTGTGAAATTTTTATTTTAGTGAAAAAGTACATTTACCTCACATTTGACCTAATCAAAAAATAAATATACTCATAATTTATTTATTCTTCATAAATAAAATTTTAATTTACTTATTCTTATCTAATTTTTAAGATTTTTTATGTGTACTTTTTAAAACAAATAAAATAATATTTTATTAAAAAATCTTAATTATATATATACATACGTATATACTGTTAATTCTTTAATAAATTAATTTTGAATTACTTACTATTTTTTATAATATTCATAATATATATTAAAAAAATGCTATATTATATAAACATTCAAATGGTGTTAATTAATAATAATATTAAAATTATTTTAATTTTTATTATTTAAAATATTTTTAAACCAAAATAAATGTATTGTAGAATTTTAAAAAGTTAATATAAATTATTTTAACTATTTTTTAAAGTTAATTAAAATTTTATTATTAAAATATTAGAATACATATTAATACATAATATAAATAAATTTTAATAAACTCTAAAAATTAAATAAAAATTAGTAAATTAGAATTTTATTTATAAAAAATAAACAAGTTAGGATATATTTATCTTTTGGTTAGGTCAGAAAAAAAATAAGTCTTTTTACAAATATTACCATAAAGTGATATTTTCATAAATTTTAGGAGAAGTATACATTAAAATCCCAAGTTTTTATTTCTTCAACAACTGAAAATTAAACATGAAATGTGATTATGTGTCTATTTACCCTAAAAAAGATTAGCTAAAAATTAAGTCAATTTTATCCAAATTAAGAGCTTAAAGTATTCTTAGTATTTGCCTCGTCTTTAATTGGGATTATTAAATAGAGAAAAATTAAATTCCCAAAAAAAAATTGAGGTAAATAAGGCATCGTCACTCAAATTTCTCGCTACAATGTTCTCAAATGCAACGTTGACAATACATATCATCCATTGAAACGATGAAACTCTCAAGGGCTTATTTGGCTCTAAATTTCTGGAGATTTTATTGAAGCATAAGAATTTCAAATGGGTTACCTACCTACCTACCTACCTGATTAAACTCTTTACTGATCATCCATTGCTGCCAATGCTACAAAATTTAGAGACTGATATTAAAGTTGTTTCCAATTATACTGACAAGGATTACTGGGATTTTGAAGAGGGATTGTTTGATGGGACTTAACTTGAATGGGATCGATTGGATGCAAGGTTAAATTAGAAGACCTACGAAGTTAATTGTGCCACGATATTGCCAGCCACTAATTCCTAGACATATCCTACACTATTTGTGCAGCGTTTGACACCCTTTCCTCTTCGTGTTCTTAGTTACTGTTTTCCACTTCACTCAAATATGTGCATTAGGATTTTTTTCAATAATGTTCAGCAATCTTCTTCTTCGATCCTGTTTATTTTCCCTTCTGTTTGGCAAGAAAACATAAACATATACTTGTAATTTACATGCTATTCAATATGGAGACTGATCTCCTCATGCATACGTTGGTATGATCTCAAAATTACAGGGAAGCACATGAAATATGCATGCATGCACGCACCCACGCATTTTAAAATTACTTGGAATCAAGTCAAAAGTCAATGTCAATCAGCTTTGAACATCCAGAGCAAGTGATTAATTGTCAACAATAGACATTCATCCATCCAGAACAAGACCAAATCTCAAGGAAAATCCAAATAAAAGGACAGAAAGTTTTGGTTGATATGTCAAAGTAAATGGATAAGAGTCAAAGTCATTTCTCAAAGTAAATCTAGATGCATTGAAATTAATTAAGTGTTAATTAGTGATATGAGTAGTTAATTAATATTATCACCCCTTAATTGAGACAGAAACCAGAATGCCATCGTCACATAAAATATTAATTTCTTTGCATATAAAAACAAGCAAGTGGAGAATGATAAGTGAGAAGAAATCTTGCTTGATCATTCAAGTCCGTGTATTTTTATTGACTCAATTTAAACAAATTATTATGTTTTCTTGACCAAAATCCACGTCTTGTACATTTTTTTTATTTTTTTGTGGCTTTTATGCAATTTGGCAAGTATCACTTCGCATAATTTCTCATCAATCCAAGACTAAATTAGAATCTCCGCGTGCCATGATGAAAATTGCTAACATCAAATTAACGTAAAAGATCATCACTCCTTGATGGTTTTTATTCCACAAATAATTAATGATTTTTCTAAATTTATATTTATTATATTTAAATTTTCAATACAATAATAATTTTATGTCATATTCTTTTTTTTAAAAAAAAAATTCTCTTTTATAAATTTTATTTTGGTTGAATCTTTAAGAAACTAAAAAAATAAAAATTGGCCGAGATAAAAATCTTTTTATATAACTTTTCAAAGTTATTAATTGGTATAATTATAAATTCTTTTAAGAAAACACAAAAAGATTTTGAACATGAATTTTATTCAAGAAAAATAATTTAATTTTTTAAAAAATTGATTTTCTTTTTTCTTTTTTGTTCTTTCCTTGTTGCATTTTAGACCACCATATATAAAAAAATCTTATAACTATTATTATTATTATTACTACTACTCTATTTTGTACATATAGGACATTAATTACTTCATTTTATAGTCAAATTGAATTAATATAGTTTATGCAAGGCGCTGCAATTCTTCATTTTGATTAAATATTGTCGCGGGATAATTGTAGTCAACGCCGGGCTGTCCTGTCATATTTGGGGCCAAAATTAGGCTGAGCCGAAAACTCAGCCCACATAATGCGACCAATTTCAGTGGGTTTTTCGGACTAACATTAGAGTAGTTGTTTATATTGTGCACGTAACAGTAAGAAATGTTCATTTTAAATTTCGAAAGCATATACTAGAAACCCTATTAGTATAATTAAGATTATATATATATATATACATACATGTTCAATTCAAGTTTCATAAGTATTGTTGAGTGGGCATTCAGATGACTTTTAATTCTGAAAATGAATTTTATTCTTCATTCATAATATAAATTCCCTATAATTTTAACTTCTGTGGGATGTGCTCCATCGAGGTTTTGACCCTAAAATTTCTTAATACATATTTATCAAAGTCTTCAAAAAGACAAGAGCTGTAATTGTGTAAAAATAAATTAATTATGTATAATTACAATGATAGCATGGTAGGTGAGTATGAAAAGGTTGAAGTTCAAATTGCATTCACATCACACTTGGAAAGCAATTTTGACTTACAATATATAATATCAAAGAGATGTTAAAGTATATTTTATTCATTACTATTAAATTATATATATATATGTTGTTTTGAATATTATTATTTAACATTAAATTAAAAAAATTTATTTGCTTATTGTGATGGTTAGGCAATATATTTTATCGCTAGATAAAAATAAAAATTTATTATCTATTTTACGTCAAATAATATATGAAATAATTTTGATATAGTAATAAAATTAAGACTTCTAGATGAATTGACTTATTAAGTTTTCATTAAAATAGGATATGCATAAGAAAAAGCAAAAAAAAAAGAAAAAAGAAAAACTTGCCATTTTTTAATGGTCATTAGGAACATCTCCAAAACATTTCATAAAAATTCTAGTTTCAAATTAAATTTTGAGTTTGTGAATGCTGTTTAAGGGAGTGAGAATGCATATGTTAAAAAAGAAAAGATGAGTTTTAGTGAGCTATTCTATGAATGATTGAGAAATATTATTCCTTCTACATCAATCTTGCAAATTATGAGTTCCAATTGAATTCATGTTAATACACTAATGAAGATGAGGTGTGGTGTGTTGTTTGGAATAGAAATTTTTTTCTTAATTAAATATTTAAAATTTTTCATTTCATTGTTCTCGTATTTACAAAAAAAGTAATTTAACAACGAATAATCTTACAAATTTGAGTTTAAAATGTTTGTATTTTACTCAATGGGATAACTTTTTAGATGTTATTTACATTTAAGAATATTTATTTAAAATTTTTTAAAATATGCCTAAATATAAAGTTTTTCTCTCATAGGAAGAAAAAAAACTTTTTCTCCCTCTTTATTTTTTTATTCTTTGTAACTTTTTTTTTTTTAAAAAAAAAAACTAAGTTGGATGAAAATTTAGCATTTTTTTGGATTTAAACTTTTACCTTAGGAAAGGTAGTTTCGCAACAACATTTAGGGAAGTGGGAGGCAATAGTCTTTTTAATTTATGATTATGCACAATCAATACATCTTATTAATTAATTTGTTTCAAATATATCCTAGAAAGTATTTTTCAAATCAAATCATTTTTTTTCTCAAATAATCAAAACGCTTCTTAATTTACAATGTTCTTGACCAATATATAAACTCCGACCCACGACCGAAGTATATTCATAAAATGGACCATTTTGCTTAAAACACAAGTACATGGGACCCTATGCAAGATAAACATACTCTGTTTTTTAGCAAATTATACGTATATATCCCTTGTATTTCAGTATTATTTAGCAAATTAAATGGACCCAATTAAAATTTTATTCGAATATTATCAAGATTTCCATTAATTTGACCTTAATTTAATGATTATGTGATACGAATATCCCGTAAGCTAGAGATATTGGACCATGGTTTTGGTTGTTTTTGCTTTCTACGCAAGAAATTAAATTAATTTGTATCAATTTTAAACGTAAATACTAAAATCTTAATGAACAAATACAATATATTATATTAATTTATGGAAATACTTGTTACTTACAACCCTTAGGATTTGGGAGAAGGGTGTTGGTTTTTTAATTTTTACTTCGGATCCTATCTCCATCTCCACGCTTCAAACACTGGCAAAGGAAGGTGGATCGGGTGGCGCTTTCCGAAAACGACATCCCACGCGTTGTTACGCGTTGCCTTGCTGACTTACCCGTGTACATAGCACTATTCTAATATTACTTATTATTATTAGTAGTATATAATATAAATAAATAAAATAAATTATAATGGAATAGCCTTGTTCATATGGGATATGGGATTTTTGTGTTGATTTTACATTGAATATATTCATATATATATATATATATATATATAAAGGGAGCAGAGAGAGAAATGTGCAGGGCTGCTGCAGCTTGTTATATATACACACACATTCTAAGCTTAGTTGTTTGTCTTGCTAGCTTGCTGCTGCATATTATTGAAGACTCAAAGCTTAGTTTGTTTGTCTGTGTCTGTGTTTTGATATGTTATATATCATGTAGTTTATCTGGTTGGGGCTTAAATTGATCAGACAAATGGGAAGGCAACCATGCTGTGACAAAGTTGGGTTGAAGAAAGGACCATGGACTGCTGAGGAAGACAAGAAGCTCATCAACTTCATTCTCACTAATGGCCAATGCTGCTGGAGAGCTGTCCCTAAGCTTGCAGGTCCAAACAGAGTCTTAACTTTGAGTGATCTTTCTTCAAATTTACAAGAATTTTTACACTATTTTTTGATACTTCTTTCTTCAACGGATTTTTTATTTCTTCCCTTCCGTTCTCACTTTTATGAATTGAAGCTGGTTTTGATTTTTTTTTTTCATTCTGTTCTCGATAACTTTGATTTCGGAAAAAGTGGAAGAATGAGTGTTGTTGGAACAATGATGAGGGTGGAATGAATCTTTTGTTCAATTAAGGAAGGCAGAGCACTTATTATGATTGTTCATTTTTATCCGGAAAAAATAAATAAAGTCTAGCTACAGAAAATAATCTCCCTTATATTATTTACTGAACATGGACGATAATTATTTGCAGGATTGTTAAGATGTGGAAAAAGTTGCAGACTTAGATGGACAAACTATCTCAGACCCGACTTGAAAAGAGGTCTTCTTTCAGAATATGAAGAGAAAATGGTCATTGATCTCCATGCTCAACTCGGCAACAGGTTCGGTAATTTTTTTATTTTGCAATCTCAAGTTTTTCTTACTTTCTGATCTATTCTGCCTGATGGGTTCTTATTTCTTTTTCAATTTTTTTTTTTCACAAACTTCACAGTAGTTTATGAAGTTTTTCTTCCAGGTTACTCTGGGGGTTTCTTATCAACTCAATGTTAAAAGTGACAAAAACAAGTAAATTATTTCAAAGGTTGCAAATTGCAGTTTTTAAAATCAAGATTAGATGAAGTTATTACATTTTCAGGGAACCAATACTTTTCAGGATTGAAGAATAAGTCCCATGCACTAGCACCATGTTTTCTTCGATAATTATCAACTTATAGTCGTCGGTTTCAACTAGCCATTTCTTTTTTGGCTGAGATTGATTGGTCGTCTTCCAAAAACAAAACACTTAAAGCAAACTTTGTCCCAATTACACCACAATTTTCTTAATTTTCTAGCTTTGTAAAACTTTTCCTGACATGGACATTTCTAGCCATTAGTGCCCATATATTTATAAGAAATCATTATGTTTTGAAAATGTCCAAAAATGCACCTTCCATTATATATTATTTAAAGTCTAATTTTTTTTTTGGATCATTTACAGATGGTCCAAGATTGCTTCTCATCTTCCTGGAAGAACTGATAATGAAATCAAGAACCATTGGAACACCCACATCAAGAAGAAACTAAGAAAAATGGGCATTGATCCTCTGACTCACAAGCCACTTTCCGCTATTGAACCACAACCACCACAAATGCAGAATCAACAAGAACAGCAACAACAACTACAACTGCAACCAGAAGAAAATTCTTTGATGATCAATGCTATATTATCTGAGATAGACCAAAATAACGAGCCTGAGACATCACTACAGTCGTCCATTACTGAAACCAAAGAGGAAGACAAAAGCATGACAAGCTCATTTGACACAACAATGGAGATTTTGAACAACAGTAGTTTTTGCACAGACGATGTTCCTTTGATCGAACCACATGAGATTTTAGTCCCTTGTTTACCACCAACTTCTTCTACTTCATCGTCTTCTTGTTCATCTAGTTCTCCAGAGAATTCATCCAAGTTCCTGGACGAATGGCAATTACCGGATTGTTTCGAATGGCCTGCTAGTAATTATGACAACAACAACAGCAGCAGCATTAACAATACTGGACTATGGGATGAGGATTTCAGCGGTTGGGATTTGTTAATCGATGACGACGACGGTGACACAAAGTTAGCTTTTGTTGATCCACCTTTCAGTGAGTGCTCAAGAATGGATTTGGATCAATATTCTTAAAAATTTGGGCACTTGTAATCTCAAATTTTCACGTGGTTTAGTTGTCACACAAGAGAAAATAAGAAATCGAAAATCCGGGAAAACCCCATCCTTGATTTAGTTTTTTTTTCTTAATTACTCCAAAAGAAAAAAAAATAAAAGTTTTTGTACATGAAATAATTATCATTGGTTTTCAATTCAATATGTTACGGCTCCATTTATGATATTTCAATGATAAAGAGGATTTGTAAAGTAGCCCCCTCAATTATTTTTATCTGCCTCATCGTATACTCGTTAGTCATTACCATGCTTTATTTGTTTCAGATTATTAAATTTTAACTATCAAAGAAGGTAAGTTGTATAGTTAGTCCTATCTTCAATGTGATGTCATCGACAATTTTGCTACATATTCTTCTAGTAATATATTACAATGGTAGGGGAAGTGTTAGTAATTAATATTGCATATTGAATTGAAGTAGTCTTATAATTAAGAAGAGTTCGAATTCAGGTTCCACTTCACCTCGATAGCTAGACGACATAATTTTCTGCCATATCACATCATCTTTGTATAGGAGTGGCTTGCCATATTCTGAAACAAAATTGATGATTCGATGTTATCAATCAGACCACTTAGATTTCTCTCTTCTTTTAAAAATAAAATAAAATAAAATACTACATAAATATAAATCAAATTTCACCACAATTCAACTTTTAATTAGAGTTATTAACTAAGACTAAAGAAATCAACATTGTACAGTTGACATTATTTAGTGTTGGCAGAATATTTAATATTAACAAATAACAACTTGGGGAAAATATTCAAAAAGTTGAAGTAATATACCTAATAACTTTGGTTAATTCAAACATTCAAAGCTGTTGGTTTCAATTCAGGCAAAAATATTCTAAGGAGAAGATATTTTCTACCCAGTTTACGTATGCATACATTGATTATAAAGTTTAATTAATTAATTTTGCAAATGACTTGCCTTTACTTGGCAAGCATCGCATAGGTTGCTTTGTCTTGCAAGTTAAAACCGTAGGCTCCGAGTAACAATGACATTGGTCCAATCGTATGCTATGGGTACTCAAACTTTATGTTCTATGGGAAATTCTTCAAATTTCTGTACAATATTATTCTTAACTTTATATTATAGAAATTAGTTTAAGGATACATTCAAAATGATTAATACAAGGCATACATACGATTACTTAATAAGGCAATCTGTACACCAACCGAGGAGTAAGATTCCTAGCAGTATGTATCTTCAAAGTCGTCTTTGCCGTATGCTTGCAAGCAAATCTCTTCAAGTATTGACTTGAAAACCTATTATTTTAAATTAAAAGAAAAATATTTTTGCCCATCGAAATCCAGTCATATTTATCTTATAATTTGATAGTAATTAGCATCGAATAATCTTGATTATAAGACCTCTATGTATTATAAAAATACAAAACACATTCTTCAAAAATTACAACACATGGTCTTAAATTAATACATGATTTAAGATGTTTCATTCCTTTTAAAGATGGGATTCAAAAAATATTCATAGTTCTTGGTTAAATCCTTCAAACAATTCATCATTCATACATCAAAAGTAGATGTAATTTTAGTATCCTTGCTTTTAGAATACATTATCGAAAATAATTTTGAACTACTGTGAAATATATATATATATATATATATATATATATTTACATATATATTTGCTACAATTTTATGAAACATTATCCCAAAAAAAAAAAAATCCCACAATCACTTGATTTTCATGACTAGGTAGATAGGTTAAATTAAAGTATAGAAAAAAGGATAGGACTTGAACTAGTATACGACCACTTGAAACGCGTTTTAGACAATCACTCTAAAGTAAAAATATTGACCGATAGTTCTTGGATACGGAGTTATAGGGCAATCATTCAAAGATAGTGAAGCTTTGAATTCAAATATGTCCTACCTTACCTATGGCTATATAATGTGAAAACGAGAATGTGATTTGCCCTCTTTTCTTTGGACCATTCATTAATTCCTTGCGAATCTTTTAGGGTTTCAAATTAGTCGAATGCATTCACACTCTTTCTATAATGGATATAACTAACTCAAAAGTTTCATGTCCTGTTTCGCAAAAATAAAATATTAGCAGCTTTAGGAAAAAAAATAATTTCTTTGTTCCTATCAATTTATTATGTGTACTTTTATTTGTATACGGGCACCAAATATTCGCATTTGGGAGAACATAATTTTTTTTTTTATTTGATCACTTCTATGTGTATTTTATATATATATAATTATGAAAAATAGTGCCTTAAAATATATTTATAATTATTATATATATTCTTAATTTTAAAAGTATCTAAAATATAATAAAGCGTCTTATTTTCTTGATAGCAAATATTTATAAATTACCCGTTAATTTATATTTGATAATTGTATTTTTTTATGATTTAGATTGAAAAAAATAAAGTTTTATTTAAAACTTAAATTTGTCAAACAATTAAATGCATAATTATCGTTTATATATATATATATATATGTATATCAAAAAAATATATTTTAATTAGATATTTGAACTAATAATCTCGAATTCATCGTGAAAGATAAATTAAAAAAATTAAAAATATGTTCGAAAATTTTTAATCTATAATATTGTTAGAGATATTGTCGAATTAATTTTGCTTTTACATTCGACCAAGATTATCATGTGCCGTAAGTTTGTGCTGAGAATTTGTATCATTAGTATATTTATTTAATTTATAATAGCTAATTAAAAAAATATATGTAAATTAATTAGCTAATAAATAAGTAAAGCATATGTCACGAACCTACCTCTCTTACGCCATTTTCAGTGCACGCTTTTAGCGCGTATAACATGACGCGTGGGAATACCACAATCCATTTTGCTTCAGTGTTCAATAATAAACAAACTTGATTTTGAAAAAGTTAAAGCGCACGAAGTGTGGGTCCTACAGCATGACTGTCATAGTGGGAATACTTTCGTCCATTCGCCGACAAACGCGTGGAATAGAATGATATGTCAGTGCCGGACAGCCTTACCGAGTCAGTTTGGACTAGCGACAGAAGTCACCATCACATGAGTTCGGCCAATTAAGAGTCAACGCACTTTGTCATGCAGTACATAAATTCAAATAAAACGGCATCGTATTTGTGTTTCAGTTATCACCAAACCACACCACAATCACCCCAATTTCGAATTTATTTCTCCCTCTTTTTTATTTTATTTTATTTATAAAAATGATCTATTAATTCTCTCTTTTTTTTTATTTTTTATTCATATAAATATTTATTATTTTTTTAGTGATAATTAAAAATTATAATACTTTAATTTCAGATATATTTATAATTATTTCAATGCAAATGTAGTCATTTTTGTTGACCCCTGAAATCTACAAAAACATGAATTTAACCATGTTTTTGCGTCAGCATTACATGAATATTACTCTAATTAAATGGAAATTTTTACCACTAAAGGCTGGTTAGGTAAAAAGTAGATGAAATTAGAGGGAACAAATAAAATGAAAAATAAGGGAAGCTCATGGTAATTCAAGAACATATTTCTGAAATGATTGATGGGAGATTTTTACCAAACTTTGACCCTTAATTAAACATAGCGAAGTCATCTCCAACATAGATAAATCCCTTTTTAAATCTTAAACTATCCAAGTTTCTTAAGGCGGTATTTACTCTTTAAGCTTAATGGATGATGAAAAATATATAAGGAAAATATGAAAGCAAATGATACTAAAGAAGGAAAGAGATAAAGAAAAGAAGGAAACCTGTAGTAAAACAAATGTACATTCTATGACATAAAGTTTTTAATTATATCGAAAATTAAAGAAAGTAGAGGATGTAAAGGGCCAATAAAAAAAAAAAAAAAAAGAAGTAGGATGCTCCGTTAACAATGATTGCCTCCACAAAAAGGGTTTTCAAGATTCGGACAAATGAAAAGAAAGAATGGTGGGAGGAAGAGTGAATAACTAAAAGACATGAAAGAAAATTATAAAAATGAAGAGGATGAAGCCCTTTCGGTAGCCTAGTTTATTAGCATTATTATTTGATGAAGTTGGGGTCAGATATAGTTTTTTTAGAAGAGAAACAAAAGAAGTGGGCAAATTCTTTAAAGGGAAAAGAGCTAGCAGATGTTTGTCAGCAAACTTTTTCTCTTTTGAATTTTTTAATCATCATCATCATCAGAAGAAGAAGAAGAAAAAGGAAGAAGAAGAAGATGATGATGCAATACTGCATCAGGGGTTGGGTTGTTCACTGGGGCGGTTTGCCGAATCATAGGCCGGCCAGTCGTCCCACCCGCAACGATTCCATTGGCGATTTTAGTGGATTTTGGGGCCAACTCGCTACCAACACACAGCACTAACACAACACAACCAACTTGATAATTATGATTCGACTAAATATCAATCCTCCAATCAGTCGCATATTCATACATCTCTTTAGTCTTTAGGGTTTCCGATTTAACCAATTATTTATTAACATGTCATCATATTCGCAATGCTTTTGTTACCAACCGTAATGCAAAAAGTTCACTAGCCTTGGTTTCCATATTGGTCCATCCCTCCTTTATCTCTACAATATACAGATCGATGACTAAGGCGACCGACTCATCCAACGTAATCATGCATATTATGATATTAATAACAAATTAAAGATGGGATAATTTTAGTTAATCCTTTTTAATCTTTTAAGAAATGAAAAAGTAAAATTGACTAATATTTTCAAAACCCTTCACAAATATTTCCTTAAGTTTGATTAGAAATTATCATGAGATGGATAGAACTAGACAATTAGGTCCACTCTCATATGTGCATGTGTATACGTGGTATACAAAATATGAGGACTAGTTGTAGTTCATGGGTCCAAAAATGAAGTGGAATAATAATTGGGGTACATTGCTTTACAAAATCAAGTCATCGATTGATTGAACTCACCGCAAGAGAATGTTGAAATGGATATATATATATATAACACAGTAGTGTGTGATCAGGACAATAAAACCCCACATGCACAAAGACAAAAATGAATAGGAATTTAGGGTTAGCCAGTTTGCAGCTTTTTAATCATTTTAATATTGTCCATCACTTTCTTTCGTGATTATTTTAATATTGTCCATCCCTTTCTCTCATGATTATGATAGATACCAGAAACTTTTGCGTTTGATTCTCTTCAATGCTAATGCCCCATCCATTTTTATATAAACCTTATCTTCTCCAAGCACACTTATGTCTAATGCTTCCACGAGATTCCTCGAGTGTGCCATTTTGGCTATTTGGGATCATAAAAATATATGACTAAAAAAATATTTAAAAAGTTAGATGGAATATTAGGTTTCCGTTGGTCGAGAGAGATATTGATGATTAGAATTTCATCATTTTAATAAATAAATATATACTTGGAAGAATAGCACTAAGACACATAACCCTAAGCATGTAGTTTTGGTTTTATTTAGTCTTTTAGAATTTTAGATGATAATCAATTAAATTTTGTCGGCAGGTAACTTTTACCGATTCTTTTTTTAACACATCAGTTTCTTGTATTTTAAGCTCTTTTTCGTTTGCTAGTTGGTGTTTATTTTTAGGTTGGTTGAGGTCATAAGTCTTTGCTGTAAATCACTAGATAATCTTTTCAAAATTAAAATGAGAGAGGGTTTTAAGTAGGATGATACTACTGCATCAATATAAATAATCTAATAAAATTATTTAATTAATAAATAAAAAAATTTATTTATTAGTGATAGATTAAAAAAATTAAAAATGAATTCTACTTTTGATTAATGTATTGAGATAAATGTATAAACTTTACTTTTAATTTTTTCTATTCACCATCAATAAATAAATTTCTCTCTATTTATTGATTGGATGGTCTTACTATAATAAAATCGTTTTATCACCTAAGTCTTTCTCTTAAAATTAATAAGTTTTTTAATTTTTTAATGAAATAAATAGAGAAGTTTGTTTAGATAATTTTCTTGGTTGTCATCAATGTTAGACCAAAAAAATTGAAATAATAATAAAAAGAAGAAAATGGATTCCTCGTTGATTTAGAAGTGGCCACACATTCACACATTAATCATATATATTTTGAAGAATTGTCTCCCCTTTTTTTTTATAATGTAAATGATTACTAAAAGCATTTATCACCGTCGCTAACTAATTTAAAAGTCTTATTTATATTTAATTTAAAATTATAAAATTAAATAAAAAATAAACAGATTCAAAATCTGTTATGCATGAGTTACTGATAAATCAATTGATATATCAAACTAAATTCATTGCTTTCAATAAAGCAAAATATTAAAAATACACAACTATATTGAAATACAATATTTATTTACTTATAGTACACATATGCGCATGGGAAAGAATTAAGAGTTCTTATAACTTTACACAATTTTTATATTAATTTTTTAATTATTAGATTAATATATTTTTACTAATAAAATTAAATATAATATATTTAATTAATACATCATAATTAATGTTTATGTCAAAAATAATATTAACAACTTAAATATGGTTAAACAATGATATAAAATGATGTAAGAGATTGGGTAAAAAAAATTAAGATTCTAGGTCTTTAACTTTTATACGTAGGTGTGTATCTATGCATGTACGTACGTAGGATGACAAGGTTTGGGCTATAAAATTGGGTAAAAGTATTACATATAAATGATGTCAGGTCTAACATCATCAACACTAGCTATTTTTCTTTTATTTATTAATAAAATTGTCAGATCACTCCACCATTTTGGGGTACCTTTATGGTATATGTTCGCGCAGCTTCTGTAGGTTGCTTTAATATTAATGGATCTTACACTTGGGATGATTTTACGGGGTTCAACTTTTTTTGAAGAAGAAAGCCAATATCTAATTGCACTGCATTGCATTGAATTGAATGGCATTGATGTCAAACTTTCATCTTTGGAGAAAGCGAAAGAGAAACTTCGAGGACCCATAGCAATTACCTTAAGACTTTGGAAGAGAGACAGAGAAAGAGAAAACACTTGCCATTTGTGTTGTGTGCAAAAAAAAAGGTTTAGAGCATATTGTAAAAGGTAATCATGACATATGAGGGAGGATTTGGGCTTAATGTTAAATAGATAAAAGCCCAACTTGCTACTGTTAGCCCAACATAAAGCTCCATCAAAGTCCCACGCCAAATTTTAAAGCAGTCTGAAGTCAACAAGATATCATCTAACGGTGAAGAATAAAAATGATGATCAAGCAGCAACCAACTTTTAAAGCTTTAGAAGAAGACAGTTAATATTCACATAAACAGAAATACAACCCTTAAAGCAATATGTTTCATCTGCAGTTAAAGACTCAAAAATCATGTTGATTGCTTCACCAACAAGGATATTTACAAAATTCAGTAGCAAACTAAATTCTAATCAGAGTTCCAACTTAATTTCTGGGCTGTCCGCACCCTTATATTTGACAGCATTGTCTGGAATTTATTGGTTGAAACAATAGTACCACCATTATAACCATCAACCAGCAACTTACCTATTTTTGATCTCCACTCCGAGGTGTCCTTCTCATTCTTCCTGTCGTGAAAAACTCTATCACAGTAGTTCAGCATTGTTCCCAAACCCGTGCTCGGTACCCACCCAAATTCCATTAGTACTTTAGCCTCGCCTTCAGTTAAGTCCTCTCCAACCTTAGATTAAAAAATTCACAGGCATAAGATGGGTTTTAGACAAACTAACAGCTATATCATTGACAAAAGAAGATAATATTTTGCAAAATAATAAACTTCACCAAAAGTCTGCTTTTCAGTGACTGCAAAACAAAAATTTTCTTGTCTTTAAGACAACAAACATAAGTGGGAAAAAAAATGGCAAAAAGGAAGCATTGCAGCAAACATGCGCAGAAATGCATTTCAAATTGCGTTCGCTGAAAACAAGCCACCGCCATGGTAAGCTCATATTTGATGATCTTAGCTTTTTTAAAACTAACATCAATGACAAACGAGACTGTCAAGTGTAACTGCTAATTAAGTTAATGTTTCTAGACATCAAAGCAACTGTTATATCAACTGTTAGCACACAAAAGAAAAACGACAATAGCAAATAAAGTGCAGTAATAACATAATCACATTTTATTTAACAAACTTATCTCCAGTACAATCATATTTTATTGCGGAAAAAACTGTAACTGACAGTCAAACAAACAATAGTGCTTTTATTAAATGCTTTACTTATAAAAACAACTAGTGAAACCACTACTTATAAAAGCTTGACTTGAAAATACTATGACAAAACCCTCTTAGAAAGATTTCAAAACATGACAAAAGAGCACAATGCCCTCAAGATGATTGCTGGTATTTTTTTGCCGCTGGATCTCCAGCTTATCGATATTTGATAGTGATTATGGAAAAATTAATGCATCTCAAAACAACCTGTACCTGTGGAGCTTTTGAATTCCATGGAAGTTGTCACACACATCAAACTGCCATTTGATCATCAAACCAGTGAATTATGAGATTTATGTCTTGCATTACCATGTATAACATGGTCAAATTAGCAGTTTTCTCCATATTTCTCCAAAAATCATAAGTATTATCATCACCTAGAAGTTTCAATAATTTAATTCATTTACAATTCAAATATTTAATAAGTTTCAAATGAGCTAAAAATAATTAAGTTATTGGTTAAATAAATATTTAAACATATAATTATTTTTCACAAGTACTATCATCAACTAGAAGTTTCAATACTTTAATTTTATTATTATTCATATGTTTAATCAGTTTCTATTTGAGCTAATTTAATTAAGTTATTGGTCAAATAAATATTTAAATATAGAATTATCTTTTTTTATTTTTAAATAATTTTAATAATTATATATATAATGCCCTCAAATCTTGCACCACACCAAACACAAGACAATATGTTATAAAATCCAATCCCATACAGCCTGGCATACAAAACGGAGCCTTAAGAGTCCATAAAACCAGCTAGCAAGTGATTCTAGTGCTCCAACCAAAATACCAGCTGTCATCTGGAAGGAAATGCACAGAAGTAATTACCGATAATGACTTGTTCTCTATTAAGTTGACCCTCCCACAGTTGGTAAGCTTCATGGCTGTCACCAAGCGCTTGATCTGCCATTCAATCGGTAAAGAATCTAGCAGCTCAAAGAAGTACGTTGCATAGCCATATTCAGGACGTTCCAGCACTATTCTGCATTCAAATGAAAATAAAATTTCATCCTCGACCAACAGAATAAGTATACAAAAGCACGGGCTTTAATATAAGATCTGGATTGCAGCTCAATCACCTATTATGTCTTTTAAACACAAATATAAATGACTGAAGATCCCGACACCAACCCCATTCAACAGGCCATTTACGGAACTCTAGATATCTTGCCTATGAAAAATGAAACAAAAGCAATGATTAGAAACTCAATATCAACAGACAAAAGCATGTCAGAAAACTCTAGCTACTGGCCAAATTACATATCAGGTTTTGTGAAATTTGTTACCTGCTCCACAAGTGAGAATAGACAACCCAAGCAATAACTAGGTTTTGAATCCTTTGTACATCTAACAGAAGCAAACTTCAACAAAGAATTGCGATGAAAGAAAAGCTACCACAGAAAATATAAATATATGTTAGCAACAGAAACAATGAAATCAAACAAACATAATATTAGTCATTTGGGAAGAGCAAAGAGGCAAAAGCATTTTTATTATATATAAGAAACAAGAAGTCGTATTGTATTAACATACAAAAATATAATATTATATATGGGAAAGGCGAACCAATTCCATGTCAACACACCATAAAAATTAAGTCATGGCTGTCAATTTGGGTGCAATAAGAAGCAAAAGCTACAAGGAAATGGCTGTCTCAATCAGCCATTAATCATTATCCTGAACTAATTACCCCTCAGCTGATGTTTCTTAAAAATATATATATAAAACAAGATATTTATGTGCATTACTTTTCTTTCAACCCAGTGTTATTTTCACTTGATAGCTGATTTGAAATCCATAATACTTTTACACTGAAACCACAAGATCAAAAAAGAACTATTTGAAATAGATATAACATGAAGATCATGGTCTTGCAGTTTTCGCCAACCTTTGACATCACAGCCTCAAGCTCAGAAAAGCTGATTTCATTGAATGTTTCATCTATGACATCCTCACTCTCCATCTCACCATAAAGTTTAATTTCACCAACAGATACTCCTTGTTCAAGTAACACCTGCCCATTGAAATTTTAGAGGAAACTTCACCCATATTTCACCATAGACCAAACAAGTGAAATGCAAAAAAGTACCTTCAGAAGTCCAGGAGCATCTTCTTCAAGTGCTGTTTCAACCAAATCACTACAATAAATTTTGGCAAAATATAGATGAGTCAGAAGAAAAAGATGAATAAATTTTAATACTCACTAACATTAAATGAAACAAAATATACGTTGCAGTCTTCTTCCTTTTCCGCAGTCGTTCCATCCTTGGTTTAGCAAATTTGGGGTACACAGTTTTACTCGAATAAACAACATTACTGGAAAAATTAAATTCAGAATTCCCCCCAAATGTCTGCAGTTTCATCCGATCTTGCAGTAGCATATGGTCTACCTCATCTCCATAAAGTTCATTAGGAATTTCCATTTCACTCTTCACTTGTGTTTTAAAGGAAATACTACTTGAAGCATTCTTTTTTGAGTGGGTCAATTCATTATTTTCCACTGGTTCATCCTTGACTTTGACAGAGGTCTGCAGTGTCGGAACATGCACACTACTACTTCCAGGCTGCACATCACACCATCTATAGCATGAATTGAACTCCTTAAATGCTGTCTCAGGTGAGCACGCCATGTCACATTTTCCCATATTCTTTCCTGATTTAGGTGCTTCAGGCACTATGCTCCTACCAGGTATTTCTGTATACTGATTAGATGTCAAAGATGATCTTGCAATAATAGTGTTTGATGAAGCATTTACTGAACTTCTACCAAGACTAGAAGCCTTTTTATCAGGAATTTCATTGTACTCACATCCACTCATTGGAGATTCCAAATCCGCGGATTGAGTTTTTTGTTTTATTTTTCCAGCACATTGATCAATAAGATCTTCTGAGAAACCCTCAGAACTACCCTGTGTAACATAAAGCAGCAATTTTAAGCAAAACATCAAAGATAGAAAATAGGCAAAATAAGCCAATGCAACAAAAGTAGGCTAAAAGCCTGCAATAAAACCACATAAAGCAAGTAGCGATATTTATGACTTTGCTTGCTGGGCATCAAAACAGAAAGCAGAAAGAAAAAGGTCCCTAAACTTCACGCAGCCAACATAGCAATATAAAGTTATGTTCTGCCTTGCCAGCTATGGCCAAGCCGAGATAAATCCTTTCTCTTACCAACAAAGCAAGGCAAGAATTTGAAATGATTTGGATAAAAATAAAAGATGGCACATGAGATACATCAAACTGTTTAGTCATAAAAAACAGAACGATTTATTAAAACGACAATGCAGGCCCATTGGCATGCACAACACTTTATCGTTTAAATTAATAATATACATGTATCTCCTCTCTTTCTTATTTCTATGATCAGTAACTTCAGCACACATCTTGCATTCCAACCAGAATGAGGCTCTTAAATGTTTTATAAAAAATTACCAGTTTATTTCTAGTATGTGACAATTATGAATAAAAGGTCACAAAAACAAACAATAGTCTAAAAGCGCATTCAATATTGTTTTTCAATTGGTATTTTCATAAAACAAAAATAAAAATAGTATTTTCGATTTGATGCATTCATAGTTCAAGATTACATCTGCTAACATTTCCTGAAAATTCAATAATGAAAAAAAGAACTATAAAATTTGTGTGATAGAAGTATTTTGAAGAATTGAATTTCATAATTTCATTTATCAAATGCTTACAAACACAATTTGCATCCATTTTTTTGAAACAAAAACAAAAGTGGCCCTTGAAAAAGGGCAGTGAACAGCACCTAAGCTCCAAGAAATGCTAACAGCTGGGTAAAAACCTATTTATATAGGTTCCAAAGGACAATAGGGTTAAAGCAGAAGTGCATATACTCTTACAAGCTATTATGTTTTCTTACATAGTGTTCGAGATTGAAAACTTTCTCAAAAATTATAGCCTATTACTACCAATCCCACTGCAGGACAAAAAATTACCTCCACAACTTGTTTTTTGGACTCTGAACATCTCCTGCACAATGTACAGAGAAAAACAAGACTTAGTAGTTTCTAACCTTTGCGAAACTATCAGAGAAGAAAAGGACGTCTAAGTCTAGGAATTACTAAGTGTTAAAAACAGACGCATGTATTTATGCACAGGAACATAGTTTTGCAGAAAAAACAATCAATCAAGAAAAAATGACACCTTTTAAGTAGCAGCATCTGCCGCACTTTTAGTACAATATGGTCAAGATCATCATCTGCAAGGTCATTGGGTGTATTAGTATTGACCTTATTTGCAGGTACATCAGCACCAGAAGAGTCATTTACACCATCTTTCAGTGTACTCAATGCATTGGTGTCAGAATTCTCAACTTTTAGTTTAGCAGAATCATTTGACAGCACCGTACTTTTGTACAAAGTGCAAACACTGACTTCGAATTTCTCAACTCCAGCATCATCAGGCATGTCAACATTTTGTCTGCAAGGAATTTTCAGCAAATATCGATCCACTGCAGTAGAATTTTCCAGATTTTCACCATTGGAAACTTCGAAAGTAACTCTCAAAGGGGCTTCATTGTTGGGACTTTGTTTCAATGCCAACAGTTGATCTATCCCTCCTCCAACAGAACAAACTGAAGGGACGGAGAGAAGGCCCTGCAGAATATATGTTTTTCTTTCAACTAGCTGAAATAGGGGGAATGACAGACAACTTTGTTGACAGATTGGCCACAGTGTACAGAGCTCTTTCAACAAATAGATAATATAAATTCTGGTCGGATGTATAATTTCTTACCCTTTAATAACCCAACATAATTATCTTTTGCAGAATCCCACCAAATGATGGGCTCTCTCTAAACCAATAAGACTATGACAGCATTTTCTCACTTGAAGCCTTCTCAAACGTTTATAATAAACAATTCTTCATGCTCATGTATGATTTAATAGTAGAATAATAACTAATATCCTCAAAATTTACCTATACCTGACACATAAAAATCAAGTTACCTTTCTCAGCATTCATCTAGCATGCACATAGCCTTATGAATCCTACTCAACAAATTCAATACTTTAAAGCTCCAATAACATATCACCAAATGTATAACCTTAAAAATCTCTAAACACTATAAGATTTAAGTAAAAGATTCCTATCCCAATTAATTCTACCTATCTATATCTATCTATCTATCTATAGCATTTTCTTGGAAATAAACCCTAATATCAGGAGACAAGATAACCACCCAGAAAGTGTAATATAAATCAAAGCAAAATTATACACACTCTAAAACTTTGACTTATTGTTCAAGTTTAAGTAGTTTAAAATCAATAATAATAATAATAACAATAATAATAATAAATATTTTGCTTTATACAAAAATCAATAAATAACATCGCAATACAAAATTTGTAATTAAGATAAGTAATACAATTTCACCTCATTATCTTCTTTCTCTTCCTTGACAACGACATCAAGAGGAGACCTGCCAAAGAAAAAGAACCTGACTTATAACTCCGGAGCAGAAAATATCATAAATTAAAGAAAATTAGAACAAGATTGGAAATTGAGGAGCTTACATTGATATTTTTTTATTCCCAAGCAGCAATTTTCGCCTTGATATCAATGCAACATGATCAAGTTCATCGAATACACGCGTCGATTCGGCGGAAATTACATTCGAACCACACAACTGAGCCATGGTTTATTCTTTAGTGTGAAGTATCATTTAGCTTCGAGGCCATAGCTTCTGCCTACATGATTTTACCGATACTGTAAATTCTAAAGTTAGCGAATCGTACAATCGACGACGCGAGGGAAACAGAAATAGAATCAGACAGCTCTAGCAGGCAGAGTTACTGAGTGGAGAGCGAGAGTACTTTATTATTTGTTGGTTTGTATGGCGCGAGGAGAGCACCATGTAGCTCTGTGATTTTCATTGATGCCGGTACAGGCCGGTCCAGCTCGGTTGACCTGTTGACACGTCCGGCCCAACTCGCAAATGCGCAGACCGGACGGGATCTGGCATTGAAAAACAATTGAGTAATTAATATTATTTTGTTGTTTAAAAACATTTAAATATGAATAATTTATCCTCCAAATGGCATAATGTTATCAATCCATTAATAGTTTATAATTATTATTAGTTAATAATAAGCTTTTATAATTTAAAATATTTTAAAATTATTTTTTACCTTAAGGAGGTAATACTTATAGATAAATGTGTTCAATAAATCAAAAGATTTTATTAATTTGTTTCCTTTTATTTTCTGTTTTAAATTATTTTAAAGTATTATTTAAAAAATTATAAATTAAAAAATAAATAATTAAATAAATTAAAATAAATAAAATTATCTTTATAATATTAAATTTTAATTATCGCATTGTTGAAGTATATATATAACTCAAACACTAAATTGTACTTCCCGTGATTATATTATTTTTAATCGAGATTAAGGATTTATTTGTTATAAATAAATAAATAGGATCAATATTGTTTACATTTTCAATTACTGAAAAATACTAAATAATTAAAAATTATTATTAAAACTCCTTATAAATTATTTTGTTTTTAGATGAAACGTTTCAGACAGACCGCAAGTCTTTTGGGTTTCCTTCGGCTGTCTTATCCTGCATTGGTGTGTGACCTAACAAAAATATAAGGCCCGGATCAAATAAATATTTGGGCCGGTGGCGTGGCCCGATACGCTTCTCTATCCGCCTCCTTGTGGAGGTCCCTGTGTTATATACTTTTTAAAAAGAGAAACAAATTATTTATTTATTTATTAAAAAGGTACAATAAATTTGACCGTTGAGACCCTCTGTTGGGCCGTTGGCGTCTTGTGACGATGCTCTTTGTTTTTATAGTATATTTTCATCGGACCCCACGCGCACTGTACGGTACCATGTTCTAGCGAACGCACAAATTGACAATTGTATCCAACCAAAAACTAACGGCTAATCAAACAAAGATCAAAAACAAAAGAAAAAGTGTCTTGGGTTTCTACACAAACAAGCCCTTCATGAGCCACAGTGCATCAGTACTGTGAATTGTGCAGGTGAAATCTTAGCCGTCTAATCTTCTGACGAATTTTAACCTGATTTATGGATATTATAATCGAGGAAATAACATTCCGGTCCCCGATGTTTTATATACTTATAAAAAAGATATCCATGTTTTATTTATATACTTGGAAGCTCTTAACTTTTATTAAAACAATAAATTATTTTTATGACATTAAAATTTTGCCCAAAATAGTTTAAGAGTAACCTAATTTAATAAAAATATTTGGTCACTTAAATAACATTTAGTCAAAATGGTAATTAGGTAGAATTGAATCAAGAATTTTTATTCTTGTTTTTATCTTTATAATCAATTATAACTACAATTTTTTTTATATAATTATCGATTTAATTAAATTAGAATAATTATGAAAAATTTTCAATAAAAAATTAGATTTTTGATCTCCATCTTGTCCTAATTTTTTTTAAATTAAAAAGTTTGTATTGTTATTTACTTTAAATTTTATGTCAAAAAATAAATTTATGATCCTATAGTTTTAATTACTACTAAAAAGGATTTTAAAAAGTAAAAATGAAGATTAAAAATAAATTTTAAGAATGCTATATTTTGTGTTAAGTTTGTGTCAAAAAATTACAAAAAATAAAAATTACTTATATAAAATTATTTTACTAATCAATCCTAATTTTTTTTTACTGTTGATAAAATTTTTCTGTGTATTGAATTTTTTTTTTTAGTTTTATTTGTTAGTTAAATTCAAGTATTAATCATTTATAAAAAAATAATTTTAAATTCCTTGTTTACTTATTAAGAATAGGAAACAAAAAAAGAAAAAGAACAAAAAATTAAATATTATGGGGTTAGAGATTAGAGTCATACATTTTAGGGCCAAAGTTCCCATGCCTAGTAATTGGGGATTTATTTGGCATGAATGAAACAATTTATGCTCGTACTTGAAAAATATAGAAGTATAGGGACTGAATATTATTACTTCAATTATTACCCTCTCGCTCGCGATATTTTCTTGCCTCCTTTTGCCCCACTTTCTTTTCATGTTTCTTGTTTGTTGCCGTTTTCAAATTTATAATCAAGTCTTAGCTCCTAGGCTTATAATCGTTCCCTATCTCCCTCTATCTCACTGTGTCTCATCTTTACTTCACTTGCTTTTTCACATTCACAAGTTCTAGCTTTATCCATTGTTATGCTCTTTTGAGTGTGTCTTTCCAAGTTTTTGAGTCAAATGACGGTTCATATTTTTCTTCTTCCTCTTCTTCTTTTAGCAGTTCCAGTTGTCACAGCCGATGAAGGTGAGATATTATTTTCTTCTTTGCCATACTTTTCTTCTTTTAGTTTCCATGCTCTCTTTCTCTGTGCTTAATGAGTACTGTTTTTCATGCAAATGGAAAATGGTTTTGCTTCACATATGAGTAATTGATGGTTTCCATTCTTATTTGGAGTTTGCATTTTACAGCAAAGTTACATTGTTTGCATGCCTTCTTTTGAAGCAATTACTTGCTGTCTATATGTCTATCTACAAAAATTTGGAGGCTTACTTTTTTTTCTGGAATTACTGCATTATTTACAGTGATATTTATATGACATGAACTGATCTTTAATGTCTATAACAACATCTCTCTCTGTTCAAATAGTTTGTTGTCTGCGGCTTTTTTTTTTTTTCGTGCTGTTCGTTTTGGTAGGTTAGATATTAAATAAAGGACAGTGATGGAGGTTGGGGTTATTTAATGACTCCCAAGAAGTAAGAGGATCTATTTTTAGTGGCATTGTCCAGGCTATTACATGCATATTGTTTGTTTGTATTTTCAGGAAAAATCTGGTGAACATTTTCACCAGAGTTCTTTTATAATCTCCAGGGGGTTCTGTTCCCTTTCTCTTTCTTTTTCAAATATCAATACAGAGAATAGAAAAGAAATTGCAATAGAGGAACATGCCCATTGCCTTCCAGCTCATAGGCCATGTCATGTTGCCCTATTTTTCAACGTTGTGACAGTGCCCTTTGTCTTGGTACCGCAAATGGTCAAAAGGGTTGGAGAATTTTTAGGCGCTTTAGCTAAGGAAATGCGAAGCAATGGGAAACATACCATGTCCCATTCTTGCTAACTTTTATTTTATTTTGTTCTTTGCAGAACACTCTGCATTTAATATAATAATATACTCCATTTGTCCATAACTGCAATGGTACTGCTACCCGCAATCTGATTGGTGTCAAGTAATTTACTATAATGACTCTCCCTTCCAAGCTTATTGCTTCACTGTCACGCTGTTCTTTAGCTGTTGTCTCAGCAGAATTTCTGTATTATGTTGCTTTAGCTAGTCTATGAAATTACATAATGAATATAAATGTTAAACATGCGCATGCAAGTGAAAACGCATAATACTTGTCATAGGTTTCCTCGAAGAGGAGCTTCAAATACGGGTGAAATATGAATCTTATACAAATTGCATCCGATTATGATATTCTATAAGCACTTGATTGTACTATTTTCTATCCAAAAGCAGGTTGCATGTGTCTAAGTTTGTGCAAAATGTGTCCAGAATTTGGTTTAATTCTTGTGGTCACTTGCCATTTATTGGCCTATTGCATTTATGACTTGCAATTATTAGAGGATTCTAGTACCCAACCACTAGACATTGAAGCCTTTTTCAACGGGTAAAATGCTTAGAAGTGCACATCAATGTAAGCTTTGCTGCGGACAAGAGCATGTGAAGTTTTAAAAATACCACTCACAACAAGGCTGAGGAGATATTTGGCTTATATTTATTTAATTTTTTTAAAATGAATATTTTAATAGCAAATATAACAAAAATGGTGTGAATTTTTTTTCCTTTTTTTATTTTCAAATCTTTTTAAATTTTATCTTATCTGATAGATTAGACACAAACTAGCAGACTTGCATATTGCTCATTCTAAAATCCCGAAGAACTAAATCATGGATATGAATACTGAATGTATGACAGTTTTGTGTAACAGTTTCTTGCTCGTTGTGGCCAGAGGCCTTTCTGAAATAGCAAAACTAGGAAATTCGTATTTAGAAAATTAATGCAAATGAATGTCATTTTGCAACATATCAGGTGAATCATAATTTACAAATTTACTCGTGTTTTCAACCTATGCCTCAATTCACCTGTTTATTTCTTTCTTGCAGATGCATTCATTGGTGTGAATATAGGAACCGACCTCTCAGATATGCCGCATCCTACTCAAGTGGTAGCCTTACTGAAAGCCCAGCAAATCCAACATGTCCGACTATACGATGCTGATCGTGGCATGCTAGTTGCACTAGCAAACACAGGGATTCATGTTGCAGTCTCCGTACCAAATGAACAACTCCTTGGAATTGGCCAATCAAATACCACTGCTGCTAATTGGGTCTCTCGCAATGTTGTAGCACATTATCCAGCCACCAACATCACGACAATATGTGTTGGTTCTGATGTTCTAACCTCACTCCCAAATGCAGCTCCAGTCCTTGTCAATGCTCTGAAGTTCATTCACTCAGCACTTGTGGCATCAAATTTAGACCGCCAAATAAAGGTTTCAACTCCACTTTCTTCCTCCTTAATCCTTGATTCTTTTCCACCTTCCCAAGCCTTCTTCAACAGCTCATGGAATCCTGTTCTGGTCCCCATGCTCAATTTCCTGCAGTCTACGAACTCCTATCTCATGCTCAATGTATACCCTTACTATGACTATATGCAATCAAATGGTGTGATTCCGTTAGATTATGCACTTTTTAAGCCTCTTCCTCCAAACAAAGAAGCTGTTGACTCCAACACGCTTGTCCACTATTCCAATGTCTTTGATGCTACTGTGGATGCAGCATACTTTGCTATGGCATTTCTTAACTTTACTAATATTCCCGTCATAGTGAGTGAATCAGGCTGGCCATCAAAGGGTGATCCTAATGAGCCAGATGCAACCATAGAAAATGCCAACAGTTACAACAGCAATCTGATTAGGCACGTGCTGAACAAAACCGGAACTCCCAAACACCCTGGAGTCGCCGTTAGTACTTATATTTACGAGCTCTATAATGAGGATGCAAAACCAGGGTCACTCTCCGAGAAACATTGGGGATTATTTGATGCAAATGGAGATCCCCTTTACATATTACGCTTGACTGGATCAGGTTCAGTATTAGCTAATGATACTACAAACCAAACTTATTGTACTGCTAGGGATGGTGCTGATCCGAAGATGCTGCAAGCTGCTTTAGATTGGGCTTGTGGAGCTGGAAAGGTGGATTGCTCACCTTTGTTGCAGGGACAGCCATGCTATGAACCTGACAATGTGATTGCACATGCAACTTATGCTTTCGACACTTACTATCATAAAATGCGAAAGGATCCTGCTGCCTGTAACTTCAATGGGGTGGCTGCAATCACCACCTCAGATCCAAGTAAGACAACACTCACTACTGAATTGCATACATGAACCACATTAGATTTCAACCATGTGATACAATTCTGCACTTGCTCAATTGGGTTTCAATGATGCAGGTCATGGTTCTTGTACGTTCCCAGGAAGGTAAACAAAATTTACTAGGATGAACTTTCTCAATCACCATGCAATATGAGACTATCTGCAAGTCATCAAACTAGCTTCCCTCATTCTGTATTAATTTTTTTCATGCAGCCTTGGTAAGAACGGCACCATGGGAAACATCACAGCACCATCTATGAATTCCACAATCTCTGATTCTTCTGCATACCAGAAGATTTATGGCGGCAGTGCATTGCTGAGCAAATTAACAGTAATCAGACTTCTGGTCTGGAGTGTTATATTTCTCTAGCCTGTTGTTATTATGTGTTAGAACATTGTTACCGCTCATTTGAAAAAACTTTCTGAGAAATAGTTGGTGAATTTAGTTGACAGGTAGTTTTTGCCATCCCTTGAAGAACATGGCCGGTCCATTCAATTTTGTACAAAAGAAGCTTGAGGGTATTGATCTGCTGGGCGTCCATTAAATTGTTATCAATTTTTGTCTAACCATTTGCTAGCTATCTTATATGAAGCTTTATTGTGTCTTCTTTTGTGCCCTGATTGATTCTTCCTTGCGTTGAACATTATTAATCTTTGGATGCTTTTTTGACAATTTATCGCAAATATAAATAAATTGTCGAGTTTATCGACCAATTGTATAAAATTGAGACAAATTATCTAAGAATTTAGACATTTTTGTCGCGATGAATTATTCAGAAACTCCACATTTGTCTAAATTTTCAGACAATCTATCTAGATTTTTAACTGTAAGAGTATTTTGATCTTTTTTTTTTTTTTTTTGGGTTAAGTACTAAAAATTAGATCATTTAATTTAAAAATGAAAAAAAAAAAAAAAAAAAGAAGGAAGAACTCCAGTATTATGGGTAGCTACGTATTTTGACCATTTTCCGATGAAACCCTAATTTTCCCACACCTATATAAGCAAGCTTTCCGCCAAAAATAAACCATAGATCTCACTCTCATCTCATATCTCCTCAGGAAACCCTAATTATTTCCTCCCCATTTTTTTAATTTTACAAATTATTTTTTGTTTGAAACAGAAATTAAAATCTGGCATCAAGCTATGTTTCTGTGTGTTCATCATCATAACACTCAGAAATACATAAAGATGGAAAATCATGGGAACCTCAGGACAAGCAAATTCCTTTAGTACTGTTGTTTACTTTCTCATGGATTCCTGCTCTTTCTCGTAGGTCCCACGATATTCCCACTTCCCAAACACGCTAATTATTAATTTCTATTGGGTTGGTCGATGACGATTAATTTTGCTTTAATCACACTGAGTAGAGACTGACCTCGGGTTTTCAAGAGTTCTCTGATTTAATCCCAAGGAATTATTACCATTTCCAGAAATGGCAGCTCTTTCTTGTGCTTGATGATTCTTTTTTCTGAGATATTTGCGGCTGATGATCTCTTTCTTTCAGGGAGTAGAAGAAATCTTTGTCAAGGGCTTGAAGCGACTTTGGTTTAATCCTTTGGATTAAATTTTTGGAAATCTGCCTGCTATGTGTTCTCTCCTGTGGAAAACTTTGGCCTTTCAACTGAGACCAACTGCTTCCATCTTTCCCTTTAATTAAGTTGACAAAAAAAATACTGACCATTTGCTAACAATTATTTATTTATAGAGAAATTTGAAAACAAAGATTATGGATATAAAAAGACAAATTTCGACAATTGTTGCATTTTCGTTGCCGCTAAGATAGTGGTAATTAATATGGCTTTGGTGGAGCAGCAGCAGAAAGCAGACTAGAGAAAAATTTCTCTGCAAGCACTTCTTCACTTGCTGCATGCATCCCAAAGCACATCGTCGTTGCAATGGAAATATAAAAGTAAAAAAAATTGTCATAAGCAGTGGGATTGTCTGCTCAATCGAAGACAGCTAGATATGTATTGCAAATAAGAATTGAGCATTCGGGAGCGAGATTGGTACTGAGCATTTTAGTCTCGCGAGAAGGTGTCGGCTGCAATGGATATACTGTATCAACATTAGAGATAAATTATTTAATTAATAAAATAAAAAAATATATTTATTAATAATAAATAAAAAATTAATAAAAATTTTATTATTTAATTAATATAATAAAATAATTTATTAAATTTTTTATTTATTATTAATAAGTATATTTTATTTTATTAATAAAATTAATAATACGGAGGCCATAAAATTTTTCTCCATAATTCTTGAATACACAGGTGAACTCGCTTTAAGCACTGGGCCTTTCTTTGATTTCACCCACTGGGAAGGAATGCAACCCGAGGGCCTAATCCATGGAACACCAGTTTTCTTGCTCCCAGTTGGTAGAGCCTCTAATTAATAACGCAACAAAATTTAACGAACAATCTTTTAACGTGTAAGCATTACGGGGTAAGTTGAAGGCAAAATGAGTACTAATTTTTTGCCAATTTTATACCACAACTGAAAGCCATGCGTATAATAGAATTTGCATGCATGCAAGGGAGAAACAGGAGAGAAGTATTCACCGGTATAGTTGGTGGTCTAACGTGGATATTAAGAGTTCAACAAATTCATAGTGGTTTATTGTTGGCCATCCACTAAAATTGGTTGCAAAAAATTGTTCACAGTCGTTGCTACCTGCAGGAGAAAATTTTAACAATCCCAATGAAGTATGTGGCCGCTTTGCAAAGCTTGTTAGCAGCAACCTCTTGTCATATCTTAGCCTTGAATGTTTCCTTAGTCTCTTTGAAGTAATTTATCTGATCGTCGAACGATAATCACTGAATCTGCAATATTGCATAAATAATCAAAATGCAGAAGAAATTAATATAAACGACCAATTAATTATTCTTAATATCGAAGAATCAATGAAGCCAGCTCTTAAATTAATTAAGAAAATTCAATATTACAAAATACAATCCGGTGGTGACGCATAATCCACGCCTTTGAGGAGTGCACCGTCGTCGTTTGACAAGGAAAGATAAGGCGGAGGCGGAGGCGATGGAATTCCAAGCTTTACAGGCGCAAATTGGAAAAGGGTAATAAAGAAAAATTAACAACATTAGAAATTGCATATGGGAAATCTCATAAAGAAAGTTTAGTACATATTATATCACCGATAGTCCTTCCATTTGTTAATCTTCCGGCAGCCTGTCCGCCGGAATAATCAATTCATTAACAATGATAATCTGATCTTGCCAGAGAATATTGCAGATGATTGTTGTTGCCAACTTCTGTCAACGAATCTCCCAACACAAGGGTGACTAACGATGACGAGCCTAAAACAATGGCTGCCGCATGGCATTTTTGTTCATGCCCAGTTGTGCATATTAGGTGATTGATTTCAAAACCATGCATAGAAATCAGATACGGTGAGAAGTGCAGCCATCTCCTCTTAAATGCAGATAAGTTTATAAATATTTAGTGGTTAATACACAGAAAATACAAAATCTTTATAACTTTTTATATCATACTAAATCTTTTTTTTTTTTTTTTTTGGTGCTAGTTCGATTTTGGAAGTTGAGCCGATTTGTTCACCACCCCCAATCAAACGTACCAACCTGGATATTGTAGCATCAAGGGTGGCAACGAAAAGTGCATATAACAATTGTAAAATATTGTAATAGCATACGAGATAATTTCTTTTTGTATGGTGAGAATACACGTCTTGAAATTGGTAGTGGTAGCTAGTTGTTATTCCTTTCCTAACCGCCAATATCGAATTTGAATCAGGGAATGTTGTTGGCATATTACTTTTTTTTTTTTTTTTTATCGTCTTTCTATTTGGTTTCTTATCTCTTTAGAATCGAATCTGGAAATTATAGCAGCCTTCACTATTGAATAGGCATTATTATTACTTGTGTAATGGTATTGTCTGGGGAATTAATAAGGGAACCTTGTGTCAAATCATTTAAATCCTTGAAGAATTTGGGAATGTGTTTAATCCGAACCAAAGCATACTTTTTAATGATATAAATACGTAATTAGGATAATAATTCAAGCTTTTGTCTTTGCTTTTTAAATGTTTTGGTTTAATTTTCTCCCCTTTCTTCCTTCTTTTGCTTTTATTTTGTAAATAGCATCGCTTTAATCTTATTATATTTTAAAACATTCAAAGTTTTGTTCTATACTTTAATTTTTAATTTTTTATTATAAAAATAAAATATTAAAAGATTAATTTTTCGTCACACTAAAATCTTATTACTTATTTTTATATTAATTTTTAAAAAATAATTTTTTTAATTTTTATTTTTTATTCATAAAGTGAAATTGCTTCTTTCTTATGCTAACTTTAGCTAATGTGAAAGATTTTTTTTTTTTTAAATTTCAAAAAAATATTTTAAAATTTTGGGTTGCGGTAATTACTATGTATATATATTAGTTTACTTATAATTTTAGTATTTTTTATTAAAAAAATAATATTAAATATATTTTTGTAAAATATTAATTATAAACATTTTATATTCAAAAATAATTTTCACATAAAATGTTTAAATGTTTATATTATTAAAATATTTAAACAACATATTTAAATATTAAAACAACAATTCGTTAAGGGTTGGTTTGGAGAAATCAGCTTAAATAATCCAATCTTACAACATATTTAAAAAAATAAATAAATATTATAATTTATATTAAAATAAATTTATTAAATATTTAACTGAATATTATTACAACCCAAATAGTATTATTATTTTCTACACTTTCGTAGATTATTATCATTATTATTATTATTTTGAAAAAAAGGTCCATTATATTTGATAATTGAGTACAGAGCACGTTCTCAGCTTCCTCAGTGTCTGAAATGCGGTAAAGCTTCTTCTGATAATCAAAAAACTCATTAAAAAATTATTCATGTCGAAGCATGATTCTTCAGTTAAGCAATCGAGAACTCCATTTAATTAATTTATTAAAGTGTTCTTTTTCTTCATGTTATCCCACATTCAAGCTAAGCGCAAACAAAGAAATTAGCAAACACATCACCACCTCTCCTCTCCGGCCACTCACATCAATTTTCACAGCGACATATAATCGAACATGTCAGTCTCGTGCGGCGTCGAGTGCGTTCTAGTCCTGGGTTTCGCGCGCTGGATGTGGAAGCGCTGCACCTACGTGGGCTCCGACGACAGCGCATCCTGGCAGAATGCCACAGCGGAGGAATTCCAGCCAATCCCACGTGTATGCCGCATAGTCTTGGCCGTCTACGAGACCGACCTCCACCACCCGAAATTCCTGCCCCCCGGTGGCTACAAACTAAACCCAGACTGGGTCATCAAGCGCGCGAACTACGAACAAACCCAAGGCCGGTCCCCGCCGTACATCATCTACACCGATCACAACCACCGGGAAATAGTCTTGGCCGTTCGCGGGTTGAATTTAGTCAAAGAAAGCGATTACAAACTCCTCTTAGATAACAGACTGGGTAGACAAATGTTTGATGGCGGCTACGTGCATCATGGGCTGTTAAAATCTGCGCTTTGGCTGTTAAAACAAGAGAGCGAGACGTTGAAAAGACTGTGGGAAGAGAACGGAAGAGCTTATAACATGGTGTTTGCCGGGCACTCGTTGGGTTCCGGCGTGGCGGCGCTGTTGACAGTTGTAGTGGTTAATCATAGAGACAGGTTTGGTGGGATACCGAGAAATAAAGTGAGGTGTTATGCCGTGGCGCCGGCTAGATGTATGTCCCTTAATTTGGCTGTCAAGTATGCGGATGTTATTTACTCTGTTATTTTGCAGGTATTTGTTTTTCTTTCTTTCTTTCTTTCTTTCTTTTTTTTTTTTTTT
This sequence comes from Swietenia macrophylla, assembly GCA_032401905.1. Classification (NCBI taxonomy): domain Eukaryota; kingdom Viridiplantae; phylum Streptophyta; class Magnoliopsida; order Sapindales; family Meliaceae; genus Swietenia; species Swietenia macrophylla. The sequence continues at coordinate 1,512,944 of CP135577.1, forward strand.
TTTTTTTTTTACCTTTTTTGGTTGAAAGGTTGTTCTTTTTATTGTTCTGTGCAGTTATGGTTGGAAATTTTGCAATATTATGTGCCTCATAATCAAATCTCCAGTCTTGCATTGGGGTTGATAGATGTCGCTGTCAGTTCTAAGTTTGTAGGACCATTACACATAAATTCACCCTATTGCCTTAGAAAGATTGGTTTTTGCCATTCCTTACTGTTGATTCTTCGATCTTAAGCAGCAAGAACAGGAGATGAACGAGCTAAGCTGAATACTAGAAATCGAACCAGAAAAGCTTAATCTTTGAAACCAGTAAAACTAGAACAGAAGCTTCAGATCAGAAGGAATTTCAAGAGAAACTCATCTCTTACTTATCAGTGATTTGCATTTTCACTGATTGACGATCTGTTTACAACTTCAGTTTATATGGTCTAACCAAAACTCTGCGTTTTGATAATAGACTAGGCAAACTTGAAACTAACCAACAGTTTAAAAGTACTAACCACTCGTGGTAAGCTTTCACTGAAACTAGATATGTGGGCAGGTCATCTTACTGGTCTCCAGCCGTAAATATGTGATCTGCAACCCTGTGAAAGTGCGTGAAACATATAATACATGAAACAGCAACAGGATACATATCAACAAGGGAATGATATGTAGCGTGAAATTTGACATCCAAACAACCATGCTTGAAAAAGTGTGTCATATTTTGTTTTTACGTATCAACTGTGTCATTTCATTGTGGTGAAATGAACTTGTGTGTATGTGTGTGTTTGTGAAGAGGAACCCAGTCGGCTCCCTCTAATTAAACAATCGGAAACAGTCAGTCTTACGCTGACCGGTTATATGCCTCAAAGCAGAACCTGCCACTCTGTATTACATTGATTTACTAAAAGTACACTACTGAATCAGATTGATAGAAGAACCCTAGCATGACCTTGTTAATTTGGTCCAGGATGATTTCTTGCCAAGAACAGCCACTCCCTTGGAAGATATTTTTAAGTCAGTCTTCTGGTTAGTATTATGCCCTCCTTGACATCCCAGAGATCACATTTTTTCATGTGGATTTTAAAAAAAATTTTTTGTTAGTCGGGTGAATTTCTGTTATTATTGTCCCTTAGACCAGGCCTTGATGCTTTGGCAGCTTGCCCTGCTTGTTATTTTTGGTTTGCTTGAGGGACACCTTCATACCAGAGGGTAGAAAGCTCAGAGATCCAAGAAGACTTTATGCACCCGGACGGATGTATCATATTGTAGAGCGAAGAATTTGCAGGTAGCAACACATTCAACTGCTTAAAATTACAAATACAATATTGCTTCGTGAAAAACAAGCTATCTGTTAGTGATGACCTCTGAAGCTGAAATAGTTAGTGTAGTAATAATTATGATGTATAGATGTGGCTAATCATTGGATGCCTAATTTGTTATCCCATTCTAATGCTTGGTTTTTCTTTTACTTATGCCAGTTATATATATATATATATATATATTATCAAATCAAATTGTCACATTAGCATCGCTTGGTAATTACAACCATATTTGTACTTTCATTAAGGGAATTGAATTTGAGCACCTGCTGATAAAGTTTACGACAGAATGTAACATAACACTGAAACAGTCATAAATTATTTCAATCACTTGAATTTTGGATAGGTAAGAAAATCTTCCATGCTTCTAATATGGTTTATTGATTCTTGCCTCAGTTCATCCTAGGCTATTCCCTAATATTAGGACAAAGCATCTGATTCTGATAGATTGTAACTAGGAATCAATACCGGAGTATGAAGCAAGAAAAAAATTGGTATAAAATCAGTTCGTGCATGTAATGTAATAGGTTCATTTGTGCATAAAATTCCTAGTGCATCTGTAGTCATGATATTGCAAAAGTTGCAGATATTGAATATGGTCTACCTTAAAAGATTTTCCACACATATATAAATGCATCTTATAATTGATAGAGGCTCTGTTTTATTTACCTACTCTAGTTTCCTATCCTTTTCCACTATTTTTATAATGAAGTTTTTTCATCGTCAAAGAACATTGTGGTGTGATAAAGTTCTGCATGGCCTAAGCAAACTCCATTTTAATATATGCAGATGCGGGAGGTATCCTCCAGAGGTCAGAACTGCTATTCCTGTGGACGGGAGATTTGAACATATTGTCTTATCATCAAATGCCACATCTGATCATGGAATTATCTGGATAGAGAGGGAATCAGAGAAAGCTTTACAAGTAAGCCTTTTCCCTAGGGTTGAGTTATGGGCCCCTTTTTTTTACACTCATTCATCATATGGTCAAATATAAGCTGACTTTTAACTTAACTTGAAAAGGAGAAAATAAATGATGGGTGGCAATTAGGTTTTGGGTACTTCACCAGATATGCCTGTTGATTATAATATTTGAAAAAAATATATACAACTACTGTGAACAGAGAGTAAATTGATTCTGAAAACACTACACCCAGGGAGGGTCAGATCAAACTTGAGGTCCACGCTGAGGAATGTTTCCTCCTTTTGTGAGTGTAGTTGCTCCTCTGAAAAAAAGATTAAAAAGATTAAAAATTTCAGATTGCCTAAATTTTCAGAGCTAAGCTTTTTTCTATTTGATAAATTACTGATAGTGACCAGCACAAAAAAATACAGCTGATGAGAGAAAGCAGCTCTGAAACTGTAACAACTCCTCCAAAAGTACAGAAATTAGAGAGGTTGAGGACCATTGAAAAAGAACACAAAGATGCATTGGAAAGAGCTGTAAGTTTGAATATACCTCACGCAGTAGCCAACCCAGAGGAGCAACCCAAAGAAGATGAGGCAGAGCCTTCCCATGGTAAGAAGGAAAATGGCTCACAAACTAAATTAAAGTCCAGTGATGGAAGCACTAACTGGGATCAAGTGGTTGAGAAGCTTTTCAACAAGAGTGAATCAGAAGACCTTGTTTTAAACAAAGAAGCTGATGGCCCTGCTCCCAAAGAATAATATTACTGTTTCCTTCTTTCATTTGCTTTGCTCATATTTTTTTGTGAATGTATGCATTTTGAGTACTTCATTCCCAGCTCCGATCTTTCTAGCTTATTGACAGTTTGTACATCTTTTCATATAAAATAATTGCAGATTGACATACAAGTAACAACCCCAGGCCTGTCATCCAAGGGGGAAATACCGATATAGATTTTAGAGAAAAGGTTGGTGAGTGTAAACTCCTCAATTCTTTGCATAATTCTTTTCGTCTGGACATTGTACAAACCACTGGTTTGATATCTTGCAAAGAAGAAGAATATTGTGCCATTTCAACTACTATTTTAACCTGAACACGCCGCATTATGTTTGCTAGAGGCACTGGGTATAGATGTCCATACCCAGGAAACTTTTTCTACCATATCGTTTCTGTTCTGTAATTTTTTATTTTATTTTATTTTTTGATATATATTACTTTCATTCTAAGCATTCATAAGAAATTGTTTCCGTGTAGTATATAGCGAAACCTTACTATAGAAGAGAAAACTATACCCTTCTAATTTTGATAAAAATAATCCATAAGTTAGAAGGGAGCTGTTTGTTCCCACCTCGTATTCTGAAACCTTGTGATAAACAGGAAACTAACACTACAAATATGTGGGCAGGACTCCATTTTTTGGTACCAAAATTTTCTCTCAGAACAAAATCAATGACTATCATTCAAGTTTGGAGTAGAGATTTTTACCAGAAGATGTCCTTATTTGATGCGGCTTTACATCGATTCAATGTGCTCTCCATCGACACTGAGTTCCCAAGCTTCCTCCGCAATACGCCGAGGGACGCCCTGGCGGCTGAACGCTACTATGATCTCAAGTTCAACGTCGACAATACCAAGATTATCCAACTCGGCGTCACGCTGTCGGATGATGAGGGGAATATTAGAGATACGTGGGAGTTCAGTTTTTCAGAATTCGATATGGAGAAAGATGCTTACGTCGCGGAATCCATCCAGATGATGGAAAACAACGGCGTCAATTTTGAAAAGATTCGAAGGGAGGGAATTCCCTCGCGAGTATTTGTGCCTAAATTCCTGGAGATTTTGTCGAAGTGCAAGAATCTTAAGTGGGTTACGTTTCAAGGATTTTACGATTTAGCTTACTTGGTAAAACCGTATAATAAACAACCATTGCCGCCAACAGCCGACGCTTTTGCCGGGGTTGCTGCCATATATTTTGAATGTTTAAAGTTGTTGCCAAACACTGCCAGGGATTACTGGATGGCGATCTAGGGTTAAGTAAAGCAGCAAATATTTTGAATGTCGGGAGATTTGGCGAAGCTCACAACGCGGATTCGGACAGCTTAGTGGCGGCTGCTGTGTTTGGGAAGATTAAGAAGTGTTACAAGATTGAAGAACAAGAGTTCGATGGGATTCTGTACGGAATGGATGCAAGAATGAAGAGAAGACGGAGGAAGTTAATTGTGCCACGATATTGCCAACTACTGATTCCTCGACCTCCATTATTTGTGCAGTGTTTTACACCCTTTCGTCGTCCTGCTGTTAAGTTACCGTGCACCCCTGCATTCAAAGGTGTTCGTTTTGATGTAATTAACACAGATATACGGTTTTTCTTTGTGTGTATTCTCTCTTTTGTCTGGCAACAGAACACCGAAGGAACATCAGCTTCTGTTTTATATCCTATGCATTATGAACACGTTCCGAGCAATCACCAGTAACATCATATCACACATTCGTATTAAAATAAACCAATTATAGCAATAATTTAGTGAAGTGAAATTTACATGGATAGCATGATTCTATTAGCCATTACAGGAACCAACCCCATGAATTACTTTCCCCTATTGACACATTTGCACCCATAAAACATTTGAATATGTAAATAGCCAGGCCTTCCATATTACATGCAAATTTCAAATCCAACCCCACCTTAATCCTTAAATTAGCCTTTGCTATCCAGCCATCCTTGAAATCCTCAAGACAAGGCACCATCTTGTACATGCAAAATATCGAAAAGGCAGGCAGAACTTTTAATTGAAGATACAGGGAGAATAAAAATGCACAAGATATTATAAATTCAAGATAAAAACAAAGCTTTAATAGAGCATCAAACAGCTTCATTTACAACCATGCCTGCTATCTAATTAGGAAAGAACACATGCCCATAATTAAAACAGAAACTGAATGTGAAAAGTCACAATTCGAGTTATGAGCATTTCTTCAGCTGACTTGCTAACACACGCTAAAATACTAACTCAGTTCACGCAGTTGAAAGTCCACTAACTCTGCATGGCTTCTGCATGATATGTATCCAGTTCTTTGTCAAGGTCATCAGCCGACTTCTCAACAGGCTTCTTCCCCTGCATGTGACCACGTCCACGGCCCTGACCCTGACCCTGGCCCCAGCCCCGGCCCCGACCTCGGCCCCGCCCACGACCACGGCCTTGACTATTCCTCGTACCTCCACGACGGCTCTGACTGCAGCATGACCCAATAATAGGTTAATTAATCATTAATATCGGGCATAATTCAGAAGCAAAATTTGGGAAACAATGGCAGTAATCTGGCTAGTGTATTAATGCTACACTAAAATACATGATGGTGTCAAACAAACTGATAAATTGGTTACCGTCTTAACTCCAGAATTACATCGCCAGTGACTTCAAATATCAAACACAATATGACACATACAAGTATAAACCCATAATTGTTTATGCAGCAGCAACAGCATGCTTGCAAAAGCTACATAGTTACATATAGTTGACGTTCATTCCATTACAAATAAAACAGAGCAAAAAGAGCAGGTCGAACAGAGACCACGGTCCAACTTGTAACACATTATCCTACTCGCACTCAGGTCTATTCCCTCAAGCAAAAGCAATTTCTACATGGCAAAGGAAAAAAGGCCCCAACAGAAATGATGAACATGTATCAATCAAACAAAACTTCAAGGGAGATAAACTTGTTCATCCCCCAGAAAAATGAACAGAGCTCAAGCTTCTGTCTTCAAGCTTTATCCAGATGATTGCTGAGTTTGATTAGCGGCATGAATTTTTATTCAACCCCTTAAAACTCTTCCAAGACCACTACTCAAATGTGGAAATTCCAGCAAACACAAACATAGAATGAAAGAAAAAAAGGTATCTCGTTGCAGCCTACTGGCATAGGCAAACAAATATACCAAGAGCTGAAATCCAACTACCATGTCATCATCAGTAAGTAAAAGTCAAATTAGGCATACAGTCCAGTTGAAGTTCATGTTTGCTCTTAAAATAACTTAAAGAGCAAAAGCCAAATCAAAGCAAACAAGAGCAGAGTTATCTCAGCACAGCCAAATTTGTATGAACAAGAAAAGACTAAGCTTAATAAAAAAATCCCACGCGTTAGAAATGGCAAACTTTTGGCAAAGACCAGATAAAAAGAAACTCCAGAATTTTTCCCCAAACACACATAATCATCTAAGAAAATACAAACAAGCAGATATGCTTAATTGTTCCATACATGTGCAACACAATCTAGACCAATAAAAAAAGACCAAAAAAGAAAATTACCAAAACATGACTTTAATAAACTGAATAACAGTGAAAATGAATTAACAGAAAGTAGATTTAAAAGCAAAACAGGGCGAGTTACAGTATCTGCAACAAAAACTCACCCAGAACCATGATTAATTACAGCAGAGGCTCGTGCTAGACCTGGTCCCGACCTGCACACAATATCACCATCAGTGAAGTTTGCATGAAAATGTGAAATTTTAACACACAAAAAAGTTGACAACACATCAAATATGAAATTTAAGGAAGTGCTCTCAGTGATAACCAGCTAAACAATAAAGTATCCCATTTGCTAAGTGACCTATGCAGGATGTAAAATATCAAAGAAAAAATATAAAGAAAAGAAAAACTAGAGCAATATTGGTTCTTCAAGTCAGAATATCAAAGCAACTTTCAACAATTAATATAACAATCAGTAGGAGCAATAATTTTTTGTTGTAAGCATAGTCTTTGTATAACATGCCACATTTAAATCTAGGACAATGAAACAGCAAACAGTTTAGATAAAACTAAAATTTTCATGCCCAGTAAAACTCTATATTTGTCTATTAAAACAAATTAAATTAATTAATAGCCATTGATACCATTCATAAATTCTACCACGATAATAACATGCTTGCAGCCAACAACAGCTAGAGAAACGTCTAACTAGAAGATGCAGACACCTCTAAAATTGACACAAAACAACACTTTTGATCATAACTAATAAAATAATACGAGGTTCCGAACTTCAAACCTTGAAGTGGTATATGCAAATACAATAAGAACAATAGACAGTGTCAATTAGCTCAACCTTCGCATTGTTAACTAAACACCAAGTTATTCAAATTTTACTTACGTCATAACAACTGTCCTCTTCCTCCTACCATTTACTCCAGTTGCATTCACACGAGCTAAAACAGGCATTTCTGAGTTGGTGCCCACAACTTCAATCTTCATGGGCTTTCCATCCAACAGTACATTGTTATACCGCTTAAGAGCTGCAAATGCGTCACTTCTTCTGGCATACACCACTTCGGCTGAACCCTGAAACCACGTAACATGTACAAGTTTAAACAACGATGGCAACCAACAAAGGAATATGCCAAGTCACCAACCATGACAAGCAACCATAAATTGGACATTTGACAATTATAACTAAGAAGTTAATTTGTACAGGCCAAATGACAAGTCAACGTTTGAGGCACCATGAGCAATAGCCTACAAAGATAAATGCATCAGAAAATACCAAGGCTTCCAGCCTTAAAAATAAAAATTTTGTAATGTCCATAAACCACAATGAGAGAGTGCCTTTTCCACAATCAATCAAGATAGGAAATCTAAAAGTTCTTATTGACCATAGAACAAGAAATGAGATGATCACAGATACCCTGCTGAACTACATGCAAGCAGCACATTTCCACATTTCTCAAACAGCTTATAATTTTACTGCACTAAAATTAAACATACAAGTAGAATTCAAGTTTAATCTACAGCCATTATGTTTAATGAATGGTCAAAACACATCATAAGCGCCTTGTAAAAAACACAATACATCAACTGACATGACATAGATCAAACCAAATTCAAGAACAGAGCAACCTGTTTATGGTTTAAAAGTACAAAATCTGGCAAAGAACTCACACTCGGGCGACCAGTCTTGTCATAATGAATGGCATATCGTTTCAGTTCTCCGATCTCAGCAAAAAGTTCCTGAGTTGCACACCACATCCATGAAAAAACTTTTAGAAATCTTATATACAGTATGTAATATGAACATATAGCTCGAGCTGTACCCTTATATCATCATTAGTCACTCCAGGATGTAAGTTGGAAACATATAACTTTGTGCCAACCTCTATTCCAGATATTCCTGCAGCTCTAAGGCTGTCCTCAAACAAATCATGCTGCCAGGGAAAACTCCTGGGTCTGCGAATAGACTGATAGAAAGAAGTGGAAAAAGAGAACCGAGCAGGAGAAAAACAAGTCAAATCATGACAGAATAACAAAATAATTCACCATTCTTCAATATCAAACCAGATATCAGCACAATTCCCACAAAACATAAAAGAAACTGCTAACAAGTGGAATCCATTTGGGTAAAAAGCTCAAGCAACCTAGTAATCAAACACCATCAAATTGAATTGAAGGATGATAGATGGAGTAAAAGATTTGACCCACTGCTTATAGACCATTACTATGTTATGTGTGAGAACTCCAGTTCTGAAGTTAAGTGAAGGAAGCTCCTTTGCAAAAAGGCCATGAGCTAGGATAGTAACCAAAATCTGGCAGCGAAGAAAGTCCGTACATAGCAATGGGATCCATCATAAACTTCATGTGTAAACCACCAGCCATCAATCACTAATTAGATTGAAACTACGTGATATGAAACATGCACGGGTATAGAGAACTTGAACCCATTAATTCTTAAGTGATGCTATGTGTAGGTGAGCACCATTTAGAATGTTCGGCTAATAAAACTCCTTCACATAATATGCTATGACGTAGCATAATAATTTAACGAAGCACCAGAGAACTTCTGCACATTAATGTGAGATCTGATTGCAAAATCCCCAGAACATAGCAGAAATAACCCACAAGTACAAAGAAATCAAGAGGGTAGTTGTAGGAATGTAACATGTAGAGATAATTCTTTAGTGTCGGAGCCAAATAAGCTTCTTGATGGTCAATGTAGCGTTAGAAATCCTCTTTGAATGTGTAAAACACGGTTAGAGATCCTCTCAGATATTGGATTCTTAATCTTATTAAAGTCCCATCATAGGCAAAAAACATCCACAGTTTTGAGCTTGCCTTGGCAATGGTATATGATGATGGCCGAGCATTTGAGAGAGGACCTCTGCGCCCAGCCCCTTCCATTCTTCCACCACTAAAACTACCGCCTGGGCCACGGCCACGACGGGGCCTGCCCTGTCCTCTTTGTCTCTCACTCTTTTTCCTGCTCTTTATAATGTCATCAAGAGACATGTCGACATGCGTAGCCATTGAATGTGCCACACAAAATTCAATTCCTCAAGAGAAAACAAATGACAAGTAAAACTGCAAATCAGGAGAGAGAAGGAACTAAGTATGCTAACAAACATTATCATAAATGATCATCAATCATATAATGTTAATTAGACCTTAAAAGCTTGCTGCATGAATGTGTAATTTCATACATAACATTATGAAGGATGACTACACCATGAGCAGCCAGTATGATTCTATCAAAAATAACCACACAGCACTACCAGCTTCATAGTTCTAACAGTATCATTATGGAGCACCTATAGGAGCAGGACGGGTGGAACCAAGAATCTAATTCACATATTTTTCTAGCAACCATAAATGCATCGTCTAAATACTACTCATACAACTAATATAGGCATGTTTTGTTTCCGTAACACCCAGAAATCCTCAGACTTTACTAGCATGTTCAAGAGGCTCAAAACTAGGAACTATTGACAGAACCCACTACTTGAGAATCAAGTAAACCATTTAACATTAATAGCAAAAAAGAAATTGAACTAGACAAACAATTTAGATGACAAATCTTCACTTTTACTGCCTCATGAAGCTATAATTAATGCAATGTTTTAGGCATATCACAAACCACAGACATAATAAATTTTTGATCTGAAATTCAAGCACACCACCACCATGCAACTATATTAAAAAATGACGAAGCATTCACTGTTCACGCACCAAAACTGAAAAGCAGACCAAAAACTCTAAATTAATTTTTTTCACCCCAGAGTTTTCAAAACATACAAAATAGTTAGAGAAACATATACGATAATTAAATACAAAATATCTTTCAACTGGCACGCAGTACTACTCTTTTTTTTTAATAAAAGAATAACGGCTTTTCAACAGTCTGAATTAAATCAACCACGCACAACTAAAAAAAAAAACACTAATTCTTGCAAATCTGGAAGCAAACAATAGCTAAACATGTAATTTAAAAACGAAGGAAAATCCAAGCGAGAACTTTAAAAATGAACCAATTCATATAAACAAATCGAAAAAACACAAGTTTGCTAAAATGAAAGTAAAACCATACGAATTAGCCAAAATCAACAATTTTACTTTCCGATTAGAAACTGAAAAGAGAAAATAATACCTCAGAAAAACGCGAGAGGGGTTGGCTCTACGCAAACTGGACTACAAAACTTAGACGAACTAAGAAAATTGGGAGATTAATGGCTAGGGTTTGAGGATTTAATAAGACTTGGTTCCCTTTTGTTTCTCTTTTTCTAGGGTTAGTGAGATTGTGCTTCGAGGAAAGCGGTGTAAGTCACTATAGAGAGGGTTGATTTGACTATATGTTGCGGTCTGTGTTCGTGCAGCGTCCACCAATCATAGTCTTCCACGCTGCTGTGCAGAGGGCTTTTATGTCATTCGAGAATGACACGGGCAAAATTTAAATCAAGTCACCAATTTGCTTATTTACCCCTCATTTAATGAGTATTTTGGAATCATTTTTTTAAATGAAATTAGATTGTTTTATATAAAAAAAAATTATATTTTCCATATCATACTGAATTTTAAGAATTAAATAATAAATTAATAATTATATCCTCACCCCAAATAAGCTTATAATTTTATTTTATTAACTTTTTACTTATCATAATTTATACAACTAGTTATAATTATTTAAAAATTATAATTTTTATTATCTAAATATAATTATTGATTTAATTATATTTTTTAAATTTTTTAAAAAATGAAGTGACTACTAATGAAATTAAAAAAAAAGATAAGTAATATTGTTGATAATTATAATAGAATTTTAGAAATATTAATGAAAATTGAATAAATTTTTAAATATATAAATATCAAGTTTACACTATGCTTTAAATCAACTTATCCACAAAAAATTGTATAAACAACATACTCGTGAATTTTGAATAAAAATAAGAGATACATTCAAACTATAAATCTCTTTTTTTTTATTAAGGGGTAAGGGGGGGCGGTTAGGTCATTGTCTTAATTAAAAGATATATTTATAGAATAAAATTTCAAATATTTGATAAGATATTTTATCAGATATTTTTTATAAAATTTATTATAATTTTACTTTGTAACAAGATTTGTGGAAATGTACACTTATTTCCTTTCTAATTATAATTTGACTAACTAAAAAATAAATTTAAATTATTTATTTTTGATAATTAAAATCCTAATTTACTCGTACTTATTCAATTTTTAGAATTTAATAACTATACCTTTTAAAATAAATAAAATAATCTTTTATTAAAAGGTATTAATTATATAATATTAGTTCTCTAAAGTATTAATTTAAAATTACTTATTACTTTATATAAGATTCATAATTTTTATTAAAAAAATAATTTATTATATAAATATTCAAACGACGTTTATTAGTAATAACATTAATATATTCTAATTTTATTATTTAGAATATCTTTATGATAATTTTAAGTTAAGTTAATTAAAATTTTATATTATTAAAAATTTAGAGTATAAATTAGTACTTAATAGGAATAAATTAAAAATAAAAAAAATTAGAATGTGTAAATTAGAGTTTTAAGATATATAAATTAAAGTTTTATTTATGAAGAGTAAATATATCAATTATATATTTATCTTTTAATTAGTTAACTTATGATTAACAAGTTCTCGATGATTTAAAAAAGATTTGTATAATGATTCAAAAAGATACATATTTAAACTTTATTTGAAATTATTAGTATTTTTGCTATCATTTAATTGCATATTTTAAAATATTTGACATATAATAATTTTATTTTATAATAATTTTATCCCAAAGAATGCCTTAAAAGTGTGTTTAGTAGTAATTATTGAATTGTATTATTTTAGATAAATTAGATTATAATAGATTAAATCAAAACTCGTACCATATTTGGTTGAACACGTGCTGAATTATATTATTTTATTATATATAATAATATAATATAATATAATATATTATCATATAATATATTTATTATGATAATTGTATTTATATTATGTTATTTATATATATTTTTTATATTATGCTTGATTAAAAAATAATTTATAATCAAATATAATATAAATTAATAATAATTTTTGAATAAAAATAATAATAAAATAATTTATTTTAATATTATATCATTATTTTATATATTGTTATCAATTATTAAATTATTTATTATATTATTATAAAAATTAAAATATTCTAATGCAGGGCTAACCCACGGTCACCCGCAGGTCAGCCCTGCAGGACTAGCATGCATCATATGTAGATATAATGCTGGTTCGTTCATGTTTGACATGCAATCAAACACACGGGAAAAAAAATTAAAGGTCAACAGTAATCATAGTGCAGTCCAGATTGGGATTCCAAACGTGCCCTAAATTCAGAAAAGGGAATCAAAACTCATTACTGAATGATCATAGCCAAAAACCAACTTTCATGCAATAAAATATTGTACCTTGACCAGAAAAAAACCAGGATGTAGTCAGAAGATAAACGGGGTGCTTATAGCAACACATTCGGATTCGAGGGAAGAATGTGGGTGTAACCAAAAAGGATGGGATATATTTAGTATTTGTTAAAAAATTATTGCAAAGAGTTGAGTTGGGCCTGTTGAATGGGCCTTGTAATGGAGCCCACAAAACGGTAAAGCTTTCCCACTTCAGTCTCGTCTTGTCTCGTCTTCAGTTGAAATCCCCCGGAGAGCCGGAGGCAGAAAAAAACGATCAATTGTCTTAAAAGACTCTTTTTAAGACTCGTACCAGTTTGTAACCTCTCTTTCTCGCCTTGTACAATGTTTTTCTGGTGGTTTTATGAACTGATAAAATGAAAAATCTAAACGCGGCGTTGGTTTCTTCTACTAGTCCAAATTTATTGTCAAACTACAGAAGCTTCAGAAACCCGCCAGAGGAATTTCCGGACCCGGGAGAAATTCTCACTTTGCTCTACCTTTCACACTTTCAACTTCCAGAGTTGCCTTCAGAACTTCAAGAATTTCTGTCTCTGCCCTCGTTGTTCCTCGTAGAGTTTCCCAAAACGGTAATTTTTCCTCGTTTTTATCTTATTGAATTAAGCATATCGGTGTTCGTAATTTGCGTTTTTACATTATAGGGAAAGCGGGTGCTGATGGTTTTGCGAGTTTAACTTCTGGGAGTAACGAACAAACGTCGTCAGTGGGTGTTGATCCCAATTTATCAACGCCACCGCCATCATCGACTATGTACTTCAATTATTATTATTATTTTTTGAAGTTTTTTGGTGGTTTTGGAATTGCTTTTGTTGTCACTAAGAGGGGGTTTCTATTGATGAACTAGTGTTTAACTGAAATGCATATCATCTATTTTCTTTGGATAAATAAACATAATCTGGAGTGCACCCAGTGATAAACTATTATTTTTTATTTTTTGGTGAAAAAGGCATTTGATTGCATTCAGATGAAAGTATTCTCTGAGTGATTAATTTTTCTAAAAACAGTGAGTCGAACAATAGCACCCATTAAAACACCATTTGTTCAATTTTGGGTTTTGCAGAGTTAGATGACAGTTTGTAATTTTTTTTTTTTGTTTTGTTGTGCAGAGGCTCGCCTCTCTTCTGGGTTGGAGTAGGTGTTGGTCTCTCAGCACTATTTTCGTTTGTGAGTACAACTATTTCCTCTTGGTTTCTTTCAACTTTTTCTCTTTTGTTTTCAATTTGGGTACAAATATTTTAACAAGTTGAATGAAATGGCAGGTGGCTTCGAGATTGAAGGTGTGTGTTTTTCTCCTATGGAGTACAGTGTATATGCTGTGTGAGTTACCTTAGTGTTGTTAAAGGGACAGTTGATCCCGTTGATTAAGCAATGCAACGAGAGTATTGCAAACTCATCAACTGTGTCCTGTCTGTACAATAACTGAAGCTTTGTTTTGCACTGCTAATATATTTCAACTTTTAGTCTGGATTCATGGTATGCTCTTTTGGAAAGAACAAATGTGTTTGTTGGATTGTACAATTGCATCAGGTGCATGTTCCATCTTTGTGAGCTGTGTGTTGTGCTATCTGTGAGTAGACATGATTGTTTTGGCGAAATGAACTGTTATTGTAGATTATTTTTTGTTTTGTTTTAGGAAAGTTTGTCTTTGCCTCTTGCCCATCCATGTTTTTCTATCGAATGTCTGTGTTTGATAGGTTTCACATCCTCTTTTTGCTGAGCAGTGTGGTTTTATTGGTCTCCTACATATGCTCTGTGGGTTTTCCTTAAATTTTCATCTTTTTTAGGTGTATTTGTTAGGATTTTTTTTCCTTCCGATACTGAAACCTGATCAAGTGGTTTCTTCTCTAGGCTTGTATTCCGAAACTTGGAAATTTCTTTTAAGCTTGATAGAAATATTTTTTCTTTCTGTTTCCTCGAAGCAATGATAATTATAATTGTATTTGAGTCCTTGTTGCTTGTAGTAGATAGGTTAAATTGAGTTAGATTTTGAGTAATTTTTGTCTTAGTGTGGTTATTTTTTCCTCACTTTTCCATCTTTTTGTACCAAATCCTTGAATCTTATGCCTTTCATCCAGTCCTTTGGAAAAAGTTTCTTGATCATTCCCCTCATTTTATTTAATTCCCTATTTTATGTTATTCTGAAATGTTGTCTGCACAGGTTGTTGAAAATGGTTTCTTTTAGGGTTCTTTATCTTCAAGTTCGTGCATTCAGTACTTCAATAGATCATGACTAGACCATGTGGCACGTTTGGTGTCATACTTAATGTTCTGAACACAGTTTCATGTAGGATATGTCTCAGATTACACATAATGGATAGAACTATTATGCTTGTTCCAATGAGGCATTTCTAATGAGGGTTTACCATGTTCATTTTCTTTTGATTCCATTGGTCAGGTCTTTCCATGTAGAATAGCTTACAGGTTTTTGGTTTTTATTTGTGTAGCTATAGAAGAGTTTGACATTGTATCTTTCCTTTTTTTTTTGGCTTTTTAATTCTTCTGAAGCAATATGCTATGCAACAAGCTTTCAAAACTATGATGAACCAGATGAACGCACAGAATAATCAATTCAGCAATGCTGCCTTTCCTCCTGGATCACCTTTCCCATTACTGACTCCTCCGGCATCAGCGCCTACTGCACCTCCTCCAGTTGCCTCTCAATCTACAGTTACAGTCCTGCAACAAAAGTAGAACCAGCTTCAGCCACTGATGTGAAGGGTAAAACAGAAGTAAAGGGTGAAGCAAAAGTAAAGGAGGAGCCAAAGAAATATGGTAATTAAGTATATTGCCCCAGACTGCTTATGAATTCAGAATATATCTGTGCTTTGTGACCCTTTCCATGTGGACTTGCTTTTTGATATTCATTCTTTTTTGAAATTAAGTGCTTATAGTGCTTGGCCCAAAATTTCTTCATTATTATCTTTATATTTCCATAATCCAACATGTACGTGATGCATATCTAAAGTTATCTGAGATATTAGGTCTTCAAAGTAAAAGAATTTAATTTTAGGTTTTGGTTAGATCCAAAAAATGGTTATTTTGCGTCTTGAAATGTGTTTCTATGGATATGGATTGCCAGTAGATGTGCTCGATGGAATCCTTTCCTCCTCCTGTTTTTGTCTCGATCATGCTAGATAGATGAGAGGCTTGCTCTGAGGTGTCTGTATTTTTTTGTGCACACATGCATGGAAGATGGGTGGTTTTTAAGTATGTATTGCATTTTACGATGAAACTTAGTCTTAATCCTAGGGCATATGTTATTTTCTAGGGGGTGGTTAATAAAATGGCAGCTATTGATTTTCAAGTTGATCCTTGATATGTTGCAATTGTTGGGTGCTTATATGATTTTTGATTGCATATCTCGTAGGGTGCTTGTATGATTTTTGGTAGTGTGTCTTGTAAGAAATGCTTATGCAAGTACTACTTGTAGCTTTTCTAGGTGTTTCTCCTGAAGAAACCATACCAAGAAGTCCTTTTGATAACTTTGAAGATGTGACAGTAACAAGTTCATCAAAGGATGCTTGGCCTACTAAGGAAGTAAGTGTTTGCAATTGAGCTATTTCTAGTGGTTGTGGTTAAAATAATTCTTTTTATATTCAATTATTTGGACATCCTGTGATGGTTACCCAAAATGGGGCTGCATTCAAACATGGTGTAAGTGATTCTTCAGGGGCTCAATCCACACGCAAGTAAAATTTTGTAAAATTGTTATTACTCCTTATCATTGTTTTGCTATCTCCACTGCTTGTGGCATAATACATGTAACAGCCCGAGCCTAACAATTGAGTGAATATTTTCTACTTTGGGCACATAATCTATCATGGGTTTGCCATTCGTTTTGCAACTCTAAACAGGTCTACCAAGTTAGATGACCTAAGATGTCTAACCTACAACCCTTATTTATCTACTAACGATGTGGAATGTGGCAATCTTCTCTCTTTGGACCCCACGCCCTTGTGAGGAGGATAAAACAATAAAATCACAAAACATAATATCCACACATAAGGTCGTGAGCCGACTTTGATACCAATTGTAATAGCTCAGGTTCAACAACTAAGTAGATATTGTTCATTTTGGGTACACAATCCATCACAAGTTTGCTCTTGGGTTTTGCGATTGGAAATGAATTTACCAAGTTAAAAGGTCCAAGCTGTATAATTTCGAGCCTAGATTCACCCGTTAGCGATGTGAGATGTGACAATATAAGTTTATAAACCACTTCTTCTATGTATAGTGTAATTAGCATAGAGTTTCCTGTTGAAGGCCATTTTGTTTTGTTCGTTAAAGGGATAAATTTAGAGTGCATGGTGGTGGTATGATTATGTAGCTTATTTGGCTAGGTTTATGCTTAAGTGAGGTTCATATAAGCATATGCTAGTTATTTAGGCAAATTCATAATTCAATTATTTGATAGTTCTAGAGAAATGTGTTTTCTGTTTGTTTAATGTGAGAGAATTCACATATCATTTCATTGAATTTGCATTTTTTTCTCCATTTTCAGAAATGTTTTGATGTAATATTATAGTGGGATAACACTACTAATTTCCTTTATGCTAAAATGCTACTAATTTCCTTGACACTATAACGCCACTAATATCCTTTACGCTAAAATGCAACTGATTTCCTTTAATTTAATGCACTGATTTCCTTTACACCTTAACGCCACTGATTTCCTTTATGCTAAAATGCCACTAATTTCCTTTACATATAGATCCCCTGATGTTTTGATTAAGTATTACATAACTGTAAGCACCTTCCCAAGAGTAGTGTGAGTGGGATTTGAAGAGGTTTTACCCAACCAACTGGCTCTCCCTTATTGCTTTTCTGTGGAAGAATGTAATAATAGTAATCTGAAGTCTGTAGAATCACAGGTGCTTGCTCTGGATAGATATATATATTTTTATCTTGCATCAACATCAAAGAAGTAAATGAAGCAGAAACTTTAGCTCGGTTTGCCATATTTTCGATTCAAACTGTAATTGTAGTTTATTCTAGATTACATGAATTGGTTTCTGGATTTGTTATGATGTTGATAAGTAAGTATTGATCCTGCCTTTTATCTTTGCCATTCTATGTAGTAAAGTCAGCTGTATGTTGGTGTCTAGAATTGTAGAAATATTTTCTTTATAGTGGATTATCATTAAATGCATTACTGTTGTTTTTTTATTTGTTAAATCTCCATCAGTTGCCTACTTTCCTTCGTACATCATTACCATCTACTTTATCTGAAATTAAGCATCTAATACACTGGTAATGACAAAGAGGAGTAATGGTGACATTTAAAATAAAAGGACAACAAAGAGTGTGAACATTATTCCTTACATATTTGAAAGTGTAACGTGTTTGTTCATGATCTCAGATGTTATCATGTTATCAAAAAATAAAAAGACCTGCTATACTGGTTTGGATACGCTGAAAGACATTGACTTCGAAAATGATTCTTGATGCATTTATCAATTCCACTAAATATCTACTACACTAGCGGATATATTTCCCCCTCAATTTTTTTGTTAGTTTTACACAAGTGCTCTGTTCATTCTTGAAACGTATCGATGTTTTAGATTTTACAACTTATTTTCTCAAAAGATTTTATATGGGTTTTGGTTTTTTATCTATAAAATTATTTCTGTGCACCTTGTCGGTTAAGATGTGTCCTTTGTATATTTTTTTTGTGTATACAATTTCCACTTTGAAAACAAGGAGTTGATAGTACATTTGCAGTTATTAGTGTTTCTTGCCAAGGCTAGTCCAAAATGTTTAGGTGCTTGCTTGGTCGCATTCATGCATACGTGTGATTGTATTGTGTGCATGTGCATGCGCATGTGTACATGTTTGTCAGGTGTTCGGATCAGTGTCTGACCTAATGCTGCAAGTCTTGCTTGGTCGCATTCATGCATACATGTGATTGTATTATGTGCATGTGCATGTGTACATGTTTGTCAGGTGTTCGGATCAGTGTCTGATCTAATGCTGCAAGTCATTTTGCCTTTCTTGCTGTAATATCGAACTTTTTCAGTGCATATTACCCATTGGCATAAACCAGATATGTATTAGTTTTACTTTTGTAACTATTAGAGCTCCTGGTAACTTTTTACTACAAATTTGAAGTTTACAACCTCCATGTCAACCTTGTTAATTTCTATCATGAGGCATGTGGGCTATAGATGCCTAATTTGCGTCAACGTACTTTCTTTCTTGATAATTTAATAAAACATCTTAAGCATGTTCTTGTTCATGTATGTACAGGAAATGCAGGCCCTGGCTTGACAGTGGAAACCTTGGAGAAATTGATGGAAGAGCCAAATGTGCAGAAGCTGATTTATCCATAATATAGTTTCTCTTCCTTTTATCAATTTGTACTTTTGAATTCTAAATTTGGTTTTGGCTCTTATATTTTGTGCTATTTTAGTCTGACCATTGATTTCATCTTGATATGTTGATTTGAAGCCTAAACCATTTTCCGAGAGGCAATAATTTTCAGCCTTTGTAAGGAACTGATGGCTACAAGTACCTTTCGACCTGGATTAAACTTGTTCAGTAGGCCGAAATCTTATATATGAATTACAATAACTTTTATCTGATTTCGATCCAACAAGGAGTGAAAACAAGCTGCAGGCCTGGGGTTAATCATTATTGCTTACGGTGAAAGAGGTAGAATAGGAAGTGAAATTTTCAAACCTGAACTTTGTGCTAAAAAACTCTGGTTGCTTTCACGGCATGCTATGCAAACTCTTTTTGCTATCTAGTTACCTGGCAGCTTGGATGCCTAATTGGCTGACTTTCTTCTTGCATACTTTATTTTCCTTTTTGTCATAAGAAAAATCTACTTTTATTCAATGTCTTGCAGATCTCTACCTGAGGAGATGAGGAATCCCCGATACCTTCAAATGTAAGTCATCCTTCAGTAACGCCTCTTTTTTTGAGAAGGTTAAGTGTTGGTTCTGCTCGATAAAATTTGTATAACATACTTGCACATTATGGTCTTTTCATTTTTTACTGCCCTACTGTAAACAATTACAGAATTTTTAAAGTTCAATCTATATTCAGCTTCTTCACATTGCGGAATTGAGTTATGAACTCTGTTTTTAATCTAACTTTGGGGACTGAATTTCGCATACCTCTCTGTATTTATGATGTATGTTCCTTCATCGTGACTCCACAGTGTGATAGAACTACTTATTCTGGTTTATGCAGTTCTCTTATCTTTTTCTCTATCTTTATTTTTAAAAAAATCATATGCAACTTAATACTTTTATTTTAATGATTCTTAGAAAATTTGCTCTAGTGTGTGTATTAATTTTATGTATAACTTTTTGGCTGTGGTGCATATTGCTTAATAGGGATGCTGCAAAATCCTGAATATCTGCAACAATTGCAAGAGATGTTGTAAGCTAACTTTCACATTTCCTTTATTTGAATATTTTCTTGGATTTGCTCGTTATTCTCATTTATCTAGCATATTTGGAGCATTATTTGCTTTAAAGATGCTGATTTATGAGCCTCTTGTCTTTGTTGTTCTGAAGTTATGAGCTTTATGCATTCTTAGTCTTACTGATATTGACTTAATGTCCCGGTTTCAAGTTTCTAATAGCTGTAGTATGATTTTGCCCCTGTCTGACACATGATAAACCTTCCAGTTTTCAATTTTAGCATTTTTCTATTAACTTAGTGGTTGGGTGGAGTCTTTAAATGACTGTTATTAAAAGTTGAAACTGACCTTTACTTAGTTATCCGTTTGTTTATTTATTATTGTTATTATTATTTTTACCATTATTATGTGTGGAATTGTTTCCTTTGAATTCAACTCCTCCTCCTGCTGCTGTCACTTTTTCTTTAAAAATAAATCTGTTATACTTACAGAGGCTTTTCCTTCCCAAACACCGCACCCACCCCCCCCCCCCCCCCCCCAATACTCTTCAACTTTGTTCCTCTTGTCATGATGGTAGTTACAATTTTGTAGTTTATGCTCATGCTCTTACCTTCTTTGAGTGCTGAATCTTAGTTTATGATTTCTTTCTTCTAATCATTCTTGATTTGCTGTTATTTTCCTTAATTACATATCACTACAATTTATAACCAGGCAGCCTGTGATTTCATCTGTTGGGTGTTAGCTGGTATATGTATTTGTATCAATATGTATGTTTTGTGGCTCTGATTCAGGTACCAGTGCTTAATCTGCTTGAATTTTTCCCATCACCATGCTTGTGATTATAACTTTTAACCTGAGTAGCTAGATTAAAATCCTGAATAGTGATTATTTTTGAGACCTGACTCTTCCAATTAACTCTAATATTTTTGTTCCAATCCTATCCTTTTCCTCTGTGGTTTCAGTAGGCTGCCGTTGTATTGATAAGTTCTTACTAGAATTTGCTTGGCTCAGTGTACCTAAATTGTATTTCTATAATTTATCTTTGTTCCATAAGTAATATGGGTGGAAGCAGTGAATGGGGCAGCCGGGTTATGGATGCCCTCAAGAACTTTCATATTACCAGTCCTGAGGTTAAACAAAAATTTGGTAAGTTTAAAATTGCCTAGCCTCTAGTCATGTTGGATTATTAGTATGATAAGTGTTTGCTGTTCGATTTATGAAATTGATGGCATACTCAGATTTCTCAGATTGGGATTGTTTTTTATTTTAGTGCTTTCAATTAGCCCATAAAATTCATTTAACATTTCCCACTCAGATCTGTCTCATTCCTTGTATGGTTATTGATAAAATTTCTTTTTTATTTCTGATTAAATGGTACCACATTTATACATGGCTAAACCAAGAACAAGAAGATATTTTGTATCGAGTTCTTTTGTTTCTTCACCAGCTCACATTTAAGTAATGTCATAGCTTCTTTTTGATATATATATAATATAATACATTGTATGAAAGTTGGAAGGAAATGTTGTACATTTGTGAAGGCTCAAAAATGTATGGATAATCTGTGACCCACATTCTTGTCATTTTACAGATCTGATTGGACTTACACCTGAAGAAGTGTCGTCAAAGATCATGGCCAATCCTGATATCCTTTTGGCATTCCAAAATCCAAGAGTTCAAGCAGCCATGGTGGATGTATGTACCCTGAGTACTTAATGGACCTTCTAACTCCACCCCCCCCCCCCCCCCCCCTCTTCTATTCTGGACTAATCTTTTATTGAAAATCTCTAATTTTTCAATGGTTTTGCAGTGTTCACAGAATTCCATGAGCATTTTAAAATACCAGAATGACAAGGAGGTATGTCCAGATTTATTATATGAGTCATATTTTGTCTTTTGTTGATTGAAAGTCAATTTAAATTGTCCTTGGATGAGCCATTGAACTTATCTAATTTAAAATAAACTAATGTTACAGCACTTTTATAGGATCAACAGCCAAGTGCATCACATGAACTTAAAATGCTAAAAATTGAATTATCTTCTACTTCGTGTTTTAATGCCCTTGTTCTTTACTGCCGTCGTTTATATCTGATCTTCCTTTTTTTTTTTTTTTCTGAATTTGCAGACTATGGATGTTTTCAATAAAATATCAGAACTCTTCCCTGGATTGACAGGTTCATCTTGATTTTGGTTCGTTGACAACTGCTGCTTTCTGGGGATTAACATGTTAATACTTTTTGTTTATCAGAGCAATAGGGCATAAATCTGGGCACAGAAATGCCAGATTTTACAGACTTTGCTTTGTTCCATAGCTAAAATGTCAGTTTCGGGAAAATGTTTCTGATTGTGATTTTTGCGAGTTTTGGTTAGCTGTTGCTAGTATATTTAGATGCTTATTTTGTCGCTTGGCAAAGCTTCTGCTTAAACAGGTATATATTTTGAGAATAGTTAGCATCTGCTTACAAAGCTTCAATAGATAGTGCTTGTTCAAACTGACCCATCTCTCTCTCCTGTGTGTTGACATTGCGAGAATTTCAGCAATTTTGCTGTGTAATTTGCAAGGAATTAGGAAGATGATCGTAAACATGTCTGATTTCAAAATCTAGGCAACCTTGCATCTGTTAGTGTTAGCGTTCTGAGGAAAGTCTGTTTCTTTTGATTTTGTTTCGGTTATCATTCGGCTCTGTGTAGAAAGCCTTGTGTTTCGCAAAGGATCCAGTCAATCTACCACATTCATTTCGCAAAGGATCCAGCCAATCTACAACATTCACGGATCCCATGTTATAGTTTAGGTTAAAAAGGTTCCATTGGTGAATTGACATGGTTGCACATGCACATTGCTTGCAGCATGTTGCATTCGTACGATTACGTCAGTCTTCAAAAACTTTGCAAGGAAACTTTTAATCGTCAAGAATTTGGTAACAGTCTGTAGATAGTAACAAAGTCAAAACTTTCTGTTGGTTCTCTAATCAGAGGATTCATCCCCTTGCCCATCATTTGCCGCGTACATTGGGCAAACGAAGGAATATGTTAGGAATCAAATGAATGACCAAATTTCCAAAATGAAATGATTGTCAATCAAATTATTTGATCACATAATGCACATTGCTGGTTATAAACAAGAAATTTTGATCACTTAATTTGTATGAAGTGTAACTTTGAATGAAATGACAACTTTCTATTGATCTTTAAGTCTTGAAAATTTAGAACTGCATTTAAAAAGGTTGGTGTTTAACAATATACGGTCAACATACCTCATTTCGTTTTTAAAAGCAAGTTGATTACTGTGATCTAGACAAAATGGCGTCAAGTGCTACTACAATATTCTCATAGCACACTGCCAAAAGCGCGATGCATCTTCATCTCTTGCTGCATAATCTGGCTGCAATCTGCTTCAAACAATAAGCATGGTCAATTCCATTCCATTCCCAGTTAAAAGTGTAATATAACAATACACTATTCAAAGTGATATTTCATATAAGTAACTATTCAGTTGGCTCGTCCATAAACAAATATGCATGCAGCAATTGACTTCTAAACATAATTAGTGGCTGTTTTTCGGATTATGTATCCAAATTTGATCATTTTGATTAAACTTGAAGAGGTCTGCCATTAGCACCATTAAGCTGCGTATTCTGACCTAATCATAGAAAAAAAATCAAAAATTGTAACTCTCCTTCAGCTTTTGGGAACGCCAAACTAGAGTACTGGTTGGCACATAGTAATAGCATGCATAGACACAGAAAAGAAAGCAAAGGTTTTACTTTGGTTATGCTGTTGCGGAGATCAGCATAGAGCATCCTCAGTTGGGGCGTCTCACTTGCAGGTTTGATGTGGATTAAGGTATAGATGTCGTGTTTCAAGGACGCCGATCTCGCTCTTACTGCCCTCTGTGCTTCATCCCAGGACTCTGGTACTGAAAGATCTTTTTACCAGCAACAAAGACTCTGCATGATCTCTAATTCCGCTTTCTGCCTGTTCAACAGCCTGATCAGGAGCTACCAATCTCAAGTCAAAGGCATTCACAAATTGTTCACTGAAAACTGTATCCCTTCCCAATATTGCCTGTGATATTCAGTTTTTTAATTAGATTAGGAGATTATTTGAATTTAATTTTTTTAAAAGTTTAAAAATATTTATTTATTTTATTTTTATTTTTTAAATCAAGTATAATTATATTAATTAAGATTTATTTTTATTTTTCTTTTTAAACAAAATATAAATACATTCTTTTTTTTCTTTGTTTCTTATTATATTTTTTACTAACAAAAGAAAAGAATTTCTCTAAGTTTTATGGATTGCTGAATAAGATCTTGGTTAATTTTTTTTCATGAATTATCGTTTGTTAAGATTATTTTTTTACATGTTTTAATTTAGATTGAAATAGAATTGCTTGTATTAATATTATGAATTATTATTTATTTTAATTATATTAAAATCCATTATTGTATGTTTAAGTTTAGAGTCAACATAATTTATGTATTAATGTTATGAATTATCCTATGATTTAGTTTATTGAAGATCTTTCTTTTTCTTTTTTAATTCCACATGTTTTAGGTTAGGTTAAATAGAATTCTCAGTATTAATGTGAGTAAAGAAGTGTTTCTTGTCTAATTAGTATTAAATTAGTGAATTGATTATATTAAGACTTCACATTATTTTCTATGGATGTTATCTATAAAATTATTTTAACCAAAATTATGACAAGTTTACTTATTACAATTTTCAAAATATGAATCTTCACACGTTAAGGAGATTGTAGAAGTTTATTTTATTTAATTGGAAGAAAATTTAATTTTATATAGAATTTTGAAATTAAGTTTTTAAATATGAAATTTACTGTATTATGCACTTTTATTGTATATTATAAATTATTTCAAGCACCAAATGACCTTTGAAAATTACAAAATTTTATATGCTAATTAATACATATGTTTACTATGTGTTATATGAATTTCAAAATTTTTAGAGTTGTATTTAAATATTTATAAATTTTAGTTTAAGTGGAACTTAATTTTGGAATAATTTTGGACATGTTTCTATTTTCTGTAATATTTATTATTTTGAGAAATGAAAGGACCTTAAATAATTATAAAAATTTTTATGGCATCTTGTACATATATTTACTATTTTTTTTTTTGTAAATTTTGTAATTTTTTGAAAATGTATTTAAATATGTATGAATTTATATTAAGTCTTATGTATTTCTAAAATATCCTGACAATTTATTACTTTTTTCAAATGTTTAATATTTTAAAAATCTTTTGGACTCAGAATATTATGAAAGTTTTGATATTATATTTCAAAATATGGTCAAAAAATATATAAAGTTTTAACTTGATCTAAGTTACAAATTGAAAGTTAAAATTTTAAATTTATTAATAATTTTGTTTAGGTTTCATAAGTGAATAGTATACACATACAAAATTTTGCTATATTTATCTGTGTATTATGTTATATGTTTATGATAAGATAGTTCATTATTATAAGAAGTTTAGAATCTTTGAACAATCGTTAAAAATAGTCAAAGGCTTAAACTTGATTAAAGACAAGTAATTCTATTTATGATATTTATTGAGTTATTTTCACATTATGCTTACAAAACTATTATTTGATTATCAAAGGCTTAGATAGGTAAATTATTTGACCCAAATGTATGTGAAATATTTGATTATTTGATACACAAATTTATTTTATGAATTTTGATAAATTGCATATTTTTAAATATTTAGTTTAAAGTAAATAATTCAATTCATGATATTTATTGAGTTATTTTTACATTGTACTTATGAAACTATTATTTAATTATAAAAAACTTAGATAAGTAAATTATTTGACTCAAATATATGTGAAATATTTGATTATCTGATATGCGAATTTGTATTATGAATTTTAATAAATTGTATATTTTTAAATATTTTATTAAATGCTTTATAGATGTCAATGTTTAATAGCAAAATGTGTTAAATGAATCTTAATAATTAATTGAGATGAAATATTTTGCCCTCTCTTTTCATAGTATTATGTTATCAAATGATTTTTAATTGATTAACTAAAATAAAATATTTTGGCTTCGTTTATAGTATTATAATTATAATTATGATTCAAATAGACCATAATTAATATATTTATGTTTATCTAGACTAGTTGGTATTCTATTCTGAGCGACCCTATATGCATGAGTAATTAAATATATTTTTTGAAATAAATATTCATATATTTTTATTTTTATAAATTTACGAAATATGATTTAAATATGATTTCTCATTAATGTTCATGAATATCAAACTTATGATTATTTTGAAAAAGTTATTTGAAATTATATTTTTGTATGATATTTGAATGAAATAGCTTATAAATATTTTCTTATGTATTCGAAAATAAGAAAAACTCATGTATATGTTATGAATGACATTATTTACTGAGTTAACGGCTCACTTCTTCTTATCTACTTTTTATAAAATAAATTATTTAAATTATTAATTGTGAAAGTTTAACTTAGAAGATAATTTGATGATTTCATTTATTTATATTTTTTTATGATGAATAAAATATTTATAATGTGTTTTAGATATTATTTTAGAACTTTAAATTTTGATTGAATTATCGTAAAATTGAGGATATTTGAGAATAATTTATTATTAATAATGAAGTATTTTATTATATAAATTATTATTATAAATTTTAGTAAATGTATACGGAATTGTGCACCATAATTCGACATACGCAATGCTTGTCGAATTTGGGGAGTTACATTACGGATGCCATTACTACTCTGCTATTCTTCCACTGATATTGCAATGGAGAACCGTTTGAGAAATTCTTTTGGACTGTAATGAGGTTTTCAGATAGCAGGTGAAGATTGGATATGCGCATGGTACATTACATTTTGAGCTCAATAGACTTAATGCCATTCTTCTATAACTCGGCGGCCCATTTTAGAGTCCAAAAGGATTTGAGATGCAAAATGAAGCACACATCAACGAGCATAGTTACCTCGTACAAGAACAATGCCTAAGAGAATGATAATGAATAATTGCCGCAGAAGAACATGTGGTCATGATAACTAAAATAAAATGGAAAATCAAAGCTATATACTAACTGGTTTGATGATAAACACTGTTACAAAGAAACCTTTCTCAATTCTATGTTTCCATGAAAGAAACAGAAGCGAAAAATAAGAGAAGTATCACTCATAATCAGTAAAATAGGAGTTTACAAACATCCTGAGTTCAACCTTCACTCTAACAGGCAACAAAGACCATGCCTGTATATCGCCCACTCTACTAAAAAGACCACTTTACACTAATGTTATTTTCTTCCAATTAAAACAACACAAAATTGTTGGGTTTATGTAAACCAGAACCAACCTAAAATTATCAACAAACCCATATTACAGTACCGAAATTAATCAAATTCATCGAGAGATTAAAGTTATATTTTAATTCTTTCGGTGAAAATCTTTATGAGTGTTAAAATATAACTACTATTCTTTGATGATCTCGGTTCATCGAGTTACAATAAAAATTTATTGAAACATAAGAAATAGCATTAATATTCAATAATGTTAGGTATATATTCACATAAATTAACATGACAATATTAAATTATTATCACAAATTTTGTATGATTTATTTTCTTTTATCTCAGTAAAAAAAATTTAAGACATGTAATTATAATATAACATTATCTATAATTTGTATAGTTAAATTTGTATGAGAGTACTATTAGAAATTAAAAAAAAAAAATTCTTATCTATTTTTTTTATTGACATCCAATCCAATTGATTTGATCTAGTAAAAGATTAAAGGTACGTAAACTAATTATTATTATTATTATTATTGATATATCAAGTTTGATATTCTAAAACATTTTACCAACTGAATTAATATGTAATAAGAAATTGTTTGTTGACAAAAAACATAAAATATTTTTAAAGAAGTAAAAGAAAAGTAAATTTGAGAAAGAAGGCCAACCCAAGTGACGTGAAAGTAAGACCTAACTGCAATTTGTATTTGCCTTATATAATATTGCTTTGGATTGTGTTCAATAGATCTCAGGCCAGGTTGGGTCGAAAATTCAAAGTACCCTGTAAACTTAGGCCAAGTTCGAACTCGCGGGCTTATTTATATTTATATTTAATAAATAATTTTAAATTATTAAATAATAAAATTTTAATGTTAATTTAAGTTCAAATTTAATATAACGCGCCGTAAGAATTTACAAATTGTATCAGAGGTGTGTTTTTTTTTTTTTTTTTTTTGGAAACAACGCGACCTGCCAACCTTTTCCAGACTCATTTTGGTGTTCATTGGCAAGATGTAAATAAAGGGAAAAAAAAAAAAAAGCGCTATTAGCCTGTCTATTATTTCATTTAAAGACTTAGCGTGGCGTATATAAACATTGTGTGCGTGCATTAATCACAAAAGGTATCCTATATGATCCTGCAAAGTTGGATTGAATGCGATTGCGATGGGAATTGTCAATTGTGGGATCCCAACAAGATAAAAGATGTTAATTGGGATTCGGTAAATGATGGGATAAGGATTATGACCTTCTTGGGATTGTGAAATGGAAACTGACAGCAAAGCAATCAGGATTTGCCTTTTGTCATTTCTATTCATTCAGAAAATTCCAATGCAAATGCATATTCTCCGCACGACATTACATTACATTACCTTCGGACTGTTTATGTTTCCACGCTTCTGGGGTTTTGGTTTGGTTGCCTCCAACTCCAAGCCAAGAAGTACACAAGTATTAATTGTATAGGCTGCTGAGATAAGATTAAATGGATGGTCCATGGACATGCATTCAGATTTTGAAGAACAAAAAATCAAAAGTTTCTTACATGCATGAATGATAATTATTAAGCCAGCAAATGTCTTAAACTCCGATATTAATGAGTATTTTGAATTTCGAAGAAGAATGCCGTGCGTGATTGATAGTGACCCACATCAGCAAGAGCACAATAAGGAAGACAAAAAGAACGCAAAATAATGCACGAAAATCTGGCTATTGCTATGCTATTGGTCTCTGTCAAACCAACAGCATTGTCTGTACGAGGTTCTTTTCTGATTATTCCAAAGTCCGTCCAAACGCAATTTTTCCGCTTCCACTTTGAATTTCTTCCGTAATTGCAAGACCAGACCAAATCCAAGCAATAATATACAGAAAGAAGGAATAACCTATTTGAAACAATACATATAATCATTTATTGGTGACTAACATGTAATATGAAAGCATAATTACTGGAAAAATTATCATCCAAGGATCAAAATTTTTATAAATCATGAGTCAGGGACACCCATAATTCAAGTCAATATAATGACAAATATTCTCGTGGGCCATTAAGTCGGCATCTAAGAAGATCAACCCAGCCTAAATTTCTTAAATTTCAAATTGAAGCATTACTCTGGGTTTCATAAAGTCAATATTTCAAAGCTGAGGAAGATTACAAAATTCATGCAAATCATAAGAGAAGAACATAATTAAACCAAATCATCATTAGCATCAATCATCCTCTGCAATTAAGTAAGAAAACACCAAAGCCTCAACATCAACTACAACATCCACTCCTACATTGCAATTACAATACAAGAACAAAACTGACAACACCAATTCTACAGGCACAGAGACAGCAAAGCAATAAGGAAACACCACTGCGACTAAAACTAAAAGGCTCTATTGGTCAACACTCAGTTCAGTCAATGAAGGCTTTACCTTTGGGGGCCGACCTCTACCCCTTCCAGTCCCTGTCACTGTTTTTGTAGTTGTAGTGGTTTCACTGATACCTCCAGTGGGTCTTGCCATTTTCCTTGGCCGTCCCCTCGGCTTCCCAGTCCCTGTTGCCACCTTAGGTTTCACTGGCTTCGGAGGAGCATCAGGGTCCTTAGGTGGGCGGCCTCTTGGCCTAGGTGGAGCCAGGACTGTGCCCGGTGACATAGGACCCTTGGGCTTGGGGGGTCTGCCACGGCCACGCCTTGGTGGTGCATTAGGGTCATGTTTTGTATAATTGTTTTTCCAAAACATCAACTCCCCAGTATCCTTCATTCTGTTTAGGTGGTGTGATAAGAGTGTAGCGTGCCCAGCTGGCAAGTGTCCATATTTTGATTCTATGTACTTTGATATCGATGTCTTGTTTGAGCCATGCTTCTCATTCAATGCTTCAATGGCCGACAATATCATCTATCAAGATAAAACTACGACTTACCAGACTATACACGTAAATGAAACATGTATGGCAAACGAGTTCAATTGAAGATAGCCTCACACTCTTAAAAATAACCCACATTTTTCTTATCAAACTACAAAATATTTAAGGGGGAAAACAAACAAATATTAAGTAATGAAGCAATAAATAACAATGTTTTAATTTGCTAACACAAAATCTGCATCACAATAACAGTGAAACATCTACCGAAAACACCACAGACACAGTAGCTAGAGCATACTGAAATCTAAGGTTAATGAAGATATTTCTTTAAATCAAATTATGCAGAAAAAGAATATGGAAATGAGGAATCGAAGTAAAATAAGCGTCTCTCAGAATTTTCAGAAAAACTCAAAATTAAGCAGTAAAAATAAACGAAAATTAAGGGAAATTTGAAGTAACTGAAGCTCATTTGTAAAATCTTCGTTTGATGCAGAATTCCCCTTCCAAAATTTCCTATATCAATCATTATATATGATTTTCAAACACATAATTTTGGGTGAATTATATTTAAAAACAAAAAAAAGCGAAATATAAAGACCAGACAAAAAAAAAAAGGGTGATCATTTAGATTAATTCCTATTAACATCCAATAAATGCCTAGAAACAACATGTCATAGTTATAGTTCTCCTTATTCCTCAGAATCCCAATTCTCTTTCTTTTTTCCTCAGCACCCAGAAAAAAAGAAAGAAAGAGAAAACAAAGTTGAAAACAATACAGATCAATATCAGTTAAAACCCACGAAAATGTTTTATTGTTTAGGTATTGGAAGAGTTGTTGATGTACCTGAGGATACGGAGGCAGTGTTGGGAGTTTATTAACCTCTTCAGCTGCCATCAATTCTTCAGATTTTCAGAAGAAAATAAAAACAAACAAACAAAAACCTCACTCAATGAGTCACTGAGTCACCGAGTCCCAGCTTCAACATCAACAACAACAACAACAACAGCAGCAGCAGCAGCAGCAGCAACTAACAGAAAAACTGTTGATTTTGTTGCGGGAATAATACCCAAAAGATTGATTTGAGAGGTGGATTTTATGAGACGGCTAATGTTTGCTTCAGATTCGGAAATGGACGGACGGGACTGGCTCACCGGATGATGATCCAACGGCTTATGTCTAGTCTTGATGGGTTACCATGGATCGACGGCGTGGCACCTGCTTATTGTTAGTTTTTACGAGTTTTTGAAATTACAGGATTATCCATCGGATGAGACAGTGGCTTTTAATTTTTAATTATAATGATTTTGTTTTCTTCGTCTGGTCCCCTCTTGCCACGTATTAAAATTAAATTAACAAATAAAAGAAAAAGGAAAAGGAAACATCGTCCCCACATCGTCTTTCAAAAGTTGAGAATCTTCTAGTTAAAAGAACACGTGAAGGGTTAGGTCTTTGTTTACTTAGAATTTTTTTTAAATTATGAAATTATTGGTCAATGTCTGTGACTTTGGTCAAATTGTGATGTTAAATGATCAATAACACCAGTAAGGGCAAACTGTCACGACTCTCCTGCATTAACTTTCATACATAACTCTTGGAAAAGACTGCCAAAGGTTTGCGAAAGGTGAAATTCGTGAGCAGAGCTAATGCTTCAACTTACCTGTGCTCAGCTTAGTAGGATCAACTACAAGCAAGGCGTTTCTAAGGCGTGAGTAGGAGGGGAAAGGAAAAGTTTTCTCTAATTAGAGAATCAGGGGTGTAAATGGTTTCTAATAAATATATTAAATAAATATAAATATAAATTAAAAAAATATCAAATCACATAAAATAAATATTTATGCGAAATCTCTTATACCGAAAAAAAAACACTATAGTCAAATACGATAGAGAAAAAAATTTATTAAATAAAAAATTATTACAATCATATTTTTAATAATTTTTTATCCCACCTAGACTTCAGTAAATCATATTTCAATATCATTATACCTCATCATTTCGTACTCAAATATCAATAGATATTATCATTACTCTTATACTCTAAAGATTAATACTTTACCTTGCATGCATGATCATTTCTGCTTATGTCTATTGTTGAGATTTATATTGATATTTAATGTTAATAGACCTATTTCTTTTAGAAATTATCTATTATCATGTATTATGTTATGAATGAGTAATAATCTATTTATATATATATGGTAAGTAATAACTTATTTTTTTTAAAAAAAAATAGTGTTTTTCTTTTTTTATATAAATCAAAATCTATCTTAAATATGTAAATATTATAGAGATATTACTCAACATTAAACAAGATCCCTTCAATTTTTTTTAAAAAAATTACTAATAATAGATAGACTAAAAATTCTCCTAAATATTTAGAATATAAATATTTATTGAAAAAGAAGCTATATATTCAACACATTGGTTCGTGTTGAACTAGAATTGAAAAAAATCGAGCTACCTAGTTTGATTTGGGACCAAAATCGATTCATTTATAATCTATTTCACTTTCAAAAGTGAAAAATCAAATTTTCTTGATTCGATTCAATTTTATAGATTTTAAAACCAAAATTGAACTAACGAATTTATTCATTGACCTTAGCTAACTTAAAAATTTAAACAAATTCAAAATATTACTTTTTCAGTGAATATTTAACTTTACTATTTTAAAAGCCTCTTTGAATACATGTTTATTTAGAAAAGCAATAGTATAACTAAAGTTCATCTTAGAGTAAATGTTAGGATTATTGAGTTAGAAAGAACTAACATACAAAAATATGTATAGATTTTGATATTTGAGATGATAATAGAATTATTATCTTGCGTGAAGATTTATTGTGTATATTTGAACCTCTGGGTTAAATATGAACAAGTTAATTAGTTTGTTAGATTTATTATTTCATTTTTGGACTTAGAAGTATTTGTTGTAATGTGTTTTTTAGTGTTATATTATTGAGCTTTATATATATATATATATATATATATATATAAAAGCTATCACAAGTCTAAATTTTAAATTTTGTCGAGGAAAGTTTGAATCAAGAGGATCTAAAAATGTGTAATTGTTAGTTTGTTATAAGTAATGCATAATTTTTAATTTTTTGAAAATAAAATTTTGATAAATAATTATAATATAAATAAAATACTTTAAAATTGATTTAAACTAAATCGAAATTGATAAAATAGAGTATCTTATTAAGTAGTTTTAAGTTTTAGTTCTTAGATTTAGAAACTAATTTGGAATATAGTTTCGATTCCAATAGTTGCTAACTCCTAAAGATAATGGTATAATGAGAGCCATCAAGTTGATCAAATGGCTCTTAATTTGTAATCTTTATCAAATTAACATGTTAATATCAGTTAAAAATATAATATTTACATAAAGATTAATTCAATGGTTGACATTATATCATTCTTATTTTTGCAAGATAAAGACATCTTTATTAAAGCAGTTGTTTTTTTTTATTATTATGTCATTTTTATTTTTGTTATTATTAACAACGCATATTATTTATATTAATATAAAATTTATTTTAATTAATGTGATATTTAATAAATAAAATTAAGATAATAATTTATATTTAATTGACGTGACATTTAACATGATATTTATTAGCGAATTGTTGATATTAATAGTAAAATAAATAGTTATGAATAAACTTATATTTAACAATTATCAATAAGCAATAAATTAAACAGAAATAAAATTTATACAATAATGTTGAACATGGGATTTTATGATTAATAAACGGATTGATTTTAGGTCAACATATGAATACAAATATGCATCAATTTAATTCATACACTCACCTTTCCCTTGGTATAATTATTTTAAGGGATAATTACATTTTCTTCTAGAATTTAATAAAAATTTATTTATCCATAAGCATTTTTGAAATGGACAAATACTTTTAAATTTTATAAAAAATGACAAAAATCCCTCGTGGCAAATATATATTCCATTTACAGTACAAGTTAAAATAAAGAAAAACAAACGAAAAATCAATAAAAAATATTATTTATATTTTATTTATTAGAATTTACAAAATACACGTTACAATAGCTTATCATAGTAAAAATTTTATTTTTGATTTTGTAACTTAAAATACGTCTATGTATCTATTTAGTTCAAATGCTTAAAACTTATTATAAATTGACATTCATTAATAATGTAACATGTCATAAATTTTTTTTTTTATGATGTCATGAGGACAATAAAAAATGATAACTTATTCATTTATATATTAAATTATAATTTAACTCATATATATATATATATATTATTTTGATTTAATAATTAAATAATAATTATTTATTTTATTTATTTTGAACACATAATTTATTACAATTTTATTGCCCTACTTTACAAACTAAACTATATAAACTAGTTTCAAGAACCAACAAGACTTGTAAGTTTTCTATGCTCATTTTTATTAGTTGTATGGGATGCCGATACACGTATTGCCAAACAAATGAAAAGGAACAAATACTTGTAAATTTTGGGAAAGCAACAATTACTTCCTAAATTTAACATATATTGTAATCTCATTAAGAATATAAGAGGAAAAAATAAAGTAAAAATATCGATAATAATATATAACATGAAGGAACACAAGTAAAAATAATGTTATTAGTTATGATAATTGTTGAAATAATGTTAAATATTATTATTATTATTATTATTATTTAGTAAATATATATAAATGAATTAAACATTATTATTATTATTATTATCTATTTTTAGATAAATAATACTAAATTAGGCCTAAATAATTTTATTACGCTTAATTATTAATAAAATGAATTAATTTGTTAATGTATTTAAATAAAAATATTCACAATTTATTATTTAATTTTGTTCATATTTATAAGTAGTACAGTAACACAATTCTATTTTAACCCAATTCTACAGAACCCAAGATCTCTTGCTTAAATTATGCTAATAAAATTAGATATTTCATGCTTCTGATTTTCTTATTATGTAGCCAAATTCATTGGGATGATTTTTGGTTGATCCTGAATTCAGGATACCCAGGAGATGTTACTGTAACTGCTACTTATGCACTTGCTACAACCAAAACAATGAGCCTAGATATGGAAGCAATGCCTAAGAATAAGCCTACACCAATTAACTTAGCACGACAGACTTACTGAAATTTAGCTCGTCCCAATTCTGGGAATTTGCTTGATCTTTCATTTCAGATATGGGGATCTCACGTTACCCCTGTGGACCAGATTTCTATTCCAAACAGGTGAATTCCTGCTGGTTACAAGCACTGCTTTCGATTTTGCTTCAGAAAAAAAAGTTGGCATCTCTATCCGCGAGATCCCTAGCCTAGGACTGGGACGACCCTGAGTTTCCTTAAATTCTTGGGAGCTTCAGGAAAATTTTTGAAGTGTGATTTCTATAGAGTCTACTATTAAATATGATGTTAAACTAATTTTGAGCCAAATTTTAGAGCCCAGCAGGCTACTTGTGTCACCTGTGGCATCATGACTAATGTGCTTCACAGTGGCAAAGAGAAATCCGGCTTGAAACATGCAGTTAAGTTGAAGGATTCGTCTGGTTTGAGGGTGTTGAATTTTAGGACAGATGCTCCTGACATGCAGTTTTGCACGGCGAATTATGTGAGTGGTGTTGGCGGAATAGAAGGGGCAGCTTATGAAATACATTCAGGGTTATGTTTGGAGACACGGATTTCCCAATGCCATTAACCAACCAAAATTTTCTTCTATTGTTGTTCAACCTGGTGAAAATTACAGGCAGACTATGTTGTTTGGGTTGTCAGCAGAGTGAATATTACCTTGGTTTAATTTAGTCTTAATTCTTCTTTTTTCATTCTCGGAGGATTTGTGGTCTATGGAGCTTAGCCGAGTTTAGGTTTGATAATAACACTCTGTAGTGAGATGTGTCGGCGATACTACTTTCTCCCTGGTTTTATCACTCAAAGAAATTTATTGGAACAATAAGATTTTCGTACTAGAATATGTGCAAATATTTCATGTGGCTTGGTATGTCACTTGGACAGATTGAGGTTAGGTTGCATCACTTCAGTATGTCAATGCTCATATGCAGGACTATACATACTATCTGATTCTCATACTATGTTTTAGGCATGAACTGCAATATTTGTATTATTATGTTGAAATGAAAAGGTGGGATGATTGAAAGAGCATTGACATCCTTTCTGCAAATCTTGTCCTTGACATTCCAACTACCATCCTGATATTTGCTAAGCCATTCATGGCCATATTTGTCTCACTGGAGTCATACACAACTAATTTAGAACATATTCATTCTCCTGTTTATAGGAAAAGGTACCAGCCTTGGTAACTTGTTGAAGTAAGGGGTCAAAGCAATTCAATGACAAACACAACGAACATTGTTCAAAAGAAAGGGCCTCCAGATCTTGGAAACCTGTATCACCATATCGTATTAAACAATTAAAAGACTAGGGAAGAAAGAATTATCCCTTCTTCTTCCCCTTCACCCCCTCTTTTCTCATATGAAATACAAGTAAAAAAGACACAACTCGATTCCTATTTTGTCTGACCTATATGAAAATACAAATACGGTAGACACACTCCTGATCATTTTTCTCCTTTGCGGAGGCAATGAAGGGGAGACACTACAAAATTCTGGCTCTACATCATTTTGTAGAACACCCAAAAGATAACTTGGAGGTTTGGCAAACCTTAACCATTTTAGTCTGCGTGACATTCAATAATTTAATCAAACCATACCAGAATCAACTCTTATCAAGAGCTCTCCTGGCTTTCATCAGAAAATATAGAGCTGCATGAACATTCTTAGCCAGCATGCTCAATGTGAAGTGAGTTCTCATATTGCTTATCTATATCTGAGGAATTGGTCCTTCTCATCCCTGATAAAAACTGTCCGCATCTGTTGAAGAATTGCTCATATCAATGCAATCTTTTAATTGCAGCTAGAAAATCATGTTCTACGTATATACTTGAAATTTAGATGAGATAGCAATAAAAATAATATGAAAAATTTAGCAAAGTTACCTCTTGCTTTCGGTTTCATTTTTCTTCTTTATAACTTTATAGGGTATCATCGCTCATGTTCTTTGCGCGGATTTCAACAGCCTTCAGGTCTCGGAGATGTTGCAAGATCTCTTGGAGAAGATCCATCCCTTTGTCTCCCTTCTGTACAGAGCTCATACAATGCTGTAGAAATTCTCTATCTGCTTCAAGAGCTTGTAGTCTATCATAGACACGATCCACTTCCTCTTCAATCGCTAGTCTTTTGCTATCAAGATCAAACGTGGAAACAGAAGAGTTTTTCATGTCAGCAGATTCAAATTCTACCTGTTCTTCATATATCAGCCCTTGTTCTGTTTCATTAGCTGTTGCATCCAAAAGAGGAAGGAGGCTCTTTGCCATGGAAACCATGGATATTCTGTCAGGATTAAGCCTATCCTTAGAAAAACCATTTGAGACCCCATTTTCTCCTGGACTACCAAAATCATGATTCCCATCAAACTCACTGACACTAAACTTTGAGGACTGTGATTTGAAATCCTCAACGAATTCATCATCTTGCAGCCTAAGTAGCTTCTCCTCCAAGACATTTAGCTGATCTAGAATGGACAGCCTCTCTTCCTCAAATTCTGACAACGAATCATCAAGCGCCGTTATATGTTTAACGCAATCTAGAGCCATTTCCTCCAAATTTATGACTCCATCACCTGGAGTGTTGTCGCTACTGTTCTCTGGATGTCCACAGAAGCTACTTTCTTCATCCCTTGCTTCACGATTCAGATCAATAGATAGTTCATCAGTATCATCTGAGTTGCTGCAAGAAGCAGTAGAGTCTTTGCTTCTTACACTACCATTAATACTTCTTTTCATGATCCTCATTTTCTCTTTGGCCTCGTAATCCAAAACCTTCTTGCGATATATTTCCAATTCTTTCTCAAGTTCTTGCTTCTCCTTCTCTCTCTTGACCATAAGTTCATTCAGTAGTTGCAAGGCTTCTTGGTCATACTCAGCTTGTTCTTCCATCATCCTCTGGTATTGCAAAGCTTCCATTTGCATTGCTGCCTTCTCCTCTTGAAGCCTGGTTATCATAGCCATTGTCTGGTTAGCAGCAATTGCAGATGCGCTCCTTTCTTCCTCTAAATCTGAATATAAAGCACTTAGGGCTTTCCTTTCAGATTTCAGGGCTGATTTCAGCCGCTCAATGGTTAGGACAGGATCACTACTTTCCATTTCACTTGCCACACTTCCATCCAAAGACTCCTCCAGTCCTGATTCTCTTTTCTCGAGTAGTAGTAGTTTCTTGTGCAAGTAGTGAAAACTGTCAAGAGAAGTTGGTGTATCTGGATACTTTTCCTCCTCTGCTTCATTAAGCTCTGAACGTGTGAATGAGTTCTGGTTTATCCCTTCTTGATTCTTATCAACCAAATTCAACTTTTCCCCCACAGGACCTGTTTCTTCCTGCTTTTGACCTAGTTATTAACCAAAATTGAGTTAGAAAGTTATTAGCAAATTCCATAGAATTGAGGACTTCATTATAGATGGAAGAAAGATCGAAATTCGCTGCTTACCAAGATCATTCTGAACCACAAATTCTTTGGAGATGTTAATTACTTCAGCATCATTGCAGTTCTCGGAATATTGGTCTTCTTGTATGCGTGACAACAAGGAAATTGGTTCTTGAGCTTGAGGCTGGCCGGCTGCGTCGTCAGCTGCTTCTGTGGCCAAGTTCTTGGATTCGGTTTGATCCACCAATAATTTAGATCCATCTGTTTCTTCTGCATGAGCTACTTTGCATCAATACTTTATTCATTTGCATGAGATGAAAATAGAGAGTGAACGCTAATGAAGATTTTAGAAAATTATGATAATTTCCGTTTACCTGTAGGGCTATCTCGTTCCTTCGTTGTTTCTACTCCAACCTCATTGACATCAATAGATAAAGTCTGATCTGCTTGATTGGTACTAACTTTTGTGCACGCGTCGCCAACTCTCATTTCTTCTTCAGCCTTTGGATATGAAGAGTTCTTAATTACATCCGCATCTGTCTCCGATCTGTCAATTTTTTCATTCTGTGTTTTCTCTGTACTCCCGTTTCTGATTAATTGTGCCTGTCCTAAGACATTGGCTTCTGTTTCACTCTGTGATGCAGAATGGAATGCTTCACTTTCATGATCTTGTGCTTTCAGCAGTTCCTCTTCTGGGTTGGAGGATCCTTGATTCTCAGTGGTTAATGAATCAATCAATTCAATAGGAATTATGCGAGTAAAACCACAATTGAAATTTACTTCGGTACCCAGGTTGATGATTTGAAGTAAATCATCTTCTCCAGAACAACATCGAGTGTCAGTATCATCAAAAGAGCAATGAGCGGAGTTCTTACCT
This sequence comes from Swietenia macrophylla, assembly GCA_032401905.1. Classification (NCBI taxonomy): domain Eukaryota; kingdom Viridiplantae; phylum Streptophyta; class Magnoliopsida; order Sapindales; family Meliaceae; genus Swietenia; species Swietenia macrophylla. The sequence goes on from CP135577.1 coordinate 1,552,797, forward strand.
GCTTCCTCTTCATAAGATTCTTTTTCTTCATATTGCAGGTTTGATACAGACCTAGAGCAATTTTCCTCTGCAATTTCCGTAAGCCCAAAGCTATCAACATCCGAGATTACCTGAAACTCATCTCCATTGCTTGTTCCAATCTCATTATCATTTTCGTCGTGATTTGATAAGCTGTCAGGTTTCCTTTGCTCTTTGCACTCACCTCCATTTTTATCATCATGTATTGCTTCTATTATCAACCTACCTTTCTGGGTATAATCCAAAGCGTCCCAAGATGACTTGAAAAGCAAGTAAGGGGGATAAGCTTTGCTTTTCAAGCTCCGATTGCAGCAAGAACATCCGAAATCCTGATTATCGTCTTCAATTTTGTGTGCATTCACCCATGAAAAAAAAACTATCCTCCTTGTCATTCCAATGGAGTCCTCGGTCTGCTGTGGGCGAAAAGCCAAGCATTCCGTGCACATATTTTGTGTTTCAGCCAATCTCTGATGACTTGAACAATAACTCAGCTTCGAAATCTCAATGGCATGTGTGTCACATACAAGATCTCTGTAGGAGTTTGTTTTCTTGTCAGGTTCCAAGATGTGATCAACTCTGGAACACCATATGCAGGGTGGTTTAAGGCCAAAGTAGTTTGCAAATTTTCTGATCAGATAAGTAAACAAAGAGTTGAGCAAGAGGAAAACGATCAGAAGCCATTCCAGAACTGCATACACTAGAATTACAGTGATTTTGTGAGTGTTTCTGTGCAACATAGTTGCAAACTTGTTGGTAGCCATGGATGTTGCTATGTCTTGTGGTTATTTACAGTGATTTTGAAAGAGAGAGAGCAAAGAGAAATAAGGAACAGAAGTAGAATAAAAGAGGCATACTTTCTGATGGCGACAAAGTAACAGAAGCAAGGATTCTTCTCAGAATGTTGTATAATTGTACATTATACTTGCTCTTGACAGTGTATATTGCTTATCTGGGTTGTTGTAAACTTGATCTAAGGGCTGAACATTGTATTAGAGATGCATGACTAATTGTATTTACAAATGATATGTCAGTTAAAATGACTTCAAATATTGTTTTTACCTAGTTTTAAAAGCCGGAATTGCTGCTAAAATTCTACGATTGTGGGCAATTGAGATATTACTTTGTCAAATATTTTAACTAATTCAGAATCAGAATTTGCAGCGCAGCTAGCCCTATTGCCATTTTGGTCCACCAAAATTGATTCAGCCTGCATCATGCGCAAGAGTTGTGGCCCTACCAATACCACAAACGCTTGGAGAGCCATCTGTATAATTCAGAATTGGACCACCTGCAATGCCAATGCAAGACAGACGCTCTTACTATTTGACTAATTATTTATATAATTTCTTTGTTCTTTAGGAAGTGTTTTGGATCTAAAATATACCCACAGCCGACTGAATAATTCAAACCCACATGCCTGTTTCCACGAGGGATTGTTTCTCTTCATTTTTTTGGATCGGAAATATCCAATCCTTGGGTGCTATTTTTTTTTTTTATTAAGGAAACTTGGGATTCTATATGCATAAAAATAAAAGTGAAAGGCAACAATGATGAAACATAGGTGTCAAACAGTGGCAGGCATCATGAAAAGGCTAAGAAGAAAGCAAAAGTGGAATAGAAAAAGAGAGGGAAATGGATCAAATTAGGAGATTGTGATGGTGACTTGGTAACCTTTGTGTGAATAAAGCATTGATTAATTTGCTGGGATCATGGTCCACTCTCTGCTTTGCTTTTTTGCTTCAGCTTTTTTTTTTTTTTTTTTTAATTTTTTTACTTAACTTTTTGAAAGCCCATTCCTGGACTAAGGAATCATCAACAATTTTAATTCAAAATCTTAAGAAAATAGTTACCTTAATTGAACAGGATTACCAGATCAAATGCCAAAAGCAGACGTTTGTTAGACAATAAAAACATTAGTTAAAATGTTAGATCCAGTAATGGACCTTTGAAACCCACTTTCTATGGGCCCAATGTCGTTATTCGATATCGATGGAGCCCACCATCAATTGGGCCCATTTCCATATGAGCCTACCTGGAAATTTACAAGCTAACCCCCGGCAGGTGCTGTGTTTGCACATGCTTGGAGTCGGAAATTGGAGACACATTGGATGTAACATAGCATGGTTGAGCTTCTTTTAGCCGGTGGTCTCGTCCTGTGAATTTCCAGGCAGCAAGAGGTATCATCTACTAAGAAACTCAAAACCTGCATCAGCACAAATAACTTGTTTGCACATGAAAAGAAGCTTCAGATTGCGTTAATGTTGCCAAGACAAATACCCAAGTTGTTGCATATGCAGATTCTTTATAATCTTAGTTGTCATTATCTCCACAGTTCACAGCCATTCAGTTCTCTACATTTTTATCAAGACAAACTGAAGCAAATTTGAACCCTTGAAGCATAGGTTAGGGGAATAAATTAATGAAAATACTATAGCTGAACATATGAGAGCCTTTCTTTATATTAGCACTCGTCATTTCCTGTAGTGTGATGAGTGGTTTCATCCTATAGCCATGGCCAGCCTTCCCGTCTATTCTAAGTCCTCCTTCAAAGAAGGGAAGCCAATGTTCTTCTAAGGAATTCGGGGAAACTACATGTAGCTATTTACAGTATAACTGTTGGGCTTCTCAGTTTGTATCTTTGTCGTGATTGGTTTCTTCACTATCTGCTCTGTCCTCTGGCTTTAGATTATTCATCATAAACCTCCAGCTGTCTCCCTCCTCGATTTCCCATTGTTTCTTCAGTTCATAAATTGTTTTGGAAGCAGCCGCAGCAATTGCAGGGTTGCTATCTTCAGCCAGTCTCTGGAAGAGGAACCAAGAACACAAGTTACTGTCATTTAGGGTGAAAGAAATATAATTATCATCATTTGTGAAACCATCAGATTAAGAAAAAACAAGAACCTGTAATGCCCCCATGCCTGCATTTCCAAGAGTCCACATTGACGGAGCAGCAGCTAATGCATTGGCCAATGCTTGTCTATACCATAGGGAAAGAATGAAGGAGTGAATAGACTCGGAAATGGAAACATATTTGAAAACAGATTTTTATCAGGATAGCAAAAAGTTGTTACTTAAATTCTCATAGGTTCCATGTTCATGTGCTTTGTCAGATTACTGATACCTCTCTGATTTATGTAGATATCCAACTCAAGTTCCTAGTATTGCTACAAGTAGCCATTCAGATTGTAGTATGTCATACAATTATAACAAACAAACAAATGACCAGCACAGTAGTGGCAATGTCCATGGAAATACACAAGTTGAGTACTCTGAAATGATACGGAAAATAATTCGGATAGGACTAGTATAACAACAAAATCTTACGTTACACAAGCTTGTAGTATGCAAGTATGGCATGATGATCAAGTTTACTGGGTCTGAAACAAATTGGTCATCAAATAAATGAAATTTTTTGCGACATACCTTATTACAAGTGGCCATGAGACATAAGTTTCTGGTTAGATATACACACACTGGCAGATATTTACAAATGGAAGTGCACAACTAAAAGTTTTATGCTACTAGACTGAATTTTTAAAACCAAAATCCCATCAATGGCTTACCTGGTGCTCTCATCAGGAGAATTTGAACACTCTGCCAACAATGAAACACTACTTTTGCCATCCATGGCATCAAGATCTATAAGAGTTGTGATCAACAACTCAAGCTGTTCCAAAGGAGGAGATCAGGGAACTAAAAGAAACAAAGACAAAACACTTAATTCTAGCATCTTCCCTATCACACAAAAATTTGAATCCTTGAGATCTGAACCTCTTCGGGATCAGTATAGTCAATTCCATCAGCTTCAGAAAGAGCAGCTGCCATACTCCAGTAAGCTTCCTGTACATTGTCAAATAAAATGGAAACACATTCTTCAAGATACAATTTGACGGGAGAAATAGCACAAAGTTTGTCATAAAAAAAGGGACCTGAATAGCAGTAATACGATCGGTAGACACTTCCCCAGGGAAGAAATCAAGAGCTTTTCCATTTTTCTCGAGCATTATATGTCCCATCATCTCAGGTTCTGATAGAGAAACATTTTCCCTGCACAAAGGGCTGAATGCAATAACATGTCAGAAGTTTCTAGTTCCAAAGCAGCGTAACCTATGACATTCCTGAGGAAAGGAGAAGAAGAAACAGACAATCACCAAAGAAACTTACAATTTGTACATCTTGCTCACCATCATGTCATGGATTTTTTTGACAAACTGTAAACCACAAAGTCAAAGAACTTAAATTCCTTCTCACAGGCAGAAATATTTATTGTTCAAAAAACTTAAACTTGCATTGACTTTTTTTTGGATTGGTGGAAACATAGGAATTGGAGGGAAAATATGCCAAAGGATAGATTTAGGTTAGTTATCCAATGCTGCACATGAGAAATGATCATGTAGAGTGATCCCATAATCCAATAATGCAATGTGTAATGCAAAATAAATTGTCAATTGGATTACCTCCAATGCCATTAGGGCATCCTCCATTGCACGTTGTTTGGCACGGAAGTCAGCACGGCGCAGATCAGCCTGCAAAATAGCTAAATGAGTGCATCAGAATGTGTTACACCACATTGAACTATTCACAACAGATACACTAATCTGTCCTCAAAGACAAGAAAATTACAAAGATATTCATCCATCTTGAATTAATTAAATTTGGGCCTTAGAAAGGACAACAAAAGTAGAAAAAATATTTATTTCATTCCATTTTTGCCTTTTTGTTCAGATCTAGCATTCTGGTGCCTCTAGTTCTTTTTCTCTTTCAATCTTCTGAGGTTAATTCCTCTACCTCTCTTATATTCCCAACAAAATATTATGACCTAGATACAATTGAACTAGATCCTCATTACATGTGAATGCGAAGGTAGGAAATGGCAAATGGACACCTCAACTTTGTGACACAAACATAAATGACAAACTAGTTTTCTGATGGTCTCCAGTTCCGCTTGTTACAGTTTTCATTTTTCTTTTTTCTTATAACACCACATACCTTATGTGAAACAATATATGAAAGAAATTGAAATAGAACAGATGAGATACCTCCAAGGCTCCATCACTCCAATGCTTATCAGCAGCACTTTTCAATCTAGAGTGGGCTTTAGCTTTTAATCTCTGCAAGAGTATAAATTCATTAAAACAGTTATCAAAGAGAGACCTAAAATGCACATTTACATCACCAAATAAATCAAAGTTCAATATCTAGATATACATACAGTAGCTATATGATTAAGACGTTCAGCTTTTCGCTTCACACCACGGTCAATTTTCTCTGTATCCTTTCTCGCCCGAGCTACCAGCAGAGTTGACACAAGAAAAGACTTCAGTTTGACATGCATCAAAAAAGAAGAACATGGCATAATTGCAGCCACATTTAAAGAGAAAAAAAAGGTGGGGAATAATTCCACTGTCCTTTCCATCAGATTTAGGCAACTAAACTACCCACTCTGCAAAAGCATAAATAGCAACTGAAAATGAAATGTAGTCTTTGCCAAATTATACTCAATCTCACATGCTTTGACATGCAAAAGTTAATTGCTGTGTCTGGATTCTCATGAGAGCAGATACATGACATTTAGAAAGCTAAATTGGGACAGCTCACGACATCCAATCCAAGTTAAAAGTGTTTACCATCAAGCTTAAGAAACTCTGAACCCAGAAAAGCAACATCTTGACGCGCACGAGCGTCCAACCTCATCATGCTTCTGAAGAAAATTGGAAAATTATGAACAAAGATTTTCAAGTGAATGAAATTTGAAAACCAAGTACTATTTTCCAATCTGTTGCCAATGACCGTTCTTTAGACCCAATAAACAGAATCAGTAGAAAATTCCATACATATTCTGACAAAAGTTGAATATAAATAAAATACTTTATATTCACCAGACGTCATTCGCGCACAATTTGTTTGAGCTTTTGCATGCAACTGCTGAATTGTCCACAAAGTTTCTGAATCTTAAATGACAGTGCATACTCTTCTTTGTCATGAACAAACATAGTGGGCAGAGAAGATAAGGATTGATGACCCCTATAGCAAACTATCTTGACAACAAAAGGCACACATCAGGATTAAGAATTTTACCTAGAAAGCAAGACAATGTCATTACGAGCTCTTTCATTTACAAACTTTGCATCATTGTATACATATTTACAAGCTTCAGCCAAGGCCTGACTTGAGTGAATAGTTCTCCTGGGAACAACTGGATGCTTGTCTTCGGCTTCAGAAACTTGCACACTGATGCACAACAGGATATTTCTATATATAAGATTCTAGAGTTGCATCAAATAACTTTGCATACACATTATGCACCAACATCCAGAACCAAAAAACAGTTAAATCATCAGGCAAAGAAGCATTGTACCCATTTTTAGGCAAAATCTGTGTAATTTCTAGAAGAAAAAATAAATCATTGACAAGGATTTAAAGAAAGTAAGATATGTAACTGCTAAAAGGGAATACCAACAGAGAATGTTTCTTCTGAAGATGGCTTACACCAATGTGTTTACATAGTCAAATTTGTTTCTAAATTGTAATTATTCTTTTCTGTGGAAAAAACTGACAGCCCTGTCTTCTATAAAGATCTTTCCATATCCATAAAAATTATGTCAATGCGGCTTTGACTGATTCCTAACTTGATTGATAACATCAACAATATCAATACTAACTAAACAAATCACGAGCTTGATGCCAGCAATTATAAAAGAATCTGCGTAAATGCTTCATGAATCATAACGTACAAAGACAAAAATTGTTCCCTTCTCATCATATGCTTATTTTATGTCCCATAAGATGGTTTGGAGATTTTTACTCTTGCAATTGATATATTTAGTGACGTCTCTAACTATTCCTGTAGATATGGACATGAATCCTCATCCGGTAATCTTACACATTTTAACATTTACATTAGAATTTATATTTGTTTAGATCAAACTGTACACAAGAACTGCATTATTATGCCTTTTAATTGCAAAAGCTACAATCAAATTATTTGTCTTTGGTGCTCAATGGTCCTCCCTAACAGCAAGAAAACTCATTCGTTATCACTGTAGTATTCTGACAAACAAAGAGTACCCATCATGTGCCCAGGCCTAAATGTTTAAAATCTGTCAGTACAACAGCTCATATTCAAACCAGAACACAAGAAACCTTGTCTGTCTTTGAAATCACACTCAATGATATGTCTTCTTGGGAAACTCAACATATGTTCAATATTGTAAATAGAATAGTTATTGAGCTTCGTTACCTAGAGCCATCAGAGCAATCACCATAAGGTCGAATGTGTTCTTTGGCTTCGCCATTGCTTGTTCCAGTTGAGAAGCATAATATTGAAGACCTCCGAGAAACAATGAATCTAAAAGGCTTCCCACATATACTAGACAAACCCTCATTGGAAAAGCTCAATTTTTCTGCCAAAAGGCATCCATTACTTGCTTGTCGAAGCTCGATTCCTTTACTACTAGAATGTAGTTTATCGTGCACTGTCATCTTGGCAATAGAATATACAATTCCATGCAATCTAGGGGCAGATATCCCCTTCGTCGCAGCAGCACCACTTGAAACCCTGCTTGCAGTAAGTGCCATGGTTAAGATCAAGATGAAAATGGAATGACCGCAACCAGCATTTCCCTTACAACAGCTCAAAGCTGCAGCAAAAACAACAGTGGGATAAGTTGTCTAGTATTTAGTTAAAGATATCCTGGAAATCAAATACATATATACCACAAAAGGTTCTAAAGGCATATCAAAATAAAGAAAATATGCCAAGCATCAAATAGATAGCCCATAAATTCACAAACATGAGCCCAACAAAAAAATAAAAAAAAAAAAAAGAAAAGAAAGAGGTTTGATTTCAATACTACTATTGTCTAAGAGATGTAACATCTAACTTAATGATAATAAGACAATTACTTGATGATCACTGAGATAGGTAGTTCTTCATAGACAGAGCAATCTACTAGATTCCCAAAATTTGTCCCTAGGAGTTGCTTGAAGCACCTTCTTACCTATTGGGAATTCAAATTTCATCTAACTTTAAGTACCCAATGATATCTTGCATCTCAAATCTAGATTTCAAATGCATCTGGTGCGCCTCTCAGGAATCTCATTATACTTTCATTTGACAGCTTTTTCCATCAAACTTGAAAATGCTAGAATTTCACAATTTAAATTATTTCAAAACAAGATTATAAAAAACCAAAAGATGTTAATCCTGCACTGTTCCAAGTTGTGACATTTAGATGTCTTCAAAGTAATAAGGGTTGACTCAATGCATAGTTGTCGTCACCACTAAAGCATAAACTGGACAAGCAAAATCATCAAACTGTAAGAATTTTATGATGCCCATCTATTTATGGACTGATAAGCGAATTGAATTATAGTCGGCTATGTTACCCACGACGGATGAGATTAGCCTTTAGGATCTGGGAGATACATGTATGTGGGTGTCACTAAATTGTATAGCGAGACTACAGAGAAAAAAAATCATGTACACTAAGAATCTCACTAGAGCAATATAAGACAATGGTTTGAAAGCAAAAAATGCTACCCATGTTGATGAACCACCTTATCCAACATCATTAATTCCATAAGAAGCTTGTCATTTTTAAAATGGCTCCTGACTTTATCTGCAGTTTTCTTTCTTCCGTAATCATTTTAGAAACTACTAGGGCGGAAAGTCATAGTCTCAAAGCCGGGTATAAAACACAAAACATTAGGAATCTTCCCCGCTAACTCGCTCAAAATTGTCTCTTAACACATTGCTTAACTGAGTCTACCACCTCCTAGTCAACTGCTGGAAGACAATACTTTGCATTTACAAACATTAACTTAATATTTTGCTAACATAAACTATCTATAATAACAAAAGCAATCAATCACATCAGATGCATTACTCAAAATTATCTTTGCAACATTTTAGGGATACAAGACTTTTAGTTTCACTTTAGCAATTATAAGTTACAACAGACAAATCAGTTTATCAATATTTTTCGGTCACAGACCACAAGATATATGAACTAATCAGCTATAATTTCCCAAAATCTGAATTTTCTGGAAGGTGTCAATTTATGTAATTGGCCAGAGAGGTTACCTCTAATCTAAAGCATGAATGGAATTTGTTACTTTCCATAGCTTATGTCACCTAATTTGCTATAAACAAATTAGTTTAAAACATGATATAAAAAGTTCGATCTTTTACACTTATTTGAGTCCAATTCCTATTAGATCCTTCAGCTATCACAATACTGCCTTCTTAGTATTTACTAAATCCCATCTTGAAGTTCGTGAAAATTTGATTTTTATGATGATCAAAGATCAAACTTCCAACAAAAAACAGCATCAACACCAACCACAATGATCTGAACATCAAATTCATTGTAGAGGTACCTAAATACCAGTTGAAATTCTGCTGCTATAAAAGATCAATGCAAACCAAACCACACAAGAATCAGAATTCTACCACTGCACAACTGTTAACAACACAATTAACATCAATGGAAAAATTACACAAATGATCAAACAGCTTCACTTAATAACCCAACAAACAGTAACTATGGCGAAAAACAAACAAAACCCACTTGGGTTATGAGCAGGAAATAGGCAAGGAATCAGCTAAGAAAGCGAGAAAAGCAAGGGAACTGGAGCTAAACTAACGAACCTGTGAAACAGCTGGAGAACTTTGCTGACTTCGCAGAGGCGGAGAGGAATGGTAGAAAGAGTGGTTAAAATGAATATAGTCCAAGAAAATTGGGAAAAGAAATGTTAACCACAATCTTGTCATGTGGCCCGGTGAACGCCACAACTGTCCAACAAATTATTAGCAATGAATTTTCTGGTGGGGTTACAGTCACATACATACATATGGATGCATGCATGCATGTATATGATGATGTGAATATTGGTTTCGATACAATCGTAGTTTTGCGGGGGTTGAGCTACAGTGGCCAGATGTTGTGGATATGGTTGCATTTCATTTTGGACATGACTGCTTCGCAATTTTACATTTTGACAAAAATGCCTATCCAATTTGGATAAATGTGGGGTGTGCTACCTTCTATTTTTTTAGCTCAGACATTTGAATTGTAGACAGTTTAATGAGTTGCCCAAAACATCTTGATTTTTAGAACTAAAATTCTTTGCAGAAAAAAAGAAAAATTTTGAGATATTATGCATTAACAACATAACATAATTAAATGAGGGATAAAGATGTTCCATTCTGGTTACAAAGTTAGTAACAAATTAAAATAAATGGTTTTGAATGGGGAAAGTACGTGATTCATTTCTCTTCTCAACTTTATTTATCATGACCTCAATCATTTCAACTAGTATCTTAAAAAATTTAGTCCCCTGACGATTGATTAATTTCCATAATGAAAGAGAAAATAATAATTATAATTAGGAATAAACTGGAAATTCAAACAACATATACAGTGTAATTAATCAAGTAATCCCAGCTATTCTATATCTAGGTTTAAATCTTGAATTCATTATGAGAGGCTGGCGTTTGGATCCTCCTTCCTTGGTCTTCCAGTTGTTGTAACAAAAGCAAACTTGCTTGTTTCATAAGTACCAGGAGTCATACACGGGCATTTCGAGCAGCACTTAAGGCAGAAGAACATGCACGGCTTCTTGTGCGATGTTGCCGAGCAGCGATATACAGACCTTGGATGACAATCTGAATTACATATAAATATCACCAAATATATATGTGTGTGTCTGTGTGTGTTCGTTCGTTCATAACTCTAAGAGGAAGTTATCTTGACAGCTTACTTTCTCAGAGACTTTTACCCCACGGCCCGAGCTTGCCGTCGCCGGCCCATAAGCCTGCTCAAAGATGATAACAAACGTAAATCAGGGACATGTTAGATATTATAATAAAAAGTTTTTGCTTTGAGTTGACTGAATTGAAATTATAATTAAAGTTAGAATATTTTTTATTGAATTTTATTGAGAGTTGATGTGAGTATTATTATAATTTTATTCCAAAATCTAAATTTAATCAAAAAATTTGTAATGCCCAAAATCAAGAAGCTCGAACTTTGGGAGCACAAGTGAAAACCTAGCTCATAATCAAAACAATTAAGTCAAAATATTTGATAAAGTATGACAAATTAATACATTTAAATACTACGAGCCAAGAAGATACTTTGGATCAATTTATGAATAAAATAAAATGCCCAAAGTGTTTCCTTTATTGGGAATGTGCAAACTGGGAAGTATGGCTCCATTAAGGAGAGAGTTACTTTTGACACACAATTTAAAACTTGCTAGCATGTGGAATGCTGGGATCTAGCTTTGCCATGTTTCACATTCTTTGTATGGACATTCGTATTCTTAAATCCACGTCACTTTTTCCGAGCAAGATCTCATAAAATAATATAATAATATTGATGAGATAGGATCGGCTCAATTTCTAGGTCTGGAAGCTATTGAACTTTCATTGACCCATAAATCCTTAAAGCATTAGAAAAACTCCCTCAGTTTTAACCAATAAAAAAGTCATAGTAAATGAACAACACTCGGTCAATAATGAAGTTGGCAAGCACTAATTCAAATTATGTGTCACGCGCATTCTTTCCACCATTCATTCACCTCCATATAGCAATTTTGCTTTGTTCAATATTTATCCTCACCAAAACTATTAAAATAGTCACTATGAGACCATAATAAGTCATAAAACTGGCTCGAAAAATGAACACCGCACGAGCATTTTACACTCACCGTAAAATTACAGCTGCCACACAAGCAATTGGTTGCCGGACTCCGACCTCTGGTTCTTCAAAACCAAACAGGTTTCAACTAGGAAACTCATCCTCTTGTCTATTTTGCACGAGGGTTACCTTGGATGACTGATCTTTGCCCGAGATAAATCTAAATCTATTGGACGGGTTGTCCGGCGTCTGCTGACGAACTCTCCAGGAGAGTACCTTTGGAAAGTTTGAAGGTGAATTAAACATTTCCAACAGTTTCTTCATGTCCCAAGATTCTGCATTTTGGGACATGGCAACCGCACCCACAGCCAGAGCAACAGAGACAATAACGATGCCTTTCCCGAATCCATGGCCCTGCAACAAGCACCCCGAGATCACCTTGCAACACTCTTCACATCCTTCAATAATGCAATGCGGTTAGCATCTCCTGCCTTCTTCAACTCTTCCTCATTCTATAAAAATATGAAAAGGAACAAGTTAGCGGTGAAGTATTACTTTGATCCAATTGTTCATTGTAAATACAATTTCAGAAAATCAATTTAGAATAGGATTTTCAATTCAATCAAAGAAATAGGAAGAATGCCAGTTGCAGCAACAAGAGACCACAAAAATTCAGGCGTGTGTGCATATACATATACATACATATATATATATATATACATACTTTGTGGAATCTGTAATAACCAAAGACTAGTAAACCAGGTTGAGAGCACTTAATAAGTTTGTATCCAGAAGATTTCATAAACAGAAGAGCCGTACGGCCTTTGAATTAATAACATCTTATGTAGAATGTGTGAAATCTATTACCTTCTCCCTGAAACTCTTCAGAGTTTCCCTCAAATGGTCACATGTAGTATCTTTAGCAGAGCACTCCTTCCATTCATTGGACATCTTTCTTAGAGCTACATTGCTTGCTTCAAGATTGTCCAGATACAGCATGTCCTATTTCATATTTGCAAATGATTTTGAGAAGAAATAACAAAATTAACTGATATAGACAGAGGGAAAAAGTGTCTAAAATGCACAAATGAAAAATTCGTATAAATCAGACAATGCTCACCCATTTCTTGTAACATTCAGGGTTTTGAGTCAAACACCAAATAAAAACATCACTTCCTTCCCTTGCTAATTCAGGAACACCAACAAGAAGTGTCGCATGTCAACTTAGGAAACATTCTGTCGACCAGGTCTTAACAACTTTCAAATACCAGAAGGGAAGGTAATGTGTCACTGAAAAGCAGTCCGCTTGAGTCATCACTTACCTTCTCCAGCAACTTTGACGGCTAAGTTCAGTATCTGCTATGCAACTTTCTTCACTGCCTTGCTCCCAGGCGAACCAGCAAGGGCAACCTCCTTCAAGATTGGGTAAACAGCTTCAAACCTTTCAGTTGCCTAAGGGAAACATATATTACAAATGTCTCAAACCCAAGTTCCTGTACATGTTCAATAAGGTATACTGCAGATATTCCACAACAAAACCAACCTTAACTTGAAAAGATGGTGCTAGAAAAGTGACTCACATCAAAACCTCAAGAGCTGATGGCGGTACTAGGTGCTCCCCCTTTTTGATAGCACGATCTGATAAAATAGGGTATGCTTTTGGGGAGGATAATATTCTAATTTCACCCAAGACAAAGAGTCAGAAAGAAATAGAATATAATTCTGTAATTAGAAATGTGGAAATGTCAAAGAACCATAAATAGAGACACACATACCCATAAAAAAAAAATCAAAATAATAAAAAAGATAAATATACAAGATGGAGCAAAATTTATGAGAGTTATTAATCTTAATGGCATCCAACCTCTCCACCAACTGTAAAATCAAGTCTCTGGCCAGTGGATTACAACTTCACTTCCCACTCAGCCTGGGCAAAAGAACTTGCACCGACGTGTATAGCCCCACAGTCAAATCTCCTTGTGTGGCCTAGACATACAAAATGCAGTTCCCAGTTTCCAATTCATATTCTTAGAACAATGAGAGAGAAATTATATCATCAATGTTCTCTAAAGTCACCTGAGCAATTATCCAAACAGTGACGGCAAGCTTATCTTGTCTTGATATTTTGGATTTTCTCTCATTGTAGGCAATAAGCTGATCAATACATCAGGCTTCTGTCTCAAAACCATGGCTAAAACCACAAATATGGCTACCTGCATTGGCAACACTACATTATACATCAATTACTCAATTATCAGTAGATATATCCAGTCTAGGTAGCTGAATTAAACACTACAACAGCATTACAATGAAGTTTAATAGCTTTGAGACATAAAGCTTTAAAAAATATTCTCAGGTCAGAAACAGAAGTCATATGTAAAGGGATAACATAACCATTGCATTCATAAGTGCTCTCTTGCTTTTAAAAGCTAACATTCAAATTTCACAGAAGATGCTGCATGTTCAAAGGTCAAAACAAGTTCGAGACTCTATACAGCATAGACACAGAAAGATTCATATGTTTAATTCCTCCTGGATATCTTGCAATGACAAAAAGAAGCAGCAAATCTATTGTTAGCATACAGACATTCTCTGAGAGTAATAAGCTTAATATCCCAAAATAGTAGCTCATTAAGGATATTATATCATTTGTATTTGATAAAAGACTCTTTTAAACATTAGGGATGATCGCAATTTCAGAATATTCACATTATTTGTCTTTCATAGACTATCTTACCGCATTAAAGGATCTCCCTTAGCCCTTCAAGAAAGCTGACACTTCCAGTTGACAAATAGCAGCTCAGCGAGCTACTCGAGCTACACGTTCAAACAATTTGAAGATATATTCTGCTTCTCCAGCTTCTCCAAGAGTGAAGGCCCGCAAGCAGGGCAGGGTGGATGGGCAGGCTGATGGTTGAGGCATACTTGGCAATTGCTTCGATGGGGGAGCCACTTTGATGCACGTCCGACCCCAAGTAAACTAGGGTAAAGGGGCCTTGAAAGCTACTCCTACCCACTCCCAGCCAACAGAAGAGTAACAAATCACTGAAAATTCAATTTCACTAAAATTCTGCAAAGAAAGTGATTCGATACAATAAACATAATGGAATTCCAAAAATCTTAAACAGATTTCAAATTTGCAGTGCTCAATAGTCAATATTTCTAAGTACAGATTGTAGGAATCAGGACAAGTCAAAAAATCAGTATGACAGTTGTCAGATTCTCAATTTCAAAGTTACTTTTCAAATCATCTATTTGCTTCAAATGTTTGCTGATTAGATTTCCTCTTATTCATTTAACTTGCTGGGTTTGCTTATTTAGGATTTGACTCACAGGACTTAAAACTTAAGAAAATTGATCCCTATCTCAACAAATTCAACAGCTGATCTCATCAAATTTCAGTCATATAAGATGACAACAGAAAGTAAGATGAAAGCTCAACTATTTTTCCACAAAAAGATGAAAGAGAATTGATCAATAAAATTTCATCACAGATCAATCATTCTCCCTTTTTGGCTAACCTGCCAGTGAGGGATAGATATCAAGGTCCTTCTAGTTGCACCACATGACTCTCTTCTAGATGGATAATGGGTTTTATTTAGGAATGCTTAAAGTCATTAACTTTTTCCATGGCCTTGGAAATGAGAATGCAGATCATCCTATGGTTTCCACATTCCATTAGTTTCATGCAACACAAGCACATCACATATGTCCATCACAGTACCTGCAATATTAGTAGAGTGTCCAAATGTAAATGATCTACTAACACTGACAAATATGTCCTTGCCTTAACAAATAGTAAAATATAATTTCAACTAAAAGCCAAAACCATGAGTTTGGGAAGCTGTCACTCTTGACATCAGCTCTCCATACCAAAATATGAAACACGTGTCCATATCAATGAATCTCATCAAGTGTGCATGAAGCATATAAAAAGAGAAATGAATGTTAAATTGCCTGAGCCTTCGACGATGCTGGCTGGACAACCTTTTTCAAACCCTTGACTGCTCCTTGGTGACTTGCAAGATCGAGAACACTGTCCAGTGACCACAACACAAAGGATCCAAGTGCATCAAAAGATCACTGATTAAGCCAGTTAACTGATTTCTTGTAAACATCTTCAGGGATATGCGAAAGCGGGATCTGTTGGCGAGCAATATTAATAATTCGACTTTTCAAGAATCCTAAATGTGTTAAACATTTCCAAAAACGACAAAATACAATCATGACATAATTAGACGGTTCAGATGTAAAACAATTATAATGACACAGAAAGTTGCCCCCCACAATGCTGAGATTTTTTGATACAGAAACTTTTGTGGACTGTTGATCAGATTAACTCACCCTTATCCAATATTGTACAAATTTCTGACAATGAAATATTATGTCATTCCAACACATGTAAAACAGCGAAATAGATTGGCGAAAATGTGTCCAAGAGAAATTAAAACCAATGATCGATTCATTCATCTTTGCTTGGGTCCTTTTATTATCGTTCGCTTATACACATTGAAAGAGAAATGAATGTAAGTTACCTGAGACTTCGATGATGCTGACTGGACAACCTTTTTCGAACCCTTGACTGCTCCTTGGTGACTTGCAAGATCAGTGAGAACGCTGTCCAGTGACCACAACACAAAGGATCCAAGTGCATCAAAAGATCACTGATTAAGCCAGTTAACTGATGTCTTATAAACATCTTCAGGGATACCCAAAAGTGGGATCTGTTGGCGAGCAATATTAATAATTCGACTTTTCAAGAATCCTAAATTTGTTAAACATTTCCAAAATGACAAAATGGAATCATGCAATAATTAGACTGTTCAGATGTAAAACAATTATAATGACACAGAAAGTTGCCCCCCACAATGCTGAGATTTTTGGATACAGAAACTTTTGTGGACCGTTAATCAGATTAACTCACCCTTATCCAATATTGTACAAATTTCTGATAATGAAATATTATATCATCCCAACACATGTAAAACAGCAAAATAGATTGGCGAAAATGTGTCCGAGAGAAATTAAAACCAATGATCGATTCATTCATCTTTGATTGGATCCTTTTATTATCATTCCCTTATACACATTGAATGAAAACTAAGAAAACATGTAAAAGCCACACAATTAAGATACTTTCTACATTTTAACATATGCATGCACAATATATTACATATCTGAAACCAATTTCCTATCATAAACCGGATCACATTTCAAGTATGGACATTTTCTTCCTTAAAATGTTATCTATCATATTCAAATTGTTAAATTGCACTCACATCAACCATCTTGCCAACATTGGACTCCCTGAATGTCTTCAACCACGGGAACTGAAACGAACTCACGGACGCAAATGCCCGACCAAAGTAATCAGCAAATCGCATCAGCTGTATATCCTCATGTTTCTCATATGAACAACAAGCAGACAAAAAATAAAATTACAGTTTTACGAAGCCATGCGCGCACATAAATAAATTCACAAAACTAAAATTTTCAAAATTCAAAAACGAAATTAAAAAAAAATGAATTCTCACTCACAGTTATGTCAATAAGAAAAGAGCCAAGATCACCGGCGTCGATCCTCGCCGCCGCCTCTGCCACCGTGACCTTAGGCTTCTTCCGCTTTTTCTGCTTCACCTTCTTCGCTTCCACGTTAGCGATGGAGGCCTCTGCGTCATTTTCTTCGTCTTCGTTGGAATGCCTCTTCGATCCGTCTCCGACCAGGATGGTGGTGGCCATATGAGCCCCCGCCAATCGGCTGCGCCGGTCCTCTGACTGCTGCTCAATCGACCGGAACACGTCGGAGGAGGTGGCAGCACCATTAAGCCGGCGATCAGGGACGGAATTCTCAGAGTGCGACGGCTTTGAGGACTTTTTACTATAAGTCACTGTTTGCCAGCCGCTGTGGTTATACTGAATCCTCTGCTCTCTAATTCATCCTCTCTAAGAATTTGTTCTATAAGAGCTGAATTCTCATCCGTGGCTGTGAAACTGCGTTTCTCTCTCTCTCTCTGTTGATTTCCCCCTTCAAAACGACAGTTTCTGTAGCGAAGAAACTGTGTCCACATCCAACAGATGTCACTATCGGAAAATTATCGACAGAGGCGGGGGGCTCGGGCTTAGAAGTAGACGACCAAAAAAGGAAGTCCGTCTTAAAGAACACGTGGATCATTCACGTTTTCTTAAATAACGTATTTAACCTTATGTTGTTGAAATATAACGGAAATGCCACTATGCCTTTTTGGATCATGTGATTAAAATTATTTTTAATACTCAATATTAGCTGGGGGGGGTTTTAGTCCGCCACCTATACAAAATAATATTTTACTACTCTGTGCTTTATATTATAATGTCTTTGAGTGCTCATTTGAAAAAACGGATACTCTATTCTTCTCTACAGGATCATGCACTTTGTTGGATAAGTCGAACGGGACATGAATGTATCGAGCAATCACATTATCACAACAACATTGATCCTACAACCACCCCGTACTCCACCCTCTTGATTTTCCTTTTTCTTTTCTTAATTTTCTTAACATGGCAACCATGACTTTAAAAGTCAAAATAATTTACAGCTTAATTAAAATTAAAACCCCCAACAAGAATGTTCCAATTTTACCATAACTTTTGCTTTTTTTTTTTTAAAAGAAATTAAAAACACTTTTTTTTCTTAGTTATTATTATAAATTTACTGTAATAAATTAATTATGTGATATTAGTATTTAATGTGTGTATTCAAATAGAGGTGAAGATTATGAAATTTTATTTCAAGTTTATTAATTTTTTATTTTTGTATTGTTCTTTTACAAATACAATTACCAGAGAGTAATAAAAAATACAACACTTTAAATAAATAGGGACCACAAGTTATCAAGGAAATGAGCCTTGGGAGCTCGCTCTTAGTGAGCAGGGACAAGCACGATTCGGTTTGAGTTAAATTTTGAATCGAATCAAAATTATTAATTTTAATTTAATTTAAATCGAACTAAATTAATAATAAAAGTTAAAACGAATCAAATTAGTTTAATCGATTGGGTTGGATTTTATTTGGACTAAGTTTAAACTAAAAACTTAGTCAATAACTATGCAGTTTAGTTTTTTTGGATCCAAAATCAAATTAATAAATTTTTAAATTGAACTAAGTCTAATTAAACCATTAGTTTTGTTCTGCCCATCCCATTAACGAGCTAAGAGTGAGTTAATTTTTGATTTTGTAGTAGGGATGGATAGGTACAATACTCTTCACTCGTCTCACCTCGTTTGGGTGACTAACAAATATTTTTCTTAAAATTTGCTAAATTAATAAATAAATAAAGTTATATATAAAAATTACAGATATTTTACTTGAACGTTATAAAATTTGTTTAAAAATATATAATTACCCTTAGTTACTTAAGAATATTAATATAATATTTTATTATTTTTTTTAATTTTACTTTTGTGTATAAAATTAACTTATTAAAAAGTTAAACCTATAAAAATTATTAATGAAAATATTTATACTAATAAATAATTTTAAAGTATAAAAAATTTATTTTTAAACAAAATTTTTGTTAATAGAAATAAACAAAACAAATTTGTTAATTATTTATTTTCATATCAAAAATATTTTTAATAATTTAATAGAAAAATATTTTTGAGAATAAAAATAAAAAATACACATTTAAAAATATTTTATGATATGAAAATAAATAATTAACAAATTTTTTTTGTTTTATTTTTATTAGTATATTTTTAAACAGTATTAATTAATAATTATAAAATATTTTAACTTTTATTATATAAAATATTTTTATACTGCGATAATCATATTATAAAATTTTAAGAATTCAATACATATTATTTTTTAAATAATATGATGATATATTAGTAATATTTAGTTTAAATTAATTAAAATTTTATATTATTAAAAGTTTAGAATATAAATTAATAGCTAATATAGATAAATTTAAAAATAAAAAATTAAATAAAAATGAGTAAATTAAATTTTTAATTTAAATTTAGAATATATTTATTTTTAATTAATTAATTTAGGGTTAGAGATGAATGAAATAGAATTTCACGTTGAATAAGAACGTGATATTATTAAATTTTATAAAAGTAGATTTTATACATTCTATTAGACATGTCTTTTGGAAAAAAGATAACGACCTAACTCGTGATAAGTAATATCAAAATTAAACCCATTTTGATTTTAATGTTTCAGCCAAATACCCATATGTATTGAATACGCATCCATAAAAAGTCTATAAGTCTCGAGATAGAGTAAAATAGGTGTGCAGAGAGTTTTACTGTGACGAAAATATCACAAAATTAAGTGTGAGAGTGTAATACAATCCAACATTGAATAAAAATGAGATATTTTTAAATTTTATAAAAATAAGTTGTGCACACCTTATTAGACAATAATTTTAAAAGAAGATAATAATAATCTAATTTGTGACAGGAGGAAAGGGTTGCATCATTTACAAAATTTACTATAAAATAAAATTATTATAAAGTTCGAAAAAACTATTTAATAAAATCCCTTGCAACAAAAGAAATATATTTTTTTTATTTTTTTTTAAAGAAGAAAAGGTTCCATCTCTCAAAGTTCACAAGATTTTAAAAAAAAAAAATTGAGTAAATTTAATTAGTGGTGTAAGCATAAATATTTATATATCTTGTACCATTCATTTATCAAATGTAAATTTATAACTTAATTTAAATTCATTATTTCTAATTTTCATAGAAAAATATTATTAACTAAGTAAGTATCAAACATTACTTTTATGAATTAAGAATATAATCCTTATGTTCCGTCTAAATTTTTATACAAATTTTTATAGTATTAGATAATATATTTTTAACGATTGAAATTAAATTTAAAATTCATATTAAATATATAAATGATAGTGCATTTATTATATATTAATTATACATGCAAAATGCCACCTTGCTTTTTTAGTGTATTGAAAATGTTATCTGAAAAATTATGTTAAAAGTTATGATGAAAATCCTTACCTACTTTTATATCAATAAAAAAATTTAATTAACCACAAGTCTAATTATTGATTTAAATATTATAAATATATTTCTTTTTTTAACACAATAATTAATTATCCTTCTAGTAAACATTGATTTAAATTTACAGTTAAGATAATATTTAAATTTGTGTTAATTTAATTTAAACTTTTGAGAATATAAAAATTAAATTATAATTTTTTTAACCAAATTTTAGACACACATTAAGAAATTTAAAATAAAAATTTAATAAAACACAATCAACCTGTTTTAAAATTTCTTATTATTTTACACAATATTCTCTTTACTCCTTTTCCTCTCTGGTTCTGTCTCCTTTTGATTTCATTCAAAACTTGCAATGCAACAGGTTAATCAGCATATGACTCGTAAAAGAATTCATCGTCATAAATTAACTGGAGGATAAAATGAGTGGTGAATAAAAGCTCATTCCCAAGTACCTTGAAGTCCAGGCAAACACCCATGCATGCGGTCAGCATAGCTAACGTGGATTTGTTATCTGCTCCGAAGTTAATGGATTCCATTGCTTCTTGTAATTCGACGTGCGTGCATCCTTTCAATGACTCGAAAGTTGCGTTATGTTGAGAAATGTAACCAGAAACTTTTAGTTTTCGAACACGTCTCCAATCACTTGCATTATGCTTTTCCAACAATCTTAGCCCCAGCCGTTTGGATCTTCAATCGGAGTTGTCTCGTTGTAATGGTTCTGCCCTGGTTCACCCACCCATTCTATAATACAGCCAATCTACATAACATTGGTCTCAAATTTGGGCAACTAGAAATCAAAACTCAGAGATTCTTCTTCATCACAAAATGCCTAGCACATTCCTTGCTTCATTGATATATGCACGATAGACAATCCATTTTTAAGTTAGTTTATAAGTGGTAGGTCCCTCAGGGCTCAGAGTCAGGGGCAGGGCTTCAATCTGGAGCCATACCTAATTGTGACTCGCGAGATGATCAAATCATCAATAATAGGCCCGGCCACTATCATCGGCATTCAATTTTGTTATCAACTTTCTCAATTGGTTAATGTTCTTGTCTCCAACAAGCCTAAGTGGGGCCTTCGCCTTTTCCACTTTGTTATTTCTTGCTTGCAGTGTTTGTATTTTATCTCTGCCCTTAGATTGCTTTTGCTGTTGGGCTGGTGCTGAATTCAGTTGCATGGGGAGTCAAGAAATAAAATCATCCATAACTACTCTATTGTTAAAAAAAAAAAAGAGTTGTTCGTACAGTATTGGTCACGTTGACTGTTTGCTAAGCCACCGGAGCAACTGGATTTCGTAACAAGAAGTTCAAGGGTTCATAACATTACCGCTGCTAGACCTGCATACTATCAGAATGTTGACATGCTGAATGAAATTGGAAAGAAACAAAATGTCAGTGCAGCTCACTGCCAGCATTTCATTTTTATCAAAAAGAGATGTTTTATCGAAAGACTGTAGCAAACGCTAAAGCTAGCTGCACCAGGCAGAGACAAAGAAGACATAACCGAAGATCAAAGTATCATTATGTGTTGTCTTCAGAGATTTTACAAATAGGCATCTTTGAAGAAGATAGTGCTAGCTATGTGAGTACACAAGACATGAAAGTTGTTTAAGCTTGTGCTGCGTGCTTTACATTCTTTCTTCCTTTTAAGCTCCATTGTTGGTATTTCGATATTTTCTCTTTCTAAATCTTGAAATTGGAGAAGAGGTAGATATGAATTTCATTGACGGGATAAACAAGCAAAAGACATAAATAAGTTACAGTAGCATTCATTTCATCTGTGCCACTCCGGTATGCGAGAACAAACGTCGTAATGTCGTTTTTCGGTCTAAAGCTGACACCAATAATTATATTTTTATACTTATTAGTAAAAATATTAGGTGGTCGATGAGAAGATCTTGTACGAGATCTGGAGCAATTCTTCAATCGTTGCATGCAGCAAACACAAGTGTTCTAAAATGAATGATTCAGAAAAATAAGCTTCCAGAGTCTAATCATTAGCCAAATGATCCTTTTTTTTTTTTTCTTCAAGAGCTTTTTTTTTTTTTTTGGAAACTTATTAGTTATTACCTTATTCATAAACTCTTTCTTTTTATTTGAGTAAGATCTTAGCTGAGACTCCGTTGAGAAACAACCGTCGAGAAATATTGTTTGATTTTGGTATTTGTAATACAAAAGTAGACCTATTAATTGTCTTCCATCGTAAACACATTCCATCAAGCTCGTATAATATAT
Organism: Swietenia macrophylla; assembly: GCA_032401905.1. Lineage (NCBI taxonomy): Eukaryota > Viridiplantae > Streptophyta > Magnoliopsida > Sapindales > Meliaceae > Swietenia > Swietenia macrophylla. The sequence goes on from CP135577.1 coordinate 1,575,704, forward strand.
CATACAAAAGCCCAGGCTCTCAGGATCCGAAATGGGCTCATTTTCTTTTTAAATTTTGCAAAAAAAAAAATAAATATACTTATAATTTATTTATTTTTTATAAATAAAATTATATAATTAGCCTTATAAAAGTTTCAGAATTTGATACATATATTTTATAAAATAAAAAAAATTATCTAAAAAAATATTAATTATACAAGCATGCATACATACATACATACATATTAATTTTTTAATAAATTAATTTAAAATTATTTATTTTAAATATAAAATTTATAATTTATATTAAAAATAATTTTATTATACAAATAATCATAACTACACAAAGGGGTAAATTTCCTTACGTTAAACGGTCCCCATGCTCCTGTTGTGTCGTAGTTTTCGCAAGTGGTCCAACTCCATGAGAGCCCGCTACGATTCTAGACTTGGAATATCAGTCAACTCTCAGCCCTTGCCAGAAAAGTGGTACCATCGGTCATTATACTTAAGTTTCTTTTACTTTCTTATTTAATTATATACTAATATTGTATCCTAATATTATTTTGTATTATGGTATGTAGTAAGTAGAGTTGAATTACTTCATGTCACCCTTTTGATATTATCATCACTATCTCAACCAAGCGATCATGGTTGTTTCTATTAATGAAATATAAAAATTAAAAAAAAAAATAAAAACAATAGGAATAATAATAGGCCGGGCCACTATCATTGGCATTCAATTTTGTTATCAACTTTCTCAATTGGTTAATGTTCTTGTCTCCAACAAGCCTAAGTGGGGCCTTCGCCTTTTCCGCTATAATATTTCTTGTTTGCATTTTGTTCACTCTGTCTCTCTGCCCTCAGATTGCTCGGATTGCTTTTGTTGCTGGCCTGGCGCTGAATTCATTCGAAACATCTAACTGTTTACATATTTCATTTTGATAGTGAATTCAGCTCCTCTTTCTCCTGATTTTTTTTTTTTTTTAGTTTTTGCACTCTGGAAAGATTTTTTGCGTAAATTTGGGAGTGTTTTCTTATTTATTTAATTTCCATGTCTTAATTTCATAACAAAGAGAAACATTATAACTCCTATCCTTGATAATAATAATAATAATATATAGAAGTAACTCTACAAAAATTTAAAAGAATGCAGGTTAAAAAAGAAATACATGTACATAGAAATTATTTTTCTTAAGCTAAGAGATCTATGCGAGATCAAAGAGCCCATTCAATTGACTTTACAAAATTTTTAGTTTTGATTTTGAGTCTGTTGTGTTAGGATACTTGAGACTTCAATCCGCGACTTTAAATGAAATTTAAAATAGTTGTTATATATATAAAAAGTTTTACTTTTCATAATTTTGTGAACATTGTCAATTATACAAACACAACATCGAAGATATTACATAAATAGAAGGTTTAGTCTTCCGTCATATATAGATAATTGTACCTATTATAGAATAACAATAAATAATAAAGAAAAAAATAAACAACATATTAGTTTATGTGAAAAACTCTCAAATTAATTATAGTAAAAATTACGAGTAAAAGAAAAGAATTTATTATAAAAACGTGAGATTACAACCTCTTTTTAAGTACAACTCTTTCAAGTATTTTAGAAAATAAACTCAAATAAAATTTTGATAATACTATGAGAGAAACTAAAAAATTATGAATGAAGAGGGATTGAGAAATATTGAATTGGAATGTTAAAACCGCAGTGGAGAAGTCATTTACTTATAGGAAAAGATGTTGCATTCTCACCCAATCAAAATTAATTTTAGCTACAGCCTTATTGTTGCTATTTGTACGCTCCAATTGGATTAAATTTTAATGTCAGTTTTGGGATTTCAATTTGAATTTGCAGCCTTCACTATTTAATTGCCCAATTATCTCTCAACCATAAGCAACATTTTCTTACTTGAAGATTTGATTGAGAATTAATCATAACTCCACATTATTCTTTCTGCTTATTATTCTATACTGTTTACGTTTTTGCTTAACTATAAAACTTGTCAATATTAATTAACTTAGTTAAGATATCTACCAAGTTATTTCTGGTGTGTATTTTTTATATGTCTATACTTTTATTCCCCATTATATCTTGTACAAAATGACATTAAACACCTATATGTTTTATTTTAGAGTGAAAAGTTAAATTTTTTAAAATGTACAAGGCACTCTAACTGTTAAAAAGCAAAATCATCTTTTCTTGCTTGTGCCTAAATTTCTCCATAAGTTTTTTTTACCCAAATTACTTCTTTGCATGCTTGTGTAGCTGCCATGTAGTTTACTTTTGTTATAGATAATGTCATCAGAGTTTGTAATTTTAAAATTTAACTGATAACTCCTCTTACAAGTGTAAATACATAACTAGTAATGAATTTCTTTTTATCAAAATCATATGTATAATTCTAGTCTATATAGTTTTTGACAATAAAATCTAATTTTCTATATCATAATGTAGCATTTGAGATTCTTTTGACATATTTCAAGATCCTTTTTACAATATTTCAATACTATTTACTAGAATTTGTTATAAATTGAGTAGTTACTCATACTACTTATATAGTATTGTACATATTATGTTGCACATTAAACTTTTCGTTGTTGATGCATATAGTATTTGAGATATTTTTATTCTCTATACTTCATTATTAACATATATTACTGATGATAATTTGTAATTCACAAAAAAAATAGATAGAGATTAGTTTACAATTTTGTGTATTAAAGTATTACAAGATTTTGTTTCAGTGATTTTATTAGGAAAGTCAAATTTTTTTGTCTTTTCTATATCACTGAATCTACATCCCTATAATACTATTTGCTAGTCCCAAATTTTTCATATCAAACTCCCTAACTAACTATGCCTTTAATTTTTAAACTTGATTTTTATTAGGGTATGTTATTAATAAGTCGTCCATATACAGCAACAAAATGATAAAATTATTATCACTAAACCTTTTAAAATACATACAATGGTCTGACTTTATTCTATTAGATTCAAGGCTAATGATAAAAGAATCAAATCTTTTGTACTAACATTTTAATGTTTGCTTGAGACTATACAAAGATTTAGTCAACCTGCAAATTAAGTTTTTTTTCTCTTTCTGCAAAACCCCATGGTTGGAGAATGTAAATATATTTTTTTTAAAGTTCTGCATGAAGAAATGTACTTTTCACATCTAGTTAGTTTAGATGTGGGTCAAATCAATATTATTCTGATTATAGTGAGTCATATAATAAATAAAAATATTTTATTAAAATTAATGCTTTCTTTTTTAGCATACCTTTGACTATCAATTTGGCATGATACCACTCTACTTGATAATTGCTATTCCGTTTAATCTTATAGACCTATTTATTTCCAATGGTCTTTTTTCATGTGATAATAGTACAAGATTTCAAGTTTTATTTTTATAAAGAGTTTTAATTTTTTCTTATATTATCGCTATCTACAGAGATGCATCCGAACTACTTATTGTCTTATGACTTTTTATCATTTATTAGAAGACAATATACAATATTACCTTTCATAATGTATTTTGATTATTAAGATAGTATTTTTTTCTCATGAGTTGATTGTTGAACTTTTGAAACTATGACTTAACTGATCTTTCTTCGTGTTTTAGTATTACTTTAGAAGAACTTTTATGTTTTAAAATTTTTTTTTCATCTAAATTATAATAGTCACTAGTTCTTCTTCTTCACTACTATCATCATTCTTTCTTTATAGTTTATCTTTTACGAATATAACTTCTTTATTGATGATTAACTTATAGGCAGTAGAATCCCGCAAGTAATACCCGTTTACTCTATCAACATATCCTAGGAATAACATTTTTTAACTTTTGAATCTAGTTTCGTTGTTTCTTGAGAATTGTATATTATATATATAAAACTTTTAAATATTTGGAGATTGGAGTTATCAATTAATTTGCCAATCCACATCTCTATCAATATCTTCAACTCAATTTTTGCTGATGGTGACTAATTTATCAGATAATAAGTGGTATTTACTACTTTTATTCAAAATGACTTAGGTAATTTTGCAGTTCTTAATATTACCCTTTTTTTTTCTAATAAGATTCTATTCATTCGCTCTACCACTCTATTATGTTAGGGAGTGTATACCATATTGAATTGCCTTTTATGGTTTTTTACTGACAAATGTATTAAATGCGTCGTTAGCGAATTTTTCTCTATTATTCATCTAAGATACTTGATCCATTTCTCATATTTCAATTCCATTTGCACTTTGAAGACTTTGAAGATTTCAAACACATTTGCTTTTCTCTTGTTTAGATATACTTAACATCTCTTAAAATAATCATTAATAAAAAAAAAATATTTTGCTTAGAGACATAATTGATACTTGCCAAATATTTAAATGAATTAACTCTAGAATAGTTTTGTTTTTAGAGCTAGATACACTAAACTTTAATCTATACTGTTTATTAATAACACACTACTCGCAAAATGGTAAAAATATCATTTTGAGACTAGGAAGCAATTTTTGTTTTGAGAGAATCATTAAACTTCATTTTAACATACGATTTGAGCTTTTGATGCTACATCATCATTGATTTTACTCCGAAATTTGTTGATGTAACCAATATATCTGATTTTTGTAGTGTTTTTTTCTTGTAACATGTATAAGTTTGCATCTATTATCTATGCTTTTATGACCACAAACATGTTTTTTATTATCTTTGTGTTCCTATTTTGAATTTGAATTTTACACCCAATCTCATTCAATTGTTTTAAGGATAATGGATTTTGTTTGAAGTCATTCATATATCGTACTTTCTAAATAATGCGAGTCATACTATCATGTATCTTTAATTTGATGGTCTCAATGTCGGTAATCTCAAAGGCATGATCATCTGGAATATAAATCTTTTAAAGATAAGTTTGTGTTGATGGAACCATATGTGTAATGGCATATGTGTAATGGCATTCGATGTCAGGACCATCTGTGTAATGGCATAAGAGAAGTCAAATCACGCACTGAATGAGCTTTAAATTTTGGAAGGGGGGTTGTCTTTGCTCTCGGCGTGTTAGTGTACGGCATCGCTGAAAAGCATGGCAGATTTCCTTGTCAGTGGGACCTACCCTTGGCTTTCTACGGACAGATGCAACCGCACAGGACCTACAAGTTAATTTTTGCAGGTTAAAAAAAAAAAAACAAAATAATTAATACAGATAATATAATAAAATTATTTAATTAATAAAAAAATTTTATTTATTAATAATAAATAAAAAATTAAAAATAAAATTTATTTTTTATTAATATAATAAAAAAATTATTATTTATTTTTTTATTAATAATAAATATTTTTTTTCGTTGAGAATCATTTTATCTGAAATTTGTTGGTACCGCAAATATTACCGCGGTCAAAAAATTGAATTTTTATGAACGCTTGTCTGCCACAAAAGCTAACGGATTGGAAGTCGTTTCCTTTTTGCACAGTAGATTTTTTCTTTATGTAGACAGTGGAGATGCATGTCGCCTTATTTTAGAACTCAATTGCTAGAAGATGGCAAGCTCAAGTACTATAAATTGGCTTGGAGGCTTTGAAGAATTTTGCACTACAATGGACAAATAGTATAATTGCTCGCTCAAGTTTTCACTTGCTTATCAAACTATGGTGGGTTCTGTAGGTCTGAGAAAAGGGTCGTGGACTGAAGAGGAAGATAATCTTCTGAGAAAATGCATTGAGGTTTACGGAGAAGGAAAATGGCATCGAGTTCCTCAAGTAGCAGGTACATATATTATATATATTAAAAGTTGAGAGTACAGTGAATCTATATTTATAATATTACAACCTAAAGATTGATGCATAGATTGATTTGCAGGTTTGAACAGATGTAGGAAAAGCTGTAGACTGAGGTGGTTGAACTACCTAAAGCCAAATATTAAGAGGGGAGATTTCGCAGCCGATGAAGTTGATCTGATGGTTAGGCTTCACAAGCTTCTAGGCAACAGGCAAGTCCATATTATATCAAGTTTCTGAGGATCTGTTTCCTGATCTCAATTTCTTTTGTCAATTCTTATTAAATTCATGAAAAGTAATTTAAAGAGAGATCTTGCCACGAAAGTGAATGATCCCATGAAAGCGCTGGAGTTCGAAAATATCTAAGGATGATGACAACAGTATATTCTCGGGAGTACTTGAGAACTACTTGAAACACGACAAGGGCAGGTTAAAACAGTATAAGCGTCAAGATTTTTAAATGATAAATTCATACATTTTTGGATGCATCTATGTATTATTAACACAAATGCAGTCAGAAATTTGTTTTTATTTTATTTTAGTAATTTCTCTTTACTTTCTTTTTATTCTATTAAACGTTCAAATTTAAGAAAATCAAGAACCTGTCATTTTTTCATTTCGGCGTCGTAAGTGAAGCTAGCTAGAATTGAGGATTTGCACAATATTATGAAGAATGCTGCCGTGTACACATCACATTTAGTGCTGCACTTAAATGGCTGTTATCTATATTTTCCCATTTCGTGTAGGTGGTCACTGATTGCTGGTAGACTTCCTGGAAGAACATCGAATGATGTGAAGAACTACTGGAATACTCATGTTCACAAGAAAACTATTTCCAAAGACAAGCAGAAGGCGAGCCCTGAAATCCCAAAGACAGTAAAACACAACGTAATAAGGCCTCGTCCTCGAACCCTCTGCAAAAGCAGTTTACCTTGGCTGAGGCAAAAAGTCACAATTATAGAAAATGTTCAAGTTCAAATACGTGACACGGTCAACAACCCATCTCCAACAGTACCAGATCAAGCACTCCAAAATGAAGATAATACTAACTGGTGGCAAAGCTTCTTAGATGAAAATGAAGGTAATGGAGGAGGCACTTCCTTCACAAATGAGATCGAAGAAGAGCCCATCACAAGCCATAGGGTTGAAGAAATTGCACCAGTTGTTAACAAAGTAGAGGCTGGAGATATTCCTGTTGAAGTTGGACAGAATCGATGGATTGATGATATATGTTTTGATGCAGATTTCTGGAATATTATAAGTGACATGTAGGAAAGAAAATTAATTCAAGTGCGTCTTCAATAAGAATCATGTTAAGTAATAAGCAGTTTGTTTATTTGTTTGTTAACATGATTATGTCACTATTCAATAATGAACTTGTGTGCGTGTTTAACCATGTTTATAAACATCAAGTAATTTCAAGTGGATGGGAGTGACATTTATTTAAATTTGAGAACTCGAGTGTTTAATGAAGAATTATCCAATTAGACTGCATTTTTCCGGGATACGAATTTTGTGTAATAATTTTTAAAATTAGCGTTTAGCTGACTCTAGAAGGCAACACTTCAAATTCAGCCCTATTCGGCGTGATGGTGTCCTGATGTTAATTAAAATGGTCCTATTCCCCACTGCCTTCCGCAGGGGCACTAATGAGAGAGTAAAACTTTAACATGCATGCTCAGAAATTTCAGTCATCACAGTACGATCGGATCTAAAATAGATGCTAGTTGCATCCCACATATCTAGAAGGACAATAATTATTTACATAAAAATAGGTTGGTAAAAGGTAAATTCAGAAAATTGATTATTTATTTATTTCTCTTACTCCAACATGTTATGCTTTGGTTGAGTTCCGTGTTGATGGTCACTGATTGCGGACAGGCTTCCCGGAAGAACAGCGAATGATGTGAAGAACAGTTGGAATTCACACTTTACGCAAAAAGTTTGGTAATTCTTGCAATAAAGATGTGAAGGCAAAGGCTCAGAAGACAGAAAAAATCAACATAATAAAACCTCGACCTCGGACATTCTCCAGAAACTCTACCTGGTTGAAGGGCAAGACTACAATTTCCAGCAATATACAGTTTGGAGATCGCAATCGTTTCCAGCCACCAATAACGTTTGATGATCGTCAGCTGGAGAAGGAAACTACTGAAACTGTGTGGTGGGAAAGCTTGTTATCTGGGAATGATCAATGCTATCAAGGAATTTCTAGCTCAAAGGGATTTTCTGATGGGGAATCCTTCACAAATCTTCTGGTGGAAGATACTCAACCTGGGACAAAGTTGGAAGAAACGTTTGTTGCACTAGGACAGGGCTCTGCAACTGATGATTTCACTTTTGATTGGGAGCTGTGGGATCTACTCAATGCGGATCAAAGAAATTTGATTTAATGGTGAGCTTGATTTTCCTAGTTCTGTTAGAATCGTCCAAGCTGTACATGTAATTATGTATGATACGTGAAATCTGTAGTTGACGTGGAAATTTGTAATTTGTTTACGTTTTCTGCTGCCCGGTGGTAGTACACACGGAGAAAATTGTTGGTGGGGTCATCTTGTCACTCACGTGAGTACAGACGACTGATGAAATTATTTATTTATGATAGTAAGAAAAATTTATTTATTAATAAATAAAAAAATTAAAAATAAATTATATATTTAATTAATATAATAAAAAATTTATAAAATTTATTTTTAATTTTTTTTATCTATCACTAATAAATAAATTACTCTCATTTTATTAATTAGATAATCATATTATATCACTTATATTGACGTAATAAAATTATACTATCTAAAATTTTTTCGTATATATAATTAAAATAATATTTAGAATTTCTATAAAAAGTAATGTGAAAGTTGTGAAGAATATGCAAAAAGTAAAGACATTAAATAAAATAATATTATCATATCAATATAAATAATGTAGTGAGATTATCTAATTAATAGAATGAGAGAGATTCATTCATTAGTAATTAATAAAAAAAATTAAAAATAAATTTTATAAATTTTTTTTATAATATTAATATTAAAAATAAAATTTATTTTTAACATTTTTTATTCATTAGTTATAAATAAATCTATCTTAGGACTGCATCAACTATGCTAATATATTAACACCGTTTTACTTAAAATTTTTTTATAAAAAAAAAAGGCTGTTTTTTCAAAGAAAAATGTGAAAGGAAAGGCCAAAAAAGTAGAATATAATGATGTATATCATTGTGTCGACTTCGGAAATTCGTTAAGCAACGGGGGTCTTACGAAATTTTGAAATTCAACACAGAACAAGAAACTACGATTTATTTAATGGGAATTTAAAGTCTCATTCAATTTGGCTCTATTGTTGATATATTAAAAACTAGTGCACATGCAAGTGCACATACATGGCGGATCGATAGATGACTTAACAATAATAATGATAATATTTAACGATCCATTGGTCGAATCTACAAATCCCTTGTTCGGTGGAGTCTAACAAGCTTATACAACATAATCTATAATACGTGTATTAATTCATAAGAATGTAATAACAATCAAATTTACAGATTTTCATTTTAAGTCAAACCATTGGATATTTGAAAACTGCAGCATGCCGGCATATGATTTTGAAAGTTATTTACATGTTCGACACGCAGGTGTCATACCGTTTAATGTTCAGTTCAACTATCTTATCTGTAAAATCACTGTTTTGGGCATTCACAAAATGCTTGTTGGCGGAAACAACTACACGTTAACAGGAATATCCCATTCAACTATGGCGACTAATAATGAATGATTATTCCATGATTCAATGGCCCGAATTGTTAGTTTTTTGATAGATGAAAATTCCTATCACGAGATGAAAAGTTTTTCTGTTCATTAAAAGAAAAGAAAAAGGCCTGTGCACTATCATCATCTGTAGAAATGCCGACGGAGCAATATTTATTTTTTTTGTCTTTGGATTCAGAACGACGGCTCTTACGAATTAATTTTGTCTTTTGCGCCCATTTCTTGTTGAATTTTTGTACGTTTTTCCTGATTTCTGGTTTTAATAAGTACGTTGAAAGGAAGTTAGAGATCTTTCGGGGTAAAGTTTTAAAATTGTCTTCTTAAGGCTATTCATGTAAACAATTAACTTTTTTTTTTTTTTTACTAATTTAGTTCATTTGACAATTTTTGAATAAAATTGTTGTCATGTGTAAACATGTTTTGTCTGTCTGAAGAAAATCAAAAGTCAAAATATACAAACTCAAAATTGAGGGTTCTGTTGGGGGTAAATTGAGTATTTTCTATAGTTTCCTGGTGCTCCTCTGTAAAATCTCTCAATTATTCGAATGTCTTTTACAAAAACCTAATGGTATTTGGGAATAGCTTTGTCTGGTTATTTTCTAATAGCTCTTAATATCACGCTTGAATAGGAAATTGTTTGTCTTCTCTTTGGAGAGACGGGGATGCGTGTTGGAAGCATCAGAACAAAAACAAGTATATGTGAGCCAGGAAGCTTAAAAGAAAAATTGAAAGGAGGCGGATATAATAATTTATTTATTTCTTGAATACAAAGAGAATTTTAAGGATTCTATTTATAAACACATGATATTGGTTACGTACAGGCTAAACAAACTCTTAATCAGATAAGTTTTATCTTGTGATTTGGAGATTATCTGGAGGTGTATTCTTGCTTTCACAAATAACTCTTTCACCAAGCTTATCATTCTCAATGTCTCCGTGTTGATCTGGGTGATGATGAGGATATTTTTCCATATCTCTCCAAGATATGTTGGCTGTTTTATTTTCTTTAAACCCATCCTCGCCATCGTTCAATAGTTAGTGCACGCTGTTAGCATTGAATCATTATGTACAGTTATTTCTTTATAAACCAAGTTTACTTGGAGCCACCTTCTTGATTAACACCCGCATCAGTTAAAAGAATATAGATGTGCATGGGAAAACTAGATTGAATTAAGCATTCAGAGTTGATGAATCACTATTATCATTGAGTAGTTATCGATTTACTAGTTAAATATTATGAAATAATCCTGCTGTTTCTAATTAATATGCTGATCAATTGCCTTACCAAAAGGTTTTTCTGGATGGAATTGGAATGTATCCAAACCTAACAACTTCAGGAATTTTAATGAAACCAATGTAGCCTTGCCTTGCAGTTAATGAAAAGATAGGAGGGATTCCTATTATAATAATATTGACTATTAAAGGAGTAAAAAAGACTAGCATTGGTTTGTTCACCATACCCGAATATCAAAACCCTCTACGGAAGCAAAAATGACACATTTAAGAAACAACATATCAAAACACTAATAGCACGAGAAACACAAAAGGAAATGGGTAATTCCAAATGAACCAAAAAGGGCACTGCACTACCATGGTCAGTAGAAAATGCCGAAGGAGCAATAATTATTTTTTCTTTGTCGTCTTTAGCTTAAGAGGGACCACTATTATGAATTAATTTTGTCGTATGTACCGATTTCTTATTGAATTTTTGCGCGTTGGTTATGGTTTCTGGTTTTAATAAGTACTTCGAAAGGAAGTTGGAGATATTTTGGGGGACACGACCACGCTGCATAAATTTCTACCATCCCATGATTCATTACCGAAATGCACGGGGGGGCGAACTTTAAAAATATTTATGTTTTTGGTGAAAAGACATTCGCCCCACTAGTTTTTGTTGCAATCACCAGTTAGTATAAAGAACAGAAGTTCCAGGCTTCAATCTATAGAAATATCCACACATGTTAGAAGCAAATTGGCCTAATGTGTACACTGTATAGAGAGCATATTACGTGAGTTCGGGAACAATTCTGTCTCCTCAACAACATTAGCTGTAAATACGGTCACAGTTACCTCTAATTAAATGATAGCTTCGAGCATAGCAAACACGTTCATAAAGCCTATACCACAAGAACTGTATGTCACATTTAATAGCCGTTCCAAGATTTAACTTGTTGAAGTTCTGTTGTCTGTTAAAGCAACTCAATGATGCAAATTTTCAAACGTCAACAAATTTTAAATTATTTCTTCATAAAAAAATCAATTTCAGTATAAATATTATTTGCCAAACCAAAAAAAAAAATCAAAAGCCGCTCTTCAATTCCAAGTTTTTAGTTGGCATCGATGGAGCATGCTGAACTTTGCACGCTATCTCGACAGTCGCCGACTTTCTCTTCTCCGAGGACCGCAATGAATAAACTTTGTTCATTGATTAATAAAATTAGGCACAGTGAGAAGGCTGGCATCAACCCTCGGTAATTGATGTCTGACTCATTAGATGCGTCATCTTGGCACGAACAACTTGAAGGGAAACTTATAGGTTATCGTCACTGGAACACACGTCAGTAACTGTAGAACTATCTCCTGTCGAAATTGCAAATGTTGCTGCTGTCGTCACAATCTATATATATATTTCATAAAATATAGTAATTAAAATTTTGTATTCTAATTTGTGGTGTTTAGACTTTAATTTTTTATAATTAAAAATTAAAAATTATTGTTTGTAGAGAGAAAATTAAAAAAATTTCGTAAATATCATATTGGCAATAGATCAAACCCATAAATTTTATAAAATTATATGTTATGAATTTAACAAAACTAATTTATAAATAAACTAAAAATCACTATGTTTATTATAAATTTTTTATTTAAAAATATTAAGTTTATAATTTTAAATAATTTTGTTTGAATTTGACCTTAAATATTAAAAACTACTCATTTTTGTAGAATAGTTAAATGATTAAATTATTTTAATTAATCAAATAATTTTGAAGAATTATAAAATTTTTATATTGATTTTCAGTTGTGTTTATTATATCATACTAAAATTTTATAGTCAAATTCTTTAATTTTGAATTATTATAAAATTTTAAATAAATACAGCTCACTATTTATCTGTGTTTGGCAAAATTTAAATAAAATTTCTTTAAGATGGAGAATAGTATTGATCCTAGAACTTTTAAAACCTTACTATCTATATGTTTTTATCCTATCTGCAAAATTTTATGATATTTGAAAATGTATTATGATTTTTAAAAAAAAATCAAAGATTAGGAATTATTTAATAAAATTTTAATACTATTAGAATAAATGATCATATTTAAAATATGAAAAAAAAAATTAATTTTATTAGTGGTTAGAGGTTGATATTTTCATTTGTTCTTATATTATTTTTTTAAATATTATGTTACAATTTTATTAGAAATTAATTTCGTTTAAGGTATAAAAAAATTCTTAAGGTTAATTTTCACAAGTTTAAAAATATTGAGTTATTAAATAGATTAGATAACATAAATTATACTATCAAAATTTCATCAATTATATTTGTTTTGTGATAGTATATACAAATCTTATAAATGCTAATTTTATTATTATTATTATTATTATTATAGGTTAAAGTGCATAAATTAGTATTTGTTATAATCACCAAGAGATAAGTATACTAGATTTTTTTAAAAGAATTACAATATATATATATATATATATATATATATGTATGTATTATACTTATTGAGTTTAAAATTTATTTAGTTTATTGTGATTATAAACGATTGAAAGTTTGTATGTATATTAGATAGATTTAGCTAAGTTTATACTATCTCTTAGTTCTCTAATCTTAGGACGTCTATAATTTTTTTATTTGTTACATTATTAAATTACATAATTTATTTTAGAGATTTATTGTTATTCACAATTAGATATAATTGAGTAGTTATTTTAATTATAGTTTTAATAAATATTGAATTTTTCTTTGTCTTATGTGTTATGTGAATGGGTTGCGTATTGTTTAACCTTTTTGAAATTAGGAGCATTATATTTTGGGATCATGATATAATTTACGATTTTATAAACTTTTGGTTAAATTAATTATGGGAACCAAGCAACATGCCACTTTCTTAGGTTGCATGTATGTGTGTGTATTATGAATTTATCTCATTTCTAATTGCTTATTGTAGTTAGAAATTGATTTTAAAACATGGTCCAAAATCAAAAAACTGCTAAAATTAATGATGTTGCTATTAGAGAAGCAGTTAGAAATCAATGTGCTATTGAAAATCAAGTCAACCAACATAATAATTTAAAACTTTGTGCAAGTTATAGCTAATGTGATGCAGCAACAAACTAGAACAATGAATGTTAATGTTAATGCTAATGCTAACACTATATATATAGTGAAACAGTGTAAGATGTTTTAACCTCCAACTTTTGAAAGCTCAACAAATCCACCATTTGTTGAGAAATGGACTTGGAAATTTAAAAAAAATTTATCTTATTAGTTGCATAGACAATTAGAGGGTCACATGTGCGACTTACATGCTCAAAAGAAGTGTTGGCCATTAGTGGGAAATATCTAAAAGAACTCAAAATATAGATGCAAATACGATTACAACGCTTCAGTTTAAAAAATTATTTAATAAAAAATACTTTCGTCAATCCTTGAAAGATGATAAAAAAGCAAAGTTCATTCAATTTATCCAGGGTTGTACATCTTTGATAGGGTATGAATGAAAGTAACGAAGTTCAATTGGTTATATGCGAATATACGTATGAATGAATGAGCTGCAAAGTTTGAGTTCGGATCACAAAACTGGAATAATTATTCAACTGGTTTAGTACATCAGTTGAAAAATCATTTATGATGACTTCATAAGTTTTTAGCTACAGAAAACTTCATGGATCATTCACGAATTATGTACTAATTCATTCTCAAGTGTGCATCGAATGACATTAATTCTTTCCTTGGAAAACACTTTAGCTCATGAAATCAAGATTAATTCAGGGCTGGCCAATTATTGACAATATATTGTGCATATAAACTATCATGGTCGTGGATCCTGATCATCTAATTGTGCAATATTAATCTTTAAGCACAATGTAAATAAAAATCACCACGAAACATTTAATTAGGATTCCATCCCTAGCACAAACGAAAAGAGCTAAGCTACTAAAAGATATAGTAAAAATAAGTAAATTATAAGAATAAACTGTAAAAGATAGAAGAAGAAGAAGAAGAAGAAGATAGAACCCTTCTTGATCAATTAGGGAGTTGAAAGAACCTTAAAGAAATCAAACTTGGACTTCTTTTTGTGTTGGACAAAACTCTTCCTTGACTTTTTTGATTGTGTTTTCTTTCGATTCGTGTTCTCTCATTATGTCTCCTTAGACTATGGCTTGGGGGCTTTATATAGGTAGACGAATCTTTTGTAATGCGAGAAAAAGAACAAGAGCATAAGAGAAGTTAGATTAGCCTTCCCAACCTAGGTAGGACAGCTGCTTATGCAATATATTTCGCCATCATTCTTGTTTAAGGGGTCAGAATTAGTATCATAACATCGTCTGGAAAATTCCCATTCACAAACCGTAAGATTATTCAAAAAGCTAACTTCCTTGTCTTTTGGTTTGCAAGGTGAATTATTATGAGTTACAGTTTATTCTTCAAAATTGAATTTTATGCGCAATAAATTTTTGTTTTACTTGATTCACAAAAGTTTCAATTTTCACTTGTCTTTCTTGAATGAAACTTTACTAAGAACTTTTGACTCCCACCTTAGAGTAAGAATTACAGCAATGGGGAGGATCACTTCTCCTTCCTAAGCAACGTGCGATTAATAATATTCCTAATTCGATTAGGATTTAACTCCACTTAACTAATCAAAATCTGATATGTATATTATATTAATTGCTGTAGATGACACACTTGGAATCTGAGAATGATTTAAGATATTATTAGAAAGGTCTTGATCTCTAACTTCCAAACTAAGAAAATTTTTGTTTTTCTTATTTTACAAAGGTTTCATTTTCGCTTCTCTTTCTTGAGCAGGACTTTTACTAAAAACATTTTCTTCCTCTTGCCTAATCCTAGTTTCCAACCCAAGAAACGTTTTTACCTTAGTTCACAAAGGTTTCATTTTTTGCTTCTCTTTCTTGAATAGGACTTTCACTATAAACTTTTAACTAAAAGATTTTGCCTCCACTCTTTGTTGAATAGGACTTTCACTATAAACTTTTGACTAAAAGCTTTTGCCTCCACTCGCCCTATCCTAGTTTCCAACCACGAAGCCTTGCACTATATGTATATTGTATTAATTGCTACAGATGATACACTTGAAATCTTAGAACAAGATATTATAGAAAGGCCTCGATCTCTAACTTTCAACCTAAGAA
This sequence comes from Swietenia macrophylla, assembly GCA_032401905.1. Classification (NCBI taxonomy): domain Eukaryota; kingdom Viridiplantae; phylum Streptophyta; class Magnoliopsida; order Sapindales; family Meliaceae; genus Swietenia; species Swietenia macrophylla. The sequence goes on from CP135577.1 coordinate 1,591,611, forward strand.
AATTTATGTTTCTCTTTCTTCAATAGGACTTTAAAAACTTTTGCCTCCACTTGCCTAATCCTAGATTTCAACCCAATTTTTGAAGGGGTTCATTTTTCGCCTTCTCTTTCTTGAATACGACTTTTATTAAAAACTCTCTGCTAAAAACTTTCTGCCTCCACTTGTCTAATCGTAGTTTCCAGCCCAAGAAACGTTTTTGTACTAAAAACTTTTGCCTCTACTTGTCTAATCGTAGTTTTCATCCCAAGAAACCTGGTTCTATTTGTAATTGTGTGAAAATAATTATGACAGTTCTGGTGGTTGTTATAAGCTGTAAATCTTATACGCAAGCCTGTAATTATTTTTTCCAAACATACGAGGACCAATATAAACAGTCCATTAAGAGCACTTTCATTCCCATTAACGGAGATCTTCTTAATGGAAATCAAGCACTTGGCTGCAAGAATCGAACCCCTTCTTACATGCCTGGAAAGGGAAATGCCTACCAATTGCCACCGAAATGGTTGGCATTACGTAAATATTAATTTTAGAAACGATTTAGTTGTGAAATTTGGGAATCAATTGCTTTCAAATCTTCAAAGATCTTTACGCGGCCTCACACACACACACACGACATTTGTATTATCCCTGATTACTGAAGATTTTTCAACACTTAGAATCTGAGAATTTTTGCATATGTTCTTTAGAGCGTAATCTAATCAATTTTAAGTTGACCAATTGAACTATATTTATTGAGTTTTAATTTGAGTCTTTTTTTTGTTGGATTTTATTTGGCAAAATTTCCAATTCACTTGACTTTAAAATTATTATTTTATTATTATTATCATCATTATTGCATTTATTACATACTTATATTAAAATCGAACAAAATAATATTCGAAGATTAAAAATTTGATAATAAAAATTTTAAGAAAAGAAAATAACTAATGTTTAAAAAACCAATCTTAAGATTTCAATTAAAGTCATCATACAAGAATCAAATAGAAATTTATTTATAAATAAATTATTAAATAATTAATTTTTATAAATTATTTTTGTATTTTCAATAAATTACACAAAAACAACTTAGGGACGAATGGCAACGAAGCAAAGGTAATAGGACATGCAACTGTTGGACAATGAAGAATTATTGTATTATTTTATTAATAATCCTTCCGCACATAATTACTTGAAAAGATTATAATCCTCTCTTAATTTTTTTTATCATTGACATTAACATATTTTAACATGTGGTATAATTAAATGAATAGTTTAGATTCTATCTTGATTTTTTTTAATTTATATTGTAAAATATTAAATTAGTTTATAATTAAAATCAAAATACAATCTCAACGGTTCATTATTAATTATGTCGTACGAATAAGTTTACTTAAAAATCAAAAATAAAAATGACTAGGAAATGATTATGAAAAACTTTTAGGTTGCAATCAAATCAATCCTAATTATTTAGCTATAATATCTTAAATCCTGCCTTCTTTTCTATCTTCATGAGTTAGTAAATTATCATAAAAAGTTTAAACTTTAAGGGTGCTTTTGGTAGTTTCTTTTTTAAATTTTAATCTCATATTTAATTAAAGTGGTGCATTTGTTAGTTATTTTTTATCTCACATATTTAGTGAAAAAGAGAGGGACTAGTTTTATTATTTTTAAAATATAATGCATACAACAAAAAAATTATGTCTTAATTTGAATAATTATAGTTGATTAGACCAATTTGATAACAATTGTTTTCAGATTCTTGTTATATCGCAAATAATTCCATTAATAAATTCGGAAAAGGCATATACTAGTGATTCTTATTGTCCAATCAGTTATTCGTCGCTGTATGGGACAATTAAGGTAAAAGTTGTCTTCCTGTGGCTGGGAAAAATGCACGTCGATGTATTACTGCTGCATTTACAAATATACTGCTGCTGCATTTCCTGCATTTTTCAGGTTTAAATCGATGCCGGAAAAGCTGCAGATTGCGGTGGGGTGAACTATCTCACCCCAAATATCAAGAGATGCAAATTTACGGAAGATGAAGTTGATCTAATTTTAATTCGTCATAAGCTGCTAGGCAGCAGGTAATTAAGTACAACTGTACAATAGAAAGCTGGGCACACTTTTGTTTCTTAACTCATTAAAATGCAAAAGAAATAACAGCTTACACTTTGTTTGATATTGAAATATCAAGCTATATCTATTTAGGGGACGACAGTACTCGATATTAAATATTAAAAAAATAAGTGAATTTATTAAAATTATTTTTTAATCTTCTTTTTAAAAATTCTGTAAAATCGTCGTAATATCAAACAAAGCATCGACATAATAGTGATAAGCAGAGGATTTTTTTTTCATTGTCATTAGCAATCTTTTAAATTTGATCCGAAAATTCTTTTATATGAAAAAAATATTGAAAGAATTGCATGTACAATGTACTCGATAAAAATTTATCTCCTGTATAAGAAGTCAACGGTCCCCAGCTTCAAGTTTTCCATTTACCGTTAACAAAATAGTGTATGTAACAATACATCAAATATACTGTAGCCATTGTCACATTCTTTCATTCTATGTAACACATGTTATGTAACTTGAGGCATGCGCGTAGATAGCGGACAGGCTTCCTGGAAGAACAGCGAATGATGTGAAGAACTACCGGAACTCGTACCTACGGAAAACGTTTGCTAGTTATTGCAATAGAGATGTGATGAAACCAAAGGAGGCTCGTGAGATTCGGAAGACAGAAAAGATCAACATAATAAAACCTCGACCTCGGACCTTCTCCAAAAACTCTCCCTGGTTGAAGGGCAAAGCTACATCTGATCAAAACAGTGTTATAAAATCAAATGACGATCCATGTGACTGTGAGCCATTTGAGTCAGCATTGGATTCACAGAAAAAGGAAACTTTCAGCTGAGAAATCTTGTTAGCTGATCATCCGGAAACTTCTAAATCAGCAGATGGGGAACTTACTACTAATTCCTCTGCTGGAAAATTTCCCCGCCAGGCACGACGGCGAATGACATGAATACTGCCCAAGTAGGCCAGAGTAATTGGATTGATGACTTCTCGTTTGATTTAGACCTTTGGAATCTTTTCAATACAGAATAATCAAGGTTCATCCAATTGATCACGACCTTAATTTTGGTTCTGTCTTGTCGTCAAAAAGGGCCAAGCAAGCAATCGTTGCGTGCAATAATCGACTTTCTTGCGCTTTCGTTTGAGATGGGATAGATAGCTTCTGGTTTCAGTATACATTGCATGAGTGATGCCACATATTGTTGTCAATAAAATTGATATTGCATGATAATATTTTGTATTTAATACACTTAAGCAACATCCATAATACATCAGCCATATAAATGAATACTTCATTTGCCAATGAAAAATTTAATCCGTGGGTTTTGCTATTGGATTTTTTTTTTATGATATTTCAAAATACACAAATTAATGATAATAAAGTTGTACTAATCATTGACTTTAATATTATTGCAATTATTTTTGACAATTAAATATTACCAGTTACATAATTATTTTGACCCCCTTTGAGGGGTTACATATTTTTATGGCTATTATATTCATTTTTAATGAACAAGCCATAGTTTAACCTATAAAAGGGTTATTTTCATAATTAGAAGGATATAAATTAATATTTTAAAATTTTATAATTGGAAGTGCTTTATTATAAAACTAAACTATTGAATCAAGGAAATTAAAACCCTATAGTCTTTGATTTGTACAAGGATAATGTTTTTTTAAAACAAAAAAAAAAGAACGATACTTTTAACGTACTTTAACTTATGAATATAAGTGTAGATTTACGATCTTCAAATTTTTTAAGATAATTAAATTTAGCTCTTAATATTGCATCACATGTTTCCTTTATTTTGGTTTTACATATATCCATTTAAGATTATATATATTGTGTGCATGCACGCGTGTGTAATAATGTTTGATGCGTGATATCTAGAACTATAATGATCTATCAATGTTTCACTGTAAAATTGACAAACTAATTGCATAATAAAACTAGAGTGTTTCTGAATGCCCCCCAAATGTCCTGATTACAATTCTTTCTGCATTAGTAAGTAATATAAATAGGTATCTTCAGCAATAAGTAATTCTATCTGTTGGAGAACTTGTTCTGGGAATAGACTTGCGTTTTGTGGGTACGCCGATTTTAGTTAATGTTTTCAGTATCCAAGGTGCCTCTACATTCAGTCAAGACCGATAGCGAGGATTGAACAGGAGATGCAATGGTGAATTCATCTGAGGAAAACACCTCTGATATCGTTCGTGCACAATTTGTTGCTGGGACAATGGGAAGATCGAATGAGCCGTGGCCTTTTTCACTATCACATGACCACTTGTGAGACGAAGTTTATTCCTGCTAAATATGCTTATATCGCTCAGTTGAAACGAAGGCCGCCACCTCAAGAAACGGCCCACTGAGTTCCGTGTTGATCAAGCTCATCTGCCCTTCGATCAAAGCAAGTTCAATTTCAGCAAAGTTGGGCAAAAAGAATTGCCGTGCAGGTTTCGACAAAGCCATTTCTTCCCTGGTGCATCTTTTACTTTTGATTCAAATTCTTCGAGTGCTGTCGCCATCAATGCAAGCAAATTGACCAAGTCCTCCCTTGTTCTTGAGATAAAAACCTGAATTTTGGCTGATGGGTGGGACAATTTTGATTATTAGGTGAGCCTGATTGAGTGTGGACACGTTCTCTTGATCCCTTGAGTTTTTGACTGATTGCCACTGAGGATTGATCATGAGAAGTTCATGCTTGCTCTTCTATGGCAAAGGAAGCAGCTGGTCCATTTTTCAGACTGGGTTACAGCAGCCTGGGTGCTTGGGCTACTATTAATCACCTACACTTTCAGGTATTAAATTTTTCCAATACAGATTATCAACATTTAGATTCTAATTTTGATCTTTAAATCTTATCGCAGGCTTATTACTAGCCATTGCATTTCCCAGTTGAAAAGCTCCAATATCAAGAATAGTTACAGTGAAAGTCTAGCAAAATAGAAAAGTTATGGTATCAGAATTGTTGGATCTTTGAAGGTGGAAAATCTGATGTTGCTACTTGTTCTTGCATTTTCCTGCAAAACAACAACATCCCTTTCAATCTGCTGATCTCTGATTGCGGGAGAAGAATCTCGTTGTTCCCACAGGTAAAATGTTTCCTTGATACAAGTTTGTGTAGAATATTGGTTATATGAACTGCAAATTTCCTTTTGGTCATCTGCTGCAATATTACAAGTAGGGGCTTTTTGCATAGTGCTATGCGGAGAAACAAGCACTTGGAGAAGTAAGCCAGAAGCTTAGGGAAACTCCAGTAAATCCACCTGTTTGGGAGATTAGTGGGCACATAGTGCCGAAGAGAAGAAAAGATTTCAATGAAGCAACAGAGCAATATGCCTTGAGAATTCTCGCTGAGGCTTCAATCTCAGAAGAGAGATTCTAAGAGGTGAAGGCTTACATCTTGGGAGCAGCAGGCTCGCAAGAGCAAGAGGTTAACTTGGAGGAAAATAATAGCATAAATCACGGGAAGATTCTGTTGATAAGCTACCTGCTGCTCCTAATACCTCATTTCTACCTCAATTCTGTATGATTCAGCATTGATGGAGGAATTACAACTTTCTATGGCTTAATACATAAGTAGCCCATGCAATCGGACACCTGTGAGAAACTGCAGAGCTTTATTTTTTCTCCACGGGATACTGATATTCCAAGATGCAAATGTGACGTTAGTGAACTAGCCAACAAATTTTCAGCAACAATGCCAACTTGACCTATTAAAGCCAACAGTACAGTGCATATGTAAGTGTGTTTTCTCTTTCCTTTTTTCCTTGCGTAATCAAGCAATTTATTGGAATTTAAACAACAGTATCAAGCACATACAACAGTATCTGTAAAATCACCCCTGTGTTATTTTATGTATTATTAACTATTTCTGGACCAGTTTGCTCTTGCATTTCAAACAGCTTAGTTAGACCCCTTAATTGCAGCAACTTATGCAAGTATTTCTCTCAATTTTGAAAATCATTAGAAAACCCTTTTCAAAAGTCATAATATAATTTAGGATTGTAGGTGTACTGTGGAAATAATTCATTAGAATTTCAATACAAATTTTCATATTTTTTTTTTATATATTTTGAACTAATTTTTAATTTTTTTAATTATTAAAAAACCCAAATAGCATTAGACAAACAAAACAATATTATTTTTACAAACTTAGACAGAAACTTTAGATAAAATCGATGTTGCAATCTATATTTTTAGTGAAAACTTATTTGATGCGATGAAAAAGATGTGGAGGATCAAAAGATGTACATAATGGGGTTTATTACTTGTGTAAAAGACATTACTAATTGATTTTATTACTGGTATAAAATCTAATCTCCGTGGGAGATAATCAGATCATATCTTACACAGATTCAAGAAATTTAATTTGAGTTGACAAACAAAATTTTATTGATGTACAGATCTTTGAATATTGTTATAGATATAAATTACGTGTAATCGAGACAAAGTATATTAAGTGGGACAAGTTAAGACATGTACTAAACCAATTTCATCAGGATCAGATGATCGCCGAAATTGCCATCCCAACAAGTGACCCACACTGAAGTCCAACTCCCAACCGCTCAAATTGATTGGTTGCACTTACGGAGATATTTGTTGCGTCTCGCTCACGACTTTACACGATTTCTCTAGAATCAAATAATAATCCCTTCAAAAGTTGACTCAAGACTAGACCTAATTGTTATTATGTTGTCGTTTAGGCTGATAACTGATCAAACAATTCCTCCACCAAATTATCAATTTCTCTTTCCTAATACCACTACCAAGTTCACGTTTCACAGAATTTTCATGAACCGCACCTACTCAAAACAGTAAAAGTTTAAGTACAGATTGTCGCAACCGCAAGCAAGAATATGTTTATCAAAGGAGACCAAATCTTGTTACAGATTAATTCCAAGTTAATCCTCAATTCCGTTATGGTTTATGAGCAGCGAAATGGAGATAGCAAAGATTGAGAGAAAATTAAAAGCATAATTAGAGACTATATACAATTAAATCTAAAACCTACTTTCATATTGATTTAAATCTGGAGTTGACCATCAATTACGCGTCATCATCTTCTTAAACTCCTCGAAATTAACGTGGCCATCGCCGTCGGCATCGACTTGCTTGATCATCTTAACACAGTCACTCAGCGAACACTTCTCACCGAGTTTATTCAACACGTTATGCAACTCCTTTTTAGATATCAATCCGTTACCGTCGGCATCGAAAAGATCAAACGCGTCCTTCAACTCCTTGGTTCCGTCGGCTGATCCGCCGCCGAGATGGAACTCGGTATACTCGTCTAAGTCAATATATCCGTCTCCGTCCTTATCAATCTCCTCCATTATCCGTTTCACTTCTTCCGGAGAAGTTGTTGAACCAAGTGAATGGAGAACGTCCTTGAGCTCGTCGGCGGAGATCTTGCCGTCGCCGTTTTTGTCGAACTTTTTGAAGACTTTGCGTACGTCCTCCACAGAACCAAGATGACTTGTGCCGTTCGTGCTTCTTTCCATGTTTGAGACTAACAGAGAGTGTTGCTCCCGTAGGAATTCTGTGAATTCGGTTGACTTTTATAGTGCTGCATTCACGCGGTTTTCACACGCTTAGATAGGGTACAGTGGTGCCAACTGGATAAAGCAGTCAATAAAAGAATATTCTTTTAAATTCCAACAGTATAAGCTGTAACATTATATTTTTTTATTATAATTATTTTAACATCTAATTTCATGTAGAATCAAGTAATTATTAAGAATAATACAGCACATATCCAAGTATTTATCCTAATTCTTTTCACATTAAATGACATATTATTCGTTGATTGAATAATAAATTAGATAAATAAATTATTTTAAAACGATAAAAATTAATCATCCACTAAATAAATAACAAAATCAAACTTAAAAAAGTATAATATTATTATTTTTTAATAAAAATTATATATTTATCTAAATAATAGCAAAAAAAAATATACCGAATTTATTTATTTCTATAATCTTATATTTCTAACCATATAAACGAATGCACTCCTTTCCTCAATCCTTCCCAGTCTCTTTTTTATTTAATCATTCAAACCAAACATAAAATTAGAAATTAAATAATATATATATATTAATAAATTATAAAATAAAATGTTCTAAATTTGTCGAAAGAAGATTTCTTTGTGGGAGGAAGTAATAGGATTCCTAATCTTTATTTTAACTTTTTTGTAAACAAGTAATCTTGATTCCTCCCTTTATTCATTTCTATTCTCCAATCCATTTTTATCAACCAAATATGTTGAAACATATTTTTATTAAAAGAATGTCTAATATTTTTTAAAACAAAATTAAGTATTATTTTTATATTTTTAATATGTATATAATTTTTAAATAATATTTTAAGTAAATCAAATTTTATTTATTTAAATTTTTAATATATTTTTCACAATATAAAAGTCAATATTGTAATATTTATTATATCTTTCCTTGTCCCATATATTTTTATGAATGAATTAATATTTTACTTATTTGTATCTTAATTGATGGATAAAAAAACGTGGCATACAATAATAAATTTTATTTAATTACATATTAATAATATAATATTAAAATCGACACTATTTTATACATAATTGATATTGACAAGTGTGTTATTGAATAATTTTTTTTTTTATCAATATTAATTAAACCCCATGCAGCAAAATTACTGAGGGAATATAATAATACAAGCACATGGCCACCTAATGAAGGAGGAATATTCCGATGCGGGTAAAAGTGCGAGAGAAGTGTCAGCATGGATGCTGTAATAGTTTGGATGCATACGATAATTGCTCTGGAGCGAATAAAATAAAAGAGAAGAATGACTGGAGGAGTGCAGGCTGGCCCCTACAAGAAAGTTTACTTTTGTCTGCTGGGGATGGTGACTCCATACCTGTTAACGCGTGATTCTTGTTCCAAAATATCTATCAATTCAATCGACAGCGGGAGGGTTCAGCTGGAGCTATTCGATAATAATAATTATTAATTAATTTATCTTATTAAGCATTTGAGAATTGGGCTTAATTATGATGAAATCATAGAATGTCATCTTCCAAATCATAACATTAATTTCATTAGCAAACAAATCCCAATCATCATAAAACCTTTTGATCTGTGATCTTTTTTTAGCTTACCCAACATTCTAGACACCTTTTGCTCCAATTAAATTTAATTTATATTGCATTCGCAATGCATTTATTCTTAATTGTAAATAGTGATAGTGCCCTGTTACGGACGGGTTAAGAATTACTATTTTTATCTTCAATTTATTTTATAGAAAAAAAACGAAATAAATACTATTTTTTTTATCGTAAATCAATCGATGTATTTGATATTTTTAAAATATAATATATTTATTTGATATTAAAGTTGTAAATGATAAATTGGTTGGAATTAATGAATAATTAACTTATAAAATACAAAAAGTTGAGAAAATAAATCAACAATAAAAATGAGAAAATTGTTATAAATAACGATAAAAAAAAAGGGAAAATAAAAAAAAAAATGTTGCAAGCAAAATTGGTGAAAGGAAAGGGGGAAAAACGTGTGGTCATATGTTAGTACAAGTAAGTGGATGAAAGCGCGTAACCATTGGAGTGAAGCAACAAAGAAAAGGACATGAATTTAAATGATGAAATAACAAAGGCGGAATTAGCGGCAGGGCAAGTACAGAGCACAAGTTGTTGCCAGGCTTGGGTTGGGTTGGCTGGGCTTGACAGGTACGGTTCCTTGACTCAATCATGTCTTGTTATGCTACGTTGTGCTCAAGCGTAAGCTTAGTCTTCGTCTTCAAGCGACTATCCATCTGTCTACTTGACGTGTTTGAGTCCATCTAAACTGTTAACCCAATCACAAATCCTACGTTCATTGCTTAGCTTCAGTTATACGGTATGGTTGATGAATTATATTCGGTTATACCAGCAAATTAGGTTTGATGTCCAAAATCCATAAGGCACATGCAAAGTGACTAACCGTAAACTGCTTAGTAATCTCCGTTCCCTCTCATCGCTCTTCCCGTTTAGTTTTGTCTAATTCGTCTCTTTTCACTGCTTTTCCCTCTTCTCGCGTAGGGACACAATTTTCTTTGTTCAATGTTATCGCCACCAATCAATCTAAATTCTAATGTCAGAACTTCCACTCTCTATCCGTACATCAATCTTAACGCCTGATCAAAATCGTCCTTCATCCTAAATCCAAAACTAAAACTACTATTTCTGCATCTTTGGCCAAACATTTTCACAAGTTCTGCTGCATTTATGGCTCTTCATTCTACTGCATTTGCTTCACTGGCAGTGTTTCTTCTCACTCTCACTCCTCTGTTAAGTTCAGTCATCCAGCAGTCAAAGCATCCTCGCTTGTCTCTTCGCTTCCTCGATCGAATGTTCGAGGTGGGTATATTTTGTTTTTCGAATTTTATATAGATGAATCTTTATATAGTTTTTGGTGTTTGCTGATTTGCTTCAATTTTCATTCTGTGCTCTGTATACACAGATAAATACATGTCAGAAGTATTGTAAAATGATAAAATTTCACAGGAAATCTGAATGATAATCCATTTAGCAGGTCCGTGCATTGAAGCACCCTGCTTTCAGACATCAATTAGCACCGCACATCACAGCTCTATGTGGTTTACCTTGACAGTGTCCATGGAGGTTGAAAATGGAGATCCTTGATTAATAATTTCACTTGATTGCATGTGACCATGATTATCTGTCTCACTCTTTAAATGTTAAGGTTTTGATTCTCTTCAATCTTTTGCTGACCTTTCCTCGTGAATGCAGCTTCAAGTGAGGCAGGAGGAGTAAGTGATCCTTAAGCCGTTAAGTCAATGTAATTCAGCATAAATGGAATATCTTGCGCTCCTGAAAAGAAAAAAAGGAAAGAATGTAAAGATAAGTTAGATAAGCAAGTATGTTCCATCGCCTTATAAGCAGGAAGATATGAAGCAGAAGAAGAGGGAAGGATATAATGATTTTATTGTAGAGAGTGGGAATGTTAGGAGGACGAAGGAAGACTGCATAAATGATAAAAAAATTAAGATCAATGTTAAATGCAAGTATGCAACTGATGAAGAAAGTAATCTCTGAAGCTAGTTCACATGCATATAAGTACTTATTCTGCACTGATCTATTTGCATAATATTTTGGACATCTGATTATTGCTAATGCTTAGATATTGCATATTCCACAGCACATTACAAATAAACTTAAGGATCTCAAGAGGGAAGAAACCTTCTCAGAAATTATCACAAATGATATCAAAAACTCAACCTTCTGTTACTACACAAAAGCAATTCAGGAAGGGAAATAGTTATACTTAGCATGGGGAATCCATTTTGGTGAGCTGTATTTATTTCACAGAGCCTTTGCAAGCTTATCAAGTTTCCATTGATGTCAACATTTCATAAATTTTGTAGAGGAAGTCAGAGATGATGGATAATGAGTATTTGGGTTGTTAAAGGTTCAGGCACATGGATGGCTTGCTTCTGGCATTGGTATTCATTTTCTCTGCTTTACTGTCACATATAGTCGAATACGTCAGAGTATGCTTGTTGGAAGAACTAGAACAGGTAATAGAAGATGTTGTGCTTATAACAATTAGTTCTCAGCTTCTTTTTAACTGTTGTGAAATCAACAAGTTTATACTAAAAAGTTAGTATCCAATTGTGGTGTCTGTGACTTTATGATAGATTGAAGGTATAATGTATACAATGGGGCATCACTTTGGTAAGAAGTGAAGTGCTTACTTTATTCCTTCCAAATGTATGATCCTTTGCTGTAATTATGGAATGAACTTTTAAACAGGCTGTTTATTAGCTTTTGAAGTATACTTTCTTGGTGGTTGAACCTTATATATGCAAAGAATCATATTTTTTAGAGTGATCTTCTATTGATCTGCCTGTAATTGTACTTATACAATGCTGACATTTCCTTGTTCAACTTCTATGCATGCCAGTCGAAGCACTTCCAGGTGATGGATTACCTACAAAGGAATTTCCTCTTTTAGTTTGTTTTGGGGAAATGCTGATTGATTTTGTTCCAACTATTAGTGAACTTTCATTGGCTGAGGCGCCAGCTTTCAAGAAAGCTCCAGGTAGTGCGCCTGCTAATGTTGTTGTTGGCATAGCTCGACTGGGTGGCTCATCAGCTTTCATTGGGAATGTATGGTGTTAGATCAAATTTCTCCATCCATGGTAACCTTAATTTGTTTGCCGAGTAGCTTGTTTTGCATTTCAAACATTTCTTATCTATTCAAGCTTAGATGGAATTACGTTCTTTATTTCTTTACCTGCCATCTGCACCCAATTTACACTTCAACTAAGATTGTGTTTCAGTGTTTCCCTTTGGATATTCTAATTCTCGAAAGATAAAACTAAAACCAAGGCAAGTGATATTAACATTAGATATACTGGGATCAAATCAGAACTTAGTAGATGAGAAAATCTTTTCTGGATATCAAGGATTACGCATTTAAGTCTCCTGATTGAGTTTTTGATCTTGTGCAGTCAAACTTTTATCATTTCATCCAATTTCTACAAAAAAAGTTAGGAAGTTACTACCGATACAACCTTCTAGCATCTGGTGATAAACCTGGTTGTCATGTTTCTATGAATTAGAACCTCTTTTCCTTCCAACTTTATTACTTAAATAGTGGTTCATGGGGATTTCAGAGCATGTGCTATATTGCTCTGCATACATTCATTTGTCATTATTCATACCAATTAAACTTTGGGCATTCCCTTATAATGCCTTGACTTGAATTAATAGATTTCCTTGTACAATAGTAATGCAATGTTCTTTTAGTTAATTAAACTTATTGATTTTATGTTGTCATTTCTTAAATTTTAAGTGCCTCTAACAATTTAATCCATCATTATTTTGTTGATTTTTTTCTTTTTCTTTCTTACATGCTTTATGTTGGTGACTACTTTGTTTAGTAACTTCAAACCTAAGAACAACAAATTTTTTGATGCCAAAAATTTGGTTTTGTACACACACTCAAAGACTTATATTATGTGGGACCAATCTTCAAGCTTAATCAACTAATGAGGCGACTTCACCAACCCAGTTTTCATAAGCAAAGCACCAAGAGTCCTGACACATCGTCCTTTACTCTAATTTCCTGTACACCAAAGAATGACAAGTTTTCCGAGATACCATCAGCCACATCACTGTTCTACGATATGTTTAGGCAACTGTGTTGGGAAATAACACCAACAAACTGAATGTAGGGAAGATGCATTAGGGTCCCTCAAGCTTTGCTTTTGAGTAGTGGGTTAGAAAGTCGGCTCACTAGATGATTGAGCTGCAAGATTAGGCTCACATAACATTCTTGACCGTTGGTGCAAACCAAATATTTTTTTAAAATTGTTTTGAGGATGCAATGGGTATTATCTTCTTTGTTGCTTGATACATTTTTAGATTTATGAATAGTAAATGTAATATATTATCTTAATGGATAATGCTGCTACCTTGAACCCATAACCATTCCATTTGCACTTAAATAGCAAATTCAGTTTCAGTGTCATAATGTAGAGACGCATTCTACTAGTTGTATCCACACAGTCAAAGCAGAGACAATGTAGTTTCATCCTTTCATTCCCTTGATGCTTCAGTTTGATCGCATGATTTTAGTCATTCATTACCATATTACTAAACTATTATTCTTTGCACTTACTTCTATAAATCAATCTCTTCTAGAATGCAGTGCTAATTTGAGGATTTTCTCGAGATTTACTACTTATCAACACAGAAATGTAAATGAGTTGTATCTATCTGTAGAAATTACCTGTCTAATCATTATCTTAACAGAGCCTGCCCTTTACATCTTTGTAGCTGAATGAAAGACAGGTTATGGTTCCCAGCACAGTGAGTCACTGGGCCAGGCTCTAGATATCCATGAACTCTGTTAATAAACAGTCTTGTTATATTATCTTGACTAGCCAAAAGGTTGATTTGTGGTTAAGTTTAGAAATCCAATGTAGTGTATGTATCATCTCATTTCATTATATATATATATAATTCAATGTGTACAGGGGCTGCTTCTCACAAGAAGAAAAGAATTGCTTATCAGACGTGCAGGACGAAGATCCTGCTGTCTACACATCCCTGTGCGGTGTGTGTGTACATTCTCTCAATCTTTAATGTCTTTCACTATGCTCTCAGGTTGGTGAAGATGAGTTTGGTTACATGCCTGCTGATATATTGAAGAAGAACAATGTGAACAGTGATGGAATGTGCTTTGCTCCTGGTGCACGTACTGCTTTAGCCTTTGTTACACTAAGGAGTGATGGGGAGCATGAGTTCATGTTTTATCGTAATCCTCGTGCTGACATGTTGCTTAAAGAAGCTGAACTTGATTTCAATTTAATTACAAAGGTATTCAAGCTCTCTGACATGTTTGAACTATGTAACAAGCAAAAAATTGTATTATCAACACTAAAAGAAATGATAAGACAGCATATATCTTGTAAAAGAAATAGTGGCATAAACAGATACTTCTATCACCAAGTTTGTCGATAATGTGTTAAGCTTCATTATTTTATTCACTGTCTCATGGTCTGCAGCAGGCAACAAGGACTCCAATTCTAAACTTGCTGTAATATCAGAGCTTCTATTTCAGACAACTTTGGTCATTGACATTGGCATTGGCATTTTATTTTGTATTCTTCAGAGGTTGCCTTGTCAGACTTCTTTATCCATGCCGTGCATTAATTTTGGTGCCTGAATCATTGCTACATATATTTTTATCTTTATAACTTTTTTCTTTTTGTTTATTTATATGATTTTGTTATTTTTGTAGCATTTGATATGATTGTTTTCCTTCTGCAGCAGGCTAAAATTTTTCATTATGGTTCTATAAGTCTAATTACAGAACCATGCAAATCAGCACACGTTGCTGCAGCTAAAGCTACAAAGGATGCTGGTGTGGTTCTATCCTATGACCCCAGCCTTAGGCTTCCACTGTGGCCCTCTGCAGAGAAAGCTAGGGAAGGAATTCTCAGCATTTGGGAGACTGCTGACATTATTAAGGTAGTAAACCTTTTGTACCATTTTCAGGAACAATGATCAAGACTGAAATAAAATGATCATATCTTGTTGTAACAATTGATGAATTCTCAGGAAAGTGAAGAAGAGATTTCTTTTCTAACTGAAGGACAAGATCCATATGACGACACTGTTGTTCGTAAATTATATCATTGGAATCTCAAATTGCTACTTGTCACTGACGGTCCAGACGGTTGCAGGTATTACACCAAGGTAAGCCCTTGAGATATTCTCTTTTTACATTTTTTGAACTCAGGGAGATCTGTGCATAATGGTTTCGTAAGTTGATTAGAAAATTAATGGCTGATAAATTACCAAAATTACTTTTTGTGTAAGAAATCATTTTAGAAGATTAATTGGATGGTTATCCAATGATTTTGGAAAAATCATAAGAGAGAAGTTTCTTGAAATTGTTCAAGGAAAAAGAAATCATGTTACTTCAGCTTAAGGTATTATTGGTTATGGGAGAGTTGATCTATGAGTTTCTTAACTATTAAGTAGCATTTGTTTGCATGAATTTTCCATGTTTCATAGAAGAGATATTGAGAAAATAAAAACCTCTCTAATCAACTCTACTATCACATCGCATTATGAGGTTGTCCTCTGTCCTTCGAAATAATTTATTATATATCAAAGCCAATATAAAAGTTTTATGTTATGAAAGCAAATCCATGCAATATTAGAATTTAGCTTATTCATGTGCTGTAAAATGTACCACAATTTGCAAATAATTTAGTCTTTTAATAGGGCAATGTCAGCATCCATAAATGTCTCAATTGTTGAGCTATGTTCTATCACAGGCATGACAATTCTAGTTTTCTAGTAATTAGGGATCTAAAATTCACTTTATTATATTTTTGCAGGATTTCAGTGGGAGAGTCAAGGGTTTGAAGGTAGCTGCTGTTGACACAACTGGCGCCAGGGATGCTTTTGTTGCTGGGATACCATCTCAACTATCTACTGATCTCTCCTTGCTTGAGGTACTTCCGAATTTGTTTCAAATAATAGTGCTTCTTTCTTTCTCTTTTTTCCTTTTTCATCTTACTTGAGTTAAATTGTACCATACAATCCTTACATACATATCTAGGGCCTTTACTTTGCTGAAAAATGAATTATGTTACATAACACTTGCAGTTGCCTTTGTCATCATATGAGCTGTTGCCCAACCCTTTTTAATCAGTGTTCCCATGATAATTTGCAGTTTCTCTCCTCTGTTGCAATAATAACTATGATGTATTTCTTGCTCTTGCTATTAGGAAAGTTCATGAGCTTGTGACTTGCTATATTTTTCTTGTAGGATGATATTTGCAAGGAACTTCAGATTTAATGACAGCTGAACCATTAGTAGCTAGTCTGATGAATTATCTTGTGATGTTTGTTACTGGTGAGATTTATCAATTTGATTAGTTGGTTGTTGGAGTGCTGTCAAGTGGTGTAATAAAAAGGAATATAACAAATGAATAGTTCTTAACCACACATGGGTAGTGTTCTTCTGTAGAAAGATCCCATAAAGGTTATGTATGCTTAGCCCAACATGCACTCTCAATTTGTATAACAATTATTCACAGCCGTGCACATGATGCCAGAATTTCCTCCAAGTCAAAAGATCATAGATGCATTATATTATGGAACCCCTAGGATTTATGTAAATGCTTAGTCCAACATGCACTCTCAATTTGTATAACAATTATTCACAGCGGTGCACATGATGCCAGAATTTCCTCCAAGTCAAAAGATCATAGATGCATTATATTATGAAACCCCTAGGATTTATGTAATGAAAAGTAACCATAGTTTATGTAATGAAAACTTAGCATTATTGCATCCTTCAAGATTTTATTGTAGAATGCTGGGTTTGAAAAATCAACCATTCGATCTATTCTTTGTCTACTCTTCGCACTTGCCAAATTTCAAGTTGGTCTGAGAATAGGTTTCATGTAATTGAAAAGTTTCTCAAAAATCAAAGTTTATTGCAGTAAACAATGTGACTGTGCATTATATATGACTATTGTGAAATGATCAAAAAATTTAGTGAGACCAGCAGACAGATAAAATTTGAACTTGTTGATAGTTTGTTTGACTACTTGATTTTATAAACCAGTTTTCTGGGCTTAATGGTTTGGTTGGCTTGTTGCAGACTGTATTCAGAGATACCATGCTATAGGACTAGCTCCAATGCTCCATGTTTTAGTTGGTTCACACTATCTGTAAATTAAATCATGAGGAAGTCCCAAGTGTTTGGTTTTGTCATGAAGACTGATTTTGTGAAAAAAGGTCCCGATACCCAAATTAATTTCTTATGTGTATATAATAAAAGATTTGGAGTGCTAGATTTCTTTTGTAGTTTGTAGCTTGGATTACTTACTTCTCAAGTTCAATATGGAACCTTCTTCCAAATCTTTTGTTGGTTACTCGTATCAATTTCCTCTTCATGAACAATTGCAGAACCTGGATTAAAGTATTTTTATAATTCATTTGTACACTAAGGAAGAGGTAATGTATATCTGGTTGAATATTGCAGGAAGAAGACAAGCTGAGAGATGCTCTGAGGTTTGCTAATGCCTGTGGTGCACTGACTGTCATGGAGAGAGGGCGCAATTCCAGCTTTGCCAACAAGAGAAACTGTGCTAGATGCCACTCATCTTAAACTGCTCCCTCTAAATTGTTCGCATGGCGTGAAGCTTGTACAATATTTATAGGAACTGTCTTGCTTCAATAGTATGAATATATTATGTACTTCAATACTCAGAAAAATAATGCATACTTGCAATGTATTGAAATCCAATGTTTCCACTTATTAAACAGTTACATCCTTGTTGCTTTGCCTCTAGTCCCGGTAAAACAGTTTACAGTTGCATTCTTCAGGTAACCCGTAAGTCTGCCGAATTCAAAGGCTGACGTTGTTAACAAACCATTTCTTCGAGCTTTCAAACTCTATATGATAACAAACATAGGATCAACTACAAACCAAGCTAGTAAGAAACAACGGCTGATGAAGAACAGGAGAAGGCTGAATGTGAGCGCATTTTCAAGCACTTCGACTTGAATGGTGACGGGAATCTCTGCTTGAGAGCTAGCGGACTGCCTGAAGAAGCTCGGCACAGCATCTGAAGTCGAAGTGAAAAAGATGATGGCTGAATGGTGATGGATCCATATCATTTGAGGATTCACAGTGTTTGCACTTGCAAACAATGACTTAATTAAGGATGTTGCTGAAGTCTGTTAATTCCTCTATCTATGCCTGTGCATTTTTTTTTATTGTTATTTTTAGTTTTTAACTTTGAATGAATTCAAGAATGCATTCTTTAACGGGACCAATTCCAAAAAATATGGACATAGAAGTTTAAGGTGGCTAATCTTTTATCCCATGCCTTTTATATTCTGTCTACAATAACATGTATAATTAATTCAGGTATGCATGCATGCGCTAGCTCATTGTGAAATATATCTGAATATGTTAATAATGTCATGTGATAATGCCACTTACAATATATTCTAAATATATCATTGAGCTAAGTATAATTTTGTGTGATTACTATGGTTTGATTATGATGCTTTAGATTAATACTGTCTATTCAGGTTCCTGAATTTGACTCCTAACTCCAAATATTTTTAATACTGTCTTTTCAGGTTCTTGAGTTTGACTCCTAACTCCAAATATTTTGTCATAGCTCGTGGGGTGGGTGTATAGCCAAAGTTATGATTACAGAAAATTTTCCTTTCCAAGCAAATCAAAGCAGAATCAAGTCAAAATATGCATCCTGATCTTTTTTTTAAAAAAAAAATTTGTCTTTACTGACTGTCCATCAATAATGATCCTGATAGCTAAGCTCTGGTACATTATCACATTTGTTCTCTTTATTTGTCTTTTCAAACTGTCAATAACAATCTTGATATCTAAGTGCAGGTACATCTCATATCAGAAGTGAATTCGTGTTCGTAGGACAAAGTTAAAATTGGGGGCAGGAATCTTTCAGACGTGAGCTTTTATCTGAATAAATATACTTGTTGATATAATGAACATGTGAAAATATACACCAATTCGAGCAAAAACAAACAGTTTTCTATCAACAGCCAATAGTGTCAGTCATTTCAGCAATCTTACTGAAGAAAGAAGCTCTACCAATGAAAACCATTACACTTTTCCCAAAGCATTGGGACAGGTAAATTGGAAACTATCTATACACAAATTCTCATCAGACTCCTTTTCCTCTACAAATTTTAACACTTCTTCCTGATCTAATGGTCTAGCACCTCTATTCCCAAACAAGCAACACAATCAAATTTTATAAGAAAATTAGATAGTTCAATGTTGTTATGTTTCAACGACAGTAAAGGTGATCATCGTCCTCAAACTCCGAAACTCCTAGCATTGCTAGAGCCAAGTGACCCTTCATCTCACTTTTCATCTGTTGTGACTGAGGATAACAGTCAATGATTCCGGAAAAATTGTGCTTTTTCCTACCAGAGTAGATTAAATCTTCTTTGCCTCTAAGTATACCGATAATTTTATTAATACCCGGCCTTTGAGATTCTTCAATGCTTATACAGGCAGCTGCAGCTTGAATCATCCAGGCTATTTGAGTTGAATTTCTCAAAGTGCATCTGAGCCGCGGATCAAACAACTCTTCAACCGCTGCCATTCCCTTATGCAAGAGGGGTTTTGCCTAAAAATATAAGTGTAGAGTCCATAATTATGCTTTTAGTTTAAAAAATATGTTAATGTTGAGCAAACGTAATGGAGTTTTTTTTCCTATCAACTGCTACTTCGTCTCAAACACTGCCAGCTATCTTCAATTTTGTACTCGTAATGTATTTAAATTAATATCCGGTTACTATTAGAAGTCACAAAGTAATGAAATAATTTCAGGGTCTTTTGAGCATGTGAAGGGAAATGTTAAGAGGAAAAAATTGACCATGACAAAATTCCTTGCAAAAAATTTCATGCTTCAAGAGAAGATGTCACAGGCTCATGTTAAAAATGCTAAATAGGGCTGTGACAACAAGATCTGAAAGAAATTAGCACTATTAACTCAAGTTCCTTGTACAGGAGCTAATATACTGCAGATGCATCCCATCTATTTTTCCCCGAAGTAAAATGAAATGTCATTTTCATTGTACTCTCCTAGGGGCATCTGAAGGTTCACAAATAATCATAGCATTGGCACCAATTATTCATTATCGAGCAGTCATCCTTAATAATATGTTTATGCATATTGGCTACTGTCAATATCTAGGCAATATGGATTCATGTTTTTTTCATTAAAGGAACCTAACTAAGGACCATCAATTCATATTATCATTAATGGATAGATCAAGAATTTAGCAAATAAACCTACCCACAGGACCAAGTTCTCTTCCCCTGATGGCCTTCTTGCTTCAATTGGCTTTCGTCCTGTTAGCAGTTCTAATAGGACCACTCCAAATGCATAAACATCAGTCTTATGGGAAACTTTTCCATGTTGGAAATATTCAGGGGCCAAGTACCTGCAAATCCAAATTGAGTTACAGTAAACGGAAAAATATTATTAACGTTCTTTGGTGAAATATCAAAGAAAATGACACAAGGTTTCTTAAAAATCATACCCAAATGTTCCTTTGACGGTTTTGCACAGGAAAGGAACCGAAGGTGCAGAAGTCCAAGTAGCTAATCCAAAATCACATAACTGCAGACACCATGTAATTTCCATGATAACATATGATTAGTATAATAGACTAAATTAAAATAACATCTGTTACATAGATCACCAAACCATAGTCTGAATAATAGAAGAGAATTGCTCACTTTAGGTATTTTCTTGGAAGAAAGGAGAATATTTGAGGGCTTAATGTCTCTGTGAACAACACATCTTTCAGTTCCATTGTGCAAATATGCTATTGACTCTGCAATCCCAAGGGCAACCTTGTACCTCACAGACCATGGCAGTGTTGAACTATTTACTCCTCTTTTCTTCTCTGCAAATGGATATAAAAAATCATTCTAAATGAATACAAATTAAAAACAATTTTTTAAAAAAAAAAAAAAGATTAAAAAAGGACAAAATACCATGCAAATGGCGCTCTAAGCTACCACCAGAAACATACTTGTACACCAAGAACAAACCCTCTTCTGGATCAATACAAAAACCAACAAGAGGAACAATATTCGGATGGTGAAGAGAACAAGCAATCATCAGTTCTCTACAAAATGTTTTGGAAGACTCCTTATCCTCCTTGTCTAATCTCTTAATCGCCACGGAAGTCCCCAAAAACCCAACTTTACCCCTAAAGACAAAGCTCAAAGCTCCTCTTCCCAAAACTCTGCCTACCCATCACAAAAAAATATCAATTGCAATAATGTAAATCAACCAGAAACAAAGATTTGCATAAAAAGCAAAGCCATTCAAGTTACCTTTAGAAAAATTACTTGTAGCTGCAAGAATTTCACCATAGCTAAGCCTGATCAAGGAATTGGCCACTGGACAGATACTCCTCTCAAGAGACTGAAACCTTTTCCATTTGAGTTCTTGAGCACGAGAATCACACAACCCATTTTCCAAATTCACCATCAACACAGTCGCAGAAGCAGAAGAGCTCATGTTCATGGACTCAAGCTCAACCTGAGAGCAGAAACTGAACCTGAAAGAAGAGTGTACCGACTGTGGATCAGTACTTGTCAACTCTGCTCCACCTAACTCTGCAAGCAACCATGCCTTATTATGCTCCAAGTTGTGATCTTTACTCGTTTCATCACTGTCGCTACCTCCATTGCCGAAATTCTTGCTGTGAGGAGGTAGAAAACAAGACAAACCGAAATCCCAGATCATCTTTTTCAATAACGTTTTCATCTTGAGCTCATTGTAATGGTTATAGTCACAATAGTGATCAGAAACCAAAGGGGACGCGGATAATTCACTGTTTAAGACATTATTTTGCGGGTTTCCAGAGTAAGCGGTGCAAGTGTCTTGGGAAATACCCATTATAGATGACATATCTCAATCAGAGCACAGAAACCATGAAGAACCAAAAAGAAAGAAAAGGAAAAAAAGAACAGAATTAAATAAAGCTAAAGCTAACTGCTTTGCTTCAAGTGTGGGTGAGAATTTGTAAAAGAAGACTGAGAAAGAGAGAGAGGAAATGCCAAATGGGTTACGGAGTATGGGCAATGTATGTACATAAGTTGGTGTCTTCGTACAAGAATGGAGATTAAATTAAAGTTAGCTTAGATGGAGAAGACGAAAATGTAATTGTCATGGTCTTTGTTAAAGAAATGAAAATGAAAATGAGTTAGGGGTTGGTTTCTGGGTGATGAGAACGCTACTTATTTCAAGCAGAAAGAAGAGATGCTACCTGCCAAGGCTCAAATGGACAATCACAGCCCCATGAAAGACAGCATAATCTAAACTCTATCTTCAATATATATAAATATACTAAAATAATTAAAGAGAACCAACCAAGAAAAGGGAGAAACCTGGAATTTTATTTTTTTCTAAAAAAAAAATACGGCTATGAAGTATTCATAATTATTAGATAATTATGGTTTTGTGTGCAAAAAGAAAAAGAAAAAGAGATTGTGTTTGAGACAAAGAAAATTGAATAAGAAACAAATGATAGCAATGTGGGTTGGCATGTAGTTTGGCGACCACCCCACACCTTCCAACCTCCAACAAATAACACTCTCTTAATTAATTTTAGCCTCAAATTTGTTTAATCAATTAATTTTTCAGTGGTGGGTCGATTCTTAATTTTTCTTTTTTCTTTCTTCTTGTTTAGTGTTTCATACACACCAACCTCATGTGTTTAATACATAAATTGAATCCATTTCTTGAAAGAATTTGTCTTATTTTTCTAAGCATATTACGAATTTGGTGTGGTAACTATTCAAAGATGGAAAACAGTCATGCATTCTGTAATTTAAGTCCAATTTAAAACAAATATATTTGAGGATGAGTTAAAGTGAACCCAATTGAGTACTCAAGTAGTTAAAAGATATATGAAATAACATAACAATTATTTATTTTTAAAATATATATAATTGAATTTATATTTAAAATTTAAGAATCAAAAAATAATGGTGTTGGCAATTGACTTTAATTATAAATACGAGAGGAATTAACTTGATTTTACATCATTTTAAATAATTAACCAACCAACTAATTAATTACTTAATTAATTAAAAATAAAAAATACATTATGTTTTGTCTTTTATAATGAAAATAGAATCCATTACTACCTAAAAGAAAGTCCACTTTCTATTTTATTAATAATTACAAACGAAACCCATTTTTAAGCTAAAATTTAAAAATATGACTAAAAAATGAGCTGCATTTGAAATTAATAATAAAATAAATAAATTGGAGAATTGAGTCATATTTTTAAATTTTAGCTTAAAAATGGATTGCATTTGTAATTATGAATAAAATAAAAAATAGACTTTCTTTTAGATAGTAATAGATTTAGTTTTCATTATAAAAGATAAAACACAATGTATTTTTTATTTTTAATTAATTAATTAATTAATTAGTTGGTTAATTATTAAAAATAATGTAAGAAAAAGTTAATTCTATTACTACCTAAAAGAAAGTTAATTCTATCAATTTATTTATTCTATTAAATAGAATCTATTACTGCCTAAAAGAAAGTTAATTTCATCAATTTATTTATTTCATTATATAGAATTTACTATTATTTAAAAGAAAGTCCATTTTTTAGGTAGTAATTAATTAATTAATGGACATGAAAAGATATACTAATAAATAAATTGATATTTTTAAAATTTCAATTTACAAATTACATGCGAACATATAAATTTCACCATAAATTATAAAGATAAAACTAATTAAGCTATTTTTCTTGTTGTGTCTTTCTTTTAAGTAGTAATGGATTCTATTTAAATAGAAAAGATGTACTAATAAACAAATTGATGTTTTTAAAATTTTAATTTATAAATTATATGCAAACATATAAATTTCGCAATAAATTATAAAGACGGAACTAATTAAGCTATTTTTCGAAAAAAAAATCTTCAAGCTTTTAACATTTTTTGTGAAATGGTACATTAGATGATTTACTTCATTTTTTTGAAAAGAAAATTTTGAAATTAAAACAAGAAAAAACATATGTTCATGAAGCAAAATAATGAATAATTCAAGTGTGAAGAAGGTAAATGAATAGAGAAAATAATTGTCTGCACTCTCTTCACCATGTGAATATATCTTAAACACTATTACTTTGTCTTTTAGAATTGAATCCCTCTTAAATTAATATTAAAATTCTTTGTTGAACTATAATAATAAAACAATCTTAAGCAAGCAATAAAACTTAAAGAAACGAGAGACTCGTAAATATTTAATGCACCGTACTATTACATTAATTAAATAATAAAATTATGTTAAAATTATAACATCCATAATATAACATCACGATATTTGAGATGATAATTATGAGACTTAGTATTGTTTTAATATCATACTAAGGAGCTATGATCATTATACAATATTTCAATATATTATAGTGGTGCACGTTAAAGTTTATTTGCGGGAAGACGAATATAACTTGAATAAGAACTCTTAAGTACCAATTATGTTAATTATTAAGAAACAATTAAGATTAATCATATTCATTTCAGGATAAGATGGCAGAAAAATTCATTTGTATTGATGAGATGTTACAACAAGAAGAAAAAAAAAAACAAGTAAAATCAGTCTTCCCCACCAAAGGGCCGAGGGAATTTCTTATGAAATTGTTTGTGACGTGATGCGAAATGGGACCTAAAATTAAATGCTACCCATGAACTCATTGGGTAGATTTGGCAGGGTTGGGTCAATTTTAATTAACTTGTAATTTGGATAATTATTGATGTGTCCCCCGCACTTGCACGTGTGACATTAGTAGGTACGAAATTGCTATCAACCTAAAAGCTTCATGGATTATTTCGTAATTTCAATTAATTAATTATTATGAGATCCACAAAAATTATGCAACGTGTCACACATTCATTAGGGTCAAATCATGCTCATTAGATTAGTTAGACCCAATCATTGATTAAAGAGTACACTCCATTTTTTATTCAGTTTTATTCTCAAGAACGTCATTATTTATAACTTTATATATATATATATATATATATATATTTGTCAAAAAAACGTTTTAAATTAATTAATATATATTTTTTAAAAATTCAATAGACTTAATTAAAGTAAATAAATTATTATTAATAAACCTATTGTTTAATTAATTTGTTTTTAATTGATTGGCTTTTGGGATATGGTCATAGTCATGGGCAAATGGCAAAGATTCTTGGATGTAACCGACCCACCTTAATTGATTAGACATATGATTGAAATTTTATTTCTTTGAAAGCATATGTTTGGAAACCATTGAATCAAAACCATATATATTATATTATCTTATGTTTGTAATTTATATATTTGTCCCAATGAAATGACATCTTAATTTGGTACATTGAATAAAGAGAACACCATTCACAAAATCATAACGATTCCACTCATTATCATCTCAAACACAAGCGTGCCAGACCAAACTTTTTCTAAACCAATAATGCTCCCAATTATTCACTTTCCTAATTTTTTTTTAATTTAATTTAATATTCTTCAAATAAATGGCATGAATTCAATATCAAATTGGGTGGATTCTGTTCAAAAATTAAATTCTAATAAAATTCATTGATGCTCCCCCCAACTTTAGCAAACGTTAGGGAAGATGATATAATCAAATTGTGCATCAATTAATCCGTACAATTGGGATGTTTTTTCTGATGTAGCAAAACTACAAAAACTATGATACATAATAATCAAGAGGACTGGCAGAACGCAGGACATTGAAAGGTGACGACCCAGTTAAATAAATAAGAAACAACCCGTTAGGCATGCTGAATACGCATACCTAATGACAATAAATTTCTTTGGGGATATTTATCAAACAGGTAGGGGGCTGGCTTTGCTAAGTGTTGGATCACCGGCTGACATTACAGTTGCCAAGCTTGAAAGCGTTTAGCAGCCCTGTTCATAGATATTTTTCAATTAACTAATTTTTATTTATTTAGGTTATAAGTCCTCTAGATTTTAGTCCAAAATCTCTTGTTTGGCATCTTTCTTTGTTTGTACTGAACTGTGATGCAGCCACATTTTAGTTTATGAAGGCTAAAATCTGTTATACTCGTCAAATTATACACCGCTTACATTTCGAGTTTTAATGGTCAGACCCACGAATGGTTTTAGTATGTAACATTTCTATTTAGGGTTATAGAAATAAGATGCCATGGGATGGTGGGGAACGGGGAGAACAATTATAAAGTGGAAGCATGTGGTGAGTTTCGGAGAGGGGGCCGTAGTCATCAAATGCTTATGCCCAATGCCGATGCCTTTGACTCGAAGCACGCGCATGATTTTTGAACGATCATATTATTCTTTGGAGAGATTATGATTTCTATGATAATTAGATAGATTCCTGATTTTGATGATCATCAGTATCAACCACAATCTTTGTGGAAAAACAATTGCTTTTAATGGGCATTTGAGCAAATAGAGGAACATAAATTGTAGAAATCGCCGACTTGACATCCTAGTAATTAGCTAAATATTTGAATGCATCACAGCTCATCTCTTCTGTTTTCTAGGCATCCAAAGCTCACAGCTGAAACAAATGTATATAAGGCATACAAGGACAAAGGCTAAATTTCTCTAAACCCTTCACATGGTCAATTCCCCCTAAAAATATTGGATGGTTCTTATCTTCTTAGATAATAATAGTAATAAATGTGTTGTGTTCCTGATGTGGTAAGCATGTGAAGTGATGCCAATCCATGTTATTTGTGATATTTGGGGAAGGATAAACGCAATATCCAGAGCCTGTCATTGAGCATCTGCGGCCTCCGCCTCTCAGCATGGTGGCTCTTGGATTTGTACACTGTTTTACCTTCACAGAGATGCCTCCCCATATTAGAAAATTTGCTTGCACTACTACAACTTGGACATGAAATGATAGTTATCACCATGTAGATGCGCTTCACAGAGAGAGTGAGACACACACAAAAGCTCTATGGTTTGGTTAGTTAGGCATAATATTAAGGCCTGAAATTTATGTGATATGTTTGTTGTTTTGATGTGCATTATAATGCAGGTTGTTGCCTTTGATGTCTAGTTTTGATGAGTAAGAAGTGCAGAGGCAGCAATACAAGTACAATATATCATTATTGAAAGAGGGGCGGAGGGGGGTGCGGCATGCATGGTTATTGTTGCCAAACTAATTATGTGTCATATAGTTATGGTTTAAATGTTCCCAAATAGAAAAAATGTTGTCGACTTCTGTAGTTGCAGACGGGGAAATATTTCTATTCTATAATGGTTGATTTAAATTTTATTTAGGAAGTCACGCATCTGGTGGGCGTGCCGGAGTGGTTATCGGGCATGACTAGAAATCATGTGGGCTCTGCCCGCGCAGGTTCGAATCCTGCCGCTCACGATTTTTATTTTTATTATCGTGCAAAAGCCCATTCGCAAGACCCAAAACTAATTCAAAAGTTTGAATCGCTAGGAGTGCATGAACCTCCGACCTTGTGGGTTAACAGCCACACGCTCTAATCAACTGAGCTATTCCGGTCTCTGTAATTGTATGACATACAGTAGATGATTAATTAAAAGCAGCATATGAGAAATTTAAAACCTCGAAGTTTCTTCCCACAGCCTAGAATATGAAGAATAATCAATGATATATTTTACTTGATGCAGGTTGCACAGAATAATATTACAGAGATCTCGGAGACAACTGGCCTCCTAAAGCTTTACTAGAAGGCCTTCTGTTTACAACAAACGCTGAAATACAGAGGGGAGCGTTTTCTACAAGTGTTCAGACAGTATAGTGTCATGCGCTGACATCTGCCACACTTTTATGAACCAGAGATCATTTCATTCTTTGAATGTACTTCAAAATATGGACTGGCAATAAGAGAAGAGATTTATTAATAAATTGCAAGGAGTAAAGGTAGACATCCGTAACAAAATTTTGGAAACAGGAATGACATTGCTGTATACAGAAAATGGAATTAATGCATGCCTGCTCTTTTCCAAATAAAAGAAAATTTGAAAGAACTTTCCACTGAAGTTTATTCTTCTACAGTAACAGTAAGGTGCTTGGGCTATTGCAAAATGAACAATTGGGAAACGTGAAGATGCAAGAACTTAGGCTTCTGATTTGTGAAAATTATGCTTCTCTTTGATGATGTTCTGGTTAGGTTGTGTCTTAACTTCTCCCAGCAAGTCTACATTTTCAGTTTTAGGTGTTTTC
Organism: Swietenia macrophylla; assembly: GCA_032401905.1. Lineage (NCBI taxonomy): Eukaryota > Viridiplantae > Streptophyta > Magnoliopsida > Sapindales > Meliaceae > Swietenia > Swietenia macrophylla. The sequence continues at coordinate 1,620,014 of CP135577.1, forward strand.
CTCTTGTTTGTCAACTCATTTAATTGAACAATCATATACACAGTAGTTATTTCCAGCAGCATGAGAAATGAATTTTAGTTCTACACATTATTTATCCTTTATCAGTAAAGTATTAAGCCTGCAAAACACACTGTTACCATCTAATGCTTCACATCTAATGCTTCGGGAGGATGGTAGTCGTGGTGGCATCGTTTGTCGTTCTCGATATCACAGGCAGGTCTCTTCCCCGGCACCATGAATAGGATGTATTGGAGGTAAACTTTCAACAACTGGTATCTTACTAGTTTCAATCTGTTTTAGTCTTTATCACAAGGACAACTTTAGCCAAAGACTGTTTTTGTGCTGGGGTGGCTAAATCCTCGTCATGCTGTCATGCTCTGTCCTGCTCAACACATAGAATGAGAACTGTACTTCTTGTTTTATTATTTTGTGCTTCAACTAGCAAACTTTAAACTAAGAGTATGACAAATCAACTTTATCGAAAAAATCATGTGCCCCCTCATGTATGTGGTAATTTTCTTAGATCTCAAATTAGTCAGTTACTTGACGTTTTCCATGGAATCACCAAATCATTCATCTTTCCCCTGTGAAAGACCCTATATCGCGAAAGCATCCATGGTGCAATGATTGTGGTGATAACTCTTAGTGTAAATCACCCTGCATTATCACTCTTAATTGAGGAGATTGTTTTTGATCTATCACTCTAGTATATACTTCTCCTTAAGTATCAATGAGACTAACGGTATATTTTATCTAATTCTGACATCAATTATCATGAACACCGAGTTTCTCTTCCCATGTGGCACATTCATGGTTTGAAAAGGCCCAATCTATCACCTGTTAGTTGTTATTTGTCTTTGATTAATATTATATATATATATATATATATATATTTTAGTACAGGTGTGCAATGGTTCTTTTTCGAACTTAAAATTGGATTGAAAAACTAATTTTTAAACCCATACAAAACCAAATGAAATTGGGAAAAAAATTTCTTGTTCAAGACAAAATCAAAATTAGAACTAATTTTGCCCGCCCTCTATACTTTGGATTAAGATTTCTTTTTAGTTCATCCTATACTTATTTTAAGTATATACCGACACATGATATGATTAACAATGAATGGTTCAAATTGTATTTTAAAATTTTTAACTTGAATTATAAATATAAAATTAATTTATAAATTTTTTTAAAATATAATTTAAACTATGTATTATTAATTATTTCATATGTTAATATTCTATCAAAAGTCAAATAAAAAAAAAATAGGAATGAATCTTAATTTCTATATTTTATAGCCGTTTAATTCTTTTCTTACTTGAAAATGGTCATGAAAATAGATAAGATTCTTTTCTTAATCTATTGTATTCTTAATTTTTAAGAATTCAGTGATATATAATCATAAAAGATAATAAAAAATTTACACTTTATTTTAGCTATTTTTTTAATTTTTTAATCTTTTAATAAATACAAATTAATTTAAAATATAAAAAATTAAATGAGAATCATTGTCTCTTGAAAATATACCACCCAAATGGTTTGGAGGACTTCTAAATTTAATGTCCAAGGCTACAATTGCGTAATATTATTTATTTTTATTAAGTGAGCATTACTTAATCTAATATTAAGCTTCAAAAACAGCCTTGCGATTAAAAAAAAAAATCCACCTTTAAATTTTATCCTAGCTCACACAATTCATGCTCACAGTGAGAATTACATATCTTACTATAATATGAGAGTAAAATAATAATTAATTATTTTTTTGTTATCAATATATATATATATATATATATATATATATAAAATATTGAGAGTAGCAGAATAATTAATAAATTTATTTGTCGTAAAAAATATATATAACATTGAGAGTAATAAAATAAATGATTAATTTATTTATCGCTAAATATATATATAAAAAATTAAAAATTATTTAATTTTATATAATTTTTTATATTAATTTTTAATTATTAGATTAATATATTTTTAATAGTTAATTAATTTTTTTTGTCACCAAAAATATATATAAGAAAACTTTTAAGGATTTCATTTCCTCTTATTTTCATTTATTTTTGTTAATAATTAAACCTATACTTTATTAACCTATGTATTTTTTTTTGAAGTTTGGGATTTGGAACAACTACTAACTCGACCCGACCCGATTTGTTGTTACATACCAAACGCCGCCCCATATTTTGTTATGAGGAGATAATCGTCGAAGAAGTAGAAGAGGAGAGCACTTACAATTTACAATATGGCTCAGGGCCAGCTTACCAACGTCGACGCTGTGCTCTGTAACCTGCCCCAGCCTCAGCTTTCTGCTCCGGCTCCACCTGCAGCCCAAGTTCGAGTCACGACTCCGGCTGCTCCCACTCCTAAACGTAAGTTGTACTTGTTGGATTTCTTCTCAATTTTCATTTTTTTTCCGTATTTTTATTGTCGTAAATTGCTGAAAGGGGGAATGTTTACAATCTAAATTTTATAGGGTGTTTGTTAGGTTTTGCTGTGAAAGTGTTCAAAAAAGGATAACGTAATAGCAACTGGGGCTAAAGTGAATTATGTATCTATGCCTATTAATGCTAGCTTAGGCTATTGAAAGATGTTTTAATTTCATTTTTTTTGGCTAATGGTAGGCTGAAAGGATACTGATTGCTAATTTAAAGTCATTTGCTTTATTCAGGCATTTCAGAGCACTTAATGCACAAGAATCGGCTACAAGAATACACTCAAAGATCCTCTATACCACTTCCTGTGTATCAAACTGTTAATGAAGGGTATCAACATGCCCCCAGTTTCAGGTCAACCGTCTTGGTGGATGGAGCAACTTATACGTCTCCCAACACATTTTCACATCGAAGAGCTGCTGAGCAAGATGTTGCAAAACTAGCGCTAGAGTGTATATCCCAGAAAATAAAGGACGAAGGATGTCCTCTCATTAACGAGGTAGGTTCATTGCATGATGAAGTATATTTAGCTCTTGTTGGGTGCAATTTTTCTAGTTTTGGATTGTGGGATGTTCATATGAATTGAATAATTGAGCAAATTTCAACTTTGGCCGAATCAGCAAGCTTATGAGCTAGGATACTGAAATAACTGGTTTTGTCAAATAGTAAAGGGAGCCATGACCTTGGCTAGATTTGCAACCTCAATAGCCTTCTTAAGTTTGTCTTTCCTTACGGTAGAATGCATTGTTGTTTGCTTTATCTGTAACATTTTTTTTTGGTGCCATACCCTTCTTGTCGCAAACTTGAACATGCTTGCAAGTTTGATAATTGTCTTAAATTTGATGGCTCTTGTACAAGAAAAAAAAAAAACCACATACTAATTCAGTATTACAAATGCACAATTATTCATGTTCACACAGCAGCCTTGTGTCTAGGAATTTTGAGTTGTCTTGTTTAACTGCCTTAATCCATCTTTGGCAATCCGAGTATACTTTTTCAATGTTTTGACCATGTTTTATTTTTCAAATTCATGTTTTGCTTGCTTTTTCTTGGCAAAACAAAGATCAAAATATAGATATAAAAAGAGTTGTTTAAGTAAACTATCAAGTTTCTCTGTTTTTGTCACGCCACCATAATACTGGAATATGTAGGATCAACTTAGCTATCATTTACACCATGACTTCATGGTCTACTGTTACATTGGAGAACTTGATTCTTGTAATATTTAGATTGGTAATTTAATTTATTAACTTCATTATATGTTAGTGTTTCATATGTTGATTTTTAAGATCTCTTAGCCCAATTTTAGATATCTGATTCTTGCTCATAAAAGTGTTCCCACATGTCCCTCATTTTTCTTTTCCATGCCTCTCTAGTGGTTCATTGAGGAAATGGCTTTTACTGCTTGGTGGCATGACATATTAGCATGTATGTCTTGCCATCTTTTTGTTAACTACAATTGAGCTTTCAGCTGTAATTTCTTTTACATGATTATTATTTTGATTTGGCCTTTCTTCCTTTCTTTGGTTAGTGATATGTTATTGATGATGTTTCCATGTATAGTTGTGTGGTTTCATGCACTCATCATTCGGTTTTGCAAAACTTCTATACTCTTTTGCTTGTTGGTTAAATCATGTCAACATATCAATTAAAAGACTCTTTAAGTGTTGTTTTCCAGGGCATTGCAGTGTCTCCAGTTAAGACTTGTATGCTGATATGATAAAGCAGCGCAATGTCTATATTTTGAAATTTTCACAATTTAGATGCTAGAGTAAATGGAAGTACATATTATAGGTGTGTTGTAATTTTTCATTACAATTGCACTTATTTTATTGTTTTATCTTTAAACTTTAAATGGTTTAAATCTGGTTTTTGTGTCATATCTTTAAATTTTTGCAGCTTCTTTTCTTTAACCTTTTTTATTATTTTTATGCCTTTGTATAGGATAGGGTATTTTGCAAGTCCATCTTGAATGAATTTGCAGTGAAGATGAATATGGAAAAGCCTACTTATAGCACCATTCAGTCAGAAGGTTTGCTTCCAGCTTTTGTATCTTCTTTGGTTTTCAATGGCATTTCTTACACTGGTGAAACTGGTAGAAACAAGAAAGAAGCTGAACAATTGGCAGCACGAGCTGTTATCCGCTCACTTTTGGGTATTTTCTAATGCATGTGTTACAAAGAATTTGTTTTTAGATTTTCATTACAAAGTTGTGTATGCTTTTATTTCCATAGTGAGGATTAATTGAAGTTTCAATATAGGTACTTCAGGGTTTGCAACAATCCTTTCTGAGATTATTAAATCCAAAAGTAAACTTTATGCTGCATTAAATTAAGTCAAGGAATCCAATTACAACACCCCAAATGTTGCAACAAGTAATTTCAAGAAATCCAATTACAGCACCCAAAATATTGTAACAAGTAATGTGCCAACAAGTGCAATTCCTGAGGCAAGGGCAGGAATGTATCCTACGGCTGCAATTCCTGGTGTAGGTGCAGGAATGCATCCAACAGCTGCAATTCCTGGGGCAGCTGCAGTGATGCATCCTACGGCTGCAATTTCTGGGGCAGCTGCAGTAATGCATCCTACAGCCTGAGGCAAGCACAGGAATGCATCCAACAGCTGCAATTCCTGAGGCAAATGCAGGAATGCATCCTATAGCTGCAATTCCTTGTGCAAGTGCAGGAATGCATCCTACAGCTGCAGCTTCTGAGTCGAGCACGAATGCTTCCAACAGCTGCAGCTCCTGAGTCAAGTTTCAGGAATGCATCCAACAGCTGCAGCTCCTGAGCCAAGTGCAGGAATGCATCCAACAGCTGCAGCACTTGAGAGAACTGCAGGAATGAATCTGCAGCACCATCAATTTAAGACACCAAAACTGGAACTGTCTGAAACAATAGATCTTCCAATTTCATTTGTGCCTGCAGGTTTAGGACAGCCTTTGGGAGTGGGTCCAAACCCTACAAACAAGCGCGGTAAAAACAAGAGGAAGGCTAACAAGAAATTATGTGCAGACGCTCCGTAAGTTTTGATTTTTCTTTCTCATATTTACTATGTACTTTTTTATTTCCTGTTTGGTTTGAACTTCATCGCCGAGGATTTAGTACTCAGCATTTTGTTACCTTCAATGATGACTATTTAATCCGCTTCCCTATGTGCATCCAAGTTCTGTTGATTACTTGTACTTTTGGGACAATCTGTGATTATGTCATTCTCTTCAAGGTGGCCTGGGTGTCATGCGCTCATGCAGAGAAATTCAATTTTGTTAAAAAGAACTGTACCATTCTTTTTCATCATTGTTTTCCTTTTGCCATCCTTTTCCATTTGCATAAACGCACACACCCTCCGTCTCTCCCCTCTTAGTGTGGTATTGATGTTGAATAATCATGCTACTCAAGTCTTTTTCAATGCTCGTTGTATTGCTTTGTTATCTTTGCTTCTGTATCATCTTCCCATCATACCTGCATTGACCTTGTTTTTGTTCATTCCACATTTCCTTTATTTTGCTTATGACATGCTCTACAGTTACAATGTTGCACTACAATGACTCTTTTCCGTGATTTATCTTATTTTACCTCTTCTAATCTTTGATTTCCAATTACATTTCTCCCAATGTGATATAAGTTTCAAAACCATATATAAAACATGCTTAATTTGAAGCTGACCTGTCGTGAAACTTGCAGGCTGTGTTGCTGCTCAGCCATTGACTCAAGCTCCACCTTGTTCTGTAGCCCAATGAACAGCACACAGCCGCAGCTGCGATTTTGTTTGATGTGGCTGTGGTGGCTGTGGCTATGGCTGAGTGCGCAGCTCATCTAGATTCTGTCCATTCTATTACATTTTTGCACAAAATTCAGTTTTCTTCGTGGACTTCCCAATCAAAAGATAACATTTGTTGTGTCGGTAATGGTATCATGTAATAGTTACATAAACTATGCTTAAATTATGTCCTTGTATCCTGTCCTTGTTTTAGCATATTACTCAACAACCCAACTTTGTAATTGTTCTTGGATGCAAGAATCCATCGTTCGTAACTGTTGTTCTGCTTGTAGGCATTCATAACTGGATTTTGAATACAATTTTTTGAGATTAAAAAACTCATTTTAAATGTGAAAAAAAAGCTCTAACACTAGTATTTTGGGAATGCGGAAAAGGAATATTGTATACAATTCTAATTATTTCTTCAAAAAAACACAAACAAATTAAAGTTGGTTCATGTTCCACGTAATGTTCAAGTGAAAAATAATTAGATCTCAATAAACTTTGCCATCTCTTTGTTTAAAGACAATAGAGATGTTGATTTATAGCTAACCCTGTGGAAATTATGTATCTGAGTTGAGACACAATGATCTGTTTGTGATGAAGAGTTAATCTCCATTCCAAATTCATGGTATTGGTAAGGACAACACAAATCTCCATGAGAGAAGGGATGGGACATGTGGACAATGATCTTCATCGGGTTTCCAAAATATTCTTTCCTTTTTATAATTTTCATACCGATATTATATTTCACCAAGTCAATAGGGAATTAATTTGGAGTTTAAACTGCAGTTAAAGGACTGAGTCCAATTACAGGTAAATATAATTATTAACATATTCAACAGGTCTATTGTCGAGAGAATGAATACAGAAACCATTGTACCAAAGATCTTTTGTACATATGAACTAGTATAAAATAAATCCCAGGTAACAATAATGCTCCATTACTCCATCTTGTTGATGTTTCATCCTTCAAAATTATCTCGTATTTGACTGAAGATTGGAAAAAATCTGCAAGAGATATATAGAAGACTTGGCTAGCACTACTATATAGTTATTGCTTCATCTGAACTAATGAATTTACCCTTTATGAAAGTGATTAAATAATAAAGGATTCAAGTCAGAAGAGTGTATGTGAAAGCTGTGCTGTGAGAGAGAGTTAGAGATATTTGAATAGAATTTTGTAGAATTCATTTCTCAGTGATATTTATTCTGAAAGAATCTATACGTTTGACCAGAATTGGTGTGTATTATTTCATTATTTAAATGGATAATATCATAATAATAATAATGCATGGTTCCATGAACAGCTTACACACCAGCATGGAATTTAACATATAACAACGGTGTTTATTAAAATAGAGCATGCAATGAGTCCATGTGTTGCAGTGTGGCGACGAAAGAGCAAGGAAGCAGCCTCAAAATTAGTCCAGATTCCTGAAACTGGGTGTAGACAGTGTTTCATTTTTGTAATCTCAAAGACGTGGGTTGCCGGATCATCCGGCGACACTTCTGCTGCTCAATCTGTTCTCTCTTCTCCTCTTCTTCTTCTGCCAGCTAACAATCCCAATACACTTCCATAAAATAACTTAACTGCTAGTTCATTACACTTATTTATGCAGCACCTTCATTATTCACATTACACTGTTAAGACTTCTCGATCACAGAAGTTAAATACCTATTAATTAATTTTTTTAATCATATCCATATATGTATAATTGATATAATAGCTAGCTGGTCATTGCTTTGAACTTGACAGTCTCTATATATAAGGCTTGAAGGGGGTTTGTCTTTCTGTGTATGTCCTGTTGCTTGAACTTATAGCTATAGCTTAGCCCTAGTAATTGTAATATCAGTACTCAAATAATTTGTACTTTTATTTAGCTTTTCAGATGTCTCTTACCCGGGGCAGTATGGGCTCAGTTCAAACTTTTGCATTCAAGGTGGGAGATCTTTCTTCTCCAGGGTCTTGTGGGAATATTAATGATGATTATCAGAGAGTTGTGCTTGACGAAGGAGAAGGTTTGGAGAAATATGAAGGTACTGGGTATGTGAAAAACATGCCCATCGGCAATTCTTCTTCTCCGAGCAGTGCAAATTCTAATGAATACGCGTTTCGGGCTCATGAGAAGTATCATCTACCACCGGCAGCAGCAGCAGCTGAGGAAGTTCATTCTTTGATTAACTTCCAATCCGGGTACGATAATTTCATGCATTCTAATGCTTCATCTTTGCTTAGCTTTGAGCAAAATGAGAGAATTTCTCAAAACAAGGATGATTTCTCAATGTGGGAGGCGAATAGTTTGAATCACAGTAATCAATGGAATCAGATCAATCCCAAGTACAACACTGATCCACGTTTAATGGAAGATTTTAACTGCTTTGACACTGCTAGCAATTATGGCTTCATGATCAATAACACTGCAAAGGAAAGTCATGGAGATTGGATATACTCTGAAGCAACTGCCGTCACTGATATCATATTGGAGTCTGGATCACAAGGTGCAGAAGGCAGCCTTAAACGTCCCCATACGGTACTTCAATTTTTCTTCCTTGATTGCACAAGTTACCTTAAATTACATAGTCTTCTTCTCCTCCTCCTCCTTTAAATGCAAATGAACATGCTGCTGAAGGTTAAAAATTGCGGCATTTCTCAGGGAGAAAGTACGCAAGCTCTGAAGAAGCAATGCACAAGCCCTACTTCAAGCAAAAAGCCTAAGACGAAAACACTTCAGACATCAAATGACCCACAAAGTATTGCAGCCAAGGTTTGCTTCAACCCTAAACTGAAACCTATTCTGTAATTCTAAATCAATAATCAATCCTAGAGTGCACAGTAAGTGAAAATCAAACAATAGAATTCTGTGCTTGACAATTTTTTTTTTTTTTCCGTATCAGAATCGTCGAGAGCGGATCAGCGAGCGCCTTAAGATACTTCAGGAACTTGTACCAAATGGCTCCAAGGTTGATTTGGTTACCATGTTGGAGAAAGCAATCGGCTATGTCAAATTTCTTCAATTGCAAGTAAAGGTATAATTTCATAAACTTTTGTTCTTTCTTAATTATTAAATATCTTTTAATTCTTTGAAGTCCGTGACCTTATATCCATTACTTTATATGTTGCAGGTGCTGGCAACAGATGACTTTTGGCCAGTTCAAGGTGGGAAAGCTCCTGATATTTTTCAAGTAAGGGAAGCCATTGATGCCATACTCTCATCTCAGAAAGACAGAAACTCAAGCTCAAAGCAATAATGGGGTTGACTAGATGAAAATAATTGAGTTTATAATAAATATTATTAATAGAGTCTAATTCAGGACAGAATTGCAAGCAATGAAAAGCTTATTTTGGAAGATAGTAATGTTGAAACTATAAAAATGTCAGAGTGGATAACATTTTATCTTTCTTTTATCCTTGAAGATCTTGTAATGGAATTTGTATTATGACAAGTGAGACTGCAAACTTTGTCCCACTTTTTCGCAGGGGATCTCATCTACTGTGTATTTTCTCGTGCACGCACCATTCGGAAGACTTATTATATACGATGATACGTATGAATGAACAAGCTACAAGGTTTGAGTACCGATCACAAAACTAGAATAATTATTCAACAGGTTCAAAGCATCAGTTGAACAGTCATTTATAATGACTTCATAAAGTTGTTTAGCTTCAGAAAACTTCACAGCTTCAGAAAGCTTCATGGATCATTCGTGAATTATGTACTAAGTCATTCTCAAGGGCGCATCGAAAGACATTAATTCTTTCCTTGGAAAACACTTTAGCTCATGAAATCAACCCTTCATTGAAGATCCTGCTTGTTATTAACCCATTAACTAGTCCAGAAGTTCAAGCTACCTATAGTAAGATGAATTCCAGGGCTGGCCAATTATTGACAACAAGAATACTTAAGCAACCGTACGTACAGAACAAGATCTGATGTTCTGTTATGTTCATCAATGGTAATGTTTGGAGAAACATCGTCTTTGAAAATCTCGTCGAACAAGTGAGGGAACATTTTTCATGTGTAGTTTTAATAACAATCACATGGCTAATCACATGCCATTTCCACACAAATAGCTACCTATTTGTATACATTTCCAAAGAAACCTCGTCAAATTGAATGAACACGACGAAAATACATAAATTAATTGCTTCTTTAATTAATCTCCTCTGGTCTCGTTATTTTACTTCCTTTTCCGGAAATTTCCCGGAAAATCTTCACGCCAGCAGTCATATATCCCCTTCGATTCTCTTGACTTCAAAATTCAAGACAAATTTGCATGAAGTATTGTCTAAATTTATTCCCCGCAGGCATTAATTAATTCACTCTTCTAAACAGCCCAAAAGCATTAAAATTCTTCTGCGTATTATTCATTCATTTTGTTAACTAATTATCCCATGATTCATTAATTCTCCTTGATACAAAATGCAAGATAAGATCTTGTATATTATTATTCTCGCCCATCCAATTAAAGTACATTCGTTAATAATTCAACTAGCTAGCTAGGATCATCCAATGCCATCAAAATTTATTGTTTATAAAAACTTTATAACATACCCAACTATTGCTGTGGTGTTTTGGTGAATATACAGGTATAAAATTAATAACCCATATTCAACCCCAAATCCCATAAAGTTTGCATCTGTTGTTTTCTACACATATACATCAAGCAGATCATGGTAAAGCAAAAGCTAAGAAACATTGCAATCAGCAGTTTGTCTGCTTAATTTACTTCAGATACAGGATGAGATTCTACGAATCAGAGTACCTAATCTTATGCATTATTATTATTATTGCCTTGATAAGCAATGTGTAATATAAATAGGTTGCAGAAATTATACTACCAAGTAACGCTATCAGATTCAATAATCAAGATAATTACGATAGTATGAATGGAATGATCTAAAAACAAAGTTTGGATTGTGAGAAATGTTCAAAATGTTACATACAGTTACACATACCACATCTCAATGCATCGAAGGAGAGAGAGCAGCTACAGCGAGGTTTAAGAAAGAAGATTAATTATGATGTAATTGGGAATTAATTAAGAGAAGCTAGCTGTTAAGCATGCAATTATAGCACATGGATACATGAAGATCATCAAGTGGTTGAAAGCACGTAGTTTGAAACTCCTAACATATAATCATAAAATCATGCGTGCTCAGGGAATGGCAGGTGGCTGCCGCTGCTGCTGGTTTTAACAATATTGCGGGGAGAAAGGAATTTGTGGATTGCATGCCCACGTGCGAGAGAATTGAGTGGTAGCTTGATTGAATTGTGAATATGTTTTGGCTTTGGCATGCCAACTGTGAACATGGAAAACAGACTGGTATCATATGGTATGGGTATGGGCAACTTAGCTTCGATTTTTAATGCAAGGTTTTCATTTCATAATTACATAGTCATACTCTTAATTTTATGGGGTTGGACTTCACTATACTAAACTAGTTTTCATCTCCTTTTCATCTGTAAACAACCTAGCACATATATATATACACATGGAGTTTTTAGTACGCATGAGGTGTGTATGCATACATACATATATAAATTAGTTACATTTTTAATTTTAAATATATTTTAATATAAAACAGGAAGGAAATCAATAAAAAAAAAAAGATATAATGATACATCCCCATCCTTGTTCCATTTTTTATTTGGGGCAGAAATCACCCCGATCTTTGCCTTGTTCCGTTGCGACATGAATTTTTGCCATTCCTGATCACTATTATCGAACTCAAAAGGAGTTGGATTACTTCTGTGATGAGCTTTGATTACTTTTTGAATGCCCCAATGATTCTTGGAAGACAAAAAATGGATAAAGGGTGCCAGAGTTCCGACGAGAGCTTGGAAGACCCAAAAAAAAAAAAAAAAGTATAAGGGGTGCTAGAGTTGCGACGAGAACTCGAAAGATTATGATGAATTGGGGTGGTTGTATGTAGGGTTTTTGAAAAATTATGACAATAACGAAGGTACCAAGTTTTTTTTTTATTTTTCTCTTTTTTGAGTACTTTTTAACAAAAAATAAAAAATAAAAAAAATCAACAATAAGAAGTATTTTCATGTCCCTTCTCCTGTTTTAATCTTTATTTATAGTTTCTAAATATATATGTATTTTTTATCATAGATAAAATAAAATTTTTAATAAATTTTATATTTAAATTTTAAATATTTCTTTATCATTAATAGAATAGTATTCTTAATAATTTTTTTTAATTTTATCTTACCTTTTTATTTCTTTTCAATAAGGTTAATAATTTAATCAATTAAAAAATTTACTAAAATTTTTATTTATATAATAAAATTTTAATAAATTAGATATTGTCGTAAATATAACTCACTTTATTTTAAAAGTAATTTATGTTGAGAACAAAAATAACGTAAAAGAAAGAAATGCTTCTAGCAAGAAGAAAATTACTGTATTAACATGAATTATATTTATCTAAATACAATATAAATATATTTTATATTTAATACATCATAAACTAATTTTATTTTAAATATAAATGCCAGACAAGAAATAAAGGAGACTAGATGACTATCAAGTTTTCAAAATCATAGTATTATGGATTTAAAATCAGGAGAGATAGGAGAATAGACGAGGCATGGGCCTGGTTGTGCGGTGGAGGCATCCCATTGGATGCACAATCAATGCTACTATGGAAAATCAAATGCAATATAAGGAAAAAGACTTTTAGATTGTAATTATTAAATTCTTGAATGCTAATCTTTAATTTCTACTAACATGCATGCATGAGAGCGCTTGGTTAGGCTGCGTTCCCTTTGGCCTTGCTTTGAACTTTAAGCACCCATCATCAATTGATCACGGGCAAGCAAGCAAGCAAGCAAGCATGTTTTCCATCTATCTAATTGTGATGACGATGGCATCCTCCATAACACAAAATCCTTTTTAATCGTTTTAATTTCTTCAATTTTATAAATTGGGTCAATTAATTATATGCATTTGGCCAATTATATTATATGCCTATAATTCTATATATTTACTATTTTAATCTTTTAACATGTGCTTGCTAACCCAACTCATTTTGTTATTAAATATTAATTAAGATATTAAAAATTTTATTAACGTGACATTTGTTTAAAATTTATTAATTCCGTGTTTATTTTTTATTTTTTATTTATAATATTTAAATAGTTAAATTCATGACATCAATCCTGCCTTTTATCTACTTCACAAGTCATCTAAAATAACCTCTAAAAACTAATTTATTAAAAGTATTACAAATATTTTATTAAAAAAATATACCCTACAATTAAACAATCAAATATTATATTAAATGAGTTGAAATTGTAATTAAAAGCCACGTCACGTCGTTTTCGTAAAAATAAATTTGGCAACTGGTTCTTAGATTCTAAACCAAAAGCATGCCTAATCGCAAAACTGACCCAACCTTTTTTGTTTCTATTAAATCTAACCTCCGTTCCTTGTAAATCTGGTTTTTAGTTATACCAAACTACCAAAAACCAACACCAACTGCTGCTACCTTCTCCTCCCTCTTTTTCTCTCTGTTGCTTAACGCCAACACCACAACCCCTTTACGTCTCTCTCTCTCTCAGATTATTAGCAGGCAACCAAACAATAACTACCGAGTCAATTTTTTCTCTCGTCTCACCATGGACCGCACCGAGGACTCTCTCGCTACCTCCTCCTATTCTTCCTCGTCCGACACGAATGCCGACACTCCACGCGCTGCTTCGTCTTCCTCCTCTGCCGTTCGTCGCGCTCTCCAGCACATCCAATCTGATGACTCTGATTTCAAGCTCGAAGCGGCTAAGGAAATCCGCCGCCTCACTAAAAAGTCTCAGCGGTGTCGCAGGCAGCTTGCCGAAGCCGTTAAGCCGCTTGTGCAAATGCTCTGTGTCGCCGACTCGCCCGAGTCTCATCTCGAAGCTGCTCTTCTCGCTCTACTCAATCTTGCCGTTCAAGATGAAAAGTACGTATATTTACATGTCCTCTATTTAGTTTATGGTTTGAAAAATTTTGAGTGATCATAGTATATGTGTATTATGCGATTCAGTTGAATTGATGAGGGCTTTGTTAAAACTTTTGAACAATTCTATTATCATTTTGATTATTTTTTTTTGAAATTATGGGTATTTGTAGACTCCTTGCTTGCAGTGTAGTTTGATTTGTTGCGTTAATTCTTTCTAGGAGATTTGTAATGATTTATTTTTCTTTTTCCTTCTATGTTACTTTTTTCCTCGGATTCATCAATTTGGAGGAAAGAAAAATCATCACCGTGCTTCGTGATTCTATTTGCTTTTTCTTTTTAAATTGCTTACTTTCTTCTTTTATACCTGATTTGCTGATAAAACAATCTGTGGGATCAATAAAACAATTTAAAATCTTGAAATATAAACTTTCAGTATAAATATTGCATAGTGGTGGCTTTCCTCCTTTTAAGATATTTTTCCGGGTCTTCGATTGTAATTTGTAAGATTTGTTTTATGATTAAGAATCTCTTTTTGTTGTTGTTTTCTTCTCTGTTTTCATCAAAACAAACAGGGACTAAAAAACTATTTAATTTGGGTGTTGAATCACGTTATAAATTTTCTTTTATGATATTTATGAAAGTGTCGGTGGAATCACGAATATTTCGTATACCCTTCAGGACAAAACCAAGATGATGCTTTAATGGTTCAAACCTAATTTGGATTTTGATTGGGCCTGAGTTGGTTGTTCTTTGGTTCACATGTTACTCTTTCTCTTTTTCTTTCTAGTATCTTCTCCTTTAAGCTATCAAAACATACATTCCAATTACCACCTGACTAAGGGGCTAGAAGCAAAAGGGAATAGTCTGCTGACCATTCCAAAGATTGACTTCTCATTAGCGTTTATAGATGATTATGCTTTTTAATAGCAAAAATGATTTTTTTTTGTGAAAATAACACTGCAGGGATTATTGCCAATAGTCCTAGATTATGCAAGACATTGCAAGATTGAAATTTTGCAAAATATTTTGGTTTGTGTAACTATGTGCATCAGATATGTTATGTAGGTAGTAGGAAAATTATTTGAAACTTCTGCTGAAGTATGAATACGGAATCTGCTCATGTATGACAGTAACTAAATTTTGAGTTTTGCTGCAATCAATATTCTAGAGCTATAATGTTATTTTAAAGTTAGCTGTGAAATTCTGAGGATTTGTTAACTGTGGAAAGGGAAATGGAGATACTGTTGGGATTCATGTAGCTGACCACTATATAGGTAGTTGCAAGATGCCTTGTCATACTTCCATCAGTTTTGCTTACTATTAAAGGTTTTTTTTTTTTTTTTAAAAAAAAAATCCTGATCTAGTTATTGAATGTTTACATGGTTTTGATTTTGATTTACTGCTTTCATATACCCTTAATGTGATATGTTGAATTTAAGTGTCTAAGGTTAATATTTTCACTTTGCTAGATGATTTATACACATAAGCAATCCACTCTTCAATTCAAGTGTAAAATTTGCTCTCTTGGGATTTGTTTGATTTTTAGCAATTTATCTTGCAGGAACAAGATCAATATTGTCAAAGCAGGTGCCTTAGAACCAATAATTGTTTTCCTTCAGTCACCAAATTTAAGCCTTCAGGAGTATGCCACTGCATCTTTGCACACTTTATCTGCTTCTACTGTCAATAGGCCATTTATAGGTCACTCTGGTGCCATCCCTTTCCTTGTGGAAATCCTTAGACATGGAAGCCAACAAGCCAAGTTTGATGCCATAGCGGCTCTTTCAAATCTCTCTACATACCCAGATAATCTCAGGATCATCCTCGAAACAGATCCTATCCCTTCTATAGTTAATTTGCTGAAATTCTGTAAAAAGTCGTCAAAAATAGCTGATAAATGTACTGGTCTTATAGAATCTTTAGTGGGTTTTGATGTGGGCAGAACTGCATTGACATCTGAAGGAGGTGGAGTGCTTGCAGTTGTTGAAGTGTTAGAAAATGGATCGCTTCAAGGTCGGGAGCAAGCGGTTGGGGCACTACTTATGATGTGTCAGAGTGACCGTTGTAAATACAGAGAACCAATTCTTAGAGAAGGTGTGATCCCGGGACTTCTTGAGCTCACAGTTCAAGGAACACCCAAGTCTCAGATAAAAGCACAAACACTCTTGCAGTTATTGAGGGAGTCTCCATGTCCCAGATCAGACCTTCAACCTGCTACACAAGAGAATATTGTCTGTAACATATTCTCTCAAATTGATGGAGATGATCAATCTGGGAAAGCAAAGAAGATGCTAGCTGAGATGGTGCAAGTTAGCATGGAACAGAGCTTGAGACATTTACAGCAAAGGGCTCTGGTATGCACACCAACTGATTTGCCTATTGCTAGTTGTACTTCTGAAGTTTCTTTAAAATGATTGTTTTGGTTTATCAGCCGTGCTTTTGTTGATGTTTGTGAGATAAAATTTTCCGTTGTAGAAAGATATATAATATATATATATATATATATATATATATAATAGCGAAAAATGCCAGTCCAGGCCGTTGTGGTGGTATCGGGTGACTGGTGAGTGTCAATAAAAGCAAAAATTGTATGAGGGGGAAAGCATAGTTCTGTAGCTTGTTTGTAAAGCAACTCCTTTATACAGATGCCGAAGCTTTCCTTTTTCCTTTTACCTGTTGTAACAGACTCCTAGTTCTTAATTATTTAGTTCTGCAGTGTTGGAGAAGATTGAAATTTGCGGGCTGTTATTGATCGAAGAGTATGAAAACAAAGATGATTAGAAAATCTGTAGATCAAGTTGGGCGAAAATTCTGACGGCAAATGTGAGGAATTTCTAAATATAATCAGGGTTTTGTTTGGAATTGCGGCGATTCCATTTCACATTGAAAGCATAATCAAAATACAGTTGGATAATATTAATTTTTACTTCAATCTTAGAGTTACCATAACTTAAAAAAATCAATTCGCCTCAATAGCAAAGGAATACTAACACTCTGAACACTCGCTACAAATCTAATAACAGAGTTTAAGACAAGCACTTTTTCGCCGTTATTCTGTTCTTGGGGTTCTGTCAGGGTGACTTGCAGTTTGGCATTTTGATAGGCACGAAGTCAGTATCAATCCGGTGTTTGATGAGTTAATATATGGTTGTTTGAGAGTCAAAATCTCTTTAATTGCGGGCTTGAATTTCATGGAAGTTTAGTTGTTGGTTTCAAAAAACATTGAGTTTGGCGAGTGGAGACGAGAATGGCTGCAAGTGATGAATAAGTAGTTGAATTTATTAGTCTAATTTAGTTAAATATCGACCGTTGACGACCAATCTGCAACGGGGTAGTACACTATTTCTCGTGGATATAATTCGGTAGTCACACTTTTGATTGGTCCAAACGGTTGTGTTTTCTCCGGTTTGATTTGACTGCCAACTCTGTTTTTGTTTCTTGAGAGTGCTGGAATTTATTATAATTGATTATTCTGAAGAATGATTCAAAATCTGATTACTGGGGCGGAGCCAGAATTGATAATGGGGCAGCAGAAAGTGTAACATCATTCTGAAATTAAATTTCTGTTGCCAAAGTTGAATATAATTCCAATCCTTATCCATCATGGTCATACTTCCTTCTTGCAACAAGCTCTTCATTTAATACTTTCTTTTGGATTTTTTTTTTTTTTTTACTTATTTATAAAAATAATAGAATCATATTTTATCTAATTCGGTTAAGAGTTTTACAATATTTGTGATTTGTATGTATTCGAGAGATTTTTTACACCGTATACAGGATTTGTGTGTACGAAAGACTCGCCCTTTGTATTTTACAAGCGTAATAAGGCGATTATCAAGTTGGTCTATGTAGTTTGTACAAATAACAAATTGAACTACAAATTTATCACCTTTTTCAAATTCATATCAGCCAATAAATTGTTAATTAAGAACATATTTGTTATTTTAACTGTAAATTAAACAATTAAAATGCTTGTTAAATTATTTTGTTACAATAGTAAAGGGACTTATTTGATTCTTTTTCATTAAATTGCAGTAAAACGATATAAATTTGTTAAGTTTTTTTTTTTTTTTACTAATAGAATCAAATAACAGGGATGAATTTGAAATAAATGATAAGCTTGTGAACTTACTTGTTAGTTTACAAATTATAAGGACTCATTTAGTAATTTTTTTGGTTAATATAATTTGATTTGTTGAACAAGAGCATATATACACACACACACACACACACACGTTCTCACACTTAATTTTTTTAAAGAAATATCTCACACGAATGCCAACTTCTGGTCTCCAGCAACACCGATTTTATCTCCCCGAGTATCAAGATTAAAGTTAACCACTTTGACGTTATCCTCAAAACCGCATATCAATATTATATTATTATTGTTATTATTATTATAATATGACAAGTAGCAACTTACAAATGTTACTCAACCTTCAAACTCTCAGTCAGTACACATCTCATCAAATCGCAAAACTGCTTAATATTGCATCCTTTTTAACGTCAATGGCTTCAATTGTCATTGAAGATCAAAATGTTGCCAGAATGGAACAAGGTCTTGCCTCTATCCCTAGCCCTGCTGAAACCGATGGCCATACGGGTTGTTGTTTGTCATCTTCATTCGTTACCATCTCACAAAAGGTTAGCCACCAAAACCCTTATATTTCTTTACAAATAATTTCATCAAAGAATAAAGGCATGATTGATTTTGGATTATTTTGCAGGTGATTGCAGAGGTGATTGGGACTTACTTCGTTATATTTGCTGGTTGCGGTTCAGTTGCTGCAAACAAGATATATGGATCAGTGACATTTCCAGGCGTATGTGTGACATGGGGTTTGATTGTTATGGTCATGATTTACTCTGTAGGGCATATTTCTGGGGCTCATTTTAATCCAGCAGTTACCGTCGCTCTAGCTATCTGCCGTCGGTTTCCATGGCGGGAGGTGAGTTCTTATCATCAAAAATATTTAAAATTAATTCAGTGTGTCAATGATTAATAATTAATGAATGATCAATTGTAGGTTCCCCTATACATTGTAGCGGAGCTGTTGGGATCAATATTGGCGAGTGGCACATTAAGTTTAATGCTTGATGTAACTCCAAAAGATTATTTTGGAACTGTGCCTGTTGGATCAAGTGGCCAGTCTTTTGTTGCAGAAATGATCATCTCCTTCCTCTTGATGTTTGTCATCTCTGGTGTTGTCACTGATAGTAGAGCGGTTTGTGTTATCTCAGCCTAGCTTTCCTTTCCATTTTCAATTTCTCTAAGATTTTAGAGAGCGACATTTTGTTGACTGCAGATTGGAGAATTCGGAGGAATTGCCGTTGGAATGACCATAATGTTAAATGTCTTCGTTGCCGGGTCGGTAATTTTCAATTTTCGATCGTAGTATATCACAGGGATTATATTTTTGCTTTAATTAGCAGTAAATGATCTGACAAATGTCTGTGAAATTGTACAGGCCAATTTCAGGAGCTTCGATGAATCCTGCAAGAAGCCTTGGGCCAGCAATTGTGAAGCATGAATATAAAGCAATATGGGTTTATATAGTAGGACCTATTGTTGGAACAATAGCAGGAGGATTTGCCTATAATTTGTTAAGATCCACAGATAAACCACTTAGTGAACTAACCAAGAGCACTTCTTTTCTCAAAAACATGTCGAAAGAATAACCCTAATCACTAATGGATGGGGTTTGTTTTCATTGTTTCTGATCTCTCTCTCCAAGGTAGAGATTAGACATTTTTGTGCAAAATGCAATGCTTAAATACATAAAATGTGCATATATATATATGTGTGTGTGTGTGTGTGTGTGTGTTTGTATTTTTGTTTGTTTGAAGCCATGTTTTATTTTACCTTTCAAAGCAAACTTAATTCAGACAACTTCTCTTGGGACATATTTCAATAAAGCCAGAAAAGAAAAGGATGATTGTTTGAGAAATCTCATCTGGGTACCATAGTCAAGTCCATATATATGCACACACTTTTAATGAATATATATTTTTAATTAAAAGAAAATAAACCAAATCCCTCTCAGTGTTATTACCTCGAAATTTTACAAATTCAACTAACCAGCTGCAAGCATTCACAAGTTTTGTTTCTCTTCTTAACTAATTTCTACTTAAATTACATCATATTCTATGTCTATAATTGTATCATCATTACTTCTTTACCGTCTCTTTATTAATGTTCAATGTTTTAGTTGCGTGTACAGATGCATGCTTGTTTGTATTTTTTATGGTTTTAAATTTTAATTATAAAATAATAAATTGGAAAGCCATGAATTATGGCGATAAAATACTAAAATTGAAGAGGCTAATTAAAAAAAATAAGAACAGAAAAATTGAGGGATAAAATGTTAGTTTTTAAAATTAGAGATTAAATTTAAAACAATTGATAAATTTTGAGTAAAATACTTACTTTTAAAAATTAAAGGTCAATTTTATTTTTTCGAGAAAAGGTAAAATGAGTTTTTTTACGATTTAAAATAGAGATTTAAATTCTAAAAAGAAATTGATAAATTATAAAATTAAAGAGTACAACATTTATTTTTAAAGTTAAGAGGTCGAATTATAAAAAATGTATATCTTTATAAGTCAAAACACAAATATTTCTTATATGACTTCAAAAATTTTTGTAGGGTTTGGAGGATCGGTAATCAAAATCAGAAAATAGTGTTTGGATGTTAAGAAATTTCTAGAGAAAAAATGAGAGGAAACAAAACTTGTTATTCACTATATTTTTCTATAAAAACAAAGATACACTTGCTCTTATATATGTCTCTAACTAACTTCTAACTAATCTCTAAAATTATAGAAATAATAACTGTATTTTAACTAACTATAACCGTTAACAATAACTAACAATCCACAATTGAAATACAACTCAAATCACTCCAGGTCAGCTTGCCACCTTTCCTGAATCTGGACACTTCTGCAACTATTCTGCTAATTGCTCAGATGTTGGAACATATCGAACATCAAGCCGTTTAGCCAAAATATGATCCCGAATAAAATGCACATCAAGCTCAATATGCTTGGTACGAGAATGAAAAACAGAATTTTGAGAAAGTGAGATGGCACTTAAATTATCACACCACAATATAGAAGATGAGACAGGAAGTAAAGAGAGTTCTTGAAGCAAAGGATGAATCCAAGCTAATTCAGAAGATGCAGCAGCTAAAGCCCTGTACTCAGCTTCAGTACTTGAACGAGCGACAGCTGTTTGCTTTTTAGATGACCATGACATAAGATTATTACCAAGAAAAACACAATAAGCACCAACTAATCTGCGATCATCTAAGTTAGAAGCCCAATCAGCATCTGCATAGACAGTAATTTCATGATGACCAGAAGCAAAAATTTGAAGACCAAGATCTGAAGTCCCTTGTAAGTATCGGAGTAATCTTTTACAGGCAAGCCAATGAATTTCAGTAAGAGCAGAAAGGAATTGACTTGGACGGTTCACAGCAAAAGAAATATCTGGACGAGTTATAGTGACATATTAAAGATTACCGATAATACTTCAATAACAAAAAGAATCTAAAAATGGATTGCTAGAAGTTTTGGTCAGATTGTGACTAGAAACCATAGGTGTTGCAGAAGCTTTGCAATCAAACATTTGAGCTTTAGCTAGTAAATCTTGAATGTATGTAGTTTGAGAAAGATGTAATCCTTCCGTTGTATAAGAAACTTCAATATCAAGAAAATAATATAGAGGTCCAAGATCTTTTAAAGCAAAACAATCATGAAGTTTTGCAATGAACTCCTCAATCCGAGATTTACTTGAACTTGTCACCAATATATTATCAACATATATTAGAACTAATAACATATAAGAAGTAGAATGAATATAGAACAATAATGTATTAGCCTTTGAATTATGAAATCCTCATTACAATAAGGACTTCCTGAGCTTATCAAACCAAGATTTAGAAGCTTGTTTAAGGCCATATAAAGCTTTAGACAACCTACAAACATGACTTGGTTTTGAAGAATTGACAAACCCCTCAGGTTGATACATAAACACAGGTTCTGCCAGTTCACCATTCAAAAAAGCATTGTTTATATCTAATTGTCTAATCAACCAACCTTTCATTACTGTAATGTTTAAGATGATCTTGATAGTTAAAACTTTAACAATTGGACTGAATGTTTCAAAGAAATCTACACCTAGGGTTTGATGAAAATCTTTCGCCACAAGTTTTGCTTTGTATTTGGAAATAGAACCATCTTTGTTATAGTTGATTCTGAAAACCTATTGACAGCCTATTATCTTCATATCAGGAGATGAAGGAACTAGAGTCCAAGTCTTATTATGCTGAAAAGCAGTAAACTCAAATTCCATAGCTTCTTTCCAATGTGAACTTTGCAAAGCCTCCGTAACAGTGGTAGAAACACAATCAGCACACTGAACTGTGTAAACTTTCAGCTTAAAAATACCACTCTTTGACTTTGTTTGCATTAGATATTGATTAAGAGGTATTTGTGGTGTATATGAGCTTGTTGGTGACTGAACAGAAGATATAGAGCATGAGGATGAAGATGATACTTGAGATACAGGGAGTGTTGCTGCAGAGGTGGACTCAGAGGTGCTAAAAGAATTTCTGCTTAATATTAGAAATGAATTGATAAGTGGAATTGATGAATTTTGAAAGGAAACATCAGGAGAAATAGAAGCAGAAGAATTCAAGGATAAATTCTCAGAGAAAGGAAAAGAGATTTCATTGAAAATCACATGTCTAACTATGTAAGTTTTTTTAGATGATATATGAAAGCATTTATACTCTTTATGATAAACACTATAACCAATAAAAACACATTTCGTAGAATAAAAATCTAATTTATGTTTATTATACCTGCGAAGAAAAGGGAAGCAGGATCAACCAAAAATCTTTAAAAAGGCATAATCAGGAAGTGCCTTAAACAATATTTCAAAAGGAGATTTATGACTAAGAACAACACTTGACAACCTATTGATAAGAAAGGTAGTAAAATGAAGCATCCCACTAGAATGACATAGGCATAGAAGTTTGGGAAAGCAAGGTTAAACTAAATTCAACAAAATGTGCCTGTGTATCTTTTCCACTACCCCATTTTGGCGATGAGTATAAGGACAAGAAAATTGATAAAGTACCCCACATTCTTTCAGATAAGGTATGAAAGTTAAGAATTCTCCACCACTATCAGTCTGTAAGCACTTAATCCTTTTAGAGAATTGATCTTCTACTTGTAATCGAAAATTCTTGAACACAACTAAAGCTTCAGATTTTAGTTTTAAAGGAAAAATCCATGTTTAACGGGAAAAATTATCAACAAAGTTTATATAATACTAATAACCTTCCCTCGAATACAAAGACGATGGACCCCAGATATCTGCATAAATAATTTGCAATTGTTTTATTATTTTAATTCCAAAAAAATCAAAATGCAACCGATGATTCTTTCCACACTGATAAGCATTACAGAAAAGAACTTGCAATTCTTTATTCACACTCATGGGATGCTTACAAAACTTTAATACATGTTTCAATGTTTAAAGGCAAGGATGACCAAGTTTCTGATGTATAGCAGACAATGAATTAGAGCCTAAAACAACTGAACTTGTAAAACATGAGGAATTCAACTTATTACAATGAATTTGACTTGTATTCAAACTTGAATTGTCAAACGACTTCAAGTTGCTACTATTAAAACAATCAAAAGATAAAGGAACATGTAGTAAAGAAAGCATTGACTGCTGCATAATTTGCACTTTTATTGAACCTTGTGAAGAAATTTTAGAAAAAGGAACCAGCAGCCTATATACAAGCCCCTCATAGCCACCCCTCTCAGCAGCAATCTCCATTTCTCCTTGAACTTTACAAAACAAGAATCACTAATGAATTCAATTGTTAGGTTATTGTCATTTAACAACTTGGAAACACTTATTAAATTTTTTGTAATGTTAGGAACATAAAGAACATCTTTGAAGCAGATTGTGTATTTATCATATGAATTTGAAGAAGTTTCAATAGTCAAATTCATTGAACCAACTTGTGTGATTTTTAAACCTACACCATTTTCAATTATTAATCTATCTGTACCTCCAAATTCATCATGAACAGAGAGATTTTATAGATTGTTAGTGAGATGATGAGTTGCGCCGCTGTTGATATACCAACCATCATCAGCTAATCCATCCACATTCGTCATATATGCTGCTTTAGAACCTTGATTAATTTGCTATTTTTGGAACACCTGTTGAAGTTGTTGATGAGTGTTCTGATTCTGTGGTGATGAAGGTACATAATCTCTGTTATAATGATAGAAGCATGCCGTAGCAACATGACGTATTTTAAGACAAATCTGACAAATCGGCTTGTTCGTTCCTCAACCTCCATCAAATCTCTCTCCTTGATAATTTCTTCCACCCTGAAATCCTCGTTGCCCAGGATTTCCTGTTCCTTGATTCATCAATGGATTGTTTTGAAAACCTTAATGGAATTGATTATATCCATAACTACTTTTATTTTCATTCTTCTTCTAAAATTGCTTAGATATGCATAATTTGCCTGGATCTCCTCAGTAATCACTGAATTTTGTTACTCTAATCTACTTTCACGAGTTAACAAAATCGAATACATTTCATGAATACTTATACCTTCACCTCTTCCTGTTATAGGCACTGCCACAAATTTATATTCAAATCCAAGACTAACCGAAACATATAATATGAAATCATCATCTGATACAGGAATTCCAACAGCAACAAGATTATCTGTAACATTTTTCATCTTCAAGAAGTACTTGGTAATTGTCATCAAATCTTTCTTCAAGGATTAAAGTTGGAATCATAATTGTAGAGCTTTAGCTTTGGATAGTGAGCTGAATTGTTTCTCCAATGCACTCCAAACTTCACTTATCGTTTGGCTTCCAATTACAAGATTCAAGATCGTCTCGTCCATCGAAGAGAGCAACCATCCCAACAACAATTCATCATGTCTTCTCCATGCTATATATTTTGGATTTTCAACCTGTAAATCACTAGAATTTCCAGCAATAAATTTATCAGGAGCAATTTTAGTTTTAGTTAAGAAATTTTCCAATCCATTGCCTCAAATTAAAGAAAGAATCTATGATTTCCACATCAAGTAGTTTGTTCCATCCAACTTGAGTGGAACTACAAATGAGAAGGAAGTAACGCTTTGCATTATGTTTGAACTCACTATACTTGTGTTTGCCATTTCTTCGCTGGCTTTGATACCAAATCAAAATCAAAAAATGGTGTTTGGATGCTAAGAAATTTCTGGAGGAAAAACAAGAGGAAACAAAACTTGTTATTCACTATATTTTTTAACACAAGCAAAGATACACTTGCTCTTATATATGCCTTTAATTAACTTCTAACTAATCCCTAAAATTCTGGAAATAATAGCTGTATTTAACTAATTACAACCGTTAACAATAACAAACAATACATAACTGAAATACAACTCAAATCACTCCAGATTAGCTCCAGGTCAGCTTGCCACCTTTTCTGAATCTGGACACTTCTGCAACTGTTCTACATCAGTTAACACAGCAACTATCTTCACATCATCTTTATTAATTCTCTTGTGTGTTGACTCCTTCTGACTTCCAAGCAATCTTCTATCAATAGCTTTAATATCGATACCCGCTTTGTCTTATTGTGGATTCACCTCTAGAGCTGGATATCTATTGATAATTGAGTGAACTAGGTATTAAATATAAAATATTAGTAAAAGAAATAAGTAAATCTTACTAAAAAAATTTGTTGTTCATCAAACAAGCTTTTAATCTTCTTTTCAAAATTAACTGAAAGCAAAATCGCTTACTCATGTAAATTAACTTACTTGCAGTCGTGAATTATGACATTATTTTCCATTTCTATGAGCTATTGAAAGAAAGAAAGAAAGTGGAAGCTCTAACAAGTTACCTCTCAAGTCAATTCTATTACTGTAGTAGTAGATGACCTTAACTTCATTGTCATCATCTCTCAGGGACTCTACCCAGATGTATCAACAGCTGGACTCCCACGGCAACATTGAACTATTTTACGGATACTGCTATATCCTATTTTTCACATGGATTGAAGTTTATTAAAGATGTTTCACTTGTTATGAAGGCAATAACAGTTGAATACAACACCATTCTTAATCTAATAAGAAGCATAAACCTGTTCAAAAATTCATCAACTACAATACACGCTAAGTTCTGATTGTTTTGTTTACCAGGTCAGCACCAAATTTTACATAACATATATCACAATAGAAACATTTCCCAAAAACTTGTTCTTCTACTTGTTGATGAGTGAATGATAACTGATCAATCACCACCCACAATCAGTTCGTCAACCCTTAACTGAAAAATTACACAAAATCCATAATAAAACATGTCAAAATTAATATAAAGAATAATTAAATGTATAATACAAATTGAACAGAGACGGTGGGAAATGTTCTTTTCCTCAAGATGTTTCCAAGCAGAAATTGAAAGCTAAGATTCCATCTGTTTTAAAACTATTTTTTTCGAGTAAGAAAATAAAAAAATTAATTCAACTGAGACTCACCTTCTCTCAGGGAGGTAGCGACGGATATTGAAGGGGATTTTCTTCTCACAAAGCTCTTTCCTAGCAACGTAATGATATGCAAAGTCAAAGTATAGTATATAATTAAGAAAAGAAAGGATGATAGATTGAGAAAATTGTTATTGCTTATCTTTTCTTGAGTGATAATACATTGCAAGATGACGTTTACGTATTTTGATATAAAGTTGAGAATATACGAGTTGAATATCAAGTCATTTTAAGCAGAAAGAAGCTGTATGGCAGTGTTTGATATTATTTTAAAAATACTCTTCATAAAAGAAATTTTTTTTATAAAAAAAATGAAAAATGTTCATCATCCTTAGAACACTCTTATCCTATATGGACTTCTCTCTCTCTCTCTCTCTCTCTCTCTCTCTCTCTCTCTTATGTAGCTAATTGGTACGAGAGAAGGTGAAGAATAAGAAGTCAATTTGATTTTCAAAATCAATTTAATTGAAAAACATGGGCAGGCAAATTGAGGCAGCAAAATTGAAGAATTTCATTGGACGAGAATGTGGCAACTTTCACTATAAATAATCACTTTTTTAAATTCAATTTTCCCTATCCCGGTGTAATCACATTCCATTTCAGTTCAATTCTTTTTTTTCCATAACTTCTTAATTTCTCTCAGAGTATTATCAAAACTCTGTTTAAATAAATTCTCTAAAATATTTGAGAGAGTAATATTGAGTGAGAAGTTGTAATCCCACTTTTCATATTAAATTCTTTTACTTTACCCATGATTTTTACTCTAATTAATTTGAAAGTTTTCAACATAAAATCTATGTTATTTATTTTTTATTTATTATTATTATTATTATATAGTAGATACTATAACTTAAATATGATAGAAGGTTAAATCTCCTGCTGTTATTATTATTATTGTATGGTAGACACTGCTATTTAAATATAATGGAAAGCTAAAATTTCATTGTAATTATATGGTAGGTACTGTCTCCTAAATATTGTGAAAAATCAAACCTTCCATTTACATTATATTTTATTATTATGTTTATATAATTGGTAATGTCATTTCAATTATGAAATGCTAAACCTCTTATACACATAACAATTATTTTGAATTTTATTAATAGTTGCAGTTAAAAGTCTCCAAAGTATCTTAACAAGTAATATCAGAGTTTTAAGTTATTTTACTCATTCAAAGAAGTACTATCTAAGTACGTGGCATTGTTCACGTATACGTGAATTAGTGAAAGACAAAGTTTAAAATTTATAAGTTCAACGGAAATAATTTTTTGTTATAAAAGATGAAGATGAAAGTAGTTCTGAGAAAAGATAAGTGCTTAGCAGCTATTGAAGATAAACCGATAAATATCATAAATGAGAAATGTAATGAAATGAATAAAAATGAAATGATTAATCTACACATGTGATTAGTTGATGAAGTATTATCAAGCATTAAAGAAAAGAATACGACAAGAGAGATCTGAGATACTCTTACAAAACTATATGAGACAAAATTAGTTCACAATAAGATTTTTCTTAATAGAAGACTTTACACTCTTCAAATATCAGAATTAATAACTATGACAGAGCATATCAGCATCTTAAAAACTCTATTTTCTTGACTCATAATGTTGGATTATAAAATAAAGGAAAATTAATATGTGAAGCTTTTACTTTAAAGTATACCAGACTCGTATAATTAACTCATCATCAATTTGACAACTTAAAACATCTACTTTGATAACTTAGTTTTTAACAATATAGCAATAGCTATATTAAAAAAAGAAAACATGTATAAAAATAAAGAAGATAAGTTGGTAAGCTCACAACTAGCGAATGTTTTACCGGTGACAAGAGAGAGATCAACGAAACATGGTTTTAGTGAGAGTCAAAATCATAATAGATTAAAATTCAAAAGTAAGAAAAAAGTTAAATACTACAGTTGTAGCAAAATTAAGCACATGAAAAAGGAGCGTTGAAAAAATAAAAAGAATGTATAAGCAAATTTAACCTCTCAAGAAAATGAAGAAATCTGATGTAACATGGCAGTAACAATTATTAAAGGCAAAAAAAAAGTTTGTTGACATTTGGCTCATGAATTCAGCAGCAACATGGCATATGACCTCTCAGAGAGAATAGTTCCATCAATACAAGTCTATCTCTGAAGGAACTGTGTTCATGGGAGATAATCATACTTTAAAAATTGCCAGTATTAGAACTATCAAATTAAAGATGTACGATGTTGTGACTGGCATTATCCAAGAGGTACGATATGTGAAAAGCCTCAAGAAGATCTATTGTCTTTAGGATAATTGGATGGAATTGGGTGTAAAACCTAGATTCACAATAGGATCATAAAGATAATGAAAAGTGCACACATAGTCATAAAAGTGGAGAAAGTAGCTGCAAACTTGTATATACTACAAAGAAAAATACTGCAGGAAATATGGCCATTAGTTGCATCAAGAACTTTTGGAGAAGAATTAACGATGATGTGGCATTAAAAACTCAGACATATGTTAGAATAAGGTTTAAAGATTCTTTCAGAACAAAAATTACTCTTAATCTTAAAATGTTGTCTTTACCATTTTATGAACAATGTGTTATTAGCAAGCAGCACATATTAAAGTTCAACACATTTAATTTTAGAAACAAAAGTATTTTTGAGTTAATTTATTCAGACATTTGGCAAGTACCGGTTATGTTCTTAGAGGGAATAAAATACTTTGTATCCTTTATTGATGACTATTCCAAGAAATGTTGGGTGTATCCAATTAAAGAAAAGGCAAATGTGTTTAAAATTTTTAAAGTCTTCAAAGCATGGGTGAAACTAGAATCTGAAAAAAAAAATCAAATATCTCAGGACTGATAATAAAAGAGAATTCACTAACGATGCATTTTATGTATTTTGTCAGCAAAAGGGTATTAAAAGGCAGTTCATTACAGCATATACTCCATAATAGAATGGAGTAGCAAAATGGATGAACATAATCTTATTGGAAAGAATAAAGGTAATGTTGAGAACTATAAAATTACCAAAGTTATTTTGGGCAAAAATAGTCAATACAGCCTGTTATTTGATAAATCGGTCACCATTAATAGCAATTAAGTTGAAGATACTGATAGAGATATGGATTGGTAAGCAAGCTAACTACTCTAACCTTCATATATTTGGAAGTCTTGTGTATGTGATATATAATTCTTAAGAAACAATGAA
Organism: Swietenia macrophylla; assembly: GCA_032401905.1. Classification (NCBI taxonomy): domain Eukaryota; kingdom Viridiplantae; phylum Streptophyta; class Magnoliopsida; order Sapindales; family Meliaceae; genus Swietenia; species Swietenia macrophylla. The sequence continues at coordinate 1,649,944 of CP135577.1, forward strand.
ATTGGATTCAAAATTCAGAAGATGCATATTCTTGGGATATGTTGATGGAGTAAAAAGGGATCGCTTGTGAGATCTCACTGCTCATAAGTTAATCATCAACCAAAATATTATATTTGTAAAAAATAAGCTGCAAAGGAAAAGTGATGATAGCACTAAAGAAAAGGAATCAGAGACTACTGCAATTCGTGACATGTGGATTCTTCTGAAGTAATATAGAGATTTTAACCTTTGTGATATGATAGCATTAAGGAAGAAAAATTAAAATATAGAGATTCTTCTGAAGTAATACCAGAGCACGAAGAATGATACGTTAAACATACAATTTCAAAAGTTTAATGATCAACTCGTGATAAAAGAATACCATCTTGGCAATCAAAATACAATATAGAGGACAATGCTGCATACTATCTTCTAACAAAAGATAGAGAGCTGTCAACTTTTCAAGAAGCAATGAGTAGTTTGGATGCATTTTTGTGGACGACAGCAATGCATGAGGAAATTAAAGCTCTTCATAAGAACAAGAGTTGGGATCTTATGCCACTACCACATAAAAAAAAGACCATTGAAAATAAATAAGTTTATAAGATCAAGTAGAATAGCAATGATCAAGCAGAGCGGTATTGTACAAGATTGGTGGTTAAATGTTATACTCAGAAAAAAAATATTGACTTTAATGAGATTTTTTCTCTTGTTGTACGACTCATTATAGTCAGAATAGTCTTGATTATGTATGCTATATTTGATTTACTGGATGGCAAAACTGCATTTCTTTATGAACAACTTAATGAAGAAATTTATATGCATCAGTCAAAATTTTTTATAGAAAAAAAATAAAAATTTGGTTTGCAAGTTGATCAAATCTCTATACAGTCTCAAGTAGGTGCCGATGTGTTGGTATAAGAAATTTGATTCCTTTATTATTAGTTTTAGATACAACAAACTATATTCAGACTATTGTACATGTTTCAAGAGATTTAATGGTAAAAATTTTATCATTTTACTGTTGTATGTGAATGACATGTTAGTAGTAGACCCTAATAAAGATCAAGTTTTGATATGAAGGATTTGAGACTAGTAAACAAGATTTTAGGGATGCAGATTTATCGAGATAAAAAATACAAGAAGATTTGGCTTTCTTAGAGCAATTATTTAAATAAAATATTGTGACACTTCAATATGCAAGATTGTAAGTCAATCTCTACCCCTCTTCTTGTAAATTACAAATTATCTTCAATTGTGTGTCCTAACAATGAAGTAAAGAGGATGAAAATGTCTTGAATACTGTATACATCAGTAATGGGAAGCTTAATGTTTATCATGATATGTACAAGATCAGACATTGCATAAGCAGTAGAGGCAATTAGTTGATTTATGGCAAATCCTTATAGAGAACATTGAAATGTTGTGAAAAAGATCTTGAAATCTGTTAAGAGAATCTCAAATGTTGTATTATGATATGGAAAATCATATTTTATTATCAAAATCTACGTAGATTCGAATTATACAGATGATCTTGATAAAAGAATATCTACCACTAGTTATGTGTTTACATTTGTAAGAGGAGGTGTGAGTTGGATTTTAAAACTGCAAACTGTAATAGCATTATCTGCAATAAAAGTAGAGTACATGGTAGTTACATAAGCATGCAAGAAAGTAATGTGGATCAGAAAGTTTATGGAGGAACTTGAGTACAAACGAAAAAAGATGGTTTTGTTTTATGATAGTCAAAGTACCTTACATATACAAGAAATCTAGCCTTTCATTTCAGAACAAAGCACATATGCATTCAATTTCATTTTTTACGAGAAATAGTGGAGAATAGAAGTGTAAACATGCAGAAGATATATATTAAAGATAACTTGGCAGATATTTTAACTAAACCAGTCAATACTGACAAGTTTGAATGGTGTCAATTTTCTTATGGCCTAACAAAAATGTAAGCAATATAGAATGGTAAGGTAAAAAGAATAGATGTAAAGACATGATTAATTTTTAATCAAGTCTTTAAGTGGGAGAATGTAGCTCATTGGTGCATGAAGAGGCGAAAAAGAATAAGTCAATTTGGCTTTCGAAATCGACTTTCTGAAATCAATTCAATTGGAAAACATGAGTAGGCAGATTCGGTGACAAAATTGAAGAATTTTATTGGACAAGGATGCGGCAACTTCTATTATAAGTCGACGTCTTCCCCACTTTAGTTTTTCTTATCCCATGCAATTCCATTCCAACTCAATTTAATTCTTCTCCTTCTCATAACTTCTCAATTTCTTTTAGAGTATTATCAAAATTCTGCTTGAACGTATTCTCAAAAATATTTGAGAGAATGATATTGATTGAGAAATTATAATCCTATTTTTTATAGTGAATTCTTTTATTTTATCCGTAGTTTTTACTCTAATTAATTTAAATATTTTTCATGTAAAATCTATATTATTTATTTTTTATCTTCTATTATTATTGTTATTATATAATAAACACTGCCAGCTAAATATGATGGAACACTAAACCTCTTATTATTATTATTATTATTATATGATAAGTATTGCCACCTAAATATAATTAAAGACTAAATCTCTTATTTTTTTTATTGTGATTATATGGTAGGTATTACTTTCTAAATATTGTGAAAGATCAAGTCTCCCGTTTAAATTACATTTTATTATTATGCTTATATAGTTGGTAATAGTACCTTAATTATGAAAGGCTAAACCTCTTATACACATAATAATTATTTTAAATTTCGTTCATAACGAAGGTAAAAGTCCTCGAAATATCCTGATATCTTCTTTCTCTTGCTTCACGTTCGTATGGACTGCTGCAACCATCTTCAATTGTGTTGCTTAATTCTAAGAACGTAAACTAAATCGTTTTGCAAACATCTATGTTTACTTGGCAGTTAATATTATCATTTACCAATATAACTGACAGCTAACAATTTTATTTTACAGCCGCAGCACTACAATAGAGCCTAAATTTTGCTTCTTTTATTTATCTGGTTTCTACTTAATTGCTTCACTTGTGTTTCAAAGTCTAAATTTTTTAATTCTTTATTCTACTTCTGTAATTGCTTGAAGCGTAGTGTGTGTATTTCATGGTTTTACATTTTAATTATATGCATGGATCGAGATGAAGATCTGTTAATTGGTGAGCGAATTGGGTTTTATGTTTACTTGTTGTGTTGTGGAGAGATTCTGGGTAGTTCATGCAATTTTGTTACCTTCTGATCTATCTCTGATTTTGTTTCGAGAAATTATTTTGAAATATCATATAGTTTACAGTTTGAAATGTCACAAGAGCAAAGGTAGAATAATTAATGCTTTATCTGTTTGATTGACTTGAAGTCTCCTCTGCTAGTGGAATCCAACAACAATCAAATGCCTTTGGAATCTTGCTGCAAATTTTCTGTAATGGCCGGCACGTAATACGTTAACATCTTGGCTACTCTTTCAACAATGCAAAAATGTGAAGGAAATTTATTCGCTCCTTCGTGAAGTTGGACGTTGCGAAGACAAAGACAGTAGGAAAAAATTAACGAAGGGACCACTGATGATGGTGCTGAGTCTCATCCACATGGGGGATGACTTTGACTTAATATAGTCTTTCCATTTTTCCAAATTGGACTGAACTATCTTACGGGTAACAGCTAACAAAGGGCATACTACGTTATTATAAATAGCAAGTTATTGAAAACATCCTTGTATATACACATTTCCTTTTCTTATAATTTCTTTATTTACAGCAATGAAACCAAGCATGAATTTTGCTGTTTCCGTTTTTTTCCTTGAGCTCTTTACCATAGCTACCATTAACATTAGCTTCTGCAATGGAAGCTCTTACGTTGGTTGCATACAGAGTGAGAGAAAAGCACTTCTAAGGTTCAAACAAGATCTCGATGATCCTTCAAGTCGGCTGGCCTCTTGGATTAACAGCAATAGAGATTGTTGTACATGGGTTGGTGTTGTCTGTCACAACTTCACAGGCCATGTCATTAAGCTCAATCTTGGAAACCCTGTCGATCTGGTATCCGAATCTGTGGCAGAAGTTGAAGCTGATACAGGGTCAATATTGGGCGGTAAGATGAATCCCTCCTTGCTTGATTTGAAGCATTTGAATTACTTGGACTTAAGCGGTAATGATTTTCAAGGAATTCAGATTCCCAAGTATCTTGGTTCTATGGAGAATCTAAGATACCTTAATCTCTCTGAAGCCGGATTTGCAGGAATGGTTCCTCAACAGCTTGGAAATCTCTCAGCTTTGCAATATCTTGACCTCGAAAGTGATGGTTTACAGGTTCAGAATTTAAATTGGATATCCGGTCTTTCTTCACTAGAGCACCTCGATTTGACGGGCTTAGACCTCAGCATGGCCTCTGATTGGTTAGTTGCCATAAATTCACTCTCTGCTTTACGAGTATTACGACTCGCAGGTTGTCAACTTCATTATTTTCCTCCATTATCGTCTGCAAATTTTTCTTCTCTTACCACCCTTGATTTTTCCGGCAACCAATTTGATAACTCAGTGATTCCTAATTGGGTTTTTGGTCTTAGAAATTTGGTCTTCCTAGATCTTAACTTCAATCATTTTCAAGGCTCAATCCCTGATGGGCTTGGAAACTTGACTTCCCTTAGGTATCTGGATTTATCAGCCAACCGATTCAATTCTACAATACCTATCTGGTTTTCCAGGTTTGAGGATCTTGAGTACATTTCTCTCAGTGCTAATAGCTTGCAAGGAACAATTTCAGCTGGTCTAGGAAACTGGACTTCTATCAAAACAATCGATTTCTCTATTAATGAGCTTGAAGGGAAAATTCCAAAATCATTTGAGAGGCTTTGTGACTTAAGGTCAATCTCCCTCTCATTCGTCAAATTGAGTCAAGAGATATCCGAAGTCTTGAGTATTTTCTCTGGATGTGTGGCTCATAAACTAGAGCTTTTGGATTTGAGCAACTGTCATTTTTCTGGTCATTTAACCAATCAACTAGGTCGGTTTAAAAATCTGCAGACTCTTCGTCTAACTAACAACTCCCTTTCAGGACCTATTCCTTCATCTCTAGGAGAACTTTCTTCGTTGAAAACTCTAACTCTTTCCAATAACAAATTGGAGGGTTCTATTCCATTGTCTATAGGAAAACTTATGTCGCTAGAATATCTGGACTTTTCTTCCAACAAATTGGAGGGTTCTGTTCCATTGTCTATAGGAAAACTTTCATCATTAGAAAGTCTTCATTTGTCTTTTAACAAATTGAATGGAACCCTTTCTGAATTTCACTTTATCAATCTAACAAAATTAAGTACTTTTCATTCATCTAGTAACTCTCTGAATATGAATGTCAGTCCCAGTTGGATTCCTCCCTTTCAGCTAATAGCTTTGTCACTGAGCTCTTGTAACTTAGGGCCTCTATTTCCATTATGGCTTCAATCGCAAAAGCAACTTGCCTATTTGGATATATCCAACACATCAATTTCTGATTTTGTTCCTAGCTGGTTTTGGAAATCCCTTTCCCAATTTTACTCTTTCAATATCTCTCACAACCAAGTTCAAGGTATGATTCCGTCTTTAGATGGAGCTAACATTCTTTCACTAGATTTGAGTTCCAACAATTTATCAGGTCCATTGCCTCCTCTATCTTTGGATGCGAGTATACTTGATCTTTCTAATAATGCTTTCTCAGGACCAATTTTCCACTCTTTATGTCATGGGAAGAGTATTCCAAAGAGCACAGCAAGTCTCAAACTTGCAGGAAACCTTTTATCAGGAGACATACCTGATTGTTGGACGAATTGGCGTAACTTGATCATCTTGAATTTGGCTAATAATAGGTTTACAGGTCAACTTCCAACCTCTATCGGAACTATCCGTTTTCTTCAGTCGCTGAACCTTCGCAATAACAGACTTTCTGGATCAATGCCTGCGTCACTTCAAAACTGTAAAGAGTTAGTAGCACTTGACATAGGGGAAAATGAATTCGCTGGTAATCTTCCAACATGGATTGGAGAAACATTCTCAGAATTGACTGTTCTCAATCTTCGATCAAATAAGTTTGACGGTCTGTTACCGATTGAATTTTGCCGTCTAACTTCTCTACAAACCTTAGATCTTGCTTGCAATAATCTCTCAGGGACTATACCAAGATGTATGAATAACTTGAGTGCCATGGTGACATCGAACTATTCTGGGGATACTGCTATATCCTATTCTCCAAATGGTTTCAACATTATTGAGGATGCTGCACTTGTGATGAAAGGAAAAGCGGTTAAATATAGCACCATTCTTAATTTGGTGAGAACCATAGACCTGTCCAAAAATAATTTCTCTGGAGAGATTCCCATTGAAGTGACAGATCTTGGAGCACTGCTGTCGTTGAATTTGTCACACAATCATTTTACCGGAGAAATTCCCGAGAAAATTGGTGCTATGAAATCCTTAGAATCCTTAGATTTGTCAGCAAATAATCTTTCAGGCAAAATCCCTCCAAGTATGTCAAGTTTGACATTTTTGGCTCAGTTGAACCTTTCAACCAATAACTTGATCGGAAAAATTCCTTCAAGCACTCAACTGCAAAGTTTAGACGCATCTTGTTTTGCGGGCAATGATCTATGTGGACTTCCCCTTCCTAAGAATTGTACCGAGAATGTTTCAATCCCTGAAGGTGAACATGGTGGTGACGAAGATGAAGATGGAGATGGAGTGGACTGGTTCTATGTAAGCATGGCACTTGGATCTGTGGTGGGTTTTTGGTGTTTCATAGGCTCTTTGCTTGTCAGTAGAAGATGGCGGTACAAATATTGTCATTTCTTGGATCGCCTTGGAGATAAATTTGGTTGTTTATTTGCAAGGAAATGTTTCTAAATGTTCTATGTTTGAAGTTGTGTTGTTTAATATGTATTTTAATTATGAATACGAAGTATTACAATAATAAGGAACTTATTTTTGTTGTGATTAAAGTCGTAGGCAAAACTAGGACGAGGTTGCCTTCCAGCCGAAGAAAATGTTACCGGCACAGGTTTTCTGGTACTAACAAGATTATTCCAAGGACTACAGCTTCCGATAGTTCAGTCAATATGCATTTTAATGGAAAACTAAATTAGATTCAAAGAATACGCTTTCACTGTTTCTAATAGGAAATAAATGAAGTAGCAATTTCGCATCAAATTCCAAAATATTTTGTAACTAGTTTATTGCATTTGTTAAAACAATTCTCTTAGTAAAGCCTCGAGTAAGGGTGCTTGTAGCCCGCCAAAAATGAACCACCCACCTCAGCTAAAAAGTAGAGAGATTCTACACAGTTTATAGGTCTGAACACTAAAGAATCGTACCAAACCAACCCGCAGGTCTTCATAATTTTTTAGAAATTTTTTTTTTTTTTAATTTAAATACAAATGGGACTTACAGACTAAAACCCAAGCAGCATACCAATCTTAAACCCAACCTCATAACAAGCCCTTACCTTCCGGCACAGTCGGGCTTCACTTTTAGAGGTCCAAGCCGTGCTAGACCCGACTCTTTAAACCTCTCTACTCTTAAGCATAGTACTGCTCACAATTACAAAACATACAATTTTCGTAAAGATTTCAATCCTCTTAGTATACCCTCAAACACGTGATGCATTGAACAAGGTAACATATTATATATTAAATGAGAATCTGATGCATGGAGAATGAATATCACATCACGTTGAAAGACACCAACTACAATACACGCTCAATTCCGACTGTTTAGTTCCGGTACCAAATCTTGCATATCATATATCACAATATAAATATTTCCCAAAAACTTCTACTTCCACCTTCTAGACGAGTGACTGATAACTGATCAATCACCACCAACTTGCCTTTTCCACGAGTCTTCCACAATCAGTTCATCAACTCCCCAGTCTTCATAACTGGAAAATAACACAAAATCCATTAGAAAATATATCAAAAATACAAAGAATAATCAAATATAGAAAATAACTATTGAACTGATCCAACATGAAATGTTCTTTTTCTGTAGAAGTTCCAGAGCAGCAATTGAAGCTAAGATTCCATCAGTCTTAGAACTAATGTTCCTGGATAAAAATTGAAAAATTAATTTAACTAAGAATCTCACCTTCCATCAGGGAGGTACCGACGGATCGTAAATGGAATTTTCCGCTCACGAAGCTCCTTCATAGCAATCTAAAGAATGGTACATACAAAATCAAAAAAGAGCATAGTATGAAAGAAATATTATGATGTTAATAAAAGAATACATGGAGTGGAGGGCTTGTGTATCGTGCAATCAACTTGCAATCTTGCATCAACAATATAAAATAGCAAAATTATACCAATATACCAAAGTATGACTTTACATCTAAAATGTTGGGAACAAACATAGCCTAAATGACAACACTGCCATAATTCAAAGGCTACCCATCACCCACAATCGATGGAAAGAGAAACGTGACCAAGTGAAAATTACAACAAAACAAGAGAAAACCTCCAGTTATTTTGGTAGGCGCAACCAAGAACAACCAATGCGCCATTGAAGATTAAGCATACATTTGAAATACCCAAATGGCAATAAGAATAGATAGTACACTTTAATTTTACAAATGAAAGCATGACTCCAGTTAACGTAGACAAATTGGAAAGAAGAATATAGTTAGAATAACACAAAATATTTACAGACAAAAATAAATAATATATAACTAAAGAAAACCAATATACTAGCTGTCCAAGCTTTTTTCTTGTATGTGAATAGAATGTAACTTCTAACCCCACCCCCACTTCATATGCCTATATGCACCGTCTAATAAACAAAACCAAGCCATCTTCTAAAGTAGATAATGAAAATTAGACTGTACTAACCAGTTCAATTATAATATGCATGTGGTACAATGTGCACATGGCCACAAGGTAAACAAAATTGATGTTGACATAATAATTCTATGGGTTTGACTAGTGTTATCCTCTCTGCAAAACCAAGGTGCCCAGACATCCATGTACCATGGGGGCATGGACAAGGAAGAAGAAAAGAAAAAAAAAATTATAAAATGCACTTAAAGAATCTTACCTCAAGCGGGTCAGTCTCACCTTCCAATTCCACCATCACAGGAGCATTCATACTGCTCCACCAAAATGAAAAGTTACTATCACATAAACCAGCTTTAAAAAAACAAAATATATAACAGATAAAGTTTTACGCACAGAGATGAAAAAAAAGAAAAAAAAACCTGATCTGCAGAGCCCGTGTACCCAAGATTCTGGCACGCTCATATTTGGTCATATATTTTGATGTTTTCCGAGTTCCTTCTTTCTGTTCATGTTCATCTTTTTCCTCAGTTTCAATTGGTTCCCCTGCAATATCTTCATTGTTATTGTTATCTACATCCTCCTCTGCACCTTCCTGTCCAACCAATCCACCAAAGTTCAAGTTAATTCATTACAAACAGGGAAAAAAAGTTTCATCATATTTTTCAGCGAGCAATATGATTTCATACTTCAATCTCAGGCTCTGGAGGTTCATCCTCATATCTGTAACAACAATTTAAGTCATGTTAATTATGTTATTGACTAACAGATTGAGAAAAAAAAGAATTCCATAAGCATAATGATCTGCATAAAAACCATGATGATATCGCTTTATAATAAACAAAGACTATGATTGCAACAAAGAAACAGGGTATAAGGAAGAGATAGATATCTGAACTTAGACCTTTTTGTGTGTGTGTGTGTGTGTGTGTGTGTGAGTGAAAATCCCCATTCAATTCAATTCAGTAACAAAAGATGTAGTACCATACCATCAAAATAGCTATGTAACAATTATATGACGCTCAATTATACATAAAGCTATCAACTACAAGCAACAACTCAGGAAAGAGCATAACTCATTAAGACTGAAGATTAAAAAACAATCAATCAACTAAGTAGCAATGACATTTATGCTTCTCAGACGTAGCCCAGGTCTAGCCTGAAGACATCATTTAATACACCATACTTATTTTGCTTGAAATAGCAAAAACTATTATTTAGAAATAAAAATCAGAACTTGTCATTGCTGATAACTCTGCGTATTTTGTAATGAATACGAAATCCGACTTTCTAAATAAATATAGTTCAGTCATATCCTTACAAAAAATCGGAAAGGAAAACAATCTCAATAGGACAGCTTGAAACCCTAAATCGTGCGAGTCCATGAATAAGAAATCATAGTTATATATAGATATATGAAGAGAGAAAACTAACCCCATATCCAAATCATTGTAATCGTCGTCGGCCATTGTCGATTTTCAAGTTTCGTTCGTCTTCGTCCCTCGGTCAAGTTCTGGAATATGTTCTGCTCCTGGTTCCCGAGCAAAGCCGCAGCTGCCAAGGGGCGAACTGGGGACTATATATCCGCGGTGGGCTGACCTGGGATGGGATGGGTTGGGTTTGGTTGGGCCTCTGGGTTTTACGATATCCGGCTTCGTTTTGATTTCTGCTGATTACCGAATTGAAATTACTGAGACTTCAAATATTTTAAAACAAATTTTCAAATTTAGTTGCTAAAATTAAGAATTTAAAAAAGCTGAATAGAATATTGAATAAATTTTGGGCTTTTACCCAATGAAAATTTATGAATTTTTTATTTTAAATTATTTAAAATATTTTTATTTTTTAGAAAAATAATTTACTTTACTTCTCTTATATTATATTTTTAAAAAATGTATTTATTAAGATAATTACACAATTTTTATGGAAGATATTTGTGACAATTAAACACGGGTACAAATCTCATATAAAATTTATAATTTTAAATTATTATAAAATAATACGATTATTAAATAAATAATATAATACGATTAATAATTATATTATATTCAAATTTGAAAGTTTTAGCATATGAATTTTTTTTTAAAATATAATTAAATAATTATGCTGAACTGATTTATTCATAATTTAATAATCACTTGATAGACCTTCTAGATATGTAAAATGCTTCAAGATCTCACATAAAGTGAAGCCACGCACAGTGGTCACTTTCTTGAGGATTACTTGGGGCATCTTATCCCGTTGCTTCTAAAGCTATCACTCAAGGTAACGCATTTGGCTAGAGAACCGAGGGTCAAGTGACTAGTGCTAGATCATAGCTAAGATGCGAGGTTGTTCCTAATTAGATTTTTATTGTGGTTGCTATTGTGATTAACAATTTATAATGATCTCGATCAGTTCTTCATGCTTTTAATACACTGCTTCATTGCGTTATTTATATTAGGTACTCGTTTCTTGGAATGAACAACTCTAGCATATTTCCCAAAGAGTTATAAGAGTTCTGTTCTCACGTATTTTGTAAATGTAAGATACTATATACCCATTTTATTTGTACTAATTTAGGAAATAGAACATGGAGAGTTTGTTTGTGGAAGGACAGTCCATCTGACTGGGAAGCCTCGAGTGTTGATGCTAAAGGAGGACTTGAACTACTGGCCCACATGGGAGATGAGTTTTGACCCTGATACTGCCATATGGGGTCGAAAGACAACAAGGTATTAAATTGCAGTTGGGTGTAAAGGAATTCTTGGGATATCTCACCAGAAGCTTTTTCCTTGGGAAGCAACAAGGTTAGAAGTGAATAAACACTGAAGCTGGACATCTTGGTTCCAAATGAAGCAGCTCACAGATGCTGTGTTGCAGTTCATCTTTTACAAACCGATCGAGAGTATACAACTTCCATTTCTCAAGGAATACATAAGGTAATTTAGGCACCTATTTATCCGGATTTTATCAAATAATTATACCTAAGAGAGACATCTTACATTGGAAAGTCAGTTATACATGCAAATGACTGGAAAGAAGAATTGGCAAGTAAATTTTTCTTTTGCATTTGTCTTATTTTAAGGGTGAGTGGCTTAAGATTTGTTAAGGTAGGTAGACAAATTGCAACTTGGTCTGCAACACTGGCATAAGGTCTTGAGATGGGGATAACTTAGATCATGATTATTAATTACATCACGTTCATAAATATGTAAAGGCCAAAAATAAAGCTAGGATAATCTTCTTACTGGGAGATTTGAGAACAGCGACACTGAAATTGGCACGCAGGAAATGATTACAGAATGGAATGGAGAGAGCTGAGTTGTGCTGAGTGAGCACAGAACTGGACTAGAAAGTAAACCTCTTATCGTACAAGGGATATTTGATCACTGTCCGCGAATTAAAGCAAGCAGGTAAGGTGGTTGTTGAGCAAGAAATAATTAAGAGATGGAGACCAGATTATGAATAATATAAGGCAATTATAACTATAAATTACATTATATATTGGTTGTCAAACTCTTAATTGCAAGTTATAGTTAGGACGTCTATTTAATTTGTTATGTTAATATAAAGGGCCTTAGGATTGATTAGCCGTTATTATATTAGATTAGATTAGAGTACTACGTTCTTAATACAATTTGGAGGAATACTATTCTAATTCAGTGGAGTGGTGAATAAAGGAACCTTCATTATGATGCTTTACAAGAAAAACTTCGCCTTGCTCTCTATTTCACTTTATTGACAGCTAAAGTGGTTGGACCGTAAGAATCATTTGGACCACCAAATGTTGGCACGGCATTATGTAATGGCATCTTGGCTATCTTTCATCTATATTGTTATTTATAGCAATTAAAGAATCCCAAAACTTAAAAATTTTGATTGTCAATAGCCTAACATAATGATATAGCTTATATTTTGTTGTTTTTGTTATAAGATATCATTGTCATATTTGAGTTTAATTTTAATGTTTAATTATTTTTCTCAAAAGCTAATTAACAGGGGTTTATCAGTCAATTATTTTCTCTCTTAATCTTTTGATTTTTTTTCTATCTTAAAACTTTAAATTAGGCAATTTCACTAACAATTATATTTATTTCACTGCGTGCATGCATGGATTCCTTCACAAAAGCACAACAAATTGTCACATGGAAATTAGAATTTTGCAACTATTAAAAGCTAACGAAAACGAAAAATACTACGAAAATGATGCATGGAAACATAACCAACGATACCCCAAGAGACATTACCATTGAACATTCCGGCGGGGGAGGAGGATACTTGTAATACCATGGAAAATAAGGCAATATTGGGTTAGGAGGCGGAGGGGCAGCCCAAATCACAGCCCCCGGTGGAGGTGGAATTAGTGGAAGCTCTGGTTCGCAATGGCGTCATTGGTGGCGGCGGCACAAGTGCTGGTGAAGGTGGTGGAGGACAGGTTGTCGTCGGTATAGGCGGCGGTAGACAAGGTGAGGGCAAGTTTGTCTTGGCACTGTAGTTTGTGAGATGGATGTGGTTGAAACTTGGGTAAAAATATGAATAAAAAAAGAGTTATCGAGATTGCATAAATGAAATTTTGGGCCATGGCCTGAATTTCTGCGGTCTTGCAGCGAACGAGAAGTGGCCGATGCGGGGCACCGGTGACATGTTATACATTTGAAAAGGTCTTTTATTTATTTTATTTTATAGTGATGATAGACACGCATGCATCGGCAATTGAATTGCTATTACGGGAAAAATTCAGAAAGTATTACTCGACCTAACTACATTCACCTGTAAGAGTATGTTTAAAGGTTGTAAAAGTTGGCTACGTATTTTGCTTGTCAGTTTGGCTTACTTGGCTTTGACAACCGTAGGATTGGTTAATTATGATTTTAATCAGACTACTTTCAAAATGTAACCTACATTGCAGTTTATGTCACAAATCACTCACGATCAATTAAAGGATAAAATTTAACAAAATAATGTATATTCAGATTAAACTTGGACATCTGAGTCCACGTATTCTCACCTCTTCACCCTTTTCTGTTACTTTAAAATTCATACGGTAAGAGTTAGAAAATGATGTTGGGAAATAATTGCGCCGACAAATGGTAGGCTTAATTTATTCGGCGACAGCTATATCCTCAGCTTCTTCGGCCTTCAAGTACAGTGGACACACCTGTAAAGAGGTGCATTTCTAGTTCTTCTGGTTAGTGATAATGGAGCACTGACAGCTAGAATGTGCAGCAAATCTTGTTGAAACTATATGTAAATGATTGCATATATGTAGTTAAAATATGTTGTCAATCATGCAACAAATCATAAGGGCAAGTGACCCAATGATTTTGGCATTGCATGATATTGCAGCTTTTGGAAATATATAGGCCGATGAGATCGAGAATATTCATGTCTCTCCTCGTAGTCTTGCTTCATCTGGTTGTCAATGTCTTTGTCAGAATTCAGAGCCGATATTGGTCTCATCAATTTTTCCTATTAGGAAGAAAAATTCATCATTACTTACACACGGTTTTAGATAAGACACATAGTACAGGTAACATAAGGAATAGAAATGATTTATCATTACTTTCGCAATGCCCGAAATGAAATAGGAAAAATAAAAAATTCATCAGAAAAGAATATAATTGAAACAGTAATATGAATGGCTACCTCAATAAATATGCTCGTTAATTCAGCTAATGTAATAATATGAAAAGGAAAACAATATATATTTTTTCCTAAATTTCTGTACCTTGAAAAGCCTATAATTTCAAAGGCATTTCTTCCTTTAGATCCGATGAAACCTGCAATTAGATGTAATCAATCTAAAATTAGGAAGGGAGATAAACTTACCCAACTTATTGCATATCTTTTCGTCCCCACTGAAATAATATCTTTATAGCAAAAATGGCCCTTGTTGCTTGTAATTCAAATCAAATATTCGAATTCAACCATGGATGCCCCGCTAAAGGCAGCAAAAGTAAAGAATAACACAGAACAGACCTTAATTTTATGGTGGGCACGTACATAATGAACTCTGTATTTCAGTACTGTTATATATAGGCAGAGATTATAGAAAGCAAAACCCCTAAATCTTAGCATTAATCATACAGCTACATCTCATAGCTACATTGACACTGATGGGTCAAGTTATTTCTTCCACAAATTATTATGCTAAAAGCCTGTGGTCATTCTATACTAACAAAAGGTCATGGAAGATGATAGAATGAGCTACCACATATTAATTGTATAGTGACACCTGTTTCCCTAATAATTTAATAAGTGACTTAACTTAAGACCTACATATATCCAGTAATTAATTCTAAAGTATGTGTTACAACTGTTAAAGAATATTGTATAGGTCAACTTTATGTAAGGGAAAAGATAAGAGAAGCAGCAGCGAAGAATGAGAATAAAGAAAAAGGAGTATGCTTAGTATCATCTTAGTAGCTTGATGTTAAATTAACTATCTTTTCAATTTATTAATCACTTTAGTTATCAGCTAGTATAATTTTGATTACTCATCAGCTATTTTTTTTTCCTAACCCAGTAGCAAGCAAGCGTGCATTACTACTCGTTGGTTTAATCAATAAAATTTTACATATCATTAAATTTAATAAGTGTGTGATGGTAAGTGACCCAATTGCAACTCCAAATTAATTAATAACTTTCCGGTTAATGGATCAGACGACACTGCCTTAAAACGTTTCTTAATTTGCTGCCTGATATCTTGCCATGCTTCCATCATGAAGATAACTTTCAAAGCTTAATTAATCTTTGAATTTATTGATCCATTGATAAAGAATAATAATTTCGCTATCGACTCTCTGAGAACGAAATTTTCATCATTAAAATTTAAACAACTGAAGCATCATCAGCAATGGACATATATGATTCAGTACGCCTCCTAGAATAAAAAATCAACAGGTACGAGTGAAGGGAAAATTTAACAAGCACATAATCGATGGAACAATATGGCACACTGCCATTTATGTTAGGAACCTAAGATCAGCCTGTAGTAGCTAGAGAAATAATTGATTACCGTATCACATTTTACCAAATAATTAAGAGCCCCAGTAGACCACATCCAACCAAAAGCAACCATTTCTTAGCCACATTTTGTTCAGCTGTCGAGTAAAATCTCCAATCATACGAATCCGTACTGGAAAGTTCACCAGGCCCGCCAGTCACGTAGATGAACCTGGGTGGTGGTGGAGTACAGTATGTAGTCTTTGGTGGTGGAGGTGGTGACGGTGGCGGCGGCAGGGGTGGCGGTGGTGGAGGGAGCTGGACACATGGGTTCACACAAGGGCATGTTCCACACTTTATACTGGTCTCTGGTATCTGAGGCACCAATTCTTGGTCCAGCTTCTTGGAAACAGTATCACTAACTGGAGTTGCACTAACTGAAAATAACAAACTAAGAACGACAATGGTGATTAGTTGATGAATTCCTTGATTTCTTCTCAGCTCCATTTTCTTTAGACAGAAAGCCAGAGAGATCACGGGTTTATATGAAGTTATCAGGAACAAAATTGGGATTTATAAGGTTTCTGTATTCTGCATTATATATATGAAATTGCGAATGAGAAGTGGAGAGATTGAGAGAGAGTCAAAAAGTGGGTGGGTTTTGTTATTTGCATTACGTTGGGTGCGCGGAAATTGATCACATCAGTGAAGAAAGCAAGATGAAGAATAGTTCAGCTGGCCAAATAATTCTGGGTTTTTCAAAAAGTGAACTGTTGGATGATGAGAGAGATGTATAAGTGCAACGAGACTCATTCAATGGTTTTGCTGTATTTGTGAAAACGAATTGCATGTGGACGTTTTAAATGCAAGGGAAAGTCTTTATTTGTGGTAAGCATGCGTGCAATGCAAGAGGTAACTATTTTTCTTCTTTGTTTTCTAATTCTCCTGATCTTTCTTCTTAATACATCTTTTTTCTTTTTCTATTAGGGCTTCTATATATGTTAATTACTTGTATATTACATGAAACATGGACTAATGTGAAAATTTAAGGTCACAAGAAGATTTTAGTGCAAATTTGTGGTATCACTTATGACACATTATTTTTTAAGCCAACTAGCTCGAATATATCTCAACCATTGCTTTTAGCTGATAGCTTTCCCACACCATAACTCTCTCTCAGCAGCTACGGCATCCCGCATGTATACTTTGTCTAAGTTTGCATAATCAATAAGCTGAAATAATGCCATTGGAGATAGAATACAAAAAGAAAAGCAGTCATCTTACTTCATTTGCTTTGTCAATTTCATATTCTTAATTTTCTAATGACTGGCATCTGTCTTTTTTGTTTCAACAACCGAGCACAGAAATAATTTTGTCAGAATTATACGACGAACATGTATGTCTACCTTAGAACATATATTCAATTTATTAATACAGCTAAGAGGAAAAGATTAAAAAAATTAAAGAAAGACAATTATACAATAAGAAAATTAACAAATTAAAAAGAAAAAGGAATGCCACCATTTTTATGTTGATATTCTGGGTAAATGAGCAGGCTGGATTGCTTTGTATTCTCTAATAAGAAATCTTGAGCAGCACTTTGCAAAAAGTGCAACCCAGGAACTATATATTCTTTTGATTTGGCTTTCAATTGCAACAGCTATTTGTATAATCTGTGATAATTGATGTAAAAGAATCTCATTCAATTGAGCAAATGAATAAGACACTATGTAACATTTTTGCAATGCTGATGTGTAGTACGAAGAGAATACTGGCATCTACGGCACAGGCATATATGCCCGTGCTCTAAGCAATAGAAGCCAACCGAAAGTACGGGCAAAGGAAGAATCCTTCAATCCAATCCTGCAACACTAAAGTTAAAGAATATGATAATGAAGGCTCTCTAATGGTTAAAAACGAGAGTGGATTCCGAAAGCACATCTCTAGAACAAATTGTGACACGAAAACGTTTTGGTAACACAGAAGGGAATCATATCCATATGCCCTGGCAAAGATCAAGAAAGAAACGCTTTTATTCCTCCTTCTTCAAAAGCAACAAATTATTCTTTCTGCTAAAAGAACAATCAAGCCAACAATATATGTTCTAGGGGAGTTCCTAACAACTTCACTTGGAAAGGAAATGATCAGTTTTTACCTCCAATACCTTTCTCAATAGTAGTTGTTCAATTCGTCTTATATTCTTCTTTTTTTCATCAGACAAATTAATCTAGTAAAAAAAATAATTTTTCGGGTATGATGTTTAATGTTTATTATCAGTCTTAGAAGAGATGGTCTGAGGAGGGTCGAGAAAGGTGTTTGAAGAAATTAAAGAAAGAGGACAAAAAGGCTAGGAATTAGGAGTTCAGGCACATTGATGAGCGATAGAGAAGCATCACTATTCCCCACCCATTTCACAAGCAAACACTGCCCCACCCCGGATGTATTTGGCATACTTTTGTTTTCCTCCCTTCAATCATCCTCCTCTTACATTTATTGTTCTTTTCTTCCTTTTATTTTATATATATTATTTTGCAAGTTCTGTTGTAAAAGTTACATGCCAACATTTGAGTAATTTGATAAGGTAAGCTAATCTATTGAAAGTTATTAAATAAAATTAAAATATAATTTTTTCCGTTAATTAATGTGATATTTATTGCATAATTATTGCGTATTAATAATAAAATAATAAAATTAATGATTATTTACTGTAATATAAATTTATAGAGCCAACAGTAAATTAATAAAATCAACAGCAGTTTAATGTCACATTCTATATGTTAATTTCGTAAATGAATGGGGTGTATGAGAGACTTATTCATAGTCCAAATCAAAAACAAAATATAGACGGGCGGTTCTAAGTACACTCCAAGCATTGTTAAAACACCCACTTCGGGAGTATTAGTGCAACCTTCGAATGATGTTCCAACGTGACTGTTCGCTGTCGTGTCCTCTTCTTATTAGTCCATGTACGCTCAGCACAAAAGTCCCCAACTTCATCCACGTGTTAAAACACAACGCCGAGACCCACTTTTAAAATTCTTCTATCAGACTATGCAAACAGTTACACAAAACACGTGTCCAATGCACTAAGGATACTATAACACGTGTACGATTCCTATTCCCCATGTACTGACACGTAGCACCCACTCCTCACAACCGGAGAACCGATGCTTCAATTCGGTCTCTTCCCTGTATAAAACACCCCACCATGTTTCATTTATATAACAATTCACTAACGAATTACTTCATAGCAAAACTTGTCAACTTTATCATCATCTTCTTCCTCTTAACGATTTCTTTTGCATTTAAGTCTAGTGCACAGTAACAAGATGGCTGCTGGAATTGGAATTCCGATATGTGTTCAGTGTGGCACGGCTAGCAACCCCTGCAGGTGCAAGGTGGTTGGCCCGACGCTCGGGTTCTTGGCATTCGCGGCGGTTGCCATCGTGGAGTGGCCGCTGGGGGCTTTGGTTTATTGCTTTAAGCACACGAAGGGTCGTCGTATCATGGCTCATCCTGCCGCTGTTGTTTACCCCAGAGTCAGCAATGCAATTCCCATTTGATCAATGATTGCGTTGCTATGGTCAATGTGTGTAACCTTTGCACTCTTTTCTTTATATATAATTTTCTGTTTTCGTTTTGTTTCAGTTTAACTCCATGTAATGATCATCAGAATAATAATTATACGATAGTAGTGGACTTTGATTTTTAATTATGTTTGAGAAAAGGGAGTTATTTCTATATATTTGGAATGGCATTTACTAATCGCTGATGTTTTCAATACATTATAGCAATTTTAAGAAATTGTACTAAACGAAACAATTAATAACATTTGCAGGGTAAAATTCAAAGGAATAACTGTGATCTTAGAATTGACATGACTCAATTGAAAGTAATGTGTACCAATCAAGGGCATTCGTCTATGCATATATGCAGCGGATAAGGCTATCCATCAATTAGAGGCCATACCCTACCATAACTGCAGAAACTGAGCTGCATTTATATGAGGCCGTAGCTATTAATTCTGTTCTGTTCGTGTTAGAAATATCAATATAATACAATAGAGTGCGCGTCTACAAGTACTGTACAAATATTTGGTAGTTGGTAGTGGATTTTAGGTGCTGAATTTTTGGTCTTTGCTTAGAAGCCTTTGCAGCTTCTTTCTTCGCATTCAAAACAAGCAAAGGTGATCAGGTCTAGACTAGGGAAAAGACTTCCAATGACTTAAATTAACTGATGAGCAAGGAATCTGCCTTTAAAACCTCCAAAGACGACGGTCGATCCCAAGTCAACTGATTAAAATCAGTGTGTGGTTAATTAGCCCACCGTGCAAGACACGGCGGAGAAAATTCAACGCCATCATCACATTATCCTGTTTTTATTTGCCGCCCGTAGTTGATCTTTTAATATCCACAGTTGACTAACTCTAAAGAAGAAATCATGACCACAATAATAATTTACTTGGTGATTTTCACTTAGTGGGTCACAATCCTGTATCTTCTCGTGTAAGATGGAGGGGTTTAGTGGTACAAAGCAGGCTTAAATCAAACTGTCTTTCCACAGTATCTTCAAACTATCTAACACCTCCCTTTCTTGCGTTCTTCTTATTTTGGTAGCTCTCATAAATTCATTTATGATAACCATGGCAAGGTCTCTCAACTTCCTCATGCAAAATCTTCAATTTCAATCAATACCCGCATCCTCTTACTTTGTTATAATAGCTGTCTTTTCTGTATTTTCTATTGTTACATTTCTTTGTGCTTCTCATGGAACAAAGAAGTCACGGAGAGAAAAGGAAGAAACAAATTCCCCGCAGTCACGTGAGAATACGCTTCTGACGAAACTAAATAGCAATATTAGCAGTAAAGCTCATATGATGGTGAAGTTGGTTTCGTGGAAAAAGGTGCAAGCAGAAGAAGAAGAGGAAGAAGAAGAAGATCAAGCATTAGATGACACCGATGAAGCAGTCTGGAGGAGAAAGATCATCATGGGTGAAAGGTGTCGGCCTATAGACTTTTCCGGGGAAATTGCCTATTATTCCAATGGAAATCTGCTAACTGACTTCGACTCACATGATCGAAATCGGAATAAGATGATGGTTTGATTGTAAGAGTGTAAGCCAATATTCCTTTTTTTCCGGAGTTATGACTGTGAATTAAATTGTTAGCAATTCCATGCATGAATTCGATTGCCTTAATTCCTTTTTTCGGTTACAATTTCACTAACGAAATACAAAGTATCAGAGTCAGAATCATCGATCCAGGTATCAATATAACTAATGATTATTAACTATACAATAAACCATACCTAAATTACATAGAGATAATTTGTAAATCTATGCGAGGCGGTTTCAGATTCACCAAATTTCAGGTTGCGCTTATTGTTTTTCTAGGAGTCAACCCCCAAGTCAATCGTTCGACAGTAAGCTATGTCTGACAAGATGGAAAGAGAATACACACAATAAGAAAATTGGAGCCCGAGGAGTTGTTGTTGTTGTTATTAATTATTATTAAAAAGAGTTTTAATTGGGCCATCTCGTATCCTTCAGTGGTACTAACACACTAAAATAAAATATATTTATTAATAATAAATAAAAAATTAATATAAAATAATTTAAATTTTTATTATTATATTAATTAAATAATAATATTTTTATTAATTTTTTTTATCTACCACTAATAAATATATTTTTACTATCTTATTAATTAAATAGTTATATTATATGAATAATACTAATATAATAAAACTAGCTCATCTAATATTCTTTTATTATTATTATTATTATTATTATTATTATTATTATTATTATTATTTTGAAAAATGATATTTAGTCCACTTGGTATATTGATTTTAATTTTTTTTTTAAATTGAAGAAAAGTGTAGAGCAATTTCAATATAATAGTGCCGCGGTGATATTATATCCTCGATGTATTTATGTTTGGTTACTACAAATTTATTTACAATTCATTTGTTTAAAAAATATTATATATAATAAAATTTTATTAAATTATTAGATGAATGAGTGATAAATAAAAATATTTTAATTTTTATTAATTGAATTAAGTCAACTTGATCTCAAATTTTTTTGCACATAAATCTTCAATTATTTGTTTGCCATCCTTAAGAGGATATGTTGGCACAAATTTTACTCTCCAACTTGTTTATTTTTTAATATTAAAATTTATATTTTACTGTATATATAATTACAAAAATATTATAAATACAAATTTTTACAAAAATTTATTTATATAAATTAATAGGACGATGTTAAATTATTAATACAATTAAACATAGTATAGATGAATAAACAAGAGATCATGACATGACATAAGGCATATTATTATTAACAGAGTAATCATGGCATAAAAGACTTAATCGAATTAACCACTAGATGCCAGGAAAATCCCATATATATTATCAAGCTTTTACAAAATTCCATTTGTAATTTCATGTTGTGAAGACTAAAGGCAAAATTCCTTTGTCATGTCTATGCATTTGATATCTTATAATTGTCATTGAAAAAACATTACCCATGATGTTGGTTGAGAAAAATTATTTTTAATGTTATAATAAGAACACTAAAATAATTGTGGAAAAACAATATAAATAAAATTAACAAAAACCCAATAAACAACCAACAAGACATTGTATATTAAGTTTATTTATTTAATTAATTATTTTTAAGAATATGTATTTATGAAACCATTTTCTTCACAGTAATCCATTCTTTGAGAACTTTAATCATTCCTGTCCTTTTGTGATTTTCTCAAACACGAATATGATGATAGAAAGCATAATATTGATTGACTTCTTCTGTCGCCACTTACTCTCAAATAATTAATTGCTCTCAGCTCACCTGTAAATTGAAAATGTTGTTGACAGACAGAGTTCATTTTCTTTAGTCATTAAGATTTATTAGAAATTAACTTTGACAATACATATGAAAAGGATTGGGCAATATACAATTTATATACCTTAAGTCTCTTAATTTAAAATTTAAAATATAACACAATTAAATTTAAAATAAATAATATAAAAATTTTAAAACGTTAAATATAAAATTTAAAGTATACAACATAAAAAATTTTAAAAAATAAATGTAAAATTTAGAATAATTAACATAATAATTGAAAAAAATTAAATAAAGTACATTAGATGTAATCTAATCAAAATCGTATGAAAAATATTTTTAAATATTTTAAAATCTTTTTTGACTTTAATTTTGAACAGTATTTTATTGATTGAAATAATTAATTAACTTATTTTTTATTTCAAATAATGATACAAACTTTCATTTGTTGATCACTTATACTTTTATGGTGGAGATGTTAGTTGCAACATCAGCTTTTTTTTAAAAAAAAAAAACTATATTAAATGTTTGTCACCCTTAATTAAAATAAATAAATTATTAGTATATTTAAAAAAAAAATCAGAAGTTGAGATATTTTTTCGATAAATATTTTCTTATAATGAAACGTACCATTCCTTTATTTTTTTATAACATAATTTTAATAATTACATTAACAATGTAACTATACTTTTCAAGTATTATCTTAAGTTTATTATTTTAAATTATGCATTATTCTTCGTATAAATGGCAATAATTTCGGATGATAAAATTTAAAATAATATTTAAAAGGTATAAATTTATACATCATATTAAATATATCTTTAATGATAGGAAAAAAATTATTAAAATTAAGATTTTAATTAAAAGTAATAAATAGGTGGAGTTGATATACAAAAATTAACATAGGCTGATATTATATTTAGAGAATAAAAACTAAATGAATTGTCACATCAATCCATGTGAAATCATGAATAATTAATTTAAATAATTTAAAAAATAAAAAAATAAATATAAATATAATTGTATAGAAAATCTAAAATTTGTGACTTTTTAATTATTAAAATTTTTTATCTGTTTAAAAGTTATAAATAAAAATAAAATAAAATTTAGTATAACATGACACGAATTAAATAAATTCATGAGTTGTGTCAAATTAATCATTTAAAAATAAAGTATGACGTGAATTCGATACTAAACACAAATAAATTTAAATTTTATAAAACAATCAAGCATGGTACTACATTTTTGCAAGAGGGTGAAAAATGTCATACATCCTACCACTGCTATCAATATATTTACACCAGTGAACTCTAATAACTAGTTGCTCTGTTTATTCATTCATTTATTTTATTCTTGAATTCTTCAGTTATTGACTAGTCTATATTTTTTTAATCCAAATTTTGAAGAAAATTACTCCATCTATATGATCGAATAGAGAGGAAGCCAACCCAGCTTTTTGTAGGAACGAACAATCGAGCCAACTCCATGTAAGGAATTGGGTTGGTTCTTACTACGAGGCCCAAGGCCTCATTCCAAGCATAATATATATATATATATATATCTAAAACATAGAAATCAATTAATGTAGTACTTGCGTCATTGATATGTTAAACAGTGAGTTTGCTTGGCATTCGCTCAATTAACTTTCCAGAGTCAGCCAGAATGTCCATGATTTTGCAACTGCCGGCTTCATTCTATTTTTATTAAAAAAATTTATTTTGCATGTTACGATTCCATTATCAATCTTTAGTCAATGCATAGTATCGCTCTTACCCTTTTTGGGCCTCGGTTGCTCTTATTTGATTATTAATTACATTAACTTAGTACTTAATTGAGCACGTTTCTAATTTAAAAAGAAAATGTTCAAATTATGTTATATATAACATTTATGCAACACCTAGCAGTATTAAGAATTGCCACAATAACATTAGATATATAAATTATAAATATAAAATTTATATTCAAATTATTGTTGGTATACCATATTTTTCTAATAATAATTGATTCAAAATTACACCAATTAAAATACGTATACATATATATTACACATATCTATATATACACACAAACATGTATATTATACTCAAGCATCTATAAAGTGAAAATAACATGTATGCATATATGAAAATAATTTACACAAGGAAGAGATGGTGGGTATTGCTTCACTTGACCATTAACTCGATTGATTGCTGATTGTATTTAAATGAACTTCTCCTTCTTCGGGAATGAAATTTACTCGTCTCTGCAAATTATAATGAAATAAGAAAGTAAGAAAAATTAAATTGAATTCAACATCTTCAATTCATAAAGGCATCAAAAAGATAAAGTTGAATTCGAATAAGTTTCATATATTTTTTTAAGAAAAAAAATTTAATTTAATTTATTAAAATTCACGAATCGATCTATTACAATTTAAATGACTTGAACTTATAAGTCGGTTTGAATCCATAAATTTATTAAACTTAATTTTTACACATCATACTAACTATTTGATACCTTCACCTGCTAAGAAGAAGGTCTAATAAATATGTATGTATTATAATTGATATATAATATTTGTGTTGAAAATTGACTATAGATTCTTCCTAAATTAATGCGGGAAAAGAAGGGCATTGATATAGCTTTGTCAAAAGTCAAATGTGGCTATCGGCTTCCGTCGTTGCATGAACTGCAATTGTCATCTAGAACAACTTGATATTTACAAACAAAATGAAACGTCCAACAAGGAAATGTCAACCGTTTACTAATTCTACTTCTGCATTTAACTCATTTCTTTCTCCATATTTTTGAAGGGATGTAAAGTGAATCTCGATTATGTTCATACAAATAAACTGCAGTATTACATGATTATTGTTGAATCGGATTCTACTATCAATTGCCTACAGCACAGATTGACTGAGTAAAAGTAAAAATCTACCTATGTCAAATTATCTAAATTTGTGGTTAAATTTTTAAGATCGACTCGTTGAATGTTTAAAAATGTCTACTAATCTTTTTAAAACAACAGAATTCATTTTATGTTGATGGTTAAATTCTCCAAATTATTGCAAACTTTAATGTGACACAAGTACAATATATGCAAACAAATCACTTGTCGATGTAATGCAGAGATTACCATTTTACATTTGAAACAACTAAATCTCCTGTAAATGGGGTCGTGCTGAAAACATGAACAGGTGCACTCACGAAAGTAAAGTAACAATTTCAACAGTAAATATACATACCTCCCGTGGTTTTCTTACACCACGGTGATCCGCCTTCCATTCTTCTGCCGGCAGCTCTCTACGGCAGTCGACGCAGCCGGTTTTTTCCATGTAAAGATCAACAATCTTCTGAGCCACCTCTCCACCATCTCTGCCCTCATCCACCAACTTCGCCACTTGAGACCTCGGCACCCTCAGTTTCACCCTCATCCGCCCGGTCCCCGTTTCCGCAGGAGCTTCATCCCCGCCATGACTCGCGGTTGTGACAACCGGTGAAAGATCAGAAACTGTCCTCCTCGAAAGCATCAAGCACTCAAGCCGATCCTTTGCGGTCATATGAATACCAGATCGTACCCTTCTCGTCAACTTTTCCTCAGGAATCTTCGGCAACTCCACCAGGAAATAAATTTTCCCGGGATTAAGCTGCTGCCGAGGCTCTAATGGCTTAGCCCTAATGCCAGAATGCTTAACAGATTCTGAATCTAATAACACAAAACCTGGATAATCTTTAACAACGTCAGAAGCTTGAATTGGAGTCTTTAACTTCATCGTTTCTCCATCAATCTTCATAACTTTTGCTTTCTTCCTTCCTCCAATACTGTTTCCCATATCTGAACTAATTGCACTATTAAAGATGATGTTTTACAGATTCGTGTTAAAGCATAGAATTTATATAAATATATAGATTACTGCTGCATATGTGGTAACAGTAAAAGTTTGGTGAGGTGTGAATCCGCGGAAATTCAATTAGATTCCTGTAGATAAAGGGATGGATGATTATGCATTAATTGAGTTCTGATAGGAGAATAAAATGTTTGATTTTGGTTGTGAGTGGAAATAAATAATTGAGGTAATGAATGCAAAAGGAAATGTTCTTATTGGCAAAGGGCTTCCATGTCTAAATGCTAAATATCCTTTTCACATTTTTATAATGTGAATTGACAAGAATTGCTGGGCTTTATTTGGACAACTTTTTAAATGGATTAGAACAAATGAAAAATAAAGTGTTTCGGCTTCCACCGCCAGCATAATTTATAATAATAGTAACTTGTGTTACCTTTGAAGATTACCTTTGAAGATTATATACAATACATTTCAAATATTTTGTATCCCAATTTTTCAACTGTCATAGTAATATTTTTAAATTTTTTCTTTATATATTTTAAATTTTATGTTAATTATATTAATATTTATATTATATATTCAAAATTTTTTATTAATTATTTAAATTTTACATTAATTATTTTAAATTATCTATTATAGTTTTAAGTTTTGGGTTAAAAAAATATAAAGTAGATTGAATATATATTAACAGTTTTTCTTACCTTTGAAAATTAAAAGTTGTATTAAAAATGAATATGTATTATGGACTGTCACAAATCTTTATTTGAGTAATTTTTTTTTTGTTTTCATATTTGTTCGAATGCAAATTTTAATCAATATTAATTGATAACACATTTTGTTCAATAGAAAGCGATAATTTTATATTCTCTTTTAAAGTCTGATTTATTTGTAAATTATTTTAGATAATATTAGAATATGTCATATGCTCTCTTAAAATTTAAAAAATAGGATTTGACAATAATATGTTAGATATAAGATATATATAATTTGTTCAACTTTTATATTAATTATTTTATATTTTATTTTACGTTAAGAAATGTATCCTGCACAAGTATTATTTTATTTATTTTTAAATTTATGGTATTATAATTCTCTTTTAATGTTATTTAATATAAAATAACATCAAATCGACTTACCTTGTAAAGATAATTAAAACTAATTTTTCATTTACTCAGTTTTTAAAAAGAAAAATTATCAAAATATATCTGTTTGTTAAAGCATAATGGATGTTACCAATTTAACCCATCGTCAATTAACAAAACAAAATAAAATAAAATAAATTATAAATTTTCTTGTGTAATGCATCGCGTGGATTAACAAGTCTTAAATAGAATGTTGTCCATCCTAATCTTGCGGGCAACTAGCTTTGAAAATTAATTAATTATAGGAATTCCCAACAATTGCATGGTTCTAAGTACAAAATTCAACAAGAAGATATCAATCAAAATTCATTTTAATGAAATCTATGTTTTATACTTCAATTAACGAGTTTAATTATCATAATCAACAATATTCGGTGATTTTATTTGTATATATGGTCTAAATTAATGTCAATCTTGGTATAGTTTCTAGTGCATTTGACCATGTCATATGCATGGTGATTTTGGATTATAAAGTTGAAGAACTTAGTTTAAAAGATACTTATATTAATAAACATAACGTAAATCGAGGAAACTTGCACTGTAATATGATTTTTATATTTCATTTACAGATGCCATGTGGCCATAGAACAAGTCCTAAGATCATTAGATTATTGTACGTTGAAAATGGGTTAATGTACTTCTGATTTGGACAACAGTCAAAGATAAACAACTCACTTACTCTGTTCTCCACAGCTATACATGTTGCTTTGAAAATTGAAATTCAACATGATTTAAAAAATTACTTTCCTTTCTTGTTGTACACACGTATTTTGGACCTTATTTATCGGATAATCAATAAATCTAGGCATAGATCACGGTGGGTCAAATGACACATTTCATTGGCTAGAGTCTTATTAATTTACACCTACTGAAGATGAAACTATATAGTCTTATTAGATCAGATTTTCTAAAGGAAATGAATCTAAATTTGGCTAATTAGAGATATGCTTTATTAAAGGTTTGTTAGCTAGCTATGTGACATATGGGTCCAAAGGGAAAAAAGAAAAATTGGGCTCAGTTTTGTTTTCTTTTCTTTAGTCCATTAATCCTTTAATGTTAGCCCACTTTTTTTGCTTTATAAATGTGAAATAGGATAAATGAAATGAAAAAAAATTTAAGCATGCAGTAGAAGGTCCGAGAATGAGAAAGAAAAGAAAAGAAGAAAAGAGGGAAAGAAAGAGAGAGGAAAAGAGAGAAAAGAAAAGAGAAGAAGGGAAGAGGAGACGAAGCAGAAGAAGAAGGAAAAGAAGAAGAAAAATTGGAAAAGAGAGATAAAGAGTCAGAAAAGTATTTTATTTTTCTTGTTTTGAGAAAAAAATTTATTTATTTAGTGAAAAATTGTTAAAAAATTAAAGGTAATAAATAGATTATGTTATGATAATTTATAATTAAGATTATTGTTGTTTTGATTTATTGGACACTAAATCTACTGATTTTGAGTTTAATAAAATAGTTTAATCGGTAAATTTTTTAGGAATTATTAA
This sequence comes from Swietenia macrophylla, assembly GCA_032401905.1. Classification (NCBI taxonomy): domain Eukaryota; kingdom Viridiplantae; phylum Streptophyta; class Magnoliopsida; order Sapindales; family Meliaceae; genus Swietenia; species Swietenia macrophylla. The sequence continues at coordinate 1,678,948 of CP135577.1, forward strand.
AATTTAGGTAAAAATTTGTAGAATTTTGAGTTGAAGTAAAGATGTAAATTATAGTAATTTTAGGGTTAAAATAAAAATTTTTTAAAGTATTGAGGTAAAATAATAATTTTTAATAATTTTGAGTCAGAAGTATAAATATTTTTAGAATATTTTCGTAATTATTTATATTATAGAATTTTTTATAATTTTTTATTAATAATATTTTTATTTTATAAATTTAAAATTTTAAAATTTATGGGTAAGATTTTAGCTGAATTTTAGAGTGAAATTTTATTTATATTTTATTATAAACAGTACAAGTTAGTAGTTCATTATAGTAAATTGCGTCGATTCTTATGAAATATTGCTAGGTAGTGATGACAAAAAAAATGAGAATTTTTAAAATTTGAGCAAGTGTACACTCATGTTTAACCAGGTGGGTATTTCACGTCTAATTAATTATTTCAGTATTTTAAAAATTGAAAAGTAAGATGTTATTTAAATTTAAAAAAAAAAGTTATTTTTCAGAAATATACTCATTGTCCTATCATATTTTATATGAATTCTCTTATAATTTTAGAAATACGATTATTGTTAATTTTATTGATCAAAAAATTATATTTCATATTCTTTTGGTACATTTTATCATAATTTTTTTTAATTTTATTGAATATAAATCAAATTCCTTCTTGATTATGATGCATCTAAATTTTTGTATCACCTCAAACGATTCTATCAATTAAAAAATTAATAGCCACAACAATTTCTGGTAGTTAAATTGACAACATTAAATTCTGTCATTGTATGAATGAAATGAATGTATAGAAGGAGGGCAGAGCTTGAGTTTGGACTCTTAATTGATTTTAAAATACCCTTATAAATTGATAGCTTTTATAATTTCCTCTCTCTTGTACTTCCAATTCTTAATATTCCAGGAATCTTTGAAAATTACAAATGTTGAATGTTCTTAATTTAAAGAGACTTTCTAATTTGACAAAAAATTCAATTAGTTAGTAGAAGAATTAATCGTTCATAATTTAAAATCTGTAATTAAGTAATTAAACATATACTCTGTCATACAATTTTTGTGGGTTATGTTGTCTATTATTTTGAAAAGGTCCCTAATTATTAGTTCAAATATAGCAATAATAATAATAATAATAATAATAACAGGAGACTCGTACACTCAACCTAAGGACTTGTTCTTCGCAGCCATGGAATCTATAAATAAAGTATATAAGAATTATATTACAGTGTATGTTCTCTTGATTTACATTTTGATTATTGATGTTACGTATCTTTTAAAATAAGTTGTTGAATTTTATTATCCATAACCCACATGCATATGACATGGTCCAATGTACTAGAAAGTATGTCAAAACTGACTGACATTAATTTCAAAACCATGTATACAGAAACGATCACCGAAATACATTTGTTGATTATGATATTGTAATTAAACTCTATAATTGAATTATGTAACTAATTAGGTTTCATCAAAATGATTGGCCACAATATGCGTGAGATGGTTGATTGCTATAGTCTTGTTGAATTTTATAATTAATTAATTTTCAAAGCAAATTGCTCACAATATTAGGATCAGTGATGGGCAGATTCCATTTTGGATAGGTTTAAACCTAAATTTAAAATTATCGATTTGAATTTAAGTCAAAACCGATGCAATTTAATAATAGAGTTCAAATCAAATTGATTTAAATATATAATTATAAGTTTGGATTGATTTGAATTATTAATTTAGACTTAAATCTAAAATATTATTATAATTATAAAATTTAATTATTTATTAAATTATATTCACTTTTAATTCAAAAAACAAATAGAATTGCAAGACCTACATTAAATTACATTTATTGTTAAGTTTAAAAATAATCTAATTAAAAAGTTTAATAAATATATTAAATTCAGTTAATTATATTAAATTAATTTAATAAATTTTTAAATTCATTTAGTTTGGATATAACCACCCTTGGTTCTATTTCAAACTTTTTAATCCATTACACAAGAAATTGATGATTGATTTTATTTTATTTTGATGAGTTAATTCGAGAACATCCATTATGCTTTAACTATTTGATTACTTTTTTTCAATTTAAAAACTAATTAAAAGAAATTAATTTTAATTATCTTTGTAAGGCACGTTTATTTGATATTATTTAATATTAAATAACATTAAAAGAGATTTTTTAATGTACAAACTAAAAAATATAACAAAAAAATTTATAAAATTATGTAGATACTTTGTTAAAAAAAAAAAAAAAAGAGAGTCAATGGTTTTATTCTATTAATTAATTGTGCAATGACTTTAAATGAATGTCCACGTAATTCATAAGTATAATATTAACTATTAAAGGTTTTATTAACTATTAAAGCTAGCATTAATGCAATTATTGTGATAATTAAAGATTCTCACATCGCAAAAGAAGCCTGGAGGGAGAGGCTTTTTTTCATAAAGGTGTAAGGCAAGGCCTACATATAGGATCAAATCAAGCCTCAACTTTGAAAAGAAATCAAAGTGGAGGTAAATTGAATGGAAGATCCCGACTATGAAGGATTAGAATATCTCTTCAAGTTGTAATCTCTCTTGAATTAAGGTTAATCTGTTTAAAATCTTTTTATTTATTTAAAATGATAAATTAAAATAACTACAAGAGAAATGAGGAACCATTGTGTATAAAAGAGAGATATAAAATAAAAATTTAAGAGAATAAATAAAAAGGAGAAGAGAAAAAGAGTTATAAAGGGATTAATTTTATTAAAAAATAAAAATTAAAGATTAAGATTTTGTGTCAAATTTTGCATTTAAAAAAAAGGTCTATGAATTTACTTCTTTTTTTTAATAAAATTTTTCGAAAAGTCTTAACATTTGAATTTTTATACTTTCAACGACAAACATTAATATATTTATAATTCTTTTATCTCTACAATCTTTAAAACAAAATCCCATCAAAATGGGATTATGTACTTTTTTGATATTAAATTCTTTTTTCTCTCTTGTTTATTCTCCAATATTTTGATTTATTTTTTTATTTTTTTCTTTCACGTAATTAATTCTCTTTTTTTTTTTTCTCAAAATCTTTCCACTTTCGCAATATTTTACTAAAACAAAATTTAATGAAAAATTTATTTTAAAAGTAATATGAGAATTCCCTGTCTATTATCCGAATATGCCCTTAATCACTTAACAAGGTAATATTACCATAAAATAATCCAATTGATGGAATACAACACTTTTATAGGTAGAAAAGTTACCAATTTTCTATTTCATTTATGATTCACTTCTTGTGAAAGTGTAATCCTTTAGAAATTGTACTCCTCATGATTTATTTATTTCATTAAATCTAATATATATATCAATCAATATAGACCATAAATCTTTGTAATGTGGGTCAAAAATTCTTAGACCCTCGACATGTTAATTTGTGAAAATGCCAGTAAACAAAAGTTTGCGATCTCCAATAAAAATTTCCAAATTGTTGAAGACGAAGCTCCTAATGCATCCTACATTTAAAGCTAGTTATAGGCCTATAAACTAACTCTTTTTAAATTTTGTAGTTATCATCGCATGTGACTACCATATGCATCTACCCATGTTCTCCATTCAACACTCTGCTAACCTAAATCACTTCAGAATTTTCTTTGTTTGACTGCTTGTTGGATCAGAAAGTAATTAATATCACCTGTGCCTGCACCATAATTTTCCCCAAATGAAGAAGAAATTAATATCTGGTTTGTGAACAATAAATAAGGGTTGTCAATAAATTATTGTTCTAATTGAGAGATTTCTTTTTTTATATTTAATTTAGAGGTACACATTTCAAGATCTTAATTGCTGGTATACCAAGGAAAAAGAAGTTATTTACGAAGCATGTCAGCGATGGGTGAAGAGAAAATATATATGTATGATCAATCAGAAAACATTGTGATTCGTATTGTACACGCATGCATTAGCAACGTAGTTTGGCCGTAAGATTTTGTGGGAAATTTTTTAGCCAGTTTAAAATTCAAATGAAATGGGCTTGACCCGAAGTGCCTGTGTATTTAGGAAGTGATTTCGAATAAATACTACTTCATGCAAAAGCTGAACCATTCAATCGAAGAAAAAGGTTCTCTAGCATTTAGTGGTAGTAATTGTTCTTTGAATTCAAGCTTCTAATTGAATACTTATTGACTGTCGACAACCCAATCTAACATATTTCCGGAGTCCATATAGCTCTGATTGACATGTGGAAAGCACTTATTCTTGCCTTTAATTCCGACGAAGAGACCAATTAATGATGTTCAACACTGCCATTAATCATATGTCACCGCCCACAGGTAGATGCCCAAACGTAGGTGGCCTAGCAGAAAAATGCAGAACTAGGCTTAAATGATTTTAGCTCAAGGCAATAATAATTTTCTCGCTCGAAACTACCTTTGTGAAAATGATTTTGATCAGCTGAGCTGAGTTGCAACAATTAATTCCGAATTGTGGACACAATAATAAGATGCATTCGTTAATTTCAATCATTTCCAAACCTTAGCCACCAAAAAATATATACACTTTTTAAATATATGACAAACTGATTGAGAAGTGTAGTAATGTTCTTCATGTAATATAACTGTATGAACAAATGTTAATTATAGTACATAATGTCATGTGATTATATTGTTAATCATAAATTGAATAATATTTTTTTTCATATATGCATAAGATATAAAGGAAAGCCAAATTAAGCAATTAATACAGCACAGATCACCTGCACCGGACATATAATCATGTCATCGTTAATTATTACATAATTTTGTCATCATCCTATATTAGTTTGGCCTGCGGAACAGAGAACAAGGCACTTCCCCCGCACACCGTTTGAGATTATGCCCTATTCCTCTGTTATGTTGTCCTTCTATATTAATCTGAATTCCAGGAAAAAAGATAATTCTAAACTATTGTACAAGCAGATAGAATATCACATGAATGGAGAGGATCCAAACACTTTTATCTCATGATCAAGGGACGTCTTTAATTTCTTTGCAAGTGATATGCATCAAGAGTTGGTCTGAATGTGCAAATGTCAAACTTTTTTCGGCGAATCCCCATAAAGACACAGTATGCAGTCCCTTCTCATCTAAAAAGAAGAGGTGTAGTTAGTTCACCACTTTTATATTCACTTGTCATATCTGACACTGTATTTTGAGGCGTCTGATCTTCATCAATGAGAGTGACAGGAGGCGAGGGAATTGCAATGGTGAGATCAAGATTCAAGTTATAGGAACCAGCTGGTGTTTCATCCTCAAGACAACTTCCAGCATCAGAGTACGCTCTACCGTTATTATCCCCAGGATTGGGAGCTTTGGGTTTGCATGTGTCGTCGTCGTTATTCAGTGAAGCGACAACAGTAGCAACATTCTGTGGCTGTTGAGCACTAGGAACTTGGTTGACTTTATGATTATTAGGATCAATACCCATGTTTAACAGCTTCTTCCTTAGTTGGGAATTCCAATAGTTCTTCACTTCATTGTCTGTCCTTCCCGGCAACCTGCCGGCTATCAGCGCCCACCTAAGACCCCATAAATCACAAGCAATATTAGCAATTATCATTAAAAATAAAGCAGCAGAAGCACATATATGCAGAGTGACGGAAGCAATACCTGTTGCCAAGGAGGGCATGAAGTTTGATGATTAGTTCTTCTTCGTCTTGAGCAAAGTTACCACGTTTGATATCAGGCCTCAGATAGTTTATCCATCTTAGTCTACAGCTTTTACCACAACGATGCAAACCTGATACATATACATTAACACATATCGAAATCAAACTACAATATGCAAGCATAAAAAATGAAAAGTTTGTCATGTGTTATTGTACCTGCAACTTTGGGGATGGAATGCCAACAGCCTTCACCATGAATTCGTATATAATCAATAAGCTTCTGGTCTTCTTGCCGAGACCAGGCTTCCCTCTTGGTTCCTTGTTTATCACAGCAAGGTTTCCTCATTGCTCAATAATAATTGTATGTCAGAGGGTGTATATCTTACTATTAGAGCTGCAGAATTAAAATGAAGAAGATAAAGAAAGAAAACATATGAAATGATCAGTAAAACAAAACAATCCCACGAAGAAGCAGGAGATGGCCATGGATATATAGCAGCTGATGACAAGAGAGAAGAGGGTGAGGTGAGTAAAGATTCAGAGTTGACTTGGACTGGTGGTTTTTTGGTGAGTTGGATTAGGTGGGTCATTTTATAGATGTAGAAATACTCCGTTATTTTTTTGGGGGGGATAATTTTTGAACAGTTCGTTATTGCTGCGTGGAATAATATGTTGAACTGAGAAGAGGGGATATCATATGTATATTGTATGGTCTTTGGTTTTGATTCTCAGTTTGTTTACCGTTAAGTAGATGTCTCTTTCCACACCTACGCATGCAATTTCGTGATATTTGATTTGTAATTCACATTTTTCCTTGTTGGTTGGCCGGTTTGTTTTTATAGACCAAGTTTACAACAAACCCCATCGTTTTTAATTTTTTTTACCCCTCATGGTAAATGTTAATTAGTCAAAAGCCTGTGCACTATATGGTTCCAAAAGCTGACAATTATATAATTAGAATAACAAATTTTAATTCTCATCGTCGTAACATTTGTATTTTGCCCTTTTTTTATGTGATCAAAGAAACATGGGCCTCGAAAAAGTTCCTAGAATATGAAACCTATTCATAAAGGATAAAAAAATATAAAATTTGTATTATAAAAATTTATAAATACTAAACAAAATAATAATTAAAAATAAAATAAATTTATTTATGTTATAAAACGAGTTGATTCTATTTAAAATTAAAAAAATATTTAATAAAAATTTTTAATTAAAAATTATAATTTAGATATATATTTAAATTTTAATATTAAATAAGAAAACACAATTAATATTAAAATTATAATTATAATTTTAAATTAAATTTTGGGACCTAAACTGAGACCCTGTTTGAGCAGCCCTAGTAGCAGGTGCAAAGAATTTAATAAAACTGCCGACAGATAAAAGAAAAAAAGGTTATGCTAAACTCATATGGGAAGTATAGTATGGTAGGGTGGAGTGCATGTGACTCTGGCTACGGCGGTATCTATCTTCCAAACGACAAACTGCAAAAAGGTTATCAACCCATGGAATGGAAGAGCTTAATTCTTTAATTGGTCCCCTTTTTTTTTCAATATATATATATATCTATCTTTGATTCTTGCTTTTGTTCAGCATTAATTTGCTTTCAACTTTCAGTTATACGACTACCGCACACAGCATCTTCAGTTGTAAGACGAAACTGATCATGTCCTTGGTGATGATTGAAACTGTAATACGCAAACAATTTACATGAAAATTATTGTTAATTAGAGAATAACTCAACCCGGTTATGGGAGCTAAATTTGAGGCAACTTACGATTCACTCAAGGGTTCATCATTTAATTACCACCTCAAAAGCGATTTTTAAAAGTACTTTTGTATGCAAGAGACATCCACTTACATGCTTTTCTAAAGTGCTTTTACTTGAAAACAAAATTGCCACAAAGTCTTGCGCATCAAGATTCAATAATGGATGGTTACAGAGCCAGTGGTCCTATTTCAATTCAACAAAACTGTTCTATCATTCTCCACCCCAGTGTTTTAATAATAACGTTTTGTTTAGGAAGATATCATAAAGCATAATTACGTTTAAGAAGATGGTGATACTGTTTATTAACTTAATTTGGTGTGACCAGCGGTTGCCCGCCGACCATTCTACTTGTTCTTTTATTTTTAAAATTATCATTTTCTTCTATCTCACCATCCTTCCTGTCTTACTCATCGTCGGAAATTTGGACCTTCTGCTTCACACCCTGGTACTGGTGCCTCCTGTTCTGGGCTTTGATTGACACATCACGCCAGGACCACTTGAAGGGGAAGCTAACAGGGTTGGCAACAGGGCATGGAATCAACATCATGGGACGAAACTTCTTCTCTCGGGTCTTGAGCTTGGTTAGCGTGCTGGCGTTGAGGAGATCGGAGTATTTGGTCAAGAGGGCCTGCAGCTCTTCTAGCTCCAACCACTTCTTTCGCTTCATTTTTGGAGAATTTTAAGGGTTTTTTTTTTTCTCCTTTAATGATTTTGCATGCAGAGAAGAAGGTAGGACTGCTGGACAGGGCAGACCGAGCAAGGAAGAGATTTCGAAGAAGATCGGTTGTCTGTCTAGGGAAGACACGTGTTATAGAATTGACAGACTTGAAAAGAAGATTTCACTTTTTCCAGTTATTATTATTAGCTTTTTCAATTACTTTGGAGCGAGGACTTATTAATTTATTCATTCATTCGTTTTTAAATTCCAACATCAGAGACAATTTTATCACGGTGGAAATCTAGCTCAAAAATAACTTTTATTACTTCAGCAATAATATTTTTGAAATGTATTTATAAGAAATATATATTATTTTATTTTTACTATTTGATTACAAAATTACTCTTTAATTTAAATAATTTTTTATTTTTTAAAAAAATTTTAATAAATAATTGAATATATAAAATTAAGTAACTTTTATGATCACTCAATTCAGTTAGTATCATATTATTTATTTTGATAACTCAATATGATACAAAGAGTTTGTTTTTGTACAAATTTATTTTTAATAGTTAAAATTTTAAATTTTAGGCTCAAAAAATTTTATTATTAATTAATAGTATAGAGTATTTATAAGTCATAACTTATTCTTACTTATAAGTCATAACTTATATTTACTTCAAGCGATATAAAATTTCATAATCCATCTCTTTTAGGGTGTAATATTCTTATTGGCATAATTTTAATTGGACAAGTTTGATTTTGATATCATTTGTGATGATTCAACCAAACTAATATAATATTGTTTACTTTGACGGTTTAAAGTATTACAACTGGTGCGAATCCCAACATTTCATAGTTTTATTTTTAGCATATAAAAAACTTTATTCTAATTGAGAAGTTAGAACACTTATAAAACATAGTTTAGTCTTGTTTTTAAATAATATGAGATTTCACAAGTTTAATGTTGTAAAAATTTTTACATTAATTTTCATCTTTGAAATTAACAAAGATATTAAGGGTCAAGATTAAGTGCAATAAATGATAGATTAATTAGGTTAATATATTCTATTTTTAAATTTTCTATCTCCTCTTTTTATTTAATAGCTTTAATTAATATATGCTAAATATTTATTTCATTCGATTCTACACTTAATAGATGTTAAATTTGAAGGGTGAGAATTAATGTAAAGCTTATGTAATATAAAAGGGTTATTGATCCTGCCCCATGAACGAAAATCAAATCTATTTGTAATGGTTGGAAGCCAACCATAAATAAATTTAAAGTAGAAATGTAAAATTAATAATTATAACAATAAAAAAATTTAAAATATAAAACAAAATATTTTAAATAATTAATATAATATTTAAAATAGATTACATCAAAATTTAAATATAAAATTTATAACATAAAAATTAAAGCAGGAACATAAAATTTAAAATAATTAATAAAAAAATTAAAAAATTAAATATATTTTCGGTAACGAAATGTTGAAGTTGGGATGTTAACGAAAGAGTTTTCTGCTTGGATAAAAGCCGAGTCACCTGCTCGATAACCGAGTCAAAAGCATTCCTGAATCGGCTCCTCTTGGGCCGCATCCTATGGTGAATTCTCGACAAAGTCTGATCTTCACCATGTTAACAATTCGCGTACTGGGCCCGACCACCTTTCAAGCCTCGCAGTCTAGACCTTAGAACCGGACTTACCGACCCGGACCCAATTTAAATATTTTATTGAGAATTTTTTATTTAGCTTCATTTCATTTATGTAAGAAACACAAATTTATACGAAAGGATATAAAACTTTAAGCAGCGTGTCTATTTTTAATTTTTTTTTTATTTTTCAAATATGAAAAATTCAATTATTAAGCTTTGCAAACACATTATATCCAAATAACCTGAGCATTTATACTACTAAATTAATTTAATGAGTAGAATTTATAAAATAATTATTGAAAATATTAAACGTAATTTAAGTTGAATTTCAATTACATGTCAAACAATACGATGTCGTTTGAGAAAATACTTAAAAATTCTTTTTATCTTTAATTTCAATTCTAATCCTTATATTAATACTTTCTTTTTAGTTAAAACTAGTTTATAGGTAACGTGACGTGGTCATCTTTCAATTACAGTATACGTTTACCCCTGCTCAACGTGTGGCCCGAAGTCTAATTTTCAACACCACATTTACATCCTACTCGTCCCTCGCAGTCAATATTTCAACGAAGACTTGCCCCCGGCCGTAAACGAAACTCCCATATTGCCCTCAGTCCCTCCGCAAATTACGACCGTTGATTCTTAAAACTCAGTTTTGGTATTTCAGTCATTTGACTAAACACTCCACGTACGTAGCGTCACGCTTTTGTCTTACTATAATTGGCGTTCGCCAACGTAAACTGCGAAATGCTGTCTACGCGGCAGTTTCTGCATAGCTGCTGTCCTTGTCTGTGCATTTCCCCACAAACTCACGTTTTCCGGTAAATAGACTTTTTTCCCTTCTGGAATCTTCATTATTATTATTTTTGCACGAGTTTGATTGGTTTTGAAGGGGGAGGAGCTCGAGAAAATCAGGAATGGCGCCTCCGATTCTCTCTCTGGCTTTACCTTCGGAGATTGGTCGAGTTTTAAGCATTCAATCGCACACTGTTCAGGTAGCCATTTTCTTTTTGCTTTCTTCTGTTTGATTGCCTCGAAAATTGAAGCATAGCAAATTTATTTTTTTTAATTTTTTACAGAAGTGAATTCTTTTTACTAGATTAATAATTGGACTAGAATTGATTGGTTGTTGTGTGAAAAATACTGTCATTTGATTGTTTTAAATTTGTGGTCCACGGAGAAAAGTGAATGATGAACGGTTCGTTCATTTGAGTAACAATGTGGAAGCGGAAGATTGGAAATTAATCTGAAATGTGGTTTCATTAATTCAGAGAGAGAGAGGGGAGAGGTGCTTTACCGGAATTACGTGTTGTTTGATATTTAAGCATACCCGGAATTGTTAACTTTGTAATGATAGGCGATCAATCTTTTCTCATGTTTAAGGATTTTGATGAGGATTAGTATCTAGGAGAATCTGTTAATGTCAATATCACCATGTATTGATCTTTGTTTTGCCATTTGCTTGTTCTTGCACCTTTTCTCTTGTTGGTACGTGATTTTATCCAAGTCCGTGTGCATAATTAGTAACATAGCAAGTAGCTATGCCGTTGAATCTGGTAATTTTGTTTATTCCTTGTTATCTGTAATGTAATTGCAATTTAACGCAGAATGGACTTTGATTGGATTTTATTGTTGTTATTATATTTTGTGGAATGACTTAGGGTCCGTTTGGGAGTGCTAAACAAATGCATTTCAGCATTTTGCTTTAGCACTTTCTATTTTTTCTTTTTATTAAAATGCTTAATGTTACCAGTAAAGGACTTAACGTTCTATTTTGTTTAGTATGTAATTGTATACTAATTTAGAAATTACATGGATAAGTACTTATATAGAGTTAATAATACTTATATTTTTAATTTAGAACTTAGCAGTGCCAAACGGTACTTACTTCAGTTGGATCATATGATGTTACTCAGTCTCTAAATATGGCACTCTCTTATTTCCCTTATAATGCAAAATATGAAAATCCTCGTAATGCATATATCAGCTGCTTCTGATTATTAGGCTGTTTAATTATTTGAATAACTGCAGAGTGACTTTTGTGGCTCATCAAATGGTAAAGAGTTAGCAAATAATATTTTATTGGGGTGTTTGTGCTTATTAGGAAATAGAAAGGGTTTGGGTCAAGTTTCTAATTTTCCTCCTCTAAAGCTTTGTATGGAATCTAGATCCTAGCAAGCATTGAACTGAGGCATTTCAATTATCTATTATTATATATTCTGTAAGCACTTTGTTACATATTATAAACAATGTTATTTTTAATGTTAATTTTTCTTTTTAAGAGTTATTGTGCTGTGAATTTTTTATTTTTATTTATTTATTTATTTTTAAAATGAAGGATAGATTTTTTTCTTAATTTATTTGGAAGTATTGCGTCTCGAATACTGTATGTTGGCTGCAATGTTCTTTATTTGGGCTGTGCTTCTATTTCTATCTTAAAGTCACCGCTATTGTTTATTTTCTTCCTAGGGATATGTTGGAAATAAATCAGCTGTCTTTCCTCTCCAACTACTGGGCTATGATGTTGATCCAATCAATTCAGTTCAGTTCTCAAACCACACAGGCAAGCTGCTTACACTACTACTCAAGAACTGAGGCCTGACATATAGTGCGATGTCATCTGTCAATCTGTATAAGCTCAGGCACAAAATCCAGGCACAATCTTGTTCAGCTTATGGTTTAATCAATCTGAAACTGTGCAGGATACCCAACTTTCAAGGGCCAAGTTTTGAATGGACAACAACTATGGGAATTAATAGAAGGACTTGAAGCAAATAACATATTGTACTACACCCATTTATTAACAGGTTTGGTAAATGTATCTATCTACATTAATTATTTGATCTCCTGGAAATTATTATTATATTATGTTGGCAACATGCCCTCTGGATGGATTGTTTGCTGTTGGAAAGAAAAGAAGTGTGTGAAATTTTTGAAAAGAAAGGGATTACACTGTTGTGTTTCAGAGTAGTCTGTCAGAAACTGCATAAAATTTTCCCCTGAAGCCAGCAAGAAAACAATAATGTCATTTAGTAGATTAGGATGGGGAAGAACATCCATCAGAGGAAGTTTGCTCTTTTAGCAGCTTTTTCTTGTTTGTCTCATGTAATAGAGTATCCCATATTTAGTACCAATTATGTAAAGTGTTATTGTCTATATTTTGTAATGTCTATCTCTGATAGCAAACAAGGCTATTAGAAGAGTTGGTTTGGTTTTTTCTTAAATAGATATTCTTAAGTATAATACTATTTTCTCACCAAGAAGTGGGCATCTTGGCTCCTTGTAGTTTATTATAAAAAGTGATGGGACTCCTCTTAACTATACCACTATTTTCTCCCATAGAAGGACACATCTTGGCTCCTTGTAGTTTATTATAGAAATTGATGGGACTGTATAAATATATGATTTTCTTAATGAAGCATCTATTATTAAATGAATATAGCTAATCACATAGTTAAGATGATCGGGTTAAGGGCCAAATTAGTTCAGAGAATTGGAAGTTTGGAGGTTTTGCTCTTTGCTAGTTATCAGAACAAGAAAGATGCTATACTAGTTAAGTGCCATTTAGAAATTGCAATTAAGCTTCTTAATTTTCAAATTTTGGAATTACAGAATGAAAGGTAAAGTTGAAGAAAAGAGACCTTAACAAGCAAGAAATATCATGTAATTTTTGTAGCCGTATGCTTCTAATCTTTTGACAGTTCAAAAAACAAGAAAATGAAAAAGAAAATGATGGCTAAAATTATTTAAGAATATTAGTTCCTTCTATTTGCTTCACACAATTGTTGGTGGCAAATTTCATTTGATTTCCACTAGCTTGATTATGGTGCTAGCTGTTTTCCCAATTTAAGTAGATAATAATGTACTCACACTAATATTTATCACTTCTACATCTTGTATTCCATCTAGGAGTGTCAATTTAGGTCACAACATCATTACATGACACTAACCGAACACAAATTAGCAGGTTCAAATTAAAAAAAAAAATGACACAATTAATATTTGTGTCATTTTCGTATCACTCATTTAATGATCATGTTGTATTTGTGTTTAAACTCTATGATTATGCCAATTTGTTTAAGACAAGATTAAGCATTAGAAATAACTGTGTCAATTCATTTATTATATGAATCCATTTAAGAAACAGTTAAGTTTACGTAATTTCTGTATTCTACATTTAAGTTATAATAAATTTATAGTTCATTTCTTGTTTATTTTGTATGTTCATGTGTTTTTATTTTTTTAACTGTTTTAGGTACTATTATAGTTACTTTAAATATTAAGTTAAATTTAAATTGAAGATTTAAGAATCAAGTTGGTGTCTAATTGTGTTAATCATGTCTAAGCGTGTCAAACAGGCCAAGTTGTATCTTTATGTTTCACAACACAAATGTTTGCTTATTAAACATGTCATATTGTGTCGGGTCATATAACTCATTTAATAAATGAGTTGTATTACCTTTTAGATTCTCACACGAGGATTAAATGGATCAGAAATTCATGAACTTAATATTTTGTTGTGTCCTATTTTGACACAATAAGATAACACGAATTAGCACCCCTGATTCCATCCTATATCGAGTTACTGTAGCCTATATGTGAAATGTCATTTTAGTGTTTCTCTTTCTCACAACCTGTCATCTTTTACTTTAGTCTTTGCCATTTCTAGTCTATTTGAAACTTTTGTTTTCTGTTTTAACTGGTTTATTTGCAGGATATATTGGTTCGGTTTCTTTTTTAAACACCATATTGGAAGTCGTCAACAAGCTTCGCTCTATAAATCCTAGACTTACATATGGTAGGTTTTGAATATTCCTGAGCTCATTGGGTGCTGCTCTTTCAACATGGTTTACAACTTTATACTTGTTTGTATTTTCATTCATCTAGATATGCTTATGACAGCAAAAAATAACTTTTATCTTTGTACATCTAGATGTACTTATGACAGCAAAAAATTTCTTTTATCTTTGTACAATATAAAATATATAACTCTAAATGGACATATGCGTATTGCATATGGTTATCTAATTTGTGTGTGACTGAAATGAGGTTCTCATAAGTATTTGAAGGATGATGACACAGTGGATTTCACTACCCCACCCAACTCCCCGGCCTTTTCTTTTTCCTTCTGGAAATAGCTGGAATGTGGTCTCAATGTCAATCTGTCGCTAGTAGTGATTCAAGCATTATAGTGCATCAGGGTGGAACCTTTGTCTTCTTGAACATTAGCCCTGTCTTTTGAACAATACTAGGTTCGTGAACTTAAACCAACTCCACCTCCCCAAAATTTTTTTTTTAAAAAATCTCAGCATGTGAAGAGGCATGAATGATAATCTCATGGCTTGCAGCTGTGTTCTCAACTGCACATTAATTTGAGGCTGGAATCTCGTTTTAGTTTTTAGTCGTGCTGTAAAGTGGAAACACAGGCATTATGACTTCATATTCAAGGTAAATACGTGTCTATGTACCTCGTATAGCCTAAGAGGAAAGAAATGAAAAAAATAAATAAATTGAGCTAAAATCTTGCTTGTCTTGTCTAGTTTGTGACCCAGTAATGGGCGATGAAGGAAAGCTCTATGTCCCCCCTGAGCTGGTATCGGTATACCGTGAGAAGGTGAGCAATATAATTTTTATTTGCATTGTGCACATGTTAGCATATATTTTACAAAGTACTTGTATGATGTAGTTGATTAACTCTTACTAATACTCAAGTTTATAATATGTCAACACCTAGAACTCTCTCTAATGCATAAATTTTATGTGTTAGATCGTTTAAATTGAATGGCTGGGTTGAACAAATAGTTGTTTAACTCTCACAAATGCTAAGGCTCATGATAATTTAACACCTAAAACTGTGAATTTGATGTGTGTGATAGATCCTTTGGATAAAACAGCTGGGATGAGCAAATGGTGTTTTCCTTACTACACACTGTAGGGTGCTGCCCACCCCAAGTACAAAGATAAGTTAAATTAACCACCTCCATGGTTGGTGTGAGGAGGATTCAATCCCTGGACCTCTTTCATTCACAAAAAGAGGCCTAACTAATGGGGCTATTCCTTTTGAAATATGGCAGATAGTTGTTTGACTCTCTGTAATGCATAAGTTTAATCGAATACTTAGACATGTGAATTCGATATGTGTGTTAGATCCATTCGATTGAACAGCTGCAGTGACCAATCATTGGTGCATTTGTTCTTAATAGTTTCTGAATTTGTAATTATTACTCTCCGCAATGATTAAATATATAATTTTAAAACCCTTATCATGATAACACATTTTGATCTCACTTTTTATAATTAGGTTGTTCCAGTGGCTTCAATGTTAACCCCTAATCAGTTTGAAGCAGAACAGTTGACCGGTTTAAGGTATTTTGTGGTACTACTAATAATGTTGGTTAAGTTACATGGTCAGTTTTTGTTCCCATGTTGATTTCTAGCCATATTTAATTATTCTGCAACTTCTTGTCTATGTGTTTCCCTTGTTTGTTGACTAATGAATAATCTATAGAAATTGTCTTAGGAGTGTAAAACGACGTGTATATGTAACTGTTACTGAACAAAATTTTGAAAAAATTGGAATGCACTTGTCAACACCCCAAGGGTGACTGGGAGTTGCTTCCTTAGACCTGATGGAGCTTCTGCCAAACTGCCCAAACAAAATGAGTAGGATGAAGCAAGTGCTTACCCAAGAGGGGAATTCTTTTTGTTACTATGTTAGCTACTGACACTAATTCAAACCTGTGATCCAATGGCAAAAATGAATTTTTTCTTGGGCTCAAATAATGAGTTTTGATTCTCAAATGGGTCAATGAGGAGGCCACTTTTTGGCTAAAATAGAAGCCAGCACCCTTTTGCACATCACTTTTTCCTTGTCATTTTTGCAATTGCATTTCTTTGTTTTTTGGCACTATCTTTGTGCATAACTGCATATGGGTAATGTGACACTTTGGTTTTGAGCTTCCTTGTTTTTGCTTGGGCTTCTATTCTATATAGGTCACAAGTTTATTGCTACCATTCAGATAGGAGTCTTATTCATATGAAAAGATTTCCTCATGTTTATAACTAGTACAATTTCACATCTGATGTCTGAGAATACATATGAGAATAAGGTCTATTTTTAATGTGTATTGGGCATTCACTGGTTACACCTCTGAAGATTTACTTTTTAACAGGATTGGAAATGAAACAGATGGGAGGGAAGCTTGTAAGATTCTTCATGCTGCTGGACCCCCAAAGGTTTTGTGATAGTTTTTGATCTTGAATCTATTCAGACCCTAGATCTTAACACTGCTTGAACTGTGAAATTGTATTCTACTCTTGATATTATTATGCTTCTTTTATCTCTATGTTGTGTAACTAGCTTAAATTTATAATTGTTCTTCTTGGGTGTGAGTTTTGAAGATACTAGTTTCTTTCATTGCTGTACCAGTCCTTCTATGACTTTATCTTAATATGTAGTGCAATTTAATCACTAAGGAGAAAGAAAGCATAGTTAAGATAAAAGGGATATAGCATTGCTTGAGGGCTGGTGGTAGAATTTGCATTCAATAGAAAGAAGAGGAATTATATCTTTCAGCTCTAGCAATAATTTGTACGGAGTAGTCCCAAATTCCCTTTGAGTGATTAACAATTATAATTTCTGGCATAACAAAAAATACTGCTTGATGCAAATGTAAAAAGAAAAAAGGGTTCTTGAGTTTTGATTCCCAGTGATGAAGTGAACCAGGGTGATTGAAACAATTTCAGATATGTTTTTAGATGGACTTACCTAGTTAGAGTTAATTTCTTGCTACCTTTTTGAGTCACCTTTTGGTTGATTACTCCATGGGAAGCTGAACTGTTATTCTTGATTAGCATTGTGATGATGAATTTTATGTTTTTTACCTTATTAGTTGCCTTTTTCAGCTAATTAGGCAATCATTTATTGGAATACAATCATTTAAGGATTTTGGTGCATTGATTATGGAATTCTTTGTACAAAATTGTTTCAGTGAACTCTCCGTTCAGAGATTGTTAACTGGACTAGGAAAAAAGAAATGCAAATGTCAGCTGGAGAGATTCTCTTACTCTCTCTCTCTCTATACATTTATATATCTATATAGAAAGGATGTATGACGCCTTATTTTTTACACAAATTGTTGCACCATTTGTAGACCATTAGATCAACATATTTATAATGTTTGAGATTTCATTGGACTTATGTAATTAATGCATAATTGATGTGCCATATTTAATGCAGATGTGAGATGCAATCTCAACCATTCAATCCAACAGTGTAAAAGTTGTGAAAAATAAAAGCTCTTGATTCTAACCAACACACACACACACACACACACACAGAGATTCAGTAGCACCAATTTGTAATGACCCTGATGTTTGATTGGGTGGAGCCATGGTAGGAATTGTACTTCTTATATGGCCTACTCTCCTATTTTTTACTTTCTCAATGAATTATCTGACATTTAATCGTATCAGGTTGTGATCACAAGCATTAATATAGATGGCAATCTTTTCCTCATTGGCAGTCACCAAAAGGGAAAGGTAGGTCTGCTATATATCCAGTGCTTGTGGTTTTAGTCCTTTTTGGGTCCAATTGGCTGCCACATAATCAGTTATGTCTGCAAATATGTGCCAGTATTGCTGCATTTATTGTTATATGAAATGTGCATGTACCATAAGTCTTACTGGATATTGCATTTGTATCGAGATGTTCAATAACAAATATACAGCATGGTCTCTGTTGTCACCAAAGTATGTATGATAATGCACACAAAGTTACATACAAAGGTACAAACATACATGCATCTTACATATTGTAACCGATTATAATTTAAAATTATGCAAGCATGTCTCCTTAATCCTCTCAAAGAAATATTTGAACATTAACTATTTCTCATGTGTACCCACAATATCCTTTTCAAATCATTAGTAAAAGTAGCTACGGACTTCCTTCTTTCCTTATCATTATTTTTTTGATTCATTTCTTCTTACCTATAATAATTTGATTAATTCTGAATTTCTAAGTTCATACAGAGGATGAAGCCATCAATGGTACTAAGAAAGGTCAAAATTTAAGCCATTGACTTTTGTTCCGTTTTCCCCTATAATTGTTCATGAAGTTTCAAAAAGAAAAGAGTGTAATGTAACAGATGAAGTGAGTCAGACATGCATGTAGGAGTGTCCAAGAATTATGTACATTTCTTATAGTAAATACTTTGTTATCAAATAATGAATTTGTTTGTTAATCTTTTATGGAGCTTTACAAGAATTAAAATTTGATACCTTGAAAATATATCTGTGCTGTGCAGACTGTAACCGATAATATATTAATTCATTAATGGTTGATGAAGAAACGTTAATATAAAGCAATAACCTGCCATGGGAAATTCAAGGCTCACATTATCTACTTCGAAGAAAGCGCATAATACAAAGCATCTTACAGAATAACATCCTTAGAATTTTATTTTTTTGTTTGACTTTGGTAAATCATCATTAAGCTGCAGCAATGCTTCAAAGAAGAACTTAAATTTATCGATGGGAAAAGTGACGTTTCCTTAATACTGTCAAGAAAATATTTGAATGCAATTTTTCATGTGTAAAAAATGTATATCTTCAGATCATTCGCACGAATGGCTATAAAAAATTATATGATTTTTACTCCTTGTCCTTTCTGACACAAGTCTTGTTTTTCATCTTAAAATGATCTTCATGTATTGCCATATTAGTGTACATTTGTTTTAATGTTGTGAATTATTGTATAAGTATACTGTGTGTTGCTGTATATGGTCAGTTTAACTGTCTGTTTCTTAAGTTCCATCTATAAATGTTTACCCAATAATCAGTGTTTAAAATTTCAAGTCATAGTCGTTCAAAATGCAAGTAAGCTTGTATGCTCACTTATATTGGCAGGATCAGTCACCAGACCAGTTCAAGATTGTTATACCTAAAATTCCTGCCTATTTTACGGTATGCAAATCTTCATCATCATTAAGAAGTTATACAGTTCTTTGTGATGTGTAAGATTGATGTGCTACAGGAAATAATATTTTAACATTATGCTTTTTGAATGAGTTCATGGCTAAGTGGTTTGCTCTTCCTTATTTTGAAATATTTTCAAGATGCTAATACTTTCTCCAGCTGTTGTTGGTCCGAGGAAGCTAAATGTGCAATCCTAACAAAAATATCCAAATTTATCTTAGTTCCTCATTTTCTTTTCATTCCTAAACTATATAGATAACTGCTGCACCGGTTGTTACCAGTATGCTTAACAGGACGCAAGTTGATCACATGCATTCCAGCATTGCTGATTCAAAAGGACTGAAGGTTACTGTTATAATAATTATTACACTATAGTGTTAACATGTTAATAAGATGAAATTCTATCTCTTTGTGAAAGCTATTCAGTGAGATCTAGAATTTGTGCAACCAAGCAAGTACTGGGCTTGAATGTTTAACTTTAAAAAAATAAAGGAGCTTGATCGTGTTTAAAATGTTTTGATCGAAGGTAATCCTGAAATGGTTTAATTGTTTGTAACCCATTGGTCTTTTGAAACACAGCTTCAGGGCCTTCATTGTTGCACTAGACTAATTAAAGGCTTTTTTATTATGCTGAATTCATTGACAAGCTGATTGAGAAAATGAGACTCATTGATTTATATTGCTTACCAGATAAATAAGAAATAGAGATATACTTGTTTTCTGCAAGTTCTATAGATGACTTAAGTTTTGTAATTGGCAATTGACTGCTTGAAGTTTATCTTTAGGTATAACTGTATTGGGCCATAACCGCTTGTTTTCCATTTTATTTAATTTACTTAATTCTTGGTGTAATGGCTTTTCCCTGCAACGATACTTACTTTGTTATATTTGCATGATTACGGTTGTAGGGAACTGGTGATCTAATGACCGCATTGCTACTCGGATGGAGTAATGTAACGCCTTTTGAATGCAGTTCAATTGAACCCCTGAACAATTTTAATCAATGATGTTTTATTTCTAATATTTTTCTCTTTGTGCTGTTCAGAAATATCCTGACAACCTTGACATTGCAGCAGAGCTTGCAGTAGCAAGTTTGCAGGTATTGCTTTTGCTTGTTCTGCTAGAATATTCAGGAGGTACTAATGTGCCATGGTCTGTGGAAGCAAACACCGTATACAGGGAATTATATTCTTGAATATATATAGAATATGGCAGCTGGAAATGTAATTATTAGAGCTTGCAAGTTAAGAGGTTTGTGTTGCTTTGAGGGGGCTATTGTAAAAGGCATGCCGCATAGTGGCAAGTTGGTTTTGTGAAGTAGAAATGAACCCTGGAGTGTGGTTGCATGGGGGAATATTCTAGTTCTATTGTCCCTTGACTAGGCATTGGGAAATGTCATAATAATTGAAACATGGTGCTGTTAGATTTTTGGTGATAGCATGTAGGAGCAGGTAAGAATGTGAGATTCTTTGAGAATATAGAGGAGCAATCAGTTCTTTAATGGGACCGCTAACAAGTATCTTATAAATGTTGGGGAACTAGAGTACTAAAAATCAGCATAAAAATACTGAAACCCCCACAGAGCTGAAATAGCATTCTCGAAAGCAAATTAAAGTGGTCTCTCTAAATTAAGACGAAGTAGGTAAAATTGTCTTGCATTCTGTTTACTACCGCATATCTGGCATGTATGGCATATAAACCTCAGTATACAGAACTCTTTGGTAGTTTGCCAATGCCCTGCCGTGGTGGTGATGGCATATTTCTCTCGTTTGCTCTCCGGTTTTATTTTGCGAGATTTGATCCCGAGATCTCTCATATATCCACAATAGACCTTACCCACTAAACTCAGATACCTACATATTCATTTTATTTTTCAACTGATGGTTGGATTTTCACCAATGCTTTCAGGCACTTCTACAGAGGACAGTGAATGACTATGTAAGTGCTGGATACGAGCCCCAGTCGAGTAGTTTGGAAATCCGATTGGTTCAGAGCCAAGATGACATTCGCAGTCCACAAGTGAAAATCAAAGCCGAAAAATACAACCAAAATGGGTGATATATATATGTATTTGTTGAAAAATATTTAATTACTACAGCCTCTACTTGTATGAGGTGTTGGTTAATCAAAAATAAAATGTTTCCATGTTTTTCCCAGAGTGGCATGATTTGAAAATTGCATGGTGTTGGTAGGGGGAGGGAATTCTGATTATTTGTGGTGTACCGTTGTTACTTTGAATAAATAAATAATACATTCTGTGGATCTCTGTTTAGCTTTTGAACATGGTTGATTTGGACATGTTTTAAATATTTTTAAATTTTGTGACAAACTTTTTCGAATGTTACCAGAAATTTCTCACAAAAGGAAATGTTATGTTCTATATTAAAATTTGTCTGTTCTATTGTCTGTTTTCCTCATAATTTTAAAGGAAATTCTGTATAAAGTTGTATGTCATTAGAATCTAAAAATTGCAAAAAGAGAAAAAAAAATCATTTTCAATTAATACAATTACTTGTTATGTTGAAAATATTCTCTCTGTTTTTTTTTTTTTTTGCCTTTAAAAACTACAACATATTAAAAAAGTTTATTTTTAAAAAATAGGTAGTTTTGCGTATTTAAATTATCTAAAAATTTCTTTCTTTTATTTTTAAATATTAAATATTATTTAAAATTAATTGTTGAATTTGTGTCTAATTGTTGAAAAGTAATGCCAAAACAAAAATTAAAATTAAAGTTTTTATATTAATTTGATTTGTATTATTAAACAACAATTAAAAAGATAATAGTTTTGATAAAATATCAATTACTTTATTTTTAATGCTTCTAACACATTTAAATTTAACGATGTAATCTTTAACTTATATATTATCCAAAAATTTTATCTATTTTTTATTATTAAAATTTTTTTAATAAAGTTTTTATTATTTATTTTATTAATAATTTGAATTATATTATTAAAGGCTCTTCTAATAATAAATTTTATTGATTGTATTTGAAAATACAAAACAGATTGTCACGGACTGAGCCATTACTTTTTTTCCAAAAGATATGTTCATTAGAGTGTGCAAAACTCCCCCTTATAAATTTCAAGAATAATTTATTCTTATCTAACGTGAGATTCTATCACATTTTCTCCTACTATTCAATGTAGAATTCTGTCACATTCTCTCCCACTCAATTCTGTGATGTCCTCGTCACAGTGAAGTTCTCTGCATATTCGCTCTTCTCTACTTCGAAACTTATAGACTCTTTATGAACGCATCGGTTATGTGTGAGCGTTTGACTGAAATATTAGAGTTGAAATAGTTTGACTCTGATACCACTTATTTCAGGCAGGGTCATTCTCTCCTTCTCAAAAGATATGTACATTAGAATGTGTATAACTCTTTCTCAAAAGATATGTTCGTTAAAAGGTAAGCTACTCCTTATCAACTTTAAGAATCCTTCGTTCCTATCCTTATTCTTAAAAATCGAGCAAAACTTACTCTCTACCTGTCACAATTCTTCAATACTCATTTTTACAGCAAAACAAGTGGACCCAGAAGCGGCGTTGGAGCCCGTAAAGCAGGAAGTGACGTTTCTCCTACTCGATGTTCCCGGGTGCGCACTCTTGTCGGCATTGATTCCCAGGTTTTTTTCTCAACTTTAAAGATTTTTAACTTTTTATTGTGTAATTGTTCAAATTATGTTTATGCTGTTTTGCAATGGAAAATAAGCAAACAATGGAACCAAGCTATGGCCTGAGTTTTCATTCTCTTCCTCTTTTCATTTCTCTTTAAGAATTTGATATGTTTGTTGCGCTGTAAAACTTCTGTATTTTGAACTTTAGCAAATATGTATATCATTTCTATTTTACAGATGTTTTCAGTGGGGCCTTCTTTTAAGGGTATCAAAATGATTCCTCCTGGAGTTCATTTCATCTTCTATAGTTCATCAAGCAGGTTTGTTTATTGCTCATTAATTGTTGTCGCTGTTTGTTATATCTGTCCAGCTCTCTCGGGCCTTAACTTTGGAGGATTTCTTGGCTTTCTTGTGCATGCATGTTCAGAATCCTTTTCTAGTTTTCCCTTGTTAAGTGGACCTCAAACAGAAGTTGGGCATACAGACACAAACAGTTGTATATATAACAAAGGATTTTGGAGGTTCTGAAGACTCCCTTTTCGGGGAGCTGTAATTTGCATTTATAGCATTTTTGGCATGGAAAAAACTATAAATATCATTTTCACTTGTTTAATATCATCAGATTGTTTTCACACCTTGGAATTATGCAGTGGAAATCTTTGGTTAGCCTTCTATTTGGCTGCACTGAAGCTGTAAGTACTTTGCTACCCTGCATTCCCTTCTTCTATGCACTCCTAGATTTATGGGATTGCAATTTGCCCTGAAGCTTGACTGAATAAAAATGTTCTTGTTATGAGCCCCAGATGCCTTTATCATACTTGCTAACTAATTTATATGGAGTAGAAAAAAAAAAAAAAAACTAAATTCGAGTCTTTTCACTTCTATAGACGAGGAAACTCGAGGAGCTGCTTCAGAACAGTCTAGGATGGGAATCTCAGCAGAGCAGTGCTGTTGATGGAATATACTTCGAGGAGAATGACGAGGTCAATGTCCCTACACACAAATTTCTCCATCTCTCTCTTTCCCACATGCATGCGCACAAATTCACCCAGAGACAAGAAATTAATTTATGTTTCAAAATGTGCAGTGTGCTCCTGTGGTTGAGTTGTTGGATAAGTGAAGTTGTAATGAAGCTGCTTAAGACTTCCAGTTTAGACCATCAACACATACGCTTTCTTATTACCTACATCTATGCTGAGCAGTTAGCCAAACCGGGAGAAAGAAAAAAGTTGAGGAATATTAGAGAAAGGTGCTTAGATGGCATTTTCATTCTCGCTACTGTTTACCTCTCCAGAGCTGCCAGTTAAAATCTTGCCATCATCCTCTGAGGCAAATGTGATTGTGCTTTCTTTCTGGTACAAGTGATATTTTGAGAATGTATGTATTAAATAATCAGACAGCAAAGTATCTCAGTGGTAGAGTTGTACAAGGGATAGTTTCAGAATATATGGCAGAAAGTCATTTTTTTTTAATTCAAGAGAAAATAACAAGTATAATATTTAAATAGCTGTCTTCTACACCAAAACAGAAGATGTAAAGTATCATTCGATTTGATATCATAAAGTTATTAGTTAAAATATCGACACTGCTATTTAAACTATTCAATAAACTACAAAGTCAATGATCTTCATGCAGATTTAGGTTGTGCTTTTCAGTAACGATTTTGAGATAATAGCAATAGATTTTTAAGGAAATTTGACACAACAAACCCACATTAAAAAATATAAATTGCAATTTCGCCCACCACCACCAATGTTTTTATGCAGCAGTTGCTTGCAAAACTCAGTCTCTCTCTCTCTCTCTCTCTCTCTCTCTCTGTGGGACAAATCAGTGCTTTTGAGTTCTTAAAAATAAAGAATATCAGCTGAACCCAGTAGTTATTATTGTGTGATTAGAAGAATTTCCACAAGCATATCATCCCACACCATGCACAAGAATGGACTTACAGCACACAATAGTTTTAATTCGTATGGTTAATAAATTTTTGATGACTTGAGTTAAATCTATTAATTTTACAGGGGCCTATCAAATTTTGATTATCCCACTGCCAATGCATATACATACATATATATATATATATTGTTTTGTATTTTTCAGTTGATAATATTTGCAAATGGTATAAGAAGGTCAAATTTGTATATTTAAATAAAAAAATTAATGTGTTAAATATTTTGGGTCGGAGCTCCAATTAAACGGACCTTTGTGCCTTTCAGTTTGGTTTCAGTCTGACATTACATTTGACGAGAAAGAAGAAAACGGTAAATGAATTGTAAAAGACACTCCAATTTGTCGTGTAAATAATGGCCTGGAGGCTCTGTTCCCGCTTTTCCCACAGTCCGTCTCTCTTCAGAACCACAAAACCACATGTATTCTCAATACTTCGGACGAGGTCAGTCTATTCTTTTCAGTATATTGGTTGCTTTTCTTGTTTTGTGCTGTGGCCTTAATTGTAAAGATCGATAGCATCGCAGACTTTGTTGATAAATGCTGACGGCACCCTTTTTATTCTCTTTCAGTTTAGAGTCTCTCTCTGGTTCAGTTGCTAGCAGTTCAGGAAATCATATTGTTGGTGGGTTCTCTAATTTTCAAGGTTAGTTTCCAATTTTCTTAGTATTTTATAATTCATGCAATATACATTTATGATTTTTAGTATTTTAAGGTTATTGTTTTCTTTGTATCTTTCATCATATGTACAGGACCCGTTAATAGCTTTTTGGGTGACTTTCGCAAGTGTGTATGCAATGTACTTGTAGAAAATCCTCACTGAACGCATTTACTAAGTATTTCTCTGGAATCCCTTGTGGATATGGGGCAAAGGTTTCATATTTCAGGCCTGCAATAGTTTTTTGTGCTCTTTGCAGGTGACTTTAGTTGATATGTCTAGAAACTCTTCGCAGGAGATATTATTTAATACTTTTGGGCGGTCCTTTTGACTCATATTACTGTGTTTGTTTGGGGACAAAAAATTGTAGCGAGTGGTAGCGGCTGTAAAAAGAATTTATCGTTTTAGACACATTTTTACTTTTTAGCATATTAGCTTTAGCAGTTTGGTCTGTCCCTAAATGATAGCATAAGAAGTATCTTAGCATCTTAAACTTAAAATTGGTAAGGTAGTTGGAGCTAGTATTGTGGCATTCCGCTGAATTGGATTTATCATGATTCGTGACTTGAGGTTACTATTATCATTTGTTCGTGGGATTTTATGGTTGACTATGTTTTTTATTTGCGGCTGCAATTTGAATTTAGTTCTTTTATTATATGCGTTTGGTAGTTTCTCTTTGAGCTAAACGCATATAGTGTCTATTGATTGTTTTGTAGTGTCTCTGTCATATGCTCGTGATGGCCACAAACACTATGATCTCTTTGGTGATAGAAGACCAGGTGATGAGGAATTCAGAAAAGCGTGGAACAAAGAAATGGATGAAGAGGATTGTGTATGGACAGGAAGCGAAGATGAAAGTGATTCTGAGAATGGTCATAGTCATCTAGAAAAGGAAATCAGAAAAGTGAGACAGAAGGCAAAGGATCACTCAGACCTAATTGATGCTGATGACAGTGATGAGTTATATAGTGTGTGGTCTGGAAGTGACGAGGAGAAGACTCTGTGGACTGGCAGTGAAGGTGATGATGATGATGATATTCCAACAGAACCGTATCCAAATGAAGCTAGTGATAAGTATCTTGATAAATTGTTTGAGTTTGAGGAGAAACCTAAATATCGTACTATTTCAGAACTTCTGAAAGCTGAAAATGAACCGGAAGAGTTGTCCCCTGGAAAGCAAGCTCGGAAACTTGCAGTTGAGAATGCCTTGAAGAAATTGAAGAAAGGACCAGATGGACGCTATATCAATGTGTGGGAAGTAATGAGTGACATAGACATCTTAATAGGAGCATTTGAAAACATTGTCTCTGGACCAGAGTATGAGGAGCTTAGAATGGGTGGACCTAAGAAATTGAATATGCAGTTTTTCAAAGATATACAAGCACGCATGAGAGATCCAAATTATAAGTTCTCACCCGAGATAAGGTTGAAACCAAAGAGCAAATTGGTTTCAAGAAAGAAATGGCAAAAGGCACAGTCCAGGCGAAGGAAAGCACAAAAGCGATAAGTTAGCTCTTTGTTCCTTTTTTTTTTTTCCTTTCATACTAAAAGATGTTACTTATGTACATTTTTTTATTTTCTGTGTATCCTTTATGTCCAAGTTACCATATGCTGTCTTTATCCAAGTATAATCATGTAATGAATAGCATTCGAGCTAGCTGAGACTGAGGTAGAATTTGTCATCTAGTATCCAATCTTTAAGTCTGTGCATGATCTAGTATCCAATCTTTAAGCCTGTGCATGTGTACATTCAAATGCATATTTATTTTTAAAGCTTCATATTTTTGGGAGTACTTAATTTTAGAGCTTGTCTTTTCTGTGAATTAGGATCTTTCCACCATCTACTTTGGAAAAAAAAAAAAAAACAAAGCAAAAATTCAAGTCTTTGAAGTTGGAAAAAAAATAACAGCAAGGATATACGGTTTGTGCTGTCGATAGAATCATGAAGTGTCAAGAAACTGTTACATCGATAACTGGAAATATATAGGTAGAATTTGGATAGAAATTAAGCATTTTTTAACAATGGGTTTTTGGTGAAGGAAATTTAGTTGCAATTGAAAGATAGCAAGGGCTGAAGCTTTGCGGACTGGTGGTTGCTGATATATTATGAATTCGTTTCTCTTTATTTGGTATAATCGTCACTTTCTTTTTGTCTCCGGCTGTAAAATGGTCGGAACATTTTGACCTTGTAGCAATTTGTAATTATTTTCCATTTGCGTACAGAATAAAGTTCTAAGATAGGAAAAAATCAAAAACAAAAAGTAAACAGAATTTAAAACGAACATTTTGACTCCTTACCTAAGCAAGATTTAGTGGAACATTGCCTACTTAGAATTCTAATCATCTTAGGGTAGCCATCCTTAACCCCTTGTTTCCTTCTGCATGATGACAATTATTTTTTGCTTAGTGTGAAGTGTATGGTCCATAACTGAAGCCAAAGTCTGTATAGGGAGGAATTCCAAAAGATTTGTAATTCATCATATGGTCTTGGTTCAGATTATCCATCATATTGTTCGTATGCATCATTTCCATAGATGGATGGTTATACTGGTACAAATGCTGCATGTTATTCTTCATCATGGATGGTGGAAGTTCATTTTCATAGCCTGTCCTCTCAGAAAAGTTCCTTTTCATATCATCTTCTATGGAAAGTGTGTGTTCGTAGTCTCCTCCCACATGGTTATTTTTCGCCATTGTTGCTGCCATCAAATTCCGACTTGTACCAATATTGTTCTGGTTAAGAGAGTTTTGAAGACTCCAGTGCTCCTGAAGATCATTACCTAAGAAGGTGGGAAACATGGGCTGAGTGTCGGAGGCATTCGGGCCGTTAACTCTGCCATTGTCATCTGTGATGAAGTGGGCTCGTCCTTCGATGAGTTTCCGATAGGAACTTTGAGACCAAAGCTCTGCACGTTTGCCTGATCTCGCCAACTTTTTTATTAAAGTAGCTGCGTCTACACTGCCTGAAACTATTACCAGCTGATTTTCTGCATCTATACTCACCGAGTAAACACCTGAATTCAGTTAAAAAAGAACACAATTAAATAACATTGGGATTGTTAAACATCAGTCATAGAAATTCGCCAAATTTTGAAGACTGCGAACCTGATTTCAGGATATAAAAATAAAATTCGACGCAACTTACTTGGAAGATTGATACTCAGAGCTGAGGAGTGAGATAACAATTATCAAATAAATCGCCAACTATGCTTATATAAAAAGTGCTTTTGAGGTTTTTTTTTTTTAAATAATACTTGAAAAATATACTTATTGGAAAGAGTATTGATCAGGTTCAATTGACTAAAAATTACAGGAAAGCTAAATAAGTTGATATTGCCTTCAATTTTTCGGAGAAGTTTCTTCACTTTCTGCTGGCAGCCTTGACAGTGAATGTGTACTTTGAGAACATACTTCTGCATTAAAAAAAAATCAAGAAGCAAATTTAATGCCTTAAAACTTCAAAAATACTTGAACAAAAGTATTATAGAACTAAAGGCATTAATTAACAAAGGCCAGAGACCTGGATATTCAGGAACTCTACTCCATTTCCTGACATTTTAACGTCCAATCAGTGTTGACATAAAAGAAGATGGTCTTTTATAGTGTTGTTTTTTTAGTTTACTGTTATAGGAACCAAAAGCCAACTTATGATCAAGCGACGAAAGAAAAGATTTCACACAAATCCTATGTGGGCAGAAACTCGTACAAATTACTCACAAGAAAATAATTGCCAACACATACAGAAATATATAGATGCTGAGGGAAGAGATATGTAGTACACTACTCTTAGGAATGTAACTGATTTGACCTGGCTGCTCATCGAATTGATAGTCCTTCTTGACAAGCAGAGATTGCATGTGCTTGTTCTTGTTAGGGCAGAAAGAGTACACACCATTTTCCAGTGATGGTTAGGGCATGGGTTGCTCATGCCAAGGACTGTTGCCAGTTACCACATGCGAAGTAGCTATAGCCTTTTGGATCTGTTGCTGCTTCTCTCCACTGACCAATTCAATAGTAAAATAGCCATTTTTCAGTTGTAAGCTTCTTGATTTAAGATTGAGGATTTAAAGGAACTAATGTCATTATAATTTGTGCAATAAATTTAATTTCTTTAAATTTTATTCGTTTATGTTTCTAATTTCTATAAATTAAAACATTAATAGCTCAAACTTAAATTATAAGTCATCCGAGGAAATTGAATAGATTAATTTCTATTAATATTGTTGATTTAATTTTCTCCAATTAATACATAATTTCCACCTATAAGATACTACAAACTTGATGCACGACAAGAAGACAACAAGATTGCACCCACAAGTTAATTGAACTATTGATCAATATCATATTATTATTATTTTTTTGGGATGGATTTAAAAATTTTTAAAATTTATTAATACATTAAAATATCTTTTTAACAATGGCACTTTACTAAGTAAAACAATTTTATTAATTAGATGAGTTTAATTTGAAGATACAATAAGTTTTATCCATTATTTTGGCATAATTAAAGGGAAAAAAAAAGAAATTAGAATGTCAGTATGTAAAATTTGATTATATTTTTATTTTAAAAGAATAAATAAATTTGAACAATAAAAGAAAAGGACAATAAAAAATTAGGTGGGATTATTTACATTCTAAAAGATGATACTCTAAACACTCATTTATTTACTATACTCACTTATAGAACTGAAGAAATATATTTGTATCCACTAAATTTATTAAAGTTTCAAATTTATTCTTAACTTATTCTTAGTTCATATAACATAGCATAAATACTTTATAATATTACAAAAAATGATTACTACATAGAAACAAATTTCTTAAGGCGAAATTTTAAAAATTTTATAACTTATTATAATACTAAATTTATTCTTATTTATAAATAATTTAAATTGAGATCATAATTTTTTTGTGACAATTCATTCGAGGTATTCCTATATAAATGGAGATTTTATTATATATATATATATATATATATATATATATTATTGCATTGATTTTAGCATTAAAACTCTTGATATAATATAAAATATATGAGATAGTTGAGCAAACTTATTAATTATCATACCAATGTGTAAAGAAAATCTTGAATGTTCCAATAATAACAGATGCCACTTACATGATTATTTAAATTAAGTTAAATCTTTATTGTTCAACGTGTAAATATAATTAAGTTAAATAAGGGGAAATATCTTTTAGTTTCCTAATTTCTATAAATTAAGATATTGGAATGCTGAATTTTAATTATAAGTTATATGTGGAAATTGGAGACATAGTTTTATTTATTTTTTTTGATTTAATTTTCTCTAGTATATTATTTTTGCTTACAAGCTACCATAAACTTGATCCATAAACATTTTTAAAAAACTGACAAAGATATCAACAAAAATATATTACAAAAAATAAAAAGAGAAAAAATATCCTAAGTACACTTGTTTTGTTTCTTTTTCAACTTTGCACTATTTAGAAGGATAGATTGCATTAAAGGATATTATTATGGAGAAGAAGAAGAGCTTGTCGGGATGGATATGACACAGCTGGGATGAGCGAAAAATGTTTTCTAAAAGGATTTGGTAGTCGAAGGAATGGTTAATGGAGATTGGGATGCTTATGATTTTTATTTTCATGTGTTAAGACTGTAATATTTATTTTTTGCTTACATTTTTTTTTTACTTTTTATTTTTTTGAAAGGACACATCACTGGTAATGCTATTGATGGGGTTATTGTTGATGAGCATTAACACTACGAGGTACAAGCTATTATGGATGATTACAGTTTTAGATAAAAATATTCTTCTAAAATTTTTGTCCAGTATAATTGAAAATTTTGATTTCTCAGGTGGATATCGATTTTATGAAATGGTTGAATTTTGATACATCGATTTTTAATTTCATGGTCTAGGATCTTCCGAGATATTAAACAAAAAAAGGGTCCTTATTCCATTACAAGGTCATTGTTTTTGCTGATGAATCATTTAATTGACGTTTGATTTTTTACTTTCTAATTATAAACTTATACAAAAGGAACAGGAAGAATAAAATGGTTGGGAGTTCCTTATTACAACATACTGATTACTCACACGCTTGAATAAGGTATAACATAAATATTGCAAATAAACACAAAGAAATAAAATATTTCCTTTGGAAATTAAATGCACATTCATGTGAAATTTACACAGGAATTACAAATTTATATCATTATGATGTGCCATTATCTCTTTAAGAAAAATACAAAGAATTGCTTAATCGCTAGTTATTTCTTCTTCTTCTTTTTCTTCTTCTTCATTTTTTTTTTTTTTAAAAAAAACTATTGCCTGCACAAATTAGTTCACATTTAATGAACGAAGGGTTGTTGCTGCACTTGGTTTGCCATAGATATGGCCAAAAATATCAATTAAGTAGGTCTATGTTATTAATGTTTAAAGGGTATATTACTCAATAATGGAATATGTAATTGATTGTGAAAACTAAACGCTACAAAAAACCAATAACAAAAAAAATTTGGCATTCTATTGGATTTTGTTTGGCACGAACCTTTTACCAGGTCAAAAGCTAATAACCATGCTGCCGTAAGAACCATGCTGCCGTGAGAGCTATAGACTTCTACCAACTTATATCAATAGTGCATGAAACAATTCTCTATTTATACGTCATCTCAGACCATGTCTACTTTTATTGATTCATATTTAAGAACTTGATCTAAATAAACCATGTCTAATTTAAGCCACTTAAAATCACATCAACTATATTTACTTTCAGAAATTCATACTTAAAATCATGTCTACCATATCTACTTCAGAGATTCGTACTTGTTAGAGATTATATTGAATGATGTGTAATTAATTGTTTACAAAAAATCTTAACCTCCCTATATATAACGAATAATAAATTTTTTTCTTTTAAGAATAGTAGTTTATTTTCTTGTACAAATCAAATTCTACCTTAAACAAATAAATTTTACAAGAATACTACTTAATCCTTAAAATAAGAATTTTTTTGAAATAAAAAAATTATTAATAAGAAATAAATTAAAAATACTTTTTTAATATTTGAAATATAAATTTTTTTGAAAAAATAAACATATATAGCAACATATAAAACTTTCAAAATTTTTACACGACATTAAGAAAGTTAATTATTATAAAGACTATATATTCTAGTTGAAGAGGGCTATTGATTATGGAGCCAATGCAATTGGTTATAATGCTTGGTTGTTGCTCGATAATTGTGAATGGTTATTAGGATTCAATTACAAGGATTCGGCATTAATTATGTTGATTTTATAACTCTTGAGAGGATTCCTAAGATGTCTGCCTACTGGTTTAAGCAGTTATTGTAAAGGGATCAATAACCATTTAGTTTGTATTTTTTAAGCCTTCAGGGTCTTTATGAAAATACATTATCAAGTGTTGGGAATTGAGTGTTAATGTTTATGTTTGTGTCGCTTAATCAAATGCTAATGAAATAACCGTTCTTTTTCCTTGGATTGTGTTCTTATATCACTCTACATTTTTTCTTTGTCGACTATTAATGATAGATTTAATTTATATTAACTCTTGAGAGAATAATTTCTAACCATCGGATATGTAATTTTTGACCAAAAGTCAATGCTTTGGAATGTGATGAAACAAATGTAAAGTAAATAGATATGCATATGAAGAATAGTCATGAGTTTCAAAACTGTTGAGTATCTACTACCAGAAAATATATTTCTGGGTTTTCAATCAAACTCGTTGTGCTCTAGCCATCACTACTCTTCATATGGACTTGCTAGAATATGTCAATCTCTTTGGGTTATTTTGTTACTCGTTAATTAATTAGTTTTGTTTATGGAACTTATTTTTTCAGGTTGGTGAGGTCTTTACCATTATTATTGCAATTGAAATTGCTAACAAGATGCAGGCTTGATGCAAATTTTCTCTCCATTTAATCTCTTTTTTGTTATTTTCTTATTAGTACTTCTAAGTCCTTGATAGTTTCAAGCTTTACTTTTTAAACCGTTAATGTCACATTTTTCTCTTTAGTATTTAATATTTTGTGTATATTTATTATTTCCACAATTTTTGTTTTAAAATTATGCAATTTCTATGTCTTTATTGAAGATCTAGTTAAGTTGTTCAGTTATGATAGCTACTTCCAGTAATGCTCAAAGAATGCACCAAAACCATGCACAACCAAAATGGTAGGGACTTCATTACCAGAAACTGTCTATTATAAAAATATATTTTCTCAATAAAAAGTTAGAATCAACTTAGTGTTCCTCTAGAATGAAGAAAATAAACCTCCAGTAAGAACAACCAACTACACCATATGATTTTAAAGGAAAACAATTACTAATGCATGAATCAATCTTCCAACAAACCTGTATTAGTATAAGGTAAGTAGCCCCTTGGCCTCCATATTGGTGTACAACGCGTTTCTTCGTTATAAACTAAAACAAAAATAAAAATAATTTTATACACAAAAAAAGAGTAAACGGTTGAGGACGAAAATGATATATTATTTGTCTATTTTTAAGTCTTGAATCATATAAACATGTTTTTTAACTAAAAATATTCAACGAGATCAAAATTAGTTTGATTCCTCGATCCAAACAAGTTGGAATCTACTTTTGCAAAAATTTCTGCTAACTTTGATTTTAATTAATATTTAAATTTGAGTTAATTTTATTGATATGATGTTATTTGATTTATATTTCATTTTAAGATTAAATTCTAGTTGAAATTAAATTTAGAACATAAAAGATACATCCACTAAATTTTTAATTATCATACTATTAATTTTGTGAGATTGGTAGTTATAATGGTCAATATCAAACACACAAGAGAATCAACAATTTGATTTCTCTTAAAAAAAAGTTATTTTTTTAAAAAAACAAGGAATTTCATTGATGGGACTAGAGGTAAATTACAGATCGTCAAATTAATGTTAATTTTTAGCAAAAGAAATTCCCCAATTTGTACCGATAGGCCAGTGGTGTGCTTTGATCGGCTACCAAACTTCAGCTTCTCCCATTTAGCTGGTGATCAATAAAAAAATTGAAGAAATCTTCATTTTCAGTTGGAATTCCAACGATAAATATTATTTTAATTGTCATGATAATCCCTCTCAATATTAAACATTTTAATTTCAATAGTGGGTAAATTTTTAATAAATGAAAAAGTGCCAAAAAGTCATTAACAAGGTTAATCTTTGAGTAGAAGTTTCTTTTCTAATCACCAAAGGTTATTCCAAACCCAGAGTGTTCTCCCCATAATCATTCTCGC
This sequence comes from Swietenia macrophylla, assembly GCA_032401905.1. Taxonomy (NCBI): domain Eukaryota; kingdom Viridiplantae; phylum Streptophyta; class Magnoliopsida; order Sapindales; family Meliaceae; genus Swietenia; species Swietenia macrophylla. Next base: position 1,714,133 of record CP135577.1, read on the forward strand.
TTTTCGGCATAATGTATATAAATTATGTTTGTGTCACTTTATATTATGATGCTTAGCGGCGATATGCGGCCAATTTATTCGAGTTTGGCCAAATTGATAGAGACGCAGATGCTTATATGTGTGATTATATATACGATAGGTCATAGAGATTAACATTAACATGACACGGTTAATAATTCTAAGACTATATCAAATCCAGTGTCTGTCATTGGCAACTTTATGTAGTAACTATAAGCAACAGGAAAATGTTGGGATAAGATTGCGTAATTAAAATATCATTGCTATAATGATATGATCACTATCGTAATTTAATAATGTAAAACGATGTCACCCCATTAGAATTAAAGCCAGAAATTGCGGGGGTGTCATTGAAAATTTTTGAAACTGTGTCTGCCATGCTTTAGGGCAGGCAAAGAATTAGTATATAGTTTTATAATACTTGGATTTGAAATTGAAGAATGAATTAATGGAATGAGATGACTTGAGAATTTGTTTGAACATCTTTGTTTTTCCCTATCTGTTCATATAAATTGCAGGAAACTGTATATGACCCTGAAATTATGGGTGGAAAGTTTGTCGTGTATATGCATAATAACAACAAATGTTTGCAGCTTGGAATGCAGAAAATCAGATTGTTTTGTTAGAAAAATAAAGAGGAAATACAGTATTAACAAACTTGTGATGGTGCATGGGGCCAAACGCATACCATCACTCGCAATGTCTCAGTTAATTCCATTGTCACTAACATTGCCTTATTCCTTTAATTTGTGGTGGGGAAATAAGAATCTTATTCTTCTCTTCATGTCTAAGATCTTCTAAAATCTTGTCTCCCCGTTGAATATTTCCTTACCATTAAGGGATTAATTACCAAGTTAACAATCATTTACTCTCTATTTATTGGTATTTATTTTCCTCCATTTGAAGCCTCTTACAATAATAAAAAATAACAATTTGATGATCTAGTAGATGGGTGTGTTCTAATATCCAAATGAAATGAAAAAAAAAAAAAGGGAATGCTCAATGGAAATTTGTTGTGAACATCATACTTTGCAATCTCCAAAAAATAAATATTTTCATGTGAGATATATACATAATGTCATTTGAGCTAATCAATTACTTGTTGAATTTAAGAGTGAATAAGGAAAATTTAAGAAAAGAATGTTGAAGAAAATTGGAAGGATAGTTTTCCAGGATCCATTTTCATTTTTTATTTTTTATTCAGGAGGAGAAGAGCAACTGAAGGAGCTGAAAGGAATAATCATTGTTTTCAGTACAATGTAAAAAGCCTATTATGACAAACTTTATCATAATTTTTCTTCCTTTACTTCATTACCGAAAGGGAATGGGGGATCAATTCCTTCTTAATCGTATCTCTTTTCACTGGCCAAATGTAAAGTACTCAAGCTATTTGCAAAGAGGGATTGCACTTTTAGTTAAACAGTACTCACAATCACAATATTACCTATATAAACATACATACATATACATATATATTTATGCACGTATGTATGTGTACACATATATATATTATTGCTAACTGGGAGTAACAAAAATTTTCCAGGAAAACCACTTGGAATAATTTCCTTACATAATTGAACATGCATTGACATTATCATCACTGAAGATGGAAACAAGATTATCCTCGGGGGCGTTGGATGCCGGAAAAGCTTGAACAACATTACGAACGTAGCCGGCAGGTGCCCTTTTGTCGTACGCTCCAGAAACATAAGGATAGTAAACAAGATGTTGAGGGATATAAGGCCAAAATTCAGCTCTCTTTCCAGTACTCTTCACCTTCTTTAACACCTTGTTTGGTTCAACATAACCACTCACCGTCACCCGGCTTTGCTTCCTGTTCACCTCTACAGTTTTTACTCCTGCATGAAATCATAAATTACATGTTTATGTAATAAATAAACCTGTTCTATCCGAGGAAAAACCCGTAATACTAAGTCAAGTTTATGAAATAAAATAATTAAGGAATTTTGAACTTAATTGATCACTTAAAATATTTTTTTTTCTTCTTTGAGATTCACAAGGGAAGAAGATACTGTATCTTCTTCAATGACAAGAGTGAGATGATTTAGCAATAAAAAATAAACGAGAATCCAAGTGAAAACCTGTGATTTAATATAGAATTAGTTGTTTATCTGCCTATCCTCTATTTAATTGTTAGTTGTCGTTCTAACTAGCAGTAAAGATATTCTTCTAGTTCACAAAAGAAGATGGATTCTCAAGGGTGACGACAGATTCATTATTTTCAATAAGTTCAAGCTATATGCAGTTATATACTAATTGATGGCTTATAGGTCATGAGAAACTTCTGATTCTGAAGGACAAATATGACATAAGAGTCAATGAAGAAAACAAAAGAGAAGGAGTGAGAGCGATTCTTTTCCCAGCATATAACCTTTCATGGAGGTAACAGCATTTTTGACTCTTCTCTCACAGCCATCACAGTCCATTTTCACTTTGATCTCAACTGTCTGAGACACAAACACAGCACATAATTTAACTTTTAGTGTAAAGAGCAAAAGCGGAAGACAAGACTCAGAATGAAAGAAAGAGAGAGACTACTGCTTTTTTTACTTTACATATAATACACAGAGAAAGCAAACATGGAGGGAAGAGAAACAGAAATTAAAACTCAGTGCCGATGGGTACCTGCATTGCTTTGCGTTTGCTTCTTGTGCTGGTGACAGTGCAAAAGTTGGAGAGATAATCAAGAGCTCCCATAATTTTATTGGTTCTCTTTAGCAGAAAGCAAAACCAGAGGCAAAGAGAGAAATGATACAGGACATATGTTTTCAGAGACCAGCTGCTTATATAGGAGAGAATGTTTGTAATGTTTGTTGTATTAAGTATTAAAGTAGTGAATACACAGTGTCTTAAAATACTTAGATTATTAAATAGGTGTAGACCCGTGGCACTATAATCTTTTAATAATTAGATTAATATATTTTTAATAAGTCTTTAAATCTAGTAAATGGTGAATTTAAGAACTTACAAATGATGTACATATTTTCGCAAAAATAAGAGTCTCGACACTAATACTATTAAATATATGGAGAAAGAATTTTAACTTAAAAGAAAGGAGAAGAAATGTCCCATAGATCATGCCAATGTGCTCTGAAAATCATGAGAGGGGCAGTTCTCTTTTGGCCCTCCTCTTATTTGTTTATTTGGTTTAGATAATGTGAAATTGTTGTAAAGTGCTTTTGTGTTTGCTTTGATTGATGTTCAATGGGTGTGGCAATTATTGGTCAATATAAAAGAAGCCACAATAATGGCTTCTACTGGTGGGTTCTGTCCAGATTTTGAAATATCCTCAATCATTGTCTTAAATTAATCAAAAATAATTTGATGGGCATATTTGATTTGATCCAAATTTATGTAAAGTTTTGCAATGTTATTTGGATTCGTCTGTTCAACATTTCAAAATTGTTTCTTTTAACATTTGGAAAACCAGAAATGATAATTACATAATCTTATGTAATTATCAAGATTTTCCAATATGTTTAATACCATTTGTTGTGATTCTTTCCTTTGATCATTATATTAATTATAATAGAAATTGGTTAATTAGCTCTTTCTGCCATGTCCTGGAACCTTAAGAGAGAATTAAATTTCTAAACATACATTACTATCCAATATTGATGCCCCTTTATTGACCATGTACTACTAAACATTTGCTTGTCCATCACTATGATTTGGTTGTATTTTTCTTTAAAAGAAAAAAAAAACCTTCTTTAAAAGGAAAAAAAATACAAACTCAAAAAGAACTTTTATATTCTTCAATATGCCTTTGATGATTGATTATTTGATAGCATTTGATGAATTTTTCAAAAGATGTGCTTTCACTTTCATTTTGAAAGAGCCACAATCAAATATCTGATGAAGAGACAGAAAGCAAAAAATAAGCGTTGCAAGAAATCAACTGTAAAATGGGTTTGCTCAGGCAAGTGGGACAGGAAGCAGGATCAAGGATTCCATTACAGACAGGACTTTGGAGGGAGCTGCGAGCTCGTGAAAATTTAGAATAAATTGACAGCAGAAATTTAATGGTGGGTCTGTTGGAGTACAAGGCAAGGCATCCCACCAGTAGCAGAAATGAACGCCATCATGTCACAAGTACAAGTGAAGCACGAATTTTTGGGTTGATTTTAAAAATCAAAAGCTTGTTCTGCTTTCTTTAAAGGTACTCACTAACAGGAAGTTTTCACGTTCCTCTGGGGTCATCTTCATAGATTTTATATCAAATGTTATCGATATAATCAAAGTAATTTTTAAAAACACTTCAGAGAAAATTCTAGACTGTTTTAGTTGTGATTTTAGCAGCCACTTAGTCAACAGAAATGAGGGAATGAGAAAAAATAGACTTGTTTGAAATTGAGATGTCGTGACTTTCAATTCATAGTTGCTATGGAATGGAATCACTACCAAATTCAACTGGATGAATAATTAAAAAAACATTAGTTGTCAAATAAAAATAAATATTTATCAAATAATGCGCAATAATCATATACCAGTGGCTAAGTTCCTTGAAAATTATCAAAAAATATTCTTATTCAACAAAGTTACAGAACTAATTGCCAGTAAAATTTAATGATGACACGTGGATGCCTAAACAATGAAAGAATCCAAAAGGAATAACAAAAGAATGAAAATCAACCACTTTAATCAACCTTATCTCTGCCTGCTTCTTAAGTTGCATCGTAGATTAAATGCCACATCTACTAGAGCATCTTAAGTTTTTGACCTCGTAGACCATTCCAAAAGGCAGCTGCACCTACCACTTTCTTACCGGGAAGCTGAACTTCCAATACCTGGTTAAATACCAAAATCACAATCAACAAGTAAGAAGAGGCAGCTAGTTTACCCTGTTGTTTTGACGCTATCAATTAATAAAAGTTTTATTCTCAAAATCGGTCTAAATAACTAGAGGAATGAATTGAGCGGGCAACACTTTGGTACCAAAGCAAAAAAAATAAAAAAAAAAAGAGTAACGTAAAAAAGGCAACAATGACCTATAATGCACCATTATAACATAATTATAGCATAAGTAGCCATTACATAAATGGCATATCACACACCTCAAGCACAGTGCTCCCTCCACATGGAACTACCAGTGCACCCTTTCTGAAAGTGATGCCATCAACTTCATTGGCCTGAATATTGGAGCCAACTCTCGTAGTAATTATCTTAAGTTCTATGATACTTTGGTGTCCATTGTCATCAGTAACTGCCATTTTAGCTCGTGTTCCTGGCCACCCTGCAAATGCACGAACCTAGAAAGGCTGTGTCATGACTACAAACCAAATTTTAAAATAAAGGAAGCAAGCCTACCTTATTATGAAGGACTATGGCTTCTTGATTGAAGGACAGCCATGACTCCTCAGGAGTTATCTACACAAATGAGAACTAAGATTTGAGAAAATTATAGGACCCTGATTATTTGAACAACTCAACTTACTACAGCAAACCAACTGGGTTATGTAGACAATTAAGAAGCATATTTGATAAGAAAACCATTATTTAGCTCAGATTCACAGCCAAGTCCTGTATTGTACAACTAGAAAGTCACTTTTTTTTTTGGTGAAAAAAATTACCAAATGACAAACCAACTTCTATCTAGAAGCTACTGATGTTTTACTTGGGCAGAGCACAGCACTCTGAAGCCTTAAAAGAGACTACGGGTTGGATCAATTACTGTGCAATTAACACAGATGATGCTCAATACCATTACATCACAAAAAGTCAGAAAAGTCTACCTTTGGAGCCAAGGTGGCTCTGGAATCATCCTGAGGCTGCGCTTTCAACTTAGCTGATCCATCCAATATCAAGGGAAGCTCACGAATCAGAAGTTTAGATCCTGCATAGATAAAGAGGATAAACAATATACACCTGAACAAAGGACTTAATTAAATCTGCCCGTATGGATCCATGGCATTGTTCCAGCACAAATTAAATAGCAGACAACACGCTCATTAAAATATTTATGCTCGACAAAGGTACATGAAAGGAAAATTTTATTGTTCAAAAAGTAAATCAAATGATTCAGTCTAATTAGCAGCAACATGTAGTTCTAATTTCTAAATGCATAAATACATTGCTCTAGTTAATATACACTTGCCAATCTGATGAGATACTGCTCATGTAAAAAAGTTTATACCAGTGATGCTAACAGCAGTAGATACTATATTCATAGAATATGGGGACTTCTGAAAACAGGGAAAAGGTTTCTAGTATATTGAATTAAGTACTACTGATTAGTGAATGGATCAATAAAACAGATGCATTCCATTTTAAAATGTCCTTGTTTTATATACATTTACAAGCTCATAAAGAAATACACATATCACGTGTACGTGCAAGATACTCTATTTAATACGCAAATGATGCCAATAGATAAATCACTATTACAGTATTGGAGATGCAAGCTAAATAAGCTTCAAGAGTGCTTCAAAAACAAAATGTGGAGATGCAGAAACTAATGTAGCTCAGTTCATAAACTGCAAAAATTGCTTGAGGTACAATTGTAAGTGAAAAGTAACAAAAATAGAGAACAGAAGCACCTTCAGAAAATAGCATTGCCAGTAAATCTGGTGCCTGCATGCAAATAAAGATCAGTCATTAGTTGCTTAAAAAGAATTAATCTTCTTTTAAGAATAAATATTTCAAAAATCATGGTAAATAAAGTTATATTCCCTAATGAATGAACCTGCATAAGCAGAATTTAAAAGCTTAGACTGGATTGTAGCTGTTAACTATGTGTATGCATACATGAAGGTGAAAGTAAGAGAAGATAAATAACAGTAATAAAAAGAACAGCAAAAATATAGAAAGGAATGAATCATGTATACATCAATTTATATCATTTCAATTCTTAAGTTCCCCTCAGTATTGAAGACACATCATATCATCCAAAGAGAATTCATTTACCAACAATTATCATATGCAAATCCGTATGTTTTCGAGTAATTAGGTCAGACCAATCCAAGACATCTATCAAATTGGGCCAGGTATCCTGGACTAACGGAATCCTAAGATTAGAGCTTCTGTAAGTCATTATCACTTCAAGTAATTCCAGAGAACACTGTCCATACCTTAATATGATCATCAACTTCCACTTTTTCAGAGGCAATGACAGGTCCAGCATCAAGGGCTCGCACAGTAAATGCTAGTGATACTCCTGTTTCTTTAGCTCCATCCTAACGCAGAGGCTAAATGTCATTGTACAACTTGCAAGGATTGTATAAGAATATAAGTACCGGAATTAAAGACAACAAAGCAACCTGCAATGCTCTTTGAACAGGAGCAGCACCTCTATATAGTGGCAGCAGACTGGGGTGTATGTTCACTGTCCCTGAAGAAATTACTCTTAAACTTTGAGGAATTTTGATAGCAAATTTTCAGTTTAACATAGAAGAATACCACTAAAACCTTTGCATAAAATCAATTTTACTTATTCATGAATATTAAAAAATACACCTTTCAAAATAGTCATTGAACACTTTAATAGTGATCTACAACCATAATTTCACATTTAATTGTTAAAAATCCTTAGCAATGGTACTGGCCAACAGATTAGACACTATACATGCACTCACTTGTCAAACCATAATTTCTAAATTCTACAATAGGATGATATTAAAGAATACATAAAGGAGTATCGTCTTAACTAGTAATTGTTTATTAGTGTTTTCGGATTGTTTCCACCAATACTCTGGACTCAATAATCAAATATATACTCATTTGACTATGTAACCTAACTATTTTAAGAAATCTAAACCAATAAACTCTATTCATTTGGAAAGTTACAGAAAAGCAGCATTCTCAAATTTGTTAGAAGAACAACATTTCACTAACCCAATGATGGAATACCAAGGAACTTGGTTGGTAAAATATTTCCATAAGCTGCTGTAATGCAAAGTTCAGGCTGCAAAGCTCTTAAACTGGACAAGAAAGTGTCCTGCACAGAAGTAGGAAGAAAATGGTTTGTCTTCATGAAGTCGTTGATTTAAAGAAGAAAGGAGTTCCAATGGCGATAGTATAAACAAGTATCTTAATGGAGAAAGAAAATATATTCTGTCTTTCTAAATTAGTAGACAACAAGCAACCCAAAACTACAGAGTTGCTGTCACAATGTTTCAATTAAAATACACAATGATTCCACTAACATAAACAGATATCACATACTTCAGCAATCAATATGAAACTAACAAAGCCACAAAATCAAATTTGAACCTCATAATAAAAGAGATATAATTTCAAAATACAGTAAAACATAGTTGGATACTTACCAATGAAAGTTCCCCCAAGAAATTCTGAATGTTGAATCTAGGCAATTTCTCTCTTATGTAAAAAAATACTTGAAGTTCTGGAATCTTTTAATAATTCATACATGTTTCTACCCTTTTTAACACCATAATGATAAAAATGCAACATACCAACTCAAATTATGAGATTATAATTGTTAAATTGCACAAGGACATTCAAATTAATACAACATTCAAATAGAGATAATTTTTGCAAATTCAGGGAGCAAACTACTAGCTATTCCTTGATTTGATAGAGCAAACCCCTTGTTATTCAATTATCATAAAAGTTAAATTCAGAGAACAACCATCAATTACCTCACCAGCCCGTTCTGGAGTGAAGATGAGGTCAGAAGGAAAGCCTCTGTCAAGAGCATGCTGTGCTACAGGAGAAGGCAACACCTTTCTACCCCTATCTCTTCTCGAAGGTGGCTGTGTAACAATTGCTGCAACCTGAACCATCAAAAATCAGTATTCCATGAACAAAGTCACACATAACGTTTTGACGATGACCCGAGAAGCAAAAGGCCCTCTTTGTATATCAAGGTAGTAAAATAAGCTGAATTTGATGATTTCGACCATAATTAGATGATTTTGCTTAAAAGTTTTTTTTTTTTCAAAAAAAAAACTTGGAACGTAATATGCAAAATGCAGGATCTCAAAGTACAGCTACATTAAGAGTAAAGGTATTGTCAAAAGGCAGTGCCTATCAATGATAACAACTGGCGGAAGAAAGACTACTTGCAAGTACTGTGATTCATATGATAGTAAAGGGAAAACTGAGAAAGAAAGAATGATAAAAATATATAATTGAATTAAAGAAGTTGGGAAGTGACTCGGTACCTCAAAAGACGAATTGGGTGCGGAAGAAGCGTTGAAAAGGGCATCAAGAACAGTTGCAGAGACCTAAAACCAGCACATTACATGAAAAAAGAAAAGAAAGAAAAATCATTGGATAATATGACATACATATGTGTGTATATGGGTTACCTGAGGAGAGCCCAGGAAGACCAGGGACTTTTTTTGTGAAGAAGCAGAAGCAGAAGTAGCTTTGGCGTTGAGGCAGCAGAAGCGTCTTAGCATTAGGGAAGAATTCATTCCTATGTTTTTCTTTTGTGCCTTCTGCGGCTTTTCTTCTTGGGTCTCTGTAAGAGCGCGAGTCGAGGAGCCTATTATTATATTATCCTTGACTGCAACTGTACACCTAAAGCCAAACCGTTAGATGTTTCCAAAATCCAAAATAATTTTGATATTCATTTCTTGCTGTTAATGAAATTTATTATGAGTTCATGTAATCCCAATTTCAGTGGGATTCTATTAAAATTCAATTGGAAAGTGAATATTATTTTATCTTCTATTTCATTAATCAATCATATAATTTAATTTATGTGCATTTATTTTTAAAATAAATGGTATAATTTTATTGAATGATTTTATAAAAATAATCTTATACAAGACCCTTTTTTATTTTAATAAATAAACAATTTTAACAGCAATGTATTTAAGTAAAGGCACATCTACAAGCCCAAGGATGTTGCAAATTTAGTATTGATTTCAGTTTTAGTTTTACATAAAATTGAAATATATATTATTTAATAAAATATTTTATTTTTTAGTTTCGTTCAATTTCGGTTCTAAAATAAGATATTCTATTTATTAATTATCTCAATTTTATAATTTTTAACTCTAAAAAAATTTAAATTAACGGTATTAAATTATAAAAGTAATGAAATATATAGATAAAAATTGAGTGATCGAAAGATAATAGAAATAATTTATAAAAAAATAATATATAATAATTTATTTAAAAAATATTATATTATTACTTGACTTAATATTACATATCACAAAAAAGAGAAATTTATTTTTTTGATGATAAAATTATATATTTAATAATATTATACCGTGCACATATTTATTTATAGTAATTATTAACTTATTCGATAATTTTAATATATATATATATATTATATAATTTTATTAAATTATTATATAAATAATATGATAAATTAAATTAAATTTGATATTCTAAATACATTAGTTAATTTTTTTATATAATTCAATGGATACAAAATATTCTTTTTAATAAATTATTCGTTAAATTAAATATAAAATATTTTATATAAAAGTTATATTTACACAAATTTAACAATAAATTTTAACATTATGTATTACATTTGAAGTTGAAATGTCTATTTAAAATTAATTTTTTTTTTATAGTTTTAATGAAAATTTTTAAATGTTATTATTTTATTAATTGAATAATTTATTGAATATAAATTAGTATTTATTTACCTTTAAAAAATAAAATAAATTAATAAATAATTTTTAATTTTTAAAATTAAAATAATTTCTCAAATTCTTGGTTTGGTTTCGGCTCCACAAACTTTGAAGCCGGAACCTACTAAAAAAAATTNATATTAGTTAATTTTTTAATATAATTCAATGGATAAAAAATATCTCCTTAAATAAATTATTTATTTAACTAAATATAAAACTATTTTATGTAAAAATTATGTTTACACAAATTTAACAATAAATCTTAATTTTAAAATATTTGTTTAAATTTAATTTTTTATAATTTCAATAAAAAATTTACAATATTATTATTTTATTAATAAAATAATTTATTAAATATAAATTAATATTTATTTTATCTTTAAAATATAAAATAAAATAAAATAATAATTTTTAATTTTTAAAATAAAATTAATTTTTTAATTTCTCAATTCCAAATTCCTGAGTCTTTAAAACTAAAATCTACTATAAAAAATTAATTTGGAATCAAAATAGATTTCTCTTTGGATTGGTTAACCAGAACCACCGCACACTTCTATTCAAGCCTATGCTCTCTAATCGATTTAAACATTAAAAAAATAAAGATAAGTTTCAGCAAACACTGGATTCTTTTTTATTATTGTCATGCTCAATAAATGCACAAGTCCCCTGATTTATTGACATTCTATTGTATGTAATTTACAAGCTGCATCTCTTAACACCCCTGCGCATTGGGTGCTTTACAATGACTGAAATCAAGCACAATCTAAACTAAATTCTGCAGAATTCCATACACAAACTTCCAAGTGTAGATCACCGGAGCAACCAAGGAAACGACAAGGGATGAGAAGAAAATCCATCGGAGGAAAGCCTTCCACTCGCCCAGGAAAATTCTCAGTCAATGATTTTAATCTGAGACTACTGATTCCTCTTCCTGCAACAAGATCATAGAGAAACTTCACCTTTGACGAGCTAGGGCTAATCCGAGTTATCATGACTGTGTTTCCAATGCCTTCCACAACACCCTTGTTGAGCAGAAAGAGCAAACCATCTTCCTCTGCTTGAAGAACAAGTGATTCTTCATCCATCCCTAAACAGACAGTCAAAGGGTTATTGTACCTAAATCTCCTTCCAGAATCCCAGTGCTTGCCGCTGAAGTGTAGTGACAGTTGTTCGGATGAGCCAACAAAGTTGCAGGATAAAAGAGGGCATGAACATGGTGCATATATGCACGTTTCCTCATGGTCACTATTCTTTGTATAATCCACGGTTTCATTGCATCCATAGTCTTTGTTTCGGCAGAGAGATCTGATGGAATCAACAACCACCTCAATGTCCCCACAAACTACCTGCGGACACGTATCAAAGATTTCATTGTTCTAAATGACAATAAATGACTATCATTGCATATAAAACTGAGGCCAAAAAATCGACCTCATCTGAGGATTAACTATCAAATGAGTCATAGCGTACATGGTTGGATATCACCTACAAAACTCCTATCTCATTCTAATAAAAGGGTTCCAATTCACCATTTCTATTGAATATTTGCATCTGCCAAGGGTAAGTTTCTGTACATTTAGCCATGGGCTACATATTTTCTTTGGAACGCCAAAACAGGCAAATTTCCTTGTTTCTGGGGACCCATAGAATTTCAATCAAAGGAGCGACAATTAATGTGCTTTTGCTTGCTTGACAGACAGCCCTCCCAGTTCTTCCTCTAAAATCTCGAGAGATCAAGAGGCACTCTCTTTTCTCACTTTTTGGTGAACTAGTCTTTTTCACCTTTAAGTTTGCGCATTCTTCTGGTTATTGTCTTTGTAACAAAGTTTTGATTTTCAACCTTGAGAAGTCACAAGTGTCAATTTCATTCAAGCCACAATCTAACAGGGTGAACCTCGTTCACCATAAAATAGACCAACATCCAATTTTTGATACCCTAATCATTACCGCATTGCCAAAATCAATATGATAGCCCATGCCAAGAAATGTCAATATGTTGTATTTGAATTCTGCTATATTTATTTTGCATTCTTGAGTGTGTCGCACTCGAATCATTCAGCCATTTGTTTAATCATTAATATAATTTTCAATTTCTCATGCATCATACTCGTTATCACAGCTCATCAGCAACACCATGCCTTGCAATGAATGATAAAATGTATTAAGTCTGGCCAAAATCTAGAATCACTATAAAGTCAAAGGACATGTTTGTCATTGTTGTGCTTTTACTTAATTTTGAAAGCACAACAACTAAAATATACTAGTATAGGCATGACATGTATAAAGGAGGGACTCTAACTACTTCCCCTTTGAATTGGATTTAGTGAATGGCAAAAATACATGTCATTCTCCCATGGCCCTTGCCATCTTCAAGTCAAAGGTGAATTAACTGCAGCATTTAAGAATACTAAAATTAGAAGAATGGGAGGGTGGAGAAGTGGAATTGAATACCTCATTTATAGCAATGTCTCCATTTAGTTGTTCCTGATCAGCCTGCAAAATAGACAAGCACAGTGTATTGTGAGTCAATACTTGTAATATAAGATTTATCCAGAAATGGACAGGGGAACATTAAGAATATATTCTTGCACGTCATGGACATATCTTCATTAATTATGTCGTTTAATTATCTTTTAGAAAGCCTGACTAAGTGATAAAACACTCACAAGCAGGTCATAAAGAAACCAAGTATTTAGGCACTTCATGCATTTAAGACTTTACAAAAGGAAGCTACACAGCTTCACCTCTCCATCTATATAATACAATTATGCTGTTATATCAAGAAAACTCTTTAAACCAGCATAACTCTATCATATAAAAGAAGACAAAGCTGGTGAGTTTAGCTATAAGGAAGCCAATTAAAAATCTTGGGTGAGTTTCCCCTCTTTGAATTGAGAAAGACATATTTTGGCAATATATTTCAATGAAACAATCTTTCGCAGATTCCGAAGTAATTGTCTACCCCTCTACTGCTGCACTGGACAGAAGGTAAGCTAAGCATGGAAATCATAAATATAAATGCAGAAGGTAGAAAACAAGAGGACGTACAGAAACATGATTATAGTGTGTAGAGGTCCATCCATAAGAAATGACAAAAAGGTTGCCAACTAACCATATTTCAACTTTACTAACATGGCATCAAGGTCCTCAATTATTAACATGTGGGACAAAGAAGAATTATTCATACAACTCAGATCCAATAATGAATCATTAATGAACTCAGCCATTAAAAATCAAATAGGCACCTGGTTCTTGTCCTGTTCAAAGACGGGACCATGTTCTCCAGTGCTTGTTTTGCTCAGGGGAGGACCATCTAGTTGGCCTCTGTACTCTGATGACTCAATACCAAAATACCTTTCTTTGCAAATGAACTGCAAAGGAACAGCTAATTCAGTAATTCATGCACAATTCATGGAGTTATACAAACATAAATGTAAGTGTACCTCGCCAGATCCATAGCCACCAAGCTCTCTTTCTCGTTTTTCTCTCTCAGTGATCTCTTCCTCCCCCCATGAAGATAAGCATGGAACAACAGAAAGAGCCAGAGCACTAGACCCCTCAATGGAGATGGTCTCATAATAAAAAAGCTGTGTATCAATAGACGTCAGTGACAATCTGATGCATGAGCATAAATGAAAACAAAAACAAGCTTATAGAGATCTAGTTCACCTGGAGAAACAAAAGACAGCCACCAACAGCACGTTGCTTCCCTTGACGATAACGAGAAACCTCCCGCACTAATCGGTCAAGTAAGAATTTTCCCCAGTTGAACTGATGGATAACATCCATATTCGTCAAAAAATGGAGGAATGAAGGACTTACATCCAGTCTAGCAGTTGGGGATAGAAGAGTACCCAAAGCATAGAGGACAAATGATCTTTTGAAGTCCTCCCCCGCTTCTGGAACTGCCAGCCGCTCTTCTAGAAGGCGCACTGATATCCCATGATTTGTAGCATTATAATTATGACGCAAGTCTGCAATTAAGTCATCGGGCCCTGAGTTCACCACATCCTTGCCGCTAGCTGCTAATCCCATAACAAGTTCCACGTCTTTTGGGGATAAAGGAATGCATTCACCACAAATATTCAAGCTACGTTGTGTAGTGTTAAACCTCTCTAGTAGCCATAGACACAAACTGCGACGAAGGGTTCGGCATCTAAGGCTAAGGAGGCTGCCAAACCCCATGCTTTTCACTGCAGCTTTCTGTTCAGTTGTGAGGCGCTGTAGCACATTGAATAAGCGGCCAGGAGAGCATCTTGTGACAAGTTTAGTCTGCAATTAAAATAGCTTCAAGATCAATCTGCAGCAGAGCATTAACAACAGTACCCAGAAAGGAAATATTACCTGTTTCCTTTGCTTTGTTGCACGGGTAGGAGCTGTACTCAAGTAATTATCCCACACTTCACGAGCACGCCTGGTATATTTTGCTTTTTCCTCAAGGCTCATTGACTTCCAAGCATCTGACGCTGCCTTTGTGGCCTGAAAATGGAGAAAACCAAGTATTGCCTTAAAAACATTACTTCTGGAAATGAAGGCACTATTTATAAATTTCAGAGGTAAACTAAGAAACTCACAGCTTTGAGGCCTGAGGATTCAGGATGGGAAGCACTGTACTCCTTAATAAACTCTCGGCTTCAGCATTCCAATTGAGATGTAAGTATGCTGATAATATTAGCCAAAGGAGAATCTGCTCACACCAAGGATATTACAATTTTAACAAACTGATTTTTACCTAAAGTACACCCATGAGCATGCAGGACGAGGAGTGTCAACTTGCTTATTCTTTTTCTTCTTTTTTCTCTTCCCATCTGACACGTGCTCCTCAGCCTTTCTTTTCATCAATGCATCATGTTCTTCACTTGGTACCTAATATATGATTCAAAAAAGTATTGTAGAGAAATTTCAAAGAAAAAATCAATGCATCATCATCTTCTTTACTCCTTAAAGTTGCAGAAATGGTTTTCCTTCGAAAGAAACTGAACACAGCAATAATAATAAATGCAAGTTATAACTTATTTAGCAATCAAACTTTAAATGAGCCTAAATTTAATTATATGGAGCCCCATTCTAAAAGTCCAGAAATCTAAAACCACAGAAATATAATGCTCAGAAGTAAGGAAGCAAGCTATACATATATAGTTTTTACTATAAACTCTGCCCATTTTGCCCAAACTAAAGCAGCTTGTTCATGAGCATTACTGCTTGTGCTGTAGATCAAAACCACTCATGCAGAAAGTTATAAAATGTTTTATCCATATATTGATTGCTCCTCAATGCATCTAACTCCTAAGAAGGATAACAGCAACCAGAATAAACCAGGCAGCTAAAACCTCTATGTTATGCAGTTCAATGCAGCATTTTTCACTGTAAAAGTATATGAAAGCATGCATAGAATGTTTCGAAGTATAGGTTTCAAGCTAAAGATAAAGAATTCCGGTGTACGATCTCATGCTATGAAAGGTTGTAACTTGTATTTTCTTTTTAATATTTTTTTTATCAATATTATCCTATGTTTTCAATAAATCAAATTCAAAGTGATACTTAACACTTAAATTTATAAACAAAATCAAAATGAGATCACATATCTTATGCTTCAAGAAAAGAAACAGCATTATTCTCCGAGGTTCATGAATGAATGAAGTTGCTTTAGCTAATATAATGCAAATATGCGTTGCTGAAGAATATCCCCAAGCTCTTATGGGTAGTACCTTAAGTTATGCTAACTAACAATGTACTAATGATTTTTCAAACATCCTACAATTCTCTTGCAATAGCTTTGCTTTCAAATCAAAACAGACACAAATCCATACTGACATATTATTTAAATAATTATAACACATACAAAAGCCTTGCTAGAAGTATGCTCTACTGGTTAGTACCTAATGCTGTCAAAAATTGAACCTTTATCTGAAACACAAATTAATTCATAAACATATATATAGAGAAAGTTGAAGAGGCGAAACCATTTCACTGAGGATGATGAAAGAGTAATCTATCTGGAGGCAACCACCAGAAGGGAAAAATCCAGAAGCAAATTAGGGTTAGGTTTCGAAACGGTATTTGGGGTCTGTTTAAGTTCACCAAGCATCAATTGCCCGTACACTCGATCAAGAGGTAGCAGAAACGCATCCCGAGCCTATCTCCTTCATCTTCTTCTTCGCCGGGTCGCGGCTACTTTGCCGTGCTGTGCTGTGTTGTACTTTCTGTTTAATTTTGTCCGAGTATTAATTTGGTGCGTAATAACATTTAGATCCCTCAATGTTCACTATTTTCCAAGTAAAGAACTACTATGTCTGTATATATCAAATTAGTTCCTAACTCTCAACTCTAATGCAATTAAATGTTATTAAGATAATCTATTGTTTTAAATAAGGATCACGACTGAGCATCATCCATTAGCTGTGCGGTGCTCACACCTTTACTCTCTCCTGAGTCCCTTCAGTTGCCGAAGAAATTTTTTTTATAAAAAAATTAGGATTATATTACAACTAATTAGATTTAATTAAAAAATTAATAAAAAATATTAAAGAGTGTCAGTTAATGAAAAAAAAAAGTTATGTTAATATTTAAAATCATATGAAAAATAGGGGTGGGGTTTAATTTAATACAAAAGAATAATTACGTTCTTAATTGAAAATATATACAACAATGGGGAAACCAGATGTTATTACGCCTTAACTCTGGAACTGCGCAAAATGTCCACCAAACAACCTTCTAACGTGGAAAATGAATTTGGTTGTCCATTTTGACCACCAGGTTTTAATAACAAGAATTACATAAACATGTCAAAAAAGTTAAAAACATGTCAAAAATTGAGTAAGTGATATATTTATAAATTTAAAATATTTATATTTTTATACTTATGTTTTTATACTTATAATAAGTATCAGATTTTGAATTAATTTTAACAATTAATTTTTTTAATTTTGTATGTATATAAGTGGATGATGAAAAATCTAAGAGATTCTGAAACTATCGTGATTGATTATTAATTATGAGTAAATATTTTTAAATTATTATATATTTTAATAAAATAAATTGTATTATAATTAAAATATATGTAATTATATTTATTTACATGTATGACTAATATGATAAAAAAATGACACTTTTAGATGTTCATGTCATATATTTTGATGTATAAACTATTTGCAAAATGATATGAGTATGTATAATTTAGAGACCTTGGAGAAAATATGAGTTGTAGAATATGATTATGATTGCCCAAAATAAAAATATAAAATTATCGGATATGTTTTGATATAATTATGATTATAAAACTCTAACAAGAATAAGAGATTGCAAGGTATGATTATAGCTATTCAATAAAAATATGATGCCATTAATTATTTTTTATATAATTATAAAATTCTAATGATAATACAAGACCGCATAGTATGATCATAATTATCTAAAATAGAATACGATGTGATCAGGTATATTTTTGATATCATTGAAAAATATGAACAAAAATATGGAACTGCAGGATATGACTAACTACTTGACTAATGATATAAGGCTGAAAGGTATAATTTTTATTCTTTTACTTGGACAAAAGTTTTTTACCAAGTATGATATGTTCCTTTGGGTGTTTGTTTAATGTAAATTTAATTAATTGTATTATAAAATATGTTTAGTATGTAATTGATACTTAATTTATACAAAGTGTAAGCAATTTCGAATAAATTAATTCCTTCACTAAATTGTAAGTTAATTATTTTTTTTAATTTTTTATTGTTTTAAATTGTGTAAGATTTATGTAGTGTATAATTTAACAATTGAGATTAGAATTATTAAATACATATTTGGTCAGTCTTCAAGGATATTATATTTATATGTATATATAAAATAGATGCATGTGTATGTACATAACAGATGTGTGCGTGTGTGTATATTTGTGAGACACTTTGAACCTGTTTATGTCGTTTACTTATAAAATTTTATTATATAAAAATTATAAAAAATATATAAAAATAAGAAAGTACAAGCTTCTGGCGGGATTCACCAGTTCAGAAGGGTTGGGAGGGTCCTGTCAGCCTACATTGCTAGCATTTTCACCGTACAAGCTGCAGGCGAAAATGGGAGGGTTGATTATAAGGAAAAATACAGGTATTGTATTTGTAACTAGCATGTTGCGTTAAGCACAAAAAGAAGACCAAATTAAGATCATCAACTCTATGCTATGTGGTGAACCAGCATCAGCATCGTGGGAAAGTGAGTCCTTCAGGTCTCAATGTGCCCCCTGTTTTGATTGCAACTTCAAAGCATTAGAATTAGGCAGCACGATTGGCACTCCTTTTGAACTTATAATGCCCCATTCTCCACCGAATGTTATTACGCAAACACGGTTGATAAAGAGTGTGAGTGACTGATCCAGTCTCACAAACAAGCAAATAAGTTCCTCTTTAGAAAGCAAGGATGCTGGTTAAAACAACAGAGAAAACAACAACAAAATAAATAAATAAATAAAAATTAGCAGGTGGTGCGCAAACTGTAACCTATTATAGCATTGCGAGTGATGATATTTGAGGGGAAGTCTTCAAAGTATGCATCATTGGTTGCTGCTTTCAATTTCTATCAAAATCTTCTCGCAGCTCTGACCCAATAACAGATTTATCATAATGCCAAATTCCACAAGCTCTCAACATACATTCTTCACTAAAAAAATCTAAACCCATGTGAAATCCAAGAAACCATCTGTTGCATTTCATGCATAATGAAAATGCCCAAATGAACAAAAGAAATTGAAAAGAGAAGGTTAGGTGTTAAGGAAATAACTTGAAGAGAAAACAAACCTCGAAGACAGAAATGGTTAAGGGCTCACAACAAAAGGGGCAATCAAGAGCTTACTGGATCGGAGAGGGAAACTGAAGTAAATAAATAATTGATGGGATAATCTTGTAATAAATTGTCAATGCAGTGGATCAGTTTTGTGAGTATAATATGAATAAAATTTGTAAGTACATTACTACTCTTACTCATTCTATCCAGTATATACTTATATGCCTCATTGGTGAATTCATTCTATCCAGTATATACTTATATGCCTCATTGGTGAATTCATTTTTATGTTTATTTTATAGTTGAAGTACATTAGCAAGAGTAGAATCAGTTAGTATTGAATCTTTTATCTCAACTTGTTACTTTGTGTGGATATTTTCTTGGTTGTGATGTTGTATCACCATCCATTTACCAGTACTTCTGGGAAAAAAGAACAAGTAACCAATAACAATAAAGATCCCTTTTCCGGGTGATCTGTGCAAAAGTATATTAATATCTCGCAAAAGAGGTCTTACCTATGGTAATAAATGCTTGTTTTACTTCAATCAACAACGTCATAAACCCTAGGCAACAATAAACAAAATTTAATGCAAACGAGGAACAACCAGCTAATAGAAAAATCTTTTTTGTCAAAATAAATATTTACAACGTTCAGTATCTGTGATCCTTATCGGGCCCCATATGAAAATATCCAACTCAAGCTGCCCACCATAGCTGAAGAAATCCGATGGAACTAGTAGATACCGAGTTGGAGAATGCGCAGTATCCACCTTTTGAATAGTGGTTATGAGTGTTTGAAATTTAAGGCAGTGAAGCCGAGATGAGTCTTTTGCTTGAATCTCGTAGTGTAACCGCAATTCATCACTCTTGGACGCGATACAACTAACTGTTACTACATTTCCAAATCCTTGAACTTGTCTATTGTTGATAATAAATAGAACCTTGTCATTCTCTTCTTGAAGGATAAAATATTTGTCATCAGCTTTGGCGGTGATGTGAAAGAAACTGTAGTAAGAAAACCCAACTGCTGAATTATTATGTTTATTGCTGAAGTGTTGGTATAATTGGCTGGATGGACCAACAAATTGACAATCTGAAATAGGGCACGAACACGGATCATACAGGCACTTCTTCTCGTGTACCTCTTTCTTGCTGTAATTCATTGTTTCTTTGCAGCCATATTTTGTGTTCTTGCATTTTGCTCGGGCAGATTCTAAAACTTTCTCCATAGCCCGGCTACGGTAGTCAACAGGACATCGGCAGGAGGCACATATGCTATTAAGTTTTGTGCAGCAGGAAGGGCAAGCTACATGTCCATTGCCACACTGATTTTCCAAGAAATCAAAGATTATATAAAGTATTTTCATATAATGAATGATGACTGATTATCAGACAGAATGTAATATTTATACACACATCACACATGCATATATGCCCAGGCACACTAATTTAGTTTTATTACTACAGATTACATACAAGTCGGGTGTACACCGAAAATTTCTATCAATATATAAAGAGTGTACAACACGCATGCAATAGTAATTAGCATATCCTTTGGCTGCAAAAATTGTGAAATTACGCATGCGCATATTATAAACTGACACTGCTGATCAACCTAGCTCCTAACTATCAATTCTTACTGGCTATTAATGGTCACATAAAAGACATCTCAAGCTTTTAATAAAAGTAGCTATACACCTCGGACTTATTAAAATTCGACATCAAACCCTAAGGATCAACCGTCAGAGAAAATCAAAGCAAAGTTAACGAGGAAACTCATGAATCCATTGCACAAACTAACCAGAGATTATGACATAAATTTGCACAGACAAGCATGAGATGTGTCAGGCCTTGCCCCATCAATGTTTTTAAAGAGCACTACCATATCTACCATAAATAATTAAGTAAAAGTAGGGAAACAAACCTGAAAGATAGGAAAAATCAAGGGCTTATAGCAAATGGGGCAATCAAGTACATCTGAGTCGACTAGAGTTACCGAAGCTGACCCATTATTACCTTCTTCAAGTTGTTTTTCTTGACGTTCTTCATCATTCTCTTCTCCTTGACGTCCTACCCCATGTTCATCTTCATCATCATATTCATAAAATTCTGTATCATTATCCTCTTCTTCTACGTAATCATGTTCACTGTGTTGTCTATAATCTCCATGAAATCCGAAATTATCATCTTCTACTCCATAGTTTTCTCGAAATTCTTCATTGGGGGAGTCTTCTGCCACAAATTCTTGCTCATGAAATCTATTAATATTCTCTTCTTCTTCGGCAAAATCTTCCCTGAAAGTTTGAGAATTCGTTCTCCGTCTGTCTTGACCCCAGCTACTCGCTACTCGAGGGCCACTCGATGCTTGCCCCAGCGTCAGTTGCAATAATCCTGGCACAGAGAATCTCGCCATTATTTTTCTTCTGCCTCCTTAACTACGATGGTTTTAATATAATTTATTCTCACGTGAAACAGTTCATATATAGGACGTTTATTGAGGAAGGTATAATTATTCTATGTAGTATTTTAATTTAATTTTATATATTCCATTTGTGTTAGGAAAGTTATTTGTTGTCTTGTAGAAGTACAATTCCTTTCATATTTGGAATTACTTTATATTTCAAAGACTGTAGGATTATTATGAACAGTGTCACTCTAATCACAAAAGATTCATTATTAATTATATTGTATGTTAATTGAGGGTAACTACACATAATTTGGTTATATACATATATGTGTATAATTAATTCAATATTTAACCGTTTAGTTTCTTAATTATTACCTAAGGAATTTCTTCAATTGCCTTGATTTGATTAGTATGAATTGCATATGATTATTTGGGAGTGGTCCAATGTGTGTGTATTATTGCATCCATTTGTTTCAACCTTCGAGTTAATATTTTAATTTTTTTATATTTTAAATATTCTTCGTTATATATTTTAAATTTTTTGTTTATATTTTAAATAATATTTATTATTTATTTTATATATTTAATTTTTTTTTGTAAATTTTACAAAAATTATTATAAATTACAAAATAAAAAAATTTTGAGTATAAGAATGCAAGCATATATCGTAACCGTTTTTATTTATTAAATAATATTATGAAAGTTATTAATTTAATAAAATTATAGATATTAATATGACCCTATTATATTTTATTAATTGTATTTGCTTTTATATTTTTGTTCGACAAATATCAACACGACACCTCAATGATCTGTATAGATAAATAATTGCAACCAATAATTTTATTATTGTTTACTAAAACTAACATACATTTTTCTCGTCAAATAAAGATGATATTAGTGAAGCAATATTTGCTTAATTTTAGGATTAAGTACCTTTCCCTTTTTACCTGCTCAGCTGCAGCATTGTTAGTCATCAGTGGACATATGGTTAGCGATAACTATTAGAAAAATAATAATAATAAGCCATTATCATGGGCAACAAAGATCTGAAATCTCCGTTAAATCCGTTCGACTGTTGATAATTCAGTTAGATGATACCCACAAACCTTCATTAATGTCAACAGAAGTCTAGCAAAGCAACAGTCACTTCACCAGATTTTAACATGCTTCCAGTTTCTATTTTAGATGGCTGACAATGGCAAGCAAAATAATACGGATCTGCGAAAAAGAACTAAAGTAATTTCCAAAGGGAAAGCTCAAGTCGATAAAACTGACAACTGCATCAAGCAATGACTACATTACTTCTTTGGTCGCTGGATGCGGATCTCCATCTTGAGCATTCCGTAGGAACCAAAGAAATCGGATGGAACTAGAATCGACGCCACCTTAGGAGTGCTATTATCCCATCTCCTGATGCTCTTAGTGCAAGATTGGAATTTATAGGCAATTCCTCCTGATCTTACGAGAATGGAGTAAAAAATCCCTCCTTTCCAAGATGGTGCAATGCAACTAACTGAAATTCCATGGCCATGAGTTTGAATACTATTGTCAAGAACAAATAAGTCACCTTCTTTGCTTTCTTGGAGAACAATAAGTTTGTGATGAACATTTAGGGTAATGTGTAGGACTTTATCAAACAGGAACTGCACTGCTGAATTCTTGTGTATAACTCTGAAGTGTTGGCATAACAGGCCGGATGAACCTGCAAAACCACAGTTTGTAATAGGGCAATAACACGGTGCATAGTGGCAAGCCTCTTCATGATCATATTTCTTGTCGTAACTCACTGTTTCCTTGCACCCATACTCAGCATTTTTGCATGTCACTTGGATTGATTCTAAAACTTTCTCAATAGCCCTACTTCGGTTATGACCGGTAGGCAATTGGCAGGAGGGGCATTTATTCATAAGTTCGACAGAGCAGGAATTGCAAACTACATGCCCATTGTCACACTGCAAGCAAACAAATGGTTATGAGATGGTATTTAATTTTTTGTAAATATTTAAAAAAAATGTAACATACAGGTGTTTTTCGAGAAGAATAAATAATGTTATGTGAACAAATGGACTCTAATGCTACATCTGGATATGTCACATTATTTGAGACAAATACTCAAAAGTACATCCATTTTCCACTTAATTCAGTAGCAGCCATACCAATATCAGTTAGAGAAAAATCCAAAATCCATGTTACAAAATGCAAATGACAAATGCATCCTTAAATAGACATTTGTATGTGTACTAGCATGCATGAAATAGAGATTGAAAATAACTATATTCTTGAGTGAAAATGAAGAAAATTCTGTGATAAAAAATGCAGCCAAAGAATGAAGGAAAACAAAGAACAGCCAACTGAATACAGTAACCAGATTGGCTAAAGCCAAGGAAACCAAGAGTGACATGGCATGGCATTGGCCCTGTTTCTCACAGGGTGTGATCGGGCACAAGTGATGTACACAATAATGCCATGAAAGAATGGAGTTGTATTACCATTGTCATGGAGGCTTGTCCATTTTCTAGAAATACACTCAGCCGTGCAAAACCCAGCTAGATATTAATGTTTCAAAGCATATGCAGGCATATTAATCTATTAAACAACTATTATCCTCTCCGGCAACCTAGACAATCAAACTCCTCGCAATTACCTCTCCTTTAGAATATAGCACTCCAACTTGAGCCTATAAAACTCTTGGATTCCTCTATAACTTCCACTCTTAAACAATTCCTGGCAACAGTCAAAGCATGTTTAAGTCACTAGGAAGATGAGGAGACACTTGATGCACCAAAGCTCTAGGGCCTTTCATGAATTCATCACAGTATCTAATACTCGAGATTTTGCACAAATATAAACTGATTTTCATAAACATTTGCAGTACAGAACCCAGATGGCCAGATCCCTCAGTGTTAAACTGGTACAGAGGGGCCACAAAATGCAGGCAATAGAATTTTGGATGGGCACTCCTTGGGTACTCGCTTTGTACTTACAATTATTAATAACCATTCCCTGAATTATAAGATCGTGCAAATCACACACACACACACACACACACACACACACACACACACACACAAAGAGGATTTAGAGAACAATGAATTCCTCTTCAAAATGGTACTGATATTGATAAGTTTACTATTATCTGTAAAACAGGATTCAAATGAACACTTGAACCACCTAGGTATCTGAGTTAAATTATTCTTCAATAATTACAAGGGCTAAAAGAATCCAAGCAAACCAAACTAACAATCCCTTAACTTTATGTAAGAATCTCAACACAACATATTTACTCAAACTTCAAGATCAAGACCCGGATAGAAATTAATTGATTAAACAAATCAAAATCCATATTACTTCACGCGCAACAAACATACCCAACTGAAATAATCTTCATTGAAAAAAAAAAAGCATAATACGTGTAAAGGAGAAACTTTGAATAGAAAACAAACCTGGTAAACAGGAATAGTCAAGGACTCAAAGCAAATGGGGCAATCAAGAATTTGAGGATCGGTTAGGATCACAGAAATGGGCCCATTTTTACGTCGTTCGGCGGTATTTGCAGCCTTCGCAGATAATCCGCCGTAAAAGGGCCCAGTTTTGCGTTGTTCCACAGTATCTGCTGCCTTCGCTGATGATTTTCCCCCACAATTATCAGCTCCTGCTCCTTCTTGTTCGTTTCCCATTCCATCGTCTTGACTTTCTTCAGCATACTCTTCTTCTTCTTCTTCTTCAGTTTGAACAGTTTCCTCTTCTTCTGATTCAGAAGTCTCTTCTCTGACCTTAGCTCGTGTTTGACAAACCCTCCGTCTCTTAGGAAAGATGCTGCTGCTTGGGCCATCTGGTACTGCTTCCAATAACCTACTCCTGCCGGCTCTTCCCATTTTTTTCTTCTTCTCTCTTTTAACAAACGTAAAGCATTAAACGCGTGAATTTGGCATCTCAGAACTCGGGCAGTCTCTCTCTCATAAGATTCTCTCCGATTCCACTCTGCACTGCACCTTCCAGCGGCTAAAGGTTGGAGACAAACCATTAAATGCAGGTCTGCGTTTGCAGTCATTTGCCAGCCAATCACACGCACACACGCACAAAAAAAATAATAATAATGATAATAATTAAGATTTTTAAATAACGTAATATCAAGTAAACAAATAAATAATTTTAAATATTTAAAATTTATTTTTAAACATACATTTTAAATAACATAATATTTAATATATAAATTATTAAAATAAATAATACATAATTTTAAAAATTATATAAATTTATTATCTAATGATTTACGACACTTATCGTATTATTTAAAATAAATTATATAAATTTATTATCTAATAATTTACTATGCTTATCGTATTATTTAAAATATATTATTAAATTAAAATTTTTAAATGTTTAATTTTATTAAATAATATATTTTTAATATCACAATTATATTGATTAAAAATTAATTAATAATAATATTATATTATAAAATTTTTAAATTTAACTATGTAAAACCAAATTTTTATATATTATATTTTTAATATTTTTTAACACGTTTTATTTTACTTTTTACAATAATAGTATTAAATTTTATATTATATTTTTTAAGATTAATCTTGATACTGTTTACACGAACACTCTTTAAATTTTAACATTTTGCATTTTAATGGCTGCTCAATTCTTATCTTTCTCTCTTCTGGAAGGACAAGAAGTTAGTGATGAACATTGAAGGTAATGTGTGAAGGCTTTTTCATACAGGAACTGCACTGAAGAATTCTTGTTTGTAACACTGAAGTGTCGATATAATTGGCTAGATGAACCAAAAAAGTTGCAATCTGAAAGAAGGCATGAGCATGTTGCAGAGTTGCAAGCCCTTTCCGTCTAACTCATGATTTCAATAGTTAAAATTTTGCAATAGCAGTGAACTATAACTTGAGAGGTCTGTATTTCAGAAATCAAAGCTTCACAGAATTCTCGAATTACAGCCCAAATAACAAAAGACGAAAGTAAAGCTTATGTACAACCTTTGGCTTGATGGCCTAGATTGAACTAGAAAACAAAAGAGAAGTAAAAGACGAAATATCCTTTCGATTCTTCAAGGTGAGGAGCAAGGAAAAGGTGTGGAGTGAGAGTGACCTGGAGATTGTGTACTGCCTAACCACCTGGACGTTGACTGACATGAATGTGAGGAAAGGAGAAGGAAACAAAACGGATGGTTTTTGAAGTAAACACCCTTACTCTGCATTTTGGCATGTTTCTCGGATTGATTCTAAAACTTTCTACTACGGTTATGACCGATAGGCAATTGACAGAGAGGGGGGGGGGGGGGGGGGGTGGTGCATTTATTCATAATTTCGGTGGAGCAGGAATCGCAAACCATGTGCCCACTGCCACACTGCAGTTGCGCAATTATCAACTCTTGTTTCTTCTTTATGTTCTTGCTCTTCTTCAGCTTCTACAGTTTCCTCTTCTTCTGGATCAGGAGTTTCTTCTCTGACCTTGGCTTGTTTTTGATTAACCCTCCTCCCACTTTTTGGAAACCTGCTGCTGCTTGGACTTATTTTTTGTTCATGGACTTGGTATTTTGACCATCACAAAACATTAGAACTTTGCTCGCATCAAATTCTTGATCTAATGGACCATAGAGGGCCCATCAAGAGGAACCGCACGAATTGTAAAAATTCCTCGAGGATGAAAAGAGTGAAATTTTATGTTGTTGCATTAATCTATGAGTAGTTGAGATTTCAGGAATTAGTGGGTGGATAGTTGGAGACTCGTGAAAGAGAGACTGTCTGACATTCAGAATACAACCCGCTTAATGCTTTAGCTTTATACGAAGAGAAAAGAAAGAGAGAAGAAGAAGAAGCAATTGCAATAGCCAAAAGCAGCAATATAATCATAACACTGTAATTGAGTATTTTATAATTTTAGAAAATAAATATAATTCATAATAAAAAAATATTTTTATAATTATTTTAAATATTTTTAATTAAAAAAAGAAGTAAAAAAATAAAAAATTAAATTAAAATTACAACCTGAAATAACAATATTTTTATTATCTTTTTTAAACCCCTCTCTCTCTCTCTCTCCTTATAGTTTTTCCTTTCTATTTCTCTAAAACGATCTATTTATATCTCATTAAAAAGTATAAATTTCTATTTTATATTTATTTTTTATTTTACAACTTACTGTAAATAAATAAAATAAATAAATATATATTAAAAAAATAAATAACAAGATAAATTAATAAAATATTAAAAATAAAAATATAATAAAATTATGTAAAGATAATTAACATCATTTTTTAAAATCTAAAATATTCGATAATTAATAAAAATAAAAATTTTATAAATTTACATAAGTAAACACTAAATTAAAGTTGAGATGCAAAATTTCTTCTCTAGAAACACCAATAATTTTTTTTCAACCATAGATATTGTTTGAGTGGTCAGTCTTTTGCTGTATGCATATTCTCATACATATTTGGTCCGGAACTGTTATTCTTTTTTTGTTTTTGGGTTAAAAAAAAAGAAAGGTAACATAATATATTTCAAATAATTATTTTAATTTATTTATCAAGTAATGATCTATTTCCATTAATATTAAACCACACTGCTTCAAATATTCAGTTAAGAAAACAGAAGCTGTGAGTAAAATCCCATTAACCATGTTAATTAAAAAAAAAAAGATAGTAAATTACAAATGCAAATGCAACCGAATTGTCATTGCAATGCATCAACAATAGTTTAATCATAAGATAGCATTTATTAAGATAGAATGCAACCAAAATCACAACGGTTTAATATAAGTCCGAATTATATGTACTTCTATATTTTCAATTTTTCGTGCAAAGTGGTCATAAGAAAATTTTCCTACTAATTTATTATTAACGGGTTGTTCTCAGAATTTCTGTGGAGCGAACTTAGCAATTTTTAAATGACATGATAAATTGAGTTAGTTAACTTCTGTTCCATTTGTTAGCGGTTTAGTTAAGAAATTGGTTAGATTCTTGAAAATGGGGCTTAAGAGTAATTTTAAGGGTTGTTTTTCGTGGACGATATCTTGAGTTCTAGATATTCATTTGAAGTGATATCTAACTTGTTGGGAAGCTGAGAGTCTTCTCTCTACAATTGTAATTCTTGTTCTTAATAATAAATATTGATTAATATGTTTGATTCGTGAATGTAGACATACTGTCAAACCACATAGAGTTTGTTTGTTGGTTATTTGTTGAATTGCTTTTTGTGAATTTTCTTTCTAGGTTTGGTTTGTTCTTGTTCAAGAAAGGTTCGTTGATTGATTTCTTGGCTCAGATCTTTACATAGTAAATATCTAAATTCTAATAATTTGGACCAATATTTTCTATACAAATAATGATTAACAAAAATTTAATCAATATTAATATACTCATTATATAATGTTGTAGGTAAAGGTGGGTTCAAAAAATTGTCTTTTATAGCTATGTCTTGTGAGCTTAGAGTCAATAATAAAAAGACATGTTAGATATCACAGCAGTCTGAATATAAAATTAGATAATATTAAGAATCCCAAGGAATTAGCTACATCTAAAGTAGTGATATAACTGCATGTAATAAAACTTTACAATTTATAAAATGATTCATTACCCCATTCATTATCAAATAAACACGAAAGGCAATTTGTTACTTACAATGAAAACATGGATGCAACTTAATCAGTCCAATCTTACTCTATAAAACTTTACATCTTAATCTACCATTCACAGCAAATTAATTCGAGAAAATATATAATGGAATAGAAATCATGGAGTAGCATGTTGAAATGTGTTCAAATTTTAGTTCAGTCTAATTATTGATCTTACTTTTTCTAAAGTGTGTTGCTTCTCATGTCATTTCTTATTCTCTTTTATAAAAGTTTCAGTCTTCGTTTATTCCATCAGCTTTTGCCCTTAATGGACAAACTTTATTCTACTCACCAAGACAAGTTATCCTTGGGTGCCTTATAAAAGGCAATTCTCTTCAAACTTTTGTCCATTAAATTAAGAAGAAATTGCAAGTAAGGTATATACAAAAGTTAAAAGCAAAAATTCATTGATTGCAATTCTTCTCGAAAACTTAATTATTATTTTTTATTTCTTAAGAACATATGAGAACATAGCTAAACTAACAATTAGTTTGTGCACATTTAGATCATGTTAATTAATAATTAATATCTCAAGATACCCACGTTTAAACGATGTTGATTGGATTTTTCGAAAGTAATAATTAATTTGTGCGATCCATTTCTTGTGTCACACTGTATGCTTTACGTACAAAAGTTTTGATCTTCATTCTCAGAAGCTTCTCATGCCTGCTTTGCTATAAACAAGTTATTTCTGTTCTTCTGCCGTCAACAGTGGTCTTATATAATCTGTTTGCTGCGTTTGCGTTGCTTTGCTCATTAAAATTTGCTGTTGTCCGAAAGAAAATAGAACAAAGAAGTACCAACTCAGCTCTATTCCTGCTACTGCTACAGATCAACTAAAAGAGGTGCACTTGTTCTAAAACTCCTCGGTTTCTTTTAATAGCTACCAAAAACTCCGTTTTCACTTTTGATTTTCAGTAGCTTCCAAAAAAGGAAAAAAAAAGTTCTCCCGTTTCCATTTTCGCTAGAGATAATTTATTGTTATTGAATCTTAAGTTGTTTATTTTCCCTTCGATATAATTTCTGTTGTTTGCAAAACAAAAAAAAAAAAAATTTATTGTCGATTGTCATTTAATATGCTTAAGTCGGTTCATTTGTCAGGAAAAAAAACAAGTATTTGTCGACTATCTTGTATTTATTTTTGTTTCTAATTGTCATTTATTGTTAAACGTCTGCGTTCTTATTATTATTGTTCGCATTTATTTTTTTAAAAAATCCGATTTGTTTAATCTAACAGTTGGTTCAAGAACACTATTGTATTGTGGTGTTGCTATTGATATTGCTGTTAATTTCTCTATTTGTTGATCTTTGAAGGTATTCTTGTGTTAGTCATTTTACCACTTCAATTTCCTCTGCGTCTTCCTTCGTTGTCAACCCAAACCCAAAACACACGAAAAAATGAAAAAAGAATTGCCAGTTTGTTTCTCTCTACTTCCCAATTAATCTTCGTTTTCGTATTCATATTATTTTGCTCGTAGTCCGTTTTTTATTTCCTTCAAAATCTTGGTCGTTTGTTTGCCATTCGGCTCTTTTTTGCTGTTAAAAAGAACGAGAAAAGATCATTGTTGAGTAATAGCAGGCAATGGACGGAGCTGTCGCTCAGTCTGTTATTTCTGGCTTTGCATCTGAAGTTGCAAAGGTTTTTATTGAACCCGTTGTTCGTATGACATCTTATGTGTTCAAGTACAAGAGCTACGTGAGGGAGCTGAGCACAAAAGTTGAGGAAATCAAAATGAAAAAAGAAATGATGGACCAACATGTTAAGCATGGTAGAAGACAAGGGTATGGGATTTACAACGGTGTTGACCAATTGCTGAGTAAAGTGAATGATTTCATTGAGCGAGTAGATAAATTCCTCGACAAGAGTGAAGACAAAGCTAAGCAGAGCTGTTTGTCTCCGAAGACTCGTTACGACATCAGCGATGAAGCAGTGGAAGCTGCAAAAGAGGCTGCCAGTCTTCTGACAAAAATAGCCAACTTCAAATTGGATTCTGTTTCCTATCAGCTTCCTCCAGATAGGGCAGAACTCATGAATGACGTTGAAGGCTACCAGCAGTTTGATTCAAGAACGAAAATTTTCCAGGATGTTATGGAGGCGCTCAAGGATTCCAAGGTCAACAGAATTGGCGTGTATGGGATGGGCGGTGTGGGCAAGACCACGCTAGTCAGAGAAGTTGCAAGGAAAGCGATGGAAGAGAAATTATTTGATGAGGTGGTTATGGCTGAGGTAACGCTGAACCCAGATACGAAAACAATTCAAGACAAAATTGCTTATGATTTAGGCATCACATTTGGCCAGAATGAGAGTGGATTTCAGAGAGCTGATCGATTACGCCAAAGGTTGAGGAAAGAGAACCGGGTCCTCGTAATCTTGGATAATATTTGGAGCAAACTTGATTTGAAAGCAGTTGGAATTCCTTTTAGTGATGATGAGAAAGAAAGAGAGGATGATCAGAAACAATGGACTATATTGTTGACATCTAGAAATGAACATGTATTACGCAATGATATGAACACTCAAAAGACTTTTCTGATTAGCATTTTGTCGGATGAAGAAGCAATGAGTTTGTTTTGGAAGATTGTGGGTCGTGAAGCTGAATATTCTGATGGTTTCAAATCTAAGGGGGTTGAGATCGTCAGAAAATGTGCAGGTTCACCAATTGCAGTTAAAACAATTGCAAATGCACTAAAAAACAAGAATCTTTCTCATTGGTCCGATGCCTTGCATCAGCTAAACAATTCCAATCCAAGAGAAATCCATGGAATGGAAGCAGATGTCTACTCTACCATAAAATTGAGTTACAACTTTTTGGACAGCAAGGAGGCAAAGTCACTATTTTTACTATGTGGTCTACATAAAGTTGGTAGTGCAATCATGTTTGATAGCTTCATCAGATATGGCATGGGCTTGGGTTTATTTAAACAAGTTCGTTCGCTGGAAGCAGCAAGGAATAGGGTGCATAAGTT
Source organism: Swietenia macrophylla (assembly GCA_032401905.1). Classification (NCBI taxonomy): domain Eukaryota; kingdom Viridiplantae; phylum Streptophyta; class Magnoliopsida; order Sapindales; family Meliaceae; genus Swietenia; species Swietenia macrophylla. The sequence goes on from CP135577.1 coordinate 1,746,524, forward strand.
GATCGATGATCTCAAAGCTGCATGTTTGCTGTTGGATGCGGACGTTAAAGATTATTTTAAAATGCACGACATCATTCATGCTGTTGCTGTATCAATTGCCGCGGATGATGAGCATATGTTTAATATTCAAAATGTTGATGACTTGAAGGAAGAGCTAGAAAATGCGAGGCAAAAGGATCCAATTGCTATTTCTCTACCCTATGGGGATATTCAAGAGCTTCCTGAAAGGTTCGAATGTCTGAAACTCCAGCTATTTTTGTTGTTTGCAAAGTATGGTAGCTCTTTGCATATCCCGGACCTCTTTTTTGAAGGGATGAGACAACTCAGAGTTTTGCATTTCACTGAAACTCCTTTTTCTTCATTACCTTCATCACTTGATTGCCTAATTAACCTTCAAACATTGTCATTGGATAGCTGCAAGCTACAACATGTGGCAATAGTTGGGGAACTAAAGAAATTAGAGATTCTTAGTTTCCGAGATTCTGATATTGAGGAGTTGCCAGTTGAAATTGGACAATTGAAGCGTCTAAGGTTGCTAGATTTGAGTATGTGTCCAAATCTTAAGGTAATAGCACCGAATATCATATCGAAGTTATCTCGATTAGAAGAACTGTATATGGGTAATAGCTTTACTCAGTGGGAGAAAGTTGGAGGAGGAAGTAATGCTAGTCTTGTTGAGTTGAAGGCATTGTCTAAATTGACCACTTTGGATATACAAATTCCGGATTCCAATATCATGCCACAAGATTTGGTCTTTGTGGATTTGGAAAGATACAAAATATTCATTGGAAATTTGTGGTACTCGTTCCACTGGTACACAATATTTGAATGCTCAAGGACGTTGAAGCTCAGCGGGCTAGATAAAAGCATTTACTTGGGGCGTTGGATGAAAATGTTGTTGAAGAGAACTGAAGATCTCAATCTAGGTGATCTGAAAGGTTTCCAGAATGTTGTTGAGGATTTAGACGAAGAGGGTTTCCCACGATTGAAGCATCTTCGCTTACAAAATGGTCCCGAGATTTTATATATAGTCAATTCAGTGGGACGAATTAGTTCTAATGTCTTTCCCTTGCTGGAGTCATTGTTTTTCCGTAATTTGATAAAATTGGAGAAAATTTGTCACGGGCAACTCACGGAAGATCAATCTTTCAGCCAATTGAAAATCATTCGAGTATCAAATTGTGATAGGTTGAAGCATCTCTTCTCATTCTCCATGGCCATAAACCTTTTGCGTCTTCAAGAAACAAAAGTGACTTATTGCAAGAACCTGAAAGTGCTCGTTGCTGAGGAAAGTGAAAGTATTGGTGGGATTGTTTACTTCAGCCAGTTGCACTCTCTAGCACTAAGAGGCCTACCACAGCTTACAAGTTCAGGATTCAAAGAAGTCACTGCGGGTGATGATTCTGAAAAGATTCTATTCAACAATACGGTATGTTTAATATTCTTTTATGCTTAATTACGTGGGTAATATGTATATATAAGATCACAGTTATTGAACAAACAAGAACAAATAATATTATTTTGCAGGTCATTTTTCCAAAACTGGAGAAGTTGGAACTATCACAGATTAACGTTGAAAAGCTATGGCCCGATCAGTTTCCGCCATTGTCAACTTCTTTAACAACACTGACGGTGGAAAAATTCAGTCGTCTGAAATTTCTGTTTTCGTATTCTACAGTTAATAGTCTTGTACGACTCCAAAAACTTGAGATGCGAAAATGTGAGTCACTGGAATGTGCAATCGACACCACCGGATTAGGAAGAGATGCAGAAATGATTAACATTTCAATTGAGTTCCGCTCTTTGCATCATCTTCACATCGTTGATTGCTTTAATATGAGAAGTTTCATCTCCATGAGCTCATCCAAAGACAACATTCTTCACAATGACATGCAGCCTCTCTTTGATGAAAAGGTAGTTTTTTATTTTTTGAAAAACAAATTGTTTACTTAAGTCACTTGCGATTCACAGTATTTCATTCTTCACTTCAGGTACGGGTCGCTAGTTTGGATGTATTAACTATTCAAAGGGTGGATAACTTGGGAAAAATATGGCACGACAAGTTTGCTTCCGATTCTTTCAGCAAATTAAAGAACTTGAAGGTAGCTAGATGCGGTAAGCTAATGAATATTTTTCCATATAATGTTATTACGGAAAAAAGATTCAAGAGATTGGAGAATTTGGAGGTAGATGGATGTAATTCAATTGAAGAGATTATTGAAGAGACAAGTTCTAATTTCGCAGTGGTGAAGGAGGAGGAGTTCCCTAACAGATTTGACGTGTTTCCTCGATTAAATTTCCTGAAACTATGGTATCTACCAAAACTCAGAAGTTTTTATCGAGGAATGCACATTTTAGAATGGCCAGCATTAAAACGTATATGGTTGTATAAATGTGATAAGGTGGAAATATTATTTGCTTCTTCTGAAAGCTTGGAGGAGAGACAAAAGCCCTTGTTGTTGGTTGATCATCATAAGGTATGAAATGAAACGAGCCAAGTGCTAGAACAATATCTTTAGACATGTATTAGTTGAAAAAAAATTCATACGAAATTGAAACTAGTTAGATAAAGTAGCATTACGTTTAAATATAAGCTTAATTGTTTTTCTTCATTAAATATTCTGATCGATTTTCAGGTTGCATTCCCCAGTATGGAAATGTTACAATTGTCTTCCTTGCCTGAGTTGTTGCATTTGTGGAAGGGAAATTCTCAACCCAGCAAAGTTTTTCAAAATCTGGCAACTCTAGAAATATCAGAATGCGGGAAATTAGAAAATTTAGCCTCTTCTTCAGTGTCTTTCCAAAATCTGACAACTCTGGAAGTATTTAAGTGTGATGAACTGAGGTTTTTGGTGACACTCTCAACAGCTAAAACCTTGGTGAATCTTTCAAGCATAACCATAATTGATTGCAAAATGATTGAAACAATCATACAACGGGGTGGAGAGGAAGTAGAAGATTGTTATATCATTTTCAGCCAACTGAAATATTTGGAACTTGATTGTTTGCCAAGCCTTACAACCTTTTATTTAGGGAATCATACTCTCGAATTCCCATCACTAGAACAAGTAGTCGTGAGTAACTGTCCGGCGATGAAGATCTTTTCTGCGGGAGTCCTACTTACACCAAAGTTACAGAGATTACAACTAACGAAAAGAGAAGAGGATGAAGGGCATTGGGAAGGCAACCTTAACACTACCATACAACAATTGTTCGAAAACAGAGACGTCCAGGTACATATGTATAAATTAATTGAATAATATTCACCAAATTATATATATATATATATATATATTAATTGTTGAATATGTTACAGATTGCGTAGAATTCTAAAGAAGAAGATTGTGGGAGCTTTTCTCTCGCAAACAATAAAGCAGGTGTAAATAACTAGCATGTGTGGAACCAATAATTTGTTCTTAATTTTTTTTATCTGATGATTATAGAATATATTGTTCACATACATAGATGCTTCATTGTCTTTGTTGATATATTCATGTCATACGATCTTGTTTTGAACTGTATTTGATTGTGCTGATATAATTTGTGGTTTATAATTGCAGGAGAAATTTTCAATAAGTTGATGACCATGTGATACAATCTCAACATAAGACTCACAGCCACCAGTCAAAATAGCTCGATAATCACAAGTGAATGGCAATTGTAATTTATTATTAGTTAATTGTCATTAATCAATAAATAAGGTCTACAGGCCAAATTGTGCAGCCTCACTTCTCCGGGATTCATTCTCATAATTAATAAACTAGTGAGGTTATTCAGAACGATTTTTTCCTCAGGTCTCTATTTTTTTTTTTTATTTCATATTTTTACTCACCAAACAGGTTTCAGCTTCAAAAACATTTGTGATTACTTTCGTGAATGCAGAATATCTGGAGTTCTAAAGAAAGAGTAAGGTCTGGTTATCCTTCTGAATTTCTGTTGTGTACGTGGGTTTGCTTTAGCTTTCCTGGAGTCAAGAACTCTATTACAGCTGCTTCGGTGTGTTGATTTTTAAATCACAATTATCGCGCACACGTGTGTATATTTAACTTTGTTTTAAAGCACAGTAGACATACAACAATCCTATAAGAAGCCGTACTTTACTACTTTGTATTAATATTGTCTGTGGCAATGAGAGAGCACCTCACTCATGCACCGATTACACCACGATTATGAATAAGGCAGAAGAGTCCTTCGGGATTCATTGCATGGATGTATGTGTAGTAAAAATCCGGGAGGGACATTTGATTTGGCCTGCATGCATTGGAGAAGAATATTTGCAAAAGTAATCGAATTTTAGTTCTAATTGTTTTTGTTCCGAAAATCGAATGAATAATTGATCCTTCTCGCTTGAATGATCAAACTCTTTTCCCTTTTCTAAAGTGTTTTGTCCATTTTCCTATCACAGTTGCAGGCTTTGTTAGAGATTATATTCCATTTTCTGTGGTTATTTTTTGATATATATATATATATATATATATATAGAAGGTGAAAAGTTTCTTAAATTTATATAATTTTTTTACTTTAATTTTTTAATTATTAAATTAATATATTTTAATTATTAAAATTAAATTTAATATATACATTAATTATTTTATATTAATTATATATATTATATTTAATTTTAACTATATTGATTTAAAATTAAGAAACGACATAAAAAATTGTATAAAAAATTAAAATTTTTGATTCTAATTTATACATACGTATGTATGTAAAAATAAAATAACTGATTATTAATTTTATATTAGCATTAAAATTATAAATAAAAAAATATAGTTAAGAGGGATTTTGATTGCATGGTCATAGCCAAACTAATTAAAATCAAACACAATCAATTCCATCATCCCAAAAATCCAGAGTTGGAACAAAATAATAGGATAAAGCCGTAAGACAAAGACAATAAAAAAAAAATGCAACTACGTGCTATGCCAACGGTATTTGGACGAGGAGGTTGTTTCTTGTTTGCATTATTACTGATGCACATCCTCGAGGATGTGTCTAATGTGCTCCAAAGTTTGGGAAACTTCCTGAATTGAAGAGGTCAGCGAGGCCATCAGGTCATTTTCCAAATCATTGGACTACTGTATTGCTGTGTTTACAACTAAAATGTTGGTGTAATTGGCTGGAAGAACCAACAAAGTTGCAATGTGGAACAGGGCACCAACTTGGTATGCAGCAGCATTTCTTCTCGTGACATTGTTTCTTTATAAAACTGCATTCTGTGTCTCAAATGTATACTTTGTGTTTTTGCATATCAATTGGAATGATTCTAAAACTTTGTCGATGGCTCTGTTACGATGGCAGGAGGGACACTAGTTCTTAAGTTTGGGAAAGCAAGAAGAACAAGCTACATGCCCAGTTTTCTACTGAATTTCCATGCAAATACGCAAAGGAAAGTTATCGAAAGTTATAAACATAGTTTAGTAAATCTATAGATTAATAAAAATTTATTACCTTTAATTCAGGAAACCAAGGATGCAAGTTCCTTTTAACTATGAAAACATCCAGGAAAAAGAGAAGGGAAGAAAGAAAGAAGAGTTTGCTGCCTCAGAACCGATCACCGGTAGTGTCTATTGAGCCATCGCATTTGAAGAAAGTCTAGGAAGTCTACAATGTCTGGATCTTATCATTGTCATTGTTTTCCTAGCTTTCATAATCGATCATCATTTGACAAAGTTCCCACATTTTACCAATCCAAAATAATGATCTTGCTATCGTCTCTAAATTCAATGTCTATGGCACTGTAGAAACTGTATACCATGTTGGGACATATTATTAAATTGTGTCTATAAAATCTATTCGTTCTTTTTCTTTCCCTTGTGTCAATTACCAATCGCAAACTTGAACTGCACTTAGGTAAAGGGTAAAAAAGAAGGAATTCATGGGAACCAATTGTACAAACAGCAATCACTGAACTGAATGCAAAGAACCTCAATGAATGCCCCCCAAATAAAAATCTAAAACCAGATAAACATATGAGAAGCCAAATCAAAACACCCATCGTTTCATGCACAAGCATAACAAACTTACCCGAGTTGAGAATATATATATCTTCATGCAAAAACAAATATGTATTACAGAAAGAACTCTGACGAGAAAACACACCTGAAAAACAGGAGCTGTCAAGATATGATAGTTAATGGGACAATCAAAAACTTCTGGATGAGATAAAGGCAGTGAAATGGTTCCACCGCTCTTTCTGCTACCACCATTGCTAGTTTCTTCTTTGAAATAGGTTTGAAGTACACAATCCTTCGTCGATCTCCTTGGATTCCATCTGCTTTCCAATTTCTTGTTCTTTGCTTAATTTGATTATTTTTTCTATCCAAATGTATGATTGTATTGTATCAATGCATGCACATCCAAGAGCTTTCTCACTCTCTCAGACCCCTTTTGATCAAAGGGGACTAAACACAAATAGTGGATTATAGTCCAGGAGAGTAGCATGCATGTTTGAGATTTCAAAATAAACTGGATTACTAAGTAAATGCTAAATATTAATTTCCAAAACATGGAAAGAATAGAACTATGATATATTGATATATGAAATACAAATTTAGTAGATAAATATGAGGGAAAAAAGAAATCTCCAAATAACATTCATGTGTCTGCCTCCATTTATACCCGTTCAGTAACAAACATGGCCACATTACCAAAACGAGATTAACATAATCAAATTTACCAGAACAATTTAAACCGAAAGATCTATATTTCAACAACCAAAAACAGTTAACAAAAGAGAGCTACATAGTCTTTTCACAATAATTTACAGAAATCAAAAATTCAAAATTTCCAAAAGAGAAACTGAACATGAACCATAACCCCACCACTTTTTACAGTTGAAATGTAGACCCAAACACAAATAAAATGCATGCATAGAGAAATATACGCAATACATCGAAGGAAAAGAGTCTAAAAACCTAGTAGTACCGGGGGGAAAAATATTGGTGGGACATGCGAAAAATACTTGCAAGCTGAAGTTGGTGAGGAGGAACGAACAAACTTGATGTGGATAAAATAAATAAGTAATAAACAACGGTTGTATAATGTTTAAGAAAAGAAAATAAATCTACCATATAGTGTATTTCAAATTACAATACTGTAGTTGCTTTTTTTTTTTTTTTACCCCCACCATATTAGTGATGCCGAGGAGTACGATTAGTTGCTTGAAAATGAAAAGAGAACAAGGGTTTTGTATTTGTATTTTAATCAAATTGCTTTACGTTGTATAAAGGTAGTGTTTATATGAAACACAAATGCATCAAAACGCTATAATGAATATTGCTTTCAAAAATTACCCTAACATGTCAGTACTTCATTGGGGTTGACAAAAATTACCCTAACTGATTAATAGTAAGTATTGAATTAAATTTTAGTTTGTTAATACAAAATTAACAAAAAAAAAAGACTTTCAAAGTTTTATTATTTTATGTATCAAATAATTTTTTTTTAAAAAAAACAATAATAAGAAGAGTTGATTTTTTTTTCAAAAATTGATTAAAAAATTTAATAAAACTCTAAAAATTTATTTAATTTAAATTTTTTTTTATCTTTTTTTAAGAATAGAGATTATATTTTATCAACAAATTAATTATTAAGGTTTGCATACAAATTATAATTTATTTATATACGTTAATTTATTATTTTTTATTATATTAATATTTTATATAAATTTTTTATTATTTAATACTAATAAACGGAGATAGTCCGAGGCGAACAATTTTACTTCAAAATGGGACAGAAATTTTTTTTTTTTTTGGTTTTTTTAAACGAGAACAGGGAAGGATGAAGAAATAGATATTACTTCCACAGCAAGAACGAAGGAGAGAATGGCCAACCCGTTGCCATCCCTAGTGCTCACAAGGTACCTAAATTGTGATTGATTTTTCATTGTATAAAGATATTATGTTCTTTTTTGTGTGCGTGTATAAAGAGAGTTCAAGATTTAAAGATGTTAACTAGGAATATGTTAAGCCAGAACGTGGAGGATAACCAAGAAGCTTGCTTTTTTCCATTCCTATCAAGATTTAAACGACGTATTGTAATTGGTTGATTCAATAAGAGTTTATTTTATATGCATTGATCATATCTGTCGAATTCGTTTGTTCTATGATACTTTTAGCCTTTCAAGAATCAATTATATCAACAACCATTTTGAAATCAATGGAGAGCTTGCACATTAATCTTAATGCGATTTCCAAGTAATACAGCGAACCACAATTTTCATCGATTAGTGTTTGTTAATTCCAGAATTCATTGTGATATTCATACATATGATTAATGCTTAGGATACAAAAAATGACATGTATCCCAAGTACCATGATTCCTATCCATGATCGTCATGAGCTGTTAACTGTGTTAAACCATAATTAAATGTATTTGGCAGATTGTAATCCCAATCAATGAATGATATACTAAATATAATTTGACTTAATATCTAAACCTTATATGTTATAAATAGCATTATTCTTTTTTTATTTATGAGACTATCAAGTATAAACCTCAAACTAGGATGCAGTTGCCTTTTACATTTCTCTGGTTTTCATGGCAATATGAATGTGCTCCAAGGCGATAGTACATTTAACAAGACATAAATTCAGATCTCAGAAAGAACCCCACTGAACAAGTGTTATCTTTCATGTTTCGAGTGCTATTCGCGGAATAAATGAACACAAGGCAGCTTTCTTGATATCTTACACTAATTGCCTAGTTGAACTCTTTCTCCCATGGTGCTCCAATGCGGTCAACAGAGATGATATTGCCACGGTGATCTTTTGAACTATTGTATTATTGTGCTAATTTTGATGTGTTTAAAAGCGAAGCACCAATGTTTATGATATTCAACAAGCAATCCATAACTAGGAAATTATGAAATTGCAGAAATTTAGCCAAATGCTGTCACTGCATCCTTGTATCAGCAATTAACAGATGCAGCTAATTAAAACAAGAAGGCTTTGGAATGGCTCTAGAGAGAGTGAATTCTAGCATCTTGCTTATAGCTGCCATTTTCATCCTTGTTTTTCATAACAGATTACATTAAATGATAAGTTATACTAATGTACAAGCACGATGAAAGATCTTTGTGCAAGATGATCTACTTGCACAATCATTAAGCAAAATGATACCAAAAAGTACATTAGTATCTATCAAAATCTGGCAAGGGGGCTCTTCTTTCACGCTATCATGCTCGTATTTCCCTTTTAATCTCCAATAACTAACAACAGCCAACAATATACAATAGTGTACACAACCTAAGTCAACTTCCTGAGGAAACAGTTTGCGTCCACAATTTTACAACTGCATTAAACAAGCACTTTTTGAACGTGCTAGGGACATGTAGCATGCTGAAAAATGCAGATATCCAACTTTAGGTCCCCCGAAGATCCAAAGGACTCAACTGGAACTAGAAGGAATCCCATTGCAGGAGGGTTATCAACTCGCTTTTCCATGTTCTTTGTAAATGATCGAAATTTAAAGGTACTTCCTTCTGGTCTAGCCAGAATATCATAGTTATGCTCTGCCTTCCATGAGGGTGCAATACAGCTTAAAGAAATCCACAAGATTCAGTACTATTGTTGACAATAAATAGTACACGATCTCTCTATTCTTGAAGAACAAGAAATCTTTTGTTGATATTTAAGGAAGTCTGCACAACTCTATTGTACGAAAAATACACTGCTGAATTTTTATGTTTACCACTAAAATGCTTATATAACTGGCTGGATGAACCAACAAAGTTGCAATCTAAAAGGGGGCATGAACATGGTGCATGGGGACACATCTTCTCATGATCATGTTTCTTTACACCCATACTTTGTGTTTCGACATATTACTCTGACAGATTCTAAAACTTTCTCAATGGCCCTGCAACGATTGTATCCAATAGGCAAACAGCGGGAGGGACATTTATTCCTAAGTTTGGTGCACAGAGAGAGCAAGCTATGTGCCCATTGTCACACTGAAATGCAATCCAGAGCTGCAAAAGGGTATCAGTTTGTGTTTGGTAATTGTAGTCGGTGACATGCTAGTGCATGGGAGGTTGTCAGACAAATACATGCAGTACATAAGCATGTTAAATGCTGGAACAAACATGCTAGCACACCCACACAAAATTACATGAATTCTTATACCAATTTTGAATACGACAAAAAAAATAAAACATGTACTCAAAGACATGACAATTTTCTGTTCTATGGAAGTGGATAGTCCAGCAGCCATGCAGCACTATCCTTTGGGAAGTAAAGAATTCATATAAACGAACATGCACATACAGACGAGTATTTCCTCCCTACATGTAAACAGTTATTCACCGCAAGGTGGACGATGATGCTCAACATCAATGCATGAAAGTCTGTCCAGGTATGCGTGCTCAAGCTATTAAATAAATGCTAAACATGAAAACAGATACATGGAAATATAATATGAATTAGATTATCCTTTAATAAAACCTTGAACAATAAACCCAGCTCTTTCATCTAATTTCTCAAATAAAATTGCACTCTCAAGCATCATTTTGAACCCATAAAACTCCTAAGACTCTTTAATGAAATTCTTCATCAAGTCCTATAGTCTATTTTAGCAATGAATAGTAACAAAGATCAATAGGTGAGAGTCAAAGCAAATTCAATCCTTTTGAAAGATAAGGAGCTGGCTTGATGGACTGAACCTGCTCATGAATTTATCTCCACAAACTCATACAGAGATCAAAAGAACCAAATTTCAAGCTTTTAACAGACCAAAAGGACAAGTTGCAAGACAATTACTGATACAGAGACCACAGTCCTTGGTGATACCTGATACGGATGGTAAACAACCTTACCAATAGCTCTTGGTGACATACATATGATGAAAGGAATAGAGATTTAACCCAGGAAAGTATGCAAAGACCTAAAAAAAGTTGATATCAAAAAATAATACAACCGATATACCAGGAAAGTATTTATGATGCATTGTTATATTTTTCAACAATAGCATCTATCATTATACATGTCCATATATCTTGAATTAGTACTTTAGCCTCTTTTTACAAACAGATACCCAGTTTTATCTATCAAACACATTAAGCACCTTGTAATATAAATGTAAACCTCATTTTGTAATCCACACTCATGTAGGTATTCTGTATCAACATTTTAAGACTGATATGTCTAGCACTACTTAATCGTTTCAAAGTTCGACGATGGTTAGTATCCTTCAAATATAGGAGGCAGCTAACCATGTCGATATGCTGGACTTCAGTATGTCCCCGTCTTGATTCCCTTGCATCACCTAGGCAGCAGAACTCTGATGCAGTAGAACTGGCGCTGTCTTTGAACTAATTATGCCCTTTCGCAATGCCATGAGATTATGCAAATAATCAGATACATAAAAAGCAATACAGCTTCCCTTGAAGTATTTCTTACCATATTTTTAACCTCGTAAAGTAACCAATAAATTCCTATTCAAACATCATGGCTGTTACATTTAATATATCCAACTTAAAATGTTTAGTTAATCCGTTAATCATTGTCATACGAAAGACGCTATAATGCGGATTTAAATGAGCGAGTAATGCTTTTCAAAAGCAACAAAATGTTGATACAAATAGAAAAGGCCCAAGATCTTATTCTATGACTCAACCATAGAATCTCCCTAATCCAACAGAGAAAATATAGAGAACCTGAACAGAACACACTCCAAAATAGAACCCAACACCCAGATGAAAATACAAAAACCCAAGTCAAAATCATTAGTATCACATGCAAAACAAATACACCCAACTGAAAACATCTTCATATAAAAACAAATATGCTTAAAAGGAAGAACTTTGAAGAGAAAGCTAGCCTGAAAGACAGGAGTGGTCAAAGTCTCATAGCAAATGGGGCAATCAAAAACTGGTGGGTCTGTTAGGGTCAAAGAAAGGGGCCCATTTCTAGCAGGTCCCTCGAGATCAGCCGTCTCTCTGTCGCCACCACCATCGCCTCTTTCTTCTTTTTCTTCTGATCGTTCGTGCTCCCCTTCTTCATCTTCATCAAAAGGGAATTCTTGATATTCTTCTTCGAAAACTTCATGAATTTCTTCTTCTTCTTCTTCTCGTTATCGTTCACGAATTGCTTCTCTCCAGTTGGTTTGTTGTTGATTAGCCCTCGTTGTTCTTTTTGGCTTCCTGCTACAGCTTGGTCCTGCTACCCACCGACAATTTCGCCATCTCTCTTCTGGGTGTCCCTGAATTATTTTTTGATCGGAGAAACTCTGATTTACTTTTCTAGCTGATCCCTGCAGAGGATAGATTGCATAGTTTCAATTGATCAGAGCGCTAAACCGTCCATCCCCTGCATGATCTATGAATTATTAGAATTTAATTAGGATATTAAATTAAATTATCAGCTCTTATCATTTGGACCCCTAGATTTTATATTTTCTAGTGAAGATAAAATGTTTTCCCTAATATCATATAAGTCCTTACTTTCCTAGAAAATTACCTCAATTTCTTTTTGTTTTTAATTTTCTTGCTTTCTGACGTGGTAACTCAAGATAGAGGTGGCAGATCGAGTTATTGCGTCTCACTGTGTCAAAAGGTCCCCGTCTTGGTCTTACCTGTCTAATAATTATTTTAAAAAATAAAAATTATATTTTAATATAATTATTAAATAATTAAATAAATTATTATTATATTATTTATTTAATATTTATATATAAAAATACGTGCGTGTGTCAAAAAATTTAATATTCATTAAATAAAAAAATAATTTAACATATTTTATAGAAAAAATCTTATTTTATCTAATTATTGAGTTAATTATAAAAATTTTTAACCTAATTTATTTAACTAATACAAAATTATAAATTTTTATTAACATACAATAATATAATTATTAAATAAATAATATAGTATAAATAATAATTATATTATATTTAAATTTAAATTTTTTAATTTATAATACGATTAATTATTTTAATAATTATATCGTGTTAAATTATTTATAATTTAATAAATTTTTATTAAAAATTTTTTAATTTTATTTATTTATTTTTAAAAAATATTAAATTATAATTAAAATAAAATTAATTAATATTTAAGAATTTATTATTATAAATGTTATAAAAATGTGTATGTATATATATATATATATATATATATTTTTTTTTTTTTTGGTAGGTGAGAAAAATTTTTTAAATAATAATAATAATACTTTTTTGCAAATATCATGCAGTAAATATTCATAAAGTCTATCGTTAACTGATTAATCGGTTGTGTGATGAGGGAAAACGACATCGCTTTAAAGTGATGCCTTCTTAGCACAAGCAAAAGAACACAATCTTTTCCACCTGGTTTCTTGCCCTGACACTACACTTTCTGGAACTCCCTCGGCAAAGAATTTCCTAGTTGGGTGATGGAGATGAGTTTAACGCACGTTACAGCAACTTCAGTTTCAAAGCCCATTTGCTTCTTCAACCATTCCCTGTTAAAATCTCACTTTCTCCTCCGGAGTATTAGAACAAGGAGACCCGTTTCCGTTAAAGCCGCCCAGAGCTCACCGATTAGACCACAGACCTTATCCACCAACTGGGATTTGTCCAGTTTATCTTTTTCTAATAATACCTCAGCTCCATGGCTACCGAGATTTGAGGAGCTTGATACCACCAACATGCTTCTTCGTCAGAGAATTATCTTCTTGGGCTCCCAGGTTTCACTCCTTTTATTTCTTAATATCGTCTCTCTGGCTTTGTACTTTTGTTTCAATTTTCCGATGAGTTTTTTTTATTGCTGTCCTTGAATAGGTTTCAGATATATGAATTATTGTCTTCTTCAAGATTAAATGTTAGTTTTTGATCTGGGTTTTGATTATAATTTGCCTTATGTGCCATTTTTTTTAATTTGTTAGAGGTATAAGAAGCGAAGTTCTTCACGGTTTCCTTTTTTTTGGGTGATTTTTTTTTTTCATTTAGACATTTTTGAATTCGTTTCTCAATTATAGCTGGTATTTTAAGCTTCTTTAGATTGGTTGACTGATTATAAATTATAAGTTACCTTTATGTGATTTTGATTATGATAATTTAAATTGTTGGTGCTAGATTATGTTTGTTTAAATTCAACAAGTTTCTATTGATGTTGGGCAGGTTGATGACCTGACTGCCGATTTTATCATAAGTCAGCTCTTATTCCTTGACGCAGAAGATTCTAAAAAGGATATCAAGTTGTTTATTAATTCACCCGGTGGTTCTGTTACTGCAGGTATGTCTAAATGTTATTTGTTATGCCTGATTGTATGACACTCTCTTGATTTTGCCCTCACTTTTTGATTCTTTAAAAATGTTGAAGCATGTGTTAGGAATGTTAGATGATATAGATGCTTGTATAAATCTCAAATTGGATTTCTAATTAACTTTCACTAGGTAAATTTGGATGCGGACTTAGCTTATGATAGATTCTTATCAAACATTTTATGGCAGTAAATAAAAAGCTTCATCATTATTTCTTTATGGTGATTTTTCCATGGAAGTTAATTATTTCATGAGGATAGCAGTAAAGATCAAATTTGGGATTAAACAAAGAGAACAGAAAATAAATTTGCAAGGCCATCTTAGTATAAGTTGCTTCTGGTGGGATAATGAAGAGCTCATTAAATTTTTCTGAAAGTGCTAGGACTCGAGTCAGAGATATCAAATGAGCCTGTGATATTAAAGGAGTTGAATAAAAAGTGATGCATATTTGTTAGCATTATTCAGTACTGTCCTTATTAACAAATTTGTTCTTCATACGTACAAGGTCTGTTGTGCAAAAGTAAAAGAAAGTTATTGGACGAGTTATTATTATTATGAGAAAGAACATGTGCATTGTAATTTATACAAAATAGGGAATGCATTTATCATTCTTTAGTTATCAAGACAGTAATGCTTTCGAAAGTGAATCCTCTTCAAAATTTCTCTACTTGTTTCGAGAAATCTTCCGATCAAACTATTAAATTCAACCTAAAATCTAATGATCTGGAGTTTAAAAACTTAAAATAGTAATAATTTTAACTATTAAACTATTAAAACAAAATATATCTATTTTCTTCAATTCTTAATAATTTCTATACTAAAATAAATAATTTTCTTTGTTGAAATAAAGAAAAATGGAATTATTACCTTCACTTTCTTATCTTTCTCCTCCTTTTCCTTCTCCTCCTCTTCTTCTTCTTTCTTTCGTTTTTCCTTCTTCTTTTCTTCTTCACTTTCTCTCTTATCTTCTTTTCTTTTCTTTCTTCATCTCTTCCCGTGGGTTTTAAAATGTTCTTTTAAGTTCTACACTCATCCATTCTTATTTATACTAAAGGAATGGGCCAAGATTTTTTTTTTTAAAGTTTTTGGGTCTAAACTCTTTTTTTGTTTTAATTGGGTCGGGTGTTACAGTCTTTCCCCTGAAAAAAAATTCGTCCTCGAAATTTTTAATAAGCAAACCTTTAGTTTTTGAATAAATGAGGATATTTTCTTAATAGTTCAAATTTGAACTCCCAACTGGCCTTTTTTTTCATGATAAATAGTAAAATATCATTTTTAAGTGATTCTACCACTAGCACAAAAAGCCTACTTGCAAATCTTAAACCTTTAGACGAATCAATTGATTATTTATCAACTGCTTCACCATTTTCCAACTTAACCCACATTGCTTGCGCCTCAGGATCACTTTGTTGAGTTTCAATCACCTTTTGAATAATAGTGAATTGGGTTACTAAATTAAAAAAATAAGGTTGATTTCTTGTTTCAGTAATTTTTAAATCAAATTTATCCCACTATTTACAAATTTTTCACTTATGACAAAATAAACCAGCTAACATGTTTTGGGGCTTTCTACTTAATGCATCTGCCACAACATTAACTTTACTAGGATGGTAATGTAAGGTAAAATCATAATCTTGCTAAAACTCTATCCATCTAATCTATATTTAGTTCAATTTTTTTTTAGTGAACAAATATCTAAGACTTTTATGATCAGAAAATACTTAAAATTTTTCTCTATATAAATAATAATACTTTCATATTTTTAACGCAAATGCAGTAGCGGCAAGTTCCAAGTCATAAGTAGGATAATTTTGTTCATATGTCTTTAGCTGACATGAGTCATAAACTACGACTCTATCCCTCTGTGTTAAAATACAACTAATGCCCACTCTTGATTCATCGCAATAGGCAGTATATCTTGCACTATCATGGAAAAAAAAAAAAAAAAGCCACTTGGGAGCTCAAATTTGAACTATCAAAAAAATATTTTCATTTATTCCAAAACTAAAGGTTTACTTATTAAAAATTTCGAGAATGAAATTTTTTTAAAAGAGAGGACTGTAACACTTAATTTAATTGGAAGAAAAAAATTTTGAGCCCAAAAAATTTTAACAAGTCTTAGTCCAATTCCTTTAGTACAAATAAGGTGGATAAGTATGAAATTGAGAGAAGGTTATGGAAGGCCCGAGATGAGAGAAGAAAGAAAGAGAAGGAGAAAAAAAGAAAGAGAAGAAGAAAAGAGAGAGAAAAGTGAAGAAAAAGAAGGAGAAAAAGAAGAAGAAGAAAAATAGGAAAAGGGATAAGAAAGTAAAGGTAAGATTTCCTTTATTCTTTATTTTGAGAAGAAAAATTATTTATATTTCGTGTAGAAATTATTAAAAATTGTAAAAATAATAATAGATTTTTGTATTAGCAGTTTAATAATTAAAATTATTACTATTTTAAATTCTTAAACTTTAGATTAATAGATTTAGAGTTAAATTTGTTATTTTAATCAAAAAATTTCTGAAAAATTATTGAAAATTAAATAAAAAATTATGGAGGAAACATCTGATAAAATTAGAACTATACAAAGAAGATTAGCATGGCATCTGTGTAAGGATGACATGCACAAATTAAAAAATGGTCCAAATTTTTTACTGTAACACCCAATCCAATTGAAACAAAAAAGAGTTTAAACCCAAAAACTTTTAAAAAAAAATAATATTGATCCATTCCTTTAGCATAAATAGGAATGGATGAATGTAGAATTTGAAAGAATATTTTAGAATCCGCGGGAAGAGAGAAGAAGAAAGAAAAGAAAAGAAGAGAAGAAAGAAAGGAAAGAAGAAAAGAATAAGGAAAAAGGAAAGAAAGAAGGAGAAGATGAGAAGGAGGAGGAAAAGGGAAAGAAGGAGGAAGATAAGAAAGTGAAGGAAACAATTCTATTTTTTTTATTTTGAAAAGAAAATTATTTATTTTAGTATAGAAATTGTTGGGAATTGAAGAAAATAAATGGATTTTGTTTTAATAGTTTAATAGTTAAAATTATTACTATTTTAAATTTTTGAACTCTAAATTAATAGATTTCTCAAAAATAGTTGCAAATTACATGCAAATTTGTAGAATTTTGATTGAAAGTGAAAATGTAAAAAACTGTAATAATTTTGTCTTATTTTGAAAATCAAAAGTTTTATATGTAAATAGTTAAACATTTTATGATCAAATGAAAATTTTTATAAATTTGGCGTAAGATAGTAAATTAATAATTGTGGGCCTTGAGTGTAAATATTTGTAGGGTATTTTTATAATTATTTATATTATAAATATCTTTTTATAATTTATTATTATTAATATTTTTTATTTTAGAGATTCAAAATTTTAGAATTTTTTAGATTAGATGTTAGTTTGTTTTTAAACTGAGACTTTATTTTTATATTTTAATATAAGCAATACAAATTATTAGTACATTTTAATGATTTGCATTGATTTTTGTAAAATGTTTCTAAACAATAATAACAGGAAGGAGAAGAGATTAGTGAAATTTTAAAAAGAATACTCTTAGATCGATTTAAGTAGGTAATTTATATATAATTTAAGTATTTTAGTATTTTAAAAATTGAAAAGTAGGATTTTATATTAAATTTTTATAAAAAAATTATATTTCAATGACATTACTACTAGTCTATTCTATTTTGTACAAATTTTTTAATAATTTAGTAATGTTATTATTATTAAATTATACTTCCGATGTTTGAAATATTGTGAAATGACATGAATAAATTATTTTGCTATTACTATACGTGATTGAATTATACAATAGTGTATAATCTTTTGCATAGCACCAGTGATTGTGAACTTAATTTTAATTCCATAATGAAAGCTCGTAAACTTGAAATTATGGGCGGTAATCTCTGAGTATAAATACTCTAAAGTACGCAGGTTACATATTTTTTGGACGGCATTTTTTAGAAATAGTGTCCAAAACCTATGCATTATACATAGTAATAACTAAATTGTCTTATTATTGTGTTATCATTACTTATACTTATTTATACTTATTTGCGTTTATTTATAACTTGATTAATTGGAAACATAATTATTATTAAATTTATTTGAAAAACTTCAGTTGTATGTGAATATCTATGGGGTTTTGGCTTACATCTTATTTTTTTTTGGTGCGGTCAAAAATAAGTGAATTTGAAAGAAATTTTGTCCTTTTGCTAGATATATTTTGGAAAGATATTTTGCAGTTTATAGCATGTTTGTTAGAACATTGTAAGGAGACTGTTCATATTTAGTTAAATAAATGTATTAAGTTTTGATGTGATGAATTTTGTTATTGTAGCAATTTGAAATTTCATGAGAAATATTGAGAATGTCCATGTATAGGAAAAATTTTGTTAAAATATTCACAATCTTGTTCTTTTATTTTAAATTATTCCATTAAATTCTAATTCACGAATTCAAATTTTAAAGACGTGACACATCATGATCCATGTAATTGCAGTCCAAGCATTACTGAGTTAAGTTATATATATTTAGAAAATTTCTAGTCCATTTCTGACTTCGTTTTTTTTTTTTTTTGGCATAAAGGAATGGGAATATATGATGCAATGAAGTTGTGCAAGGCTGATGTTTCAACTATTTGCTTGGGTCTTGCTGCATCTATGGGTGCATTCCTGCTAGCAGCTGGTACAAAAGGGAAGAGGTTTTGCATGCCTAATGGAAGAGTGATGATTCATCAACCATTAGGGACTGCTGGAGGCAAAGTATGCGTTCATTATCTACTTTTTGTAGACATTAGAAGTTGCTAATGCACAAAAGTCTCTAGAACCGAGACTTCACTCCCAAACTTGAAATCTAAAGGAAGTGATAAAATTACTAATTATGTTTTCCAACACGCATTCTTGGATTGTTTAGTATAGTATTAAATTTGTTTGGGGTAATTTAAAAAAGGATGATGATATCTGATAACACAATCACATCATGGTTGAATAATGTGTTTCCTCACGGGAACAAAGGCCCAGAGGAAGTGGATAGGAATCTTAAGGTTGCCACCTATCAGTAAATCATGTTCAGAGAGGGCAGTAGTCAGTCAGAAACAGCAGGTATCAGTTACTTCTAGCATCCTCCTGCTGTTAGTATGAGCCTCTCTTTTTGTTAATGTTGAAAGCCGTATTATAGTATTAGGATGCATGGATATTTTTGTGCTTATAAAGTATCCAAGCATAAGATATTTTGTGTGTGAGATTCTTAATTCACTTCCCGGTTGGTAATAAAAACAAATTGCCTATGTTAGTGCTTAATACTAATCTTTGGGCCCTTATCTACTAACTTAATCTTTAAGGTCAAGCACTAACTTAACATGGTATTTGAGCCAGTTTTGACCAAAAGGTCTTGTGTTTGAATCCTCCCACGTGATTGCTTACGTCTCTAGTTTTGACTTCTCTCTGATTGGATTTCTCTATTTCGGTTTGGTTCACCTGACAAATCTGTTTGCTATCAGTCCTGCACATCATGGGGCCCGTTACAGCTTAATACTATTGTTTGGGCTCTCACCTACTATCTTAAGCTTTTGGATCAAGCAGTAACTTAACTGCTTACAAGTTCCTAATTTACAAGCTTCTTACAAGCTGTAATTAACTATGAAGAGTGGTTTCTTTTTTTTTCATTTAGGCTTTTAAGATTTTCACTTAGTAGTTGAGTTTGTTGCTTGAGTGTCTAGTCTGTTCTTCTTCTCCCTCCGCAATGTTTTCTCTGTCTCTTTGCCATTTTTCTTCAAGATCAACTTTTCTCTCATGTTTTGATGAAATTCTCCACTCTCTATGGCTATCTCTTCGTAGCCTAATCTGATTTCTTGCAATTTCAGGTACCTTCTTTGTTTTTCGTCTGGCAAAACCTGCTATTTCTCTTGGCTAGTTAACTCTTTGCACATCTTGAGTAATTGAACCTGTAGGTTTTTGGCGTGCTCTTTTTCAGGTTCAGATTCTCGTATTATTTGGCTCCAGGTGCACTCTATGTGTGGTAGAAATGTGCAGAATAAGGGCAGTAAATGTGTTTAAAGCTTCGTTTGGTAGAAATTTGCAGAATAAGGGCAGTAAATGTGTTTAAAGCTTCGTTTGGTAGAAATTTGCAGAATAAGGGCAGTAAATGTGTTTAAAGCACAATCAAGTTTGCATCATTTAGTTGTGTTTTGTTGGAATGAAATTATGGTTTTTTGTTTGTGCTGAAAATAAACCCTACACTTGAAGTGAATAGATTATTAATCACTCTTGGGTTGATCAATTGTCTAGGGCTTTCATGAGTGGTTTAGTTTGGGCCTTTTCTTCTCTTCTAATTCTTTCATTGTAGTTTTCCTTTGCTTTTAAGTTGCCATTGTTCCTTTTATTATGTGGCTCTAGAGTTGAGTAAATATTGACATTAGACTTTCCTTTTGTTGCTTTCAACAATTCTGTCTCTGTGTGTGTGTGTGTGTGTGTGTGTGTTGAGTTCTTTCTGCAACAAATAGCCAGATTTAGTTCTTTTCTTATGAGGAATTCATCGACCACACTTTTCTCAACGACTGACGTTTCTGTGGAATAATGTTGTTAGCTAATTGCATGGGAATTTAAGGGCTCTTTAACCATTGTAGATTTCAAGAAAGTGCTCAATGATTAATTTATGTTTCTTTCTCTTAAAAATGCCAAATATTTATGATGGTGGTTACAAGGTCTAATGAATACACAGTTGTTTGCAGCTAAAAATTCTTACTTTTTGAACTAATTCACTTGATATATTGAGAGAAGCTCAACTTAACCCACTAAAATAAGTGTTTAGCTGAACAGTGTTTGTTACCACAGAAGGCAGAATCTTAGCAGCTAGTATATCATGAATTCATGATCCCTCCCATGATTTAACTTTTAGAAGGTTATAACTTGTTTCTTAATAAACTGCATAAGTTTTTTCACTGTAAAGGATATATAGTCTAGTTCAGTTATATATTTACATGGATGGATTCTAATTTTTATTGGAGTTTGATTGTTTTGTTGGTGTTTCTAAACTCTAAGTAGGTAGTTGCATGTGATTTCAGGCAACAGAGATGAGCATACGGATAAGAGAAATGTCGTACCACAAGGTTAAGTTGAACAAGATATTGTCAAGAGTTACCGGGAAGCCTGAACAGCAGGTTAGACATCAAATTATAGTACCTTCAAATTCTTTTATTTTCCAATTATTTATTATGATACATTTTCTGTTTTCCTCTTTGATTTTCTTATACCTTTTTCTTTTAACTATTTGCAGATTGATTTGGACACTGACCGTGATTACTTCATGAGTGCTTGGGAAGCAAAAGAATATGGATTGGTAGATGAAGTGATTGATGATGGCAAGCCAGGATTAGTTGCACCTAGTGCAGAAGCAATACCTCCACCAAAAACCCGCATATGGGACATGTGGAAAATTGAAGGAAGCAGGAAAGCAAAGAAAAACTTGCCCTCAGAGCATAAAATGTTGCAAAATGGGTATAAAGGAGGTGAAGGAAGTGGTGAGGACAGGGGCACAGAACAAGAAAAAGAAGCATCTGCTCCTTTATGAGATTTGAGTCTCCTCTTGTCCATCTTTCTCCTGTTTGGGCTGGCTTGTACGTAGTTCATCTTCTGTTGCTTACCTCACTAAGTGATCGATTACTGAATATAAATTTTTGACAGAATTGATAGTGTACACATTTGTGAATTTATTCATAACAGTGCTCAAATGTGCATTCACAATTGTGTTACTAGTTTTGGTATCTAGCTTAAGCTGGCTAACTGAATTGTTTGGTCAGGGAGAAATAGTCAAAAAAAAAAAAAAAAACTTTGGTATTTAATCTCAAATTCTCTGGCATGTTCAAGTCCTTTCTGAATGAACATACGCAGTTTATAAAAGAGATTAATCAATTCCAGTAAGTCATTTTCTCTAACGAAAGAAAAAATTGACCACTCTTCCATGTTTTCCATTGAAGTTCGAAGGATGACACCACATTTGGTTTATGTCTTATCCATCTACAAAAATGCATTAATGATAAAGTCACAAGTTCTAGACATGTAATCGAAACAGGTACAAGAGAACAACACAAAATGCAACTTTGATTCTATTGCAAATTCTGACTCTGGTGTACAACACTATATATTTACTCCTACAACCATAATTTTACAAAGTGCATCAGCTCCATCTTATTTCTACATCCATAATATATTCCTACAACCATTAGTTTGTATCAAATTATGAGGACAAATTAAATTACATATAAAACAATAGTAATAATGGAGAGAAAGAACTTTAGCTCCATCTTTGTGTGGCTGTCAATCAAAGCTCCCTCAAAATCAGCGGCAGTTTTTTGTAGATTTGCCCTCCTGTTTATCTACGTATTCACTACAAGCACACCATCAGAAAGACTAACATTGTGAATCACTGAATGGCCTGCAAGACATCGATATCTCAGACGGAGTTGACTGAATCACCATCACTGCTTTCAGTATCAGTGCTAGTACTGACGCTCCCACTTTCACTTCCACTCCCACTCCTGCTTCCACTTCCACTTTCTGACCCGGTACTCTCACTGTCACTGCTGCTGCTTGAGCTAGAAGACTGTTCCTCTCGCCCTTCTGCATTTACTTGAGCTCTAAGGGCTTCTGCAGCATTTGGGCCCTTATCTGCTTCATTATCGCTAATGTCTACATCAGCAATTTCAACATCAATGTCCATTTGATGCGGTAAGTTGATATCAATATCGAGACCAGTGCGAGCTTCCATTTCTGAAGCATTTGCTCCCTTCTCTGTTTCACACCGATCATTGTTGTCGACTATATCTACATTTTCCTCAGGTTCATCTGGTGATGATGTCGATGGCTTAGGAAGGGAAGGCGAAAACTCCACATCCTTCCCACTTTCAGGGTCTGGACCTGGGCAGGGAAACTCTAGTCAATAAAATAAGAATAAACCTGACATACATTTAAGAGAGAAAAAATTTAATGCAAACCAAATTTGTCAGCCTAAATGCAGGGAATTTTGCATCACATATAAAGATAAAAGGAAGTCAAAATCATCATTCTCGACACTAGACTTTGACTTGGGCAGGGTGTTTGTGGTATATGTGTTATAAAATGAAACTAATTGCAGGTGTGTGCGCATTTGCTGTGGTATCTTGGTGTATGTTGGTGATCAATAGACTTGCAATCATCAAGGTCCAAGCACAGCTACTCCATTGAATTCAGGTAAGCTAAAAATTAAAATATCTGAAACGTTTCTTTCAAATTTTATTTACTCTGTAAATAGTGAAGCCTAAATTGTTCTAATTTTCATTTACTCCTTTAAGAGGCAGAAAGAGATGTATTTTTTATGCACAAATGAGAACATAGAAAAAAGAACCCCTACCTTTCATAACAACTCTGATGGAGTAGACAAATTGATTGAATAAAGCAGGTTCCTAAAACTGTAAAGAGACTAATGGTATGAAAGAAGAAAGTCAAGAAAATCACTCAAGTCCATCCAATACTGCTTTACAGTACATTCTGATAGCCAGAACCTAAGCTATATTGGCATTTAACAGGAAATTATTAAAAAGAAAATTAAAGAAAGAAAGAGAAGTGGGAAGCATACCTAAGCTTGTTGAGTTTCCTATGTCAATCTGTTTCACCTGAGCCTGCAGAATTTCATAAAATAAAATGAATTAATTGAAAATTCATTGTAGATGTCAAAACTAGAGGCACATTCACAGATCCATTAGTATCATAATAACTACAAAAAAAATATTGATTTTCATCTTTATATGTGAGAAAAAGAAATGAAAAAATTGCAAAATTTGGAATGGCAACAAAGCCAATCAGATAATATGCAGTCAGAGAATGACCAAACATAATGCAGTAAGCATGTGAAAGTGTCCAACTGCCACGAGAGTGATTCCAATCCTATTAAAGCATATATTAAAATACACACTATTCAATGTGAGTGCATTTCTAATTCAACAACAACAAAAACAACAACAACAAAAAAAAATAAAAATAAAAAAGGCAGCTATATAGCTATCATTAAAATTTGCTATTTCCAATTGAAGAGCATAAATAACGAGAATTCAACCTTCTCGTATTTGTATTTTTGCAAAAGATATGAAATCTTCAGACTCACCGCTTCATGAACAATTCCTGTGTTTGAAGATTGAAGTTTGGATCCTTTACCAACTAGGTTTGTGTACGATTCCACTAAAGGTACAACAGAAGTAGTCATGGATGATGCAGCTGCAGCCGCCTGCTCACCAGGAAGTCGAACATGCCTCAAACAATTAACTGCTCGGTGCAACCGTTCCAAACGAAATGTCTCACCATCAAAAAAAAGAACTGCATCGTTATCCCTGTAATCTTCTACACCCTCAAAGATTACTTTGGGTTTTCCCTGTTGGTTGTTCTGGAATTCTACAGTAACCCGGTTATCCTTGCTCTTGTGGAGTGATCCAGGTTGGCTACTATCAATAGAAGCCGGTTTGAATTCATCTATGCAGAAAAGAAGAAGAAAAATAAACATATCAACCCCATTAAATGTCTAAGTATAAGACAAACCCGATATCTGATGCCTTAGTAGCCCTTTGATTACAGGGAAAATGATCAAAAGACATATAAACACAATAAAATGAACAAAATGCATATTATTTTGTTTCCTTTGATGTTGATTTTCAAATTGAAGCAATGTAAACATAATTTCTTTTCTAATGAGTCCTCCTGGTATCAAAACAAAGAAACCGCCAAAAAATGAGCTGCCAAAATTCAATTAATCTTCTCTACAATCCAAATTAATTTTTGCTTCATATTCTAGACTATCTTGCAAAACCAAACAAAGTATATCCACTTGAATTCACTACAGATGCTCTAATGCCAAACAAAGCATATGATACATTCTTTCGCTTTCTACAGCTTACTCATCAAAATTAAAAATAAAAAGAAAAAAGAAAAATGCAAAAGGAGTCTATGTTGCTGAGCTGAATTCACTCTAGGTATTCTAACAAACCAAAACAACAAAACATACATACAAAACTCGAATGTTTTATTCCGTTTTACTCAATTTTCTCGATTTTTTTTAAAACCATAAAAAAGCAGAACCCAGACAATATTCCAAAAAAAGGTACTTACAGCGTAAAGTGCATAACTTGGGAGAGTAATCACCGTGGTGGTGGTTGTCTTCGAAGGAGGGGCCTAGTTTTATGTTGTACCAGTGACCGGGTTCTAGTGCAGTGCTTGGCTCTTCATTGTTGTTTTCCATTCTTCCAAGCTTTGTAATTCATTAGATGTGGGTTATTTGGAGCATAATTGAAGCCTGGAATTCTAGGGTTTCCGAGGTTAATTGCAGTTGCAGAAAAGACACAGAGAAGTTTGGGGTTTGTGGATAAAGGGTAGCTTGGTCTTTACAGATTTGGTGATAGCCGTCACTTCGTTGCTTTTCATCGTGGATTGGTTATAATCACATCATATTTACGATATTCACGTAAATGGTCATATAAAATTTTGTCTTTTTACCAAAGATAATTATGACAACTTAGCAGCTAAACTTCAAAAAGCTGTCGTTACAAACATATCTAAGTACTCTCTGACAAAACCGTTCAGGAATCAATCAGAATTCCATATTTCATCTTCTTTGAAGTTATAGAGCGAAAGAGACAGACTGACACCATGGCTCTCACAGTAGCCCAAAATTCCATTCGTTCTCCTTCTTTTCCATCCCCCCATAAAATTTCGCCAGCATCTTTCACTTTCCGATATCATCTGAGACTACAACCAGCAACCGTCGTCAAATATTCAGCTAAACGCACCTCAATTCAATGCTCGGCAGACCCCAACAGCAACACCACCATCAGAACTTGCAAGTACTGCAAAACCCAGTTCGACCCTTTGCTTAATCATCCTCGAGCATGTAGATTTCACACTGCTCATTTTGGAGGTAACCCATCTTCTTTCTCTCAAATTTATGAGCTTGCTTTATTCAGTCTCAAAGTTTAATTCCGAAAATGGAACTATTCCAGGTTACCTATGTGCTTTCTTTGAATTTTTATGATATGTTGGATTCGTGAATGCGGTCATTATTATGTTTAATTGTAAGAATAAGAAAATACAAGTAGTTAGGGAAAAGGTTGTAATTTTACTATCAACTGTTGATAAAGGGAGGGGTTCGAAAGTGTAGGCTATGAACTTATAGATAATTGTTGCTTTTACTTGAGTAATAATTTGGTGCTGTTGTTTTGGGATATGCTTAAGGTCGTACCAAATCTTTGTTTTGACGTCCATGCTGGATTATACAGGTGTATGTTTGTTCAGCTATAATGTTTAATATATATAATACTAGACAATGATAGTCTGTAAGTTTGATTATGGAAGAACAATTGAAAACAAAATTGATATAAAATTTACAATTCTGTGAAAATTTTGTAACAAAATTTATGTAGCACCGTCAAAATGATAATAGATAGTTTAGGCAACTTCAGGCAAATTAAGGTGTTTTCTCCTATAACTGCTGGTACCAATGTTGGGCGCAGTTTGACACAGTTTTTATGCCCTCGAGTCTTTGATACACCAAATTTTTGCTTGAAGTTTCTTAAAAAATTATAGTTACAAGGTCAAAATACCGTTAATTTCCCAATTTGATGGATGAAGGTTAACATGGAACATCAACTTTGATGGATGTTGTAGAATCAGAGATGAATTGCAGAGCTTGGCAAAATAGGTTTTGAATTGCAGAGAATGCTGATATCTTGTTGAAGTTGCTGACATTGTTGTGCTTTCTGTTTGCTGGATATTTTCTCTTGGCTTTGCTGATGGTAATACTGTCACTTTTAGCATTATTTGGTTTTCTGTATGATGAGAAACGCTAAGTAATTCTTGGTGGGACTTGAGACATGGGATGATTATGTACTTTGTTGAATTGAAGCTTAATGAAAGCTTTATTGGCTCCTTGTCTGCTGTCTATCGCATAGGCTTGCTGATCATTAATGAAATCTGTTGTTGTCTGCTTGGTACCTTGCACCAAATATCATTTTGCCATAGGGCAACTAACATCCAAATTCCAAAGAATTGACTCTGTCAATGAAGGGCTGATTCAACCTGTCAAATATTGAGAAGCCATCCTACATGTATAATTCACGTAAAGCAACAGGTTTATAGGACATTAATTCGCTACCAAAATAGTAACTTTCGTAGTAAATTTCTTGAACATTTGTTGCAGATCTTGTCCAATTGTTCATAAACTTAAATTAGCTTCCATTCACAGTATCATTCACGTCCAAATCCATAGCCTACTAAAGAATTAATTCTAGCTCCACAGAATACATACCACAACAGCATGTCAACTGAGGGGAAAAATCTTTTGTACTTCTGAGTGAAAAAGTCAATGCACACATATCAAAAATTTGGTGGAAAGGTGCATTGTTCCAACGGAAGAACCAGAATTGTTGAAATTGTGAAAAAAACCATTTTATTGTTCACGTCAGCAATGCTTCTCATCAAAGACTACATTATAACATACCATTCTTTCTTTCTTGAGG
Source organism: Swietenia macrophylla (assembly GCA_032401905.1). Classification (NCBI taxonomy): domain Eukaryota; kingdom Viridiplantae; phylum Streptophyta; class Magnoliopsida; order Sapindales; family Meliaceae; genus Swietenia; species Swietenia macrophylla. Next base: position 1,774,290 of record CP135577.1, read on the forward strand.
TTTCAGTAGTCCTTTGAGGTGTAGCTGTATCTCAAGTCTTAGCCATAGTTATCATTAAGTGCCAGCAACCACTGAAATCCCAGTTCTAATCTTTAAGGAGTAGTGATCTCTGGGTTGTCCATCTATCTTCATCTTAGATTCAGTTTCATATGGAGATGAAGCAGAGAAAATGGAGAAGACGGGATATTTGAACGGAGGATGTAACTAATCTAAAAACATGTCTATGTATCATGATGGATGGAAGTTTCATCATCTGAACATTTCTGTTTTGATGAATGAGACTCTACTAAGTTAATCCAGTGTAGTTTTTAATGACAGGAGCTTCATTGTATTCCCAGTAAACAACAAAAGGGCGTATTGGATTTATTCTAACAAAATTCATGATTTACATAAAAAAAAAAAAAAAAAACCCACAAATCTGTAACATTTCTATCGGCCAAGACCTTGACCAGTGATAAAAAAGTACTTTTAGTACTATACTTCCCTCTTTCTATATGTTGACTATCTCTGATTTGTTTCATGAAAGCTGGACGTTGTTACATACTCATTCATATTCTACACTCTGGAAGTTGGAAATTCTTCTAGCAATTCATGGCTCAAATCTTGTAGGCTTAGCCACAACTAGTCATTCATTTCACTAAAGATTACATGATATTTGCACTCTTTGTACCCAACCATGTATCTGTGTTATAAGGTTATTAAGCTTTAAGTTTCCTAAACTCTTCTTTGTTTATTTATTGGTGAATTGGTTTTGCAAGGCTGCTACTTAAACAACCTATTAATGCATTGAAAATAGTTTTATCCAAGCATGTTAAGTACGTGTTCTTTTCAACCCTCAGTATTGTTTATTGTTACTCCTTATACAGTTACTGTATTTTGAATATCTTGATTCTTTGTTCTATATGCTATTATTTTGCTTTACCTGAAGAAACCAAATTTGGTATGATATTTACTCTGTACTCCACTTCTACAGGGGAAACAAGGAGGAAGTTTGAGAGTGTCTACACAGGAGGAACCTTGGATACTCCCGACTCTGGCAAAGTTTTCCAATACTGGCATTGCTGTGGATCTGAAGACCCCTTTGACCCAGGATGTACTGCTGCTCATCATTCCTCCTACGATGACTGATTCAGTTGAAAATCTTCCGCGAAGTAATGCAGACTTCACTTCACCTCAGGTTCTTGATTGTTTATCTTAATATAGTCGTGTTTCTCATATGTACATGTACATGTACATGTACAAATATAATGCTTTTTGTAATGGTTGATAAAATAATATATAATGCATTTCCATCCTCGTTTTTAACTCTCTGCCGATGAAACAATTTGATTATGCAAATATATTTTTCCATGTCAGTAGGGGCGCCCAATTCTTTCTAAATATATTTTGCATATGCCACCTATTTTTTGCCAATAAATGGTATTTTTTTTATGTAACATATTCTTTGATTTGTTGTGTTTGCATGTATGGGCCAAAACCTAGTCTAAAGTATTCAATGCTGGAATCTGGCATTAACATTCCTTACGATATTTTTTTTTATCCATTAGATTTCAGCTTTGGTGCCAAAGACTGCAACCACTGCTACTATATTGAATTCTTAATGCAAGTTTATCACTTTAAACATATGGAAGTCATCTTAATGTATGTGTGCTACCGAGAAATCCTCATGGTACCCTGTCACATTTGAGGATAAGAACCTATTACTTTCTAGTGCAGACTTATTTCGGAATCTACTTTTTCCAATCTTCTTTGTTACCATTCCCCTCTAGAGTTTTTGGTCACTGCCTATGGTACAACTATTCGATATCAAGAATTTGTTTCTTCTACACTCTTTCCAGGTTCATGCCCTGGGTTGGTTAATAAACTAACTGGAAAGGTGGATATCCTCATCAGAAGTTCTGGGTGGTAATAACTTATTTGTCACTAGCTGCAGGCACCAGAGCCATTATTCATTCTCAGAATTGAATCTTCACCTGAATTTTATATTCCAACGTTGAAGAAAATGACCCCAATACTTGTACAACAACTATATAATTTGTCTGACTGTAAATGTTTTAGCAGAGCACAAGTCTTGGTAGCTTAATGATACATGAACGACTGCCATACTTAGATAGCTTCTTCTGTTATGCATGATACAATCTTAAGAGACTCGCCACAATGAAGTGGTTTCTAACATTCAACTGAAAATATGCAAAGTGGAAGCAATGATCCTTTCTCAATGGTTTCTGTTATTGGTTCCTTGTATTAAGCTAGCAGAATGCATACTTCATTAATTCTGTGCGCACCTGAGTGATTCTATTGGTAAGACTTCTAACATTTACCTTTTCTTGCTTTCTTCATTGGGGAAAAACATTGTCAACTCACCTTGTGAAGATAGTGTAGACATCACATGTATTATCACATGGCTCCTTAGTGCTAGACCTCATTTTATTAGCATGTGACACCCTGCACATTCTATATAAAAAATTGCCCATCTAATCTTCCCTGGTTTCCTCTGTTCTGTTCCGTTCTGTTCAATTCAATGAAAACCAATAAAGGTTTCCTCGTGATCGAGACAAGCACAAACAACAGAGCTAAAATCTTTTTATAATGTTTTTGGAGTAAATTAACAGCACCGACCTTAACCGCCGGCCAGCCTACCAGGAAACTGACGCCTTGAATCTTAGATTTAAATCATATAATAGTTTACAGAAAACTCGGTAAGAGGACACGTGTCAACGACCCAACAAGGTTTTAGCCTTCCCTGAGATCTTTAGTTTATATCTATAAATACATAAACCAAAAATCAGGTTTCCACGTCCATCACTATCATTCACAATTCACGATTCATAGATTCAAACTTCTAGTTCAGCAATGGAAGCAGCTTGCTTTTCTTCTTGCCTACTCTTTCCTTTGCCATTTTCCTCCCAAAATTTACGCTCTCAGACAAGAAAATTCTGCAGTGTGGTTTCTGCTGCCGGAAAAGATCCCAGCTGCCATGGGAATTACCACAGGGGGCAGCTGGTGGATGAAAGCATGATCGTGCTGAGGAAACGAATACATGAGATGAAAATGATAGAGAGAAATTACGAGCCGCCTGCAGAGTGGATGGAGTGGGAGAAGCAGTGTTATGCATCTTACGATGAATCCGTTTGCAAGTTAGTAGGATTCTTGCAGTCACAGTTGATGAATACCAGGCCAAGTTTGGCTCTCGGAATGCTAACACTCGTGGCCATGAGCGTCCCAGCGTCAACGTTCATGATCATGCTGCGGCTGTTAGAGGCAGCTAACGGAGTTGTATCTGCCGTTCATCTTGTTAGTTGACTGCCTGGGAAATAGAAATTAGGAATTTTCTATGCAAATGGAGGAAACAAAACCGAAAGGCATTTGTATTTGTATATTTATTTATGTATAAAATATGGGATTGCCTATCATTACATGCACCTAACCATGCATCTCACTGTTTGAAGTTGTCTGTTATTTCAAATTTTTTATTTATATTTTAAGTATTTTTTATATATTTTAAGTTTATTATTTAGCATTTTAAATTTTTCGTTTCATAATTTAAAATTATTTTAAATTTTGTATTATTATTTTAAATTTTTTATTAGAATATGTATAGTATTCATAATAGTTTTCATAAAATGTTATTATTAAATATCTTTCAAAAATATTTTAAAATCAATAACAATCAAAAGTCTAAACTAAAAATTATATAATCCAAACTCGTTAAATTATATAACCCAAACTTAAAATTTTAAGTAAGAATGTAATTTGATATAATTTAAAACTAATGGTGTTAAAAAAATTAAAATGCATAAATATTTATGAATTTTAAGTAATTTTTTTCTAAAATTTTTAAAAATATTTATTAAAATATTTAATATTACACATAAAATATTTTAAATATTATTTTAATTATTTTATTATTAATTAAATTTAAGAAATAGTTTTATAAAATTAATAATTGAATATAGAGATGAGATTGATATTTTTAATGTAGTACTTACATAGTACTTCCAATCTAAATTCAGTAAATAATATTTTAATATACAAATAAAAGTTATTAACTTAGTACTTAATTATCAACATTTAAATATAATATATACAATAATTTTCTTTAACAAAGGTTAAAAGGTAAAAATACAGGCAGTCAACTATTTTTAAACTTTTTTGTTAAATCATGCAAGCTTTTCCATGATTTGAGCCATGAAATTTCCACTTGTATGACAAGAGACATTTAATTTGCTGGATTCAATGTATTCACTCTGTTTTCAGTCTTCTGTAATAATATTTAATGATGTTAATTTTGATTTTTTTGTGAATTTATTTAATAATATTATTAAAATAATAACCGTTATAATAAATATTTATGCAAATATAAATACGTGCTATCATAAAAAATAATAAATAAATAAATATATTTTTTTAGGATTGATCATTTTTTATTTAATTATCAAATTAAATTATTTTAATTTTATGTAAATAAATTAAATAAAAAGAGAATAATATTAAAAATAACTCACAACTAAAATAAAACAAGTAAAGACAAGTTGAGAGTAATTGAACAGAGAAAATTTTAAGATAATAATTTTATCAAAACTAATCCGCTAAAATTTAATTTATTTTTAATAATTAAAATATAAATTTATAGTTATTAATAAAAAATTTCACTATTATTTGTTAGTTTTTTTTTAAAATTATAATCAAACTATTTTAAAATACTAACTCTTCGTATTCGTATATAAATTAGGATAGTAAAAAATATATTAAATATTGTAATTTTATGTAAAGATTAAACAAAATATATAAGTATATTCCTATCTTTCATAAATTTTATAGCATTCAATATAAAAATTAAATCATAAATTTTTTTTTAAAGATTTTATTATGTTTTTTAAATCATCTAAACAACAATCAATTATTTAAAAGCAACAAGAATAATGCAAAACACTCAACTTAAAAAAATAAATTTTTACTATTTTAAATGAATAAAAATTATAATATCATAATTAATTATATTATAGTTCTAGAAAATAAATTTGGTTCATAAAGAAAGAAAATAATATCCTATTTATTATATTAAACATATTTAACAAAGAAAAACAAACTAAGAAAAAAAATCAAATATGAATTACAAATTAAGATATTGAGATTTCCCCCCCTTTTTTCAAGCTCTTTAAATTTTTCTTCTTTTTTTTTTTTTTGCTCTTTTCTTAATAGCTATCTAATCTGCCTTTTAAACTCTAAAAGATTTTCTTTATACCGTTATTAAAAAGTAAAATTTTATTTTTATTGTTATTTTTTAAAAAAAAAAAAAAAATTGTGACTGATATTGTGGGTTTTGAATTTTAGCTTTTAAGCTATTGTGTTTAATAATTTTAAACAATAATGTTTCAAACTATTGTAGCAAAATTACTATAACAACATCATTATTCAAAATTATTACAGCAGGACCATAGTTTTGGAGATTTGAAGATACAGGGTTAGTAGTTCTGTCTAATGTCTTTTTTATGCACTCCCAAACTTGCTTTTTATTCTAAAATTTATTATTTTATGAATTTATTTTCTGTTACATAAAATTAAATAAAATAAATAAAAATATATAATAAATAAATAAAATGATATATTAGTAAAAAATTAAAGAGCACAGTAAATTTATATAAAAGTAATGCACATGAGTGGTACACTTTCTTAAATTAAATCTTGTACAATTTGACTTGAAAATATGCATATTTTTAATTATTTTATAAAATATCAATTAAACTTTTATTATTATATCATGCGTGATTTATTTATTTATTTAATATTTTATAGTTAATACTTCTAACCCACATCAATTGTGGCTTAAAAACTACTATACTTTAATATCAAACAAAGTATAAATTATAAATGAATTATCAAATCTCTTAATTTGTTTTAATTTCATAAGGTTTTCTTTCACTTGCCCTCCAGAGAATGTAGAACACCTTAGGTTGGTCATTTCACCCTGTTTATCTTTACAATATATCTTTACAATATTATCACATAATAATAATAATTTAATAATCCTTTAAATATAAATTTTTATATAAATTGAATTAAAAATTATATATATATATATATATATGTATATTTTACAATATTCATATATTATTGAATTAATTTTAATTAAGTAGTTGATATTATATGTATTAAATTTGATTTAATAATTTATAATATTTTAGTTTAATAATTAAAAAATTAATATTAAAAATTATAATTATACACACACACATGTAATATTAATATAATTTTTATCGTATTAAATTATTAATTTCAATACTGTTAACATTGTTCATAATAATAATTATAAGTGAATTTCAATTTTTTTTTCACTTTTGTGTCATCCTCATAATTGAAATTTGAAAATTGAAAGCTTCAAAGATGTAATCATTTAATAGGATGCGTGCACGTGTAGATTACTACAAAGACTTTTCTAACGGCGACGCATAGATTTTCAACAAGTGTACTTAACCTATCATTACCTATCAGCATTTAGAGCATTCGTGTCTGTCTCTTTCCCTGTCAATTCTGTTTGTTTTCGCAGAAAATTGTTTATTCCCTTCCTATAATTTGTATTGCTTTCAAGCTTCTTAAAAGAAACTTCCCCTAAAATAAGCGATAAAAAGCACCCCACACGTCCCCCTCCCTACAAGTTTCCGAGAAATTTCACTACGAAACAGCCTTGCCAATTTGCTACTCGTCGACACGGCTTCTAGGCATCTTCTAACCCTTCTTTACCAAGATTCTATATAACGTGATAAATAACATTCACGCCCCTGAATATTCATGTTTATCAAGCAGGAATATAATTTCTCTATTCATATAAAACAACTCCTCAACTCCTTTTTAAAATATGGAATCTTTTTAAAATATGAAGTTCGATTTAACCTCTGTTAAATCACCGTTACTGGTAAAAAAAAATTGTACTAGATTCAAACATCAATAACTATTTATGATATTAAAATTTAATATATATTCAGTTTGATATTATAACGTGCTTTTGAGATATAACAATAGAGAAATAAAAGTATTAGATATTAAATATTAATAAAAAATTAAATATTATTAAGAATTAATGTCATTAATTATTTTAGTACAGTTCAGTTAATATAATTTCAAATCAAACATGTAACTTAAAAATAAATGGGTACTTTTGATAATTTTAAAAGATTAGGAACCTATTTGATATATATAAAGATATTATGTTTTTTGTTTGAATACAACAAATATATAGGGATCTAGATGTGATTTAACCTATTCTATAATTTATCACTCGACCCCTAATATTTTAATCTTCTCCTATAAATATTGCAACTAACTGGCTAATGATTTCACAAGTAAAATTCCTTATTTCGTTACTTGAGCAAAATCCAAAACTATCCTCCACAATGCAAGCAACCGAATTGTCCTCTTCTTTCTCCTCCGCCAGTACGCTTCTTCATCACCGTGCGCCGGCAGGAACTCCTTCTTTATTGCCAGCACGTCGGAGGAAACCCTGTTTCGTAGCCATGGATGCGAGCAGCAGCAGAGGTTCTAATTCCAAGGGACGAGATTACGGAGGCAGGCTGGTGGACGAGAATATGATTGTGCTGCGGATGCGTATTCGAGAGACGAAACTGTCGGAAAAAAGCGACGAACAGCTGCCTTCACATTGGATGAAGTGGGAAAAGGAATATTATGCGGATTATAATCAGGATGTTTACGAAGCAATGGGATTGTTGCAGAATTATTTAATGAATAAGAGACCAAGTTTTACGTTAGGGATGATAGCACTTACTACGTTAGGTGCCCTTGTAACTTCTGGCGTGGCCTTGTTTCATGCTGTAGAGATAGTACAGATGATCATATCTGGGTTTCATTTGACCTGAGATGTTTTTAATTAGCATATAGATTTGTAAAGAAATTAACCATTTTTCTTATTTAAAGCTCTCCTTCTTCCTCCTCCTGGTAAAATTACTCAGAACATGAATGCTGATTTGGCTGGGCATAACAGTAGAGATTGTTGATTGCTTATATGCGCTTTTTCTGCTTTTGCAGCTGGTGAGAAAGACTTCTCTTAAAGCTTTCCAGGACTCGTATGCATTGATTATTTTTCTTTTGTCCTGATTTGTTAATTATTTTATTGTATTATCGGGACGAGAACATCAAAGCTAAAGTTGACAATTAATTAAAGAGAATTAGAGTAGACATATTGTTAAGCCGTAAAATTAGGGTGAGTGACTTCAAAGATTAAATTAGAATTTAAATACGATTACTTTAAAAGTGTAAAAATTAAAAAATATTTTATAATTTTAGAATATATTTTAAAATAATAAAAAAAATAAATTCAATAAAATCTCACATGAATATACGAATTTTATTTTATTTTAAAAATAAATAATTAAAATTTTAGTAATTTATATAAATCATGCATCATCATATAATTAAAAGTTTGAAAATTTGAATACAAATTAATAAGAATATATCAACTAATTAACAACTGAAAGTCTACTTGTTTTATCTCTTAGTACCTAAGCATACTATTTATTTTTTGATATTCACGGCATACTAAAAGTATTCTAGAAGAAATAAAAAGAAGAAATGAGTAAAATTGTAGTGCTCGATAGAAAATTATGCATACCCAATTTTAATGAAACAATTGATGATGATAAAATTAAAATTTTACTTTTATATGAAATACACACGTATACATATAATTAAATTAAATATTATTAATTTAATCTAAATCAATCAATACAAAATACACTAAGAATGTACACTAGCATTTATTTATCACTCCTATCTCACTCAACGTTCAGTTATTTATACGGTTCAAAGACTTACCATAGGCTACACACTATAGCCACATAAATATTTAATACACACACATACACACACATATACGTAATTAGTTTCAAACAATTTAAATTCAGTTTCAACTCCTAATCATAATCATAAATATTTACACTAACTAAAATAACTGAAAATTATTTAGTACGTATTTCATATATCAATTTTCAGGTTAGGACTTAAATTCAATATTGAGCTTTAATGCTTTTATTGAGGCAAGCCTTGGCTGATATTGTAACGAGTAAAACATTTGTCTACTGAATAAAATATCATATTGATTTGTAGTCTATCAAAATTTGTCTAATAAAAATAATATTTTCTATCTCTAAATCACCTAGAACATAAATGACATGCCTTTCTTTTGATTTGCAATGAAAAAAAGAGAAAAGTGTGATAAGTTTTAGCCACTAGAACTTGAAAATGTGGTGAGCAGTGGCAACGAAGGCTGAAAAAGAACAAGAGGGGAAAATTTTAAGGTTATATTTTATTTTGTTTTAGAGCATAGGGTGAAAAATAGATATGGGTGAATTTATTATAATTTAATAATATTATTATTATTTATTTTTATTAAAAATTAAAATATCTAATACTCAAAACCATATTAGACACAAGCTAATTCAAGGTACATATTTACAAAACCAAAACTTATATGAAATCTGAAATTTATTAAATATCGAATTTTTTTTTTTTTTGATTGAATATCATTAAGTATTCAATATATTCTGATTATTCATTCTCATAATTGAATCCTCACTTGAATTTTATATTCCAACAGTGAAGAAATGACCTCAATATTTGTACAACTATATAATGTCTGATTGTTTTAGTAGACCACAAGCCTTGGTAGCTCAATGACACATGAACGACTGCCATACATAATGGCTTCTCCTGTTATACATGATATAATCTTAAGAGACTTACCACAATGAAGTGGTTTCTAACATTCAACTGTAAATATGGGAAGAAAAGGTCCTTTCTCTCAGTTGTTCTGTTGTAGATTCATTTTACTTATATTAGGCTAGCGGAGTGTAGATTTCATGCATTGGGTGCGCATCCGAGTGATTCTATAGGTAAGATTTCTAACATTCACTTTCCATCTATCTCTTGTTTTTTCCGTTGGGAAAAACCTCGTTAAACTCACCATGTGAAGAAAGTGCAGCCACACACGTATTATCGCATTGTTCCTTGTGCTAGACCTCATTTTATTATCATGTGACACGTTGCACATTATTATCCCTATATAAAAATTGCCCGTCTAATCTTCCATTGCCTTTCCTGTTTTGGTTTGTTCAATGAAGACCAACAAAGGCTTCCTCGTGATTGACACACGAACTACAGAGCTAAAATCATTTTATAATGCTTTTTGAGAAAATTGTCAGCACCGACCTTAACCGCTGGCCAGCCTATCAGGAAGCTGACGCGTGGAATCTTAGACATGAATCAAACAAGAGTTTACAGAAAACTCGGTAATAGGACACGTGTCGACAACCCAATAAGGTTTTAGATTTTTAAGTCTGCCCTAGATCTTTAGTTTATATCCATAAATACATAAACTAAAAATGAGGTCTCCACATCCATCACTATCATTCACAGTTCACAGTCCAAAAATTCGAACTCTTGGTTCAGCAATGGAAGCAGTTTGCTTTATAGATGAGAAAAGAAAATTCTGCAGCGTAGTTTCCGCTGCCGGAGGATATCCCAGCTGCCACGGGAATTGGTGCAGGGGGCAGCTGGTGGATGAATGCATGATCGTGCTGAGGGAACAAATAAATGAGATGAAAATGATAGAGAGAAATTACGAGCCGCCTGCAGAGTGGATGGAGTGGGGAGAAGCAGTGTTATGCATCTTACGATGAATTCGTTTGTAAATTAGTAGGATTTTTGCAGTCAGAGTCGATGAATGCCAGGCCGAGTTTGGCTCTTGGAATGCTAACACTCGTGGCCATGAGCGTCCAGGCGTCGACGTTCATGGTCGTGCTGCGGCTGTTAGAGGCGGCTAACGGTGTTACATCTGCCGCTCATCTTGTTAGTTGATTACTTGGGAATTAGAAATTAGGAATTTTGTATGTAATTAGCTGAAACAAAACCAAAACGCATTTGCATTTGTATATTTATTTTTATTTTTAGAAAATAAAATTTATTTTATTATTAGCATTGCAAAGCTATGGTTTAATATCGAAATAATTCTGTATCTTAATATTAGAAGGGATAGCATTTGATAAGTTAAATAGGTCCAAAAGACAAAAATAATAAATCTATAATTATTGAAATCGACCACCTAAATCTCTTCAATGCTAATTAAATATTTTTCAAAAGCATTTTAAAAGCAACAACAATCAAAAGTTTAAGCTAAAAATATATAATACAAACTCATGATTTTAAGCAAGAATGTGATTTGACATTTTTTTATTTTTTTTTTAAATTATCAAAATATTTAGAATGCTTTACCAACAATATTAAGTACTATTTTTAATTAGTATATAATTATGTACTAATTTATAAATTATTTTTAGTACTAATTAAATATAATAAGTATTTATATAAATACAATAGCCAAATAGGTAGATAAGTACTTATATTTTTTAATTAGTACTCCTACAATACTAGTTAGCCCTATCAAAAGCTAAATTGAGTAAATAATTTTTGACATACAAGTGAATGATAACAAAGACTAAAGATAAAGATATGGGCAATCAAATATTTTAAACTACTTTGTTAAGAAAGCAAGCTTTCCATGATTTTAGGCATCAAATTTCCAATTCATTGACCTAGTAGACATTCTATTTGCTGGATTCAATGCACTAACTCTGTTCTTGTCTTCTCTAATAATAATATAAATGCATGCTAGTTAATTTTTATTTTTTTTATTTTAATTGTGTCAACATTTAGAGTACGTGGTACACAATCTTAAATCAAATCTTATACTAGATGAATTTAAAATATATAAAATTTAAATTTATTTTATAATATGCATGTATCTCTCGTCATTACATTGTATGAATACTCAAACATCTTATATTTTTTGAGTTCTCGGTTAATTTTACTATTTTATTTAATATAATTGATCAACTAATTACATGATATTAGGCAATAATAATCATAATTTTTTTTTTATTTATAATTTTCCTACTTTTTAATCATCCTAATCGATGAAAATTGAAAATCGCATTTAATACCACCCGCGCATATCTAGATTACTACGATGACTTTTTCCAAATACGGCGCATACATTTTCAACAAGTGTACTTGCACGTATCATTACCTATCAACATTTATACCATTCTTGCCAATATTATTTTGACATATCGTGTTACTGTTCTTGTCTCTTTCCCTATCAATTCTGTTTGTTTTTCTAGAAAGTTGTTTACTGTCGCTTTCAGGCTTCTAAAAGGAAACTTCACCTAAGCTAAGCAATGAAAAGCACCCCACAAGGTTCCTAGAAATTTCACTACGAAATAGCCCTACGGATTTGCCACATTATATGCTCTGGACACGGTTTCTAGATGTCTTTAACCCTTTGCTAAGATCCTTCATAATGTGATAAATAACATTCATGCCCTTTAATATTCATATTTATTAAGCACGACGATAATTCTTTAATCCATATAAAACAACTCCTTGGCTCCTTTTTAAAGTATTGAAGTTCGATTTAAATTTCCTTTAATATTGCGAGGGTGATAGGATTTAAGTAACAATTATTGTAATAATAATAATAATAATAAATTCAAACATCGATGATAACTTATAATATTAGAATTTAATATATACTCTATTTGATATTTTGGTATTGCAGTATTTTAAAATATAAATATTATGTGACGAAATTATTGAAAACTAAATATCAATGAAAAATAAATAAATATCACTAAAAGTTAATGTTATCAAATAGTTTTTAAACTTTACCTTTAAACCACAGCACAATTACATAACCCCAGATAGGTCTTTGAACATGTAGCTTAAAACTAAAGGGTAGTTTTATCATTTTGATGGATCAGGGATCTATTTGATATCTATAAAGAAACTTTGTTCTTATTTGTAATATAACAAATATATAGGGATCCATATGTTATTTAATTTATTTGGTAATTTATCATGCCACCCCTAATATTTTAATTTTCTCTATAAATATTGTAACCATCAAGCCAAACATTTCATAACCAATATTCGTTATTTCGTTAATTGAGCAAACTCTAAAACTGTCTTCAACAATGCAAGCAACTGACTTGTTCTCTTCTTTGGCCTCCGCCAGTTCGCTTCCCCACCACCATGCGCCGGCAGGAATTCCCTCTTTTTTGCCAGCACGTCGGAAGAAATCCTGTATTGTATCCATGGATGCGAGCAGCAACAGCAGCAGCAGCAGAGGATCTAATTCAAAGGGAAGAGATTATGGAGGCAGGCTGGTGGACGAGAACATGATTGTGCTGCGGATGCGTATTCGAGAGACGAAACTGTGGGAGAAAAGTCAGGAACAGCTGCCTTCACATTGGATGAAGTGGGAAAAGGAATATTATGCGGATTATAATCAGGATGTCTGTGAATCAGTGGGATTGCTGCAGAATTATTTGATGAATATGAGACCAAGTTTTACATTAGGGATGATAGCACTTGCTACATCGATTGCGCTTGTGTCTTCTGGTGTAGCCTTGTTTCATGCTGTAGGGATAGGGCGGATGACCATATCTGGGTTTCATTTAAACTGAGTTGTTGTTTATTATTCACCATTTTTATTATTTAAAGTTCTCCTTCTTCCTCCTCATCCCCCTCCTAAAATTAGAGGGGTGAAATCTTTTATAAGATCATCAGTGTGTAAATCAGTATATGATTGGGGATAATAACAGAGATTACTAATAGAGTAAATGAGCTTTTACTGTTTATGCAACTGGCGACTAAAACTTCTCTCAAAACTTACTAGAACTCGTGTACGTTAAATTTTCTTTTGTGCTGATTCGTTGATTATTTTTATTTTATTATCAAGAGGAGAATATTAAAGCTGAAGTTGAAAATTAATTTAAAAAAAATAAAAGGTCTGTGCATTGTTGACAATTAATTAAAGAGAATAAATAAATATCCTAATTAAAGTATATGATTCATAACTATACGCGTGTGTGTATGTGTGTTCTTAACAGTTAATAGAGTGATAATTTTTATATAATCATGTAAATTTTTTATCTTAATTTAGATTAATTATAAAAAATATATACTATAATATATTATAGAGAATAAAAGGTAGAATAAAATATTTTTTTAAATTATTTAAAATAATAATTTATTTTTAAAAATTATTACTATTTTTTAAAATTTTTAAATATTTAATAATTATGTCGGTGCTTGTACTTTATCGTTAAAATTTAAAATATTTTTAATTTTTTAAATATATTTATATATTTAATTTAACATATGTAATTAATTAATTATTATTTTTATATTATTTATATTAATAATAATTAAATTAAAATAGTAATTTTATAATTATATTTTTATTAAATTATAATTTTTAATAATAGTAAAATTAATTTGTTCCTACCACTGCCATTGCAAAGAGGCTTTTATTGTATATACCCAAAAAAAAAAAAAAAAGGGAAAAACTCGTGGAAGAGAGTTTAATTACGTGGGCAGTTTCATAAAAAAGGATATTTCATGCTTTTTAAACCACTCGTATAATTCCCTATCCTCATTAATTGTAATGTGATGAATGCACGAGACCGGAGGAGGGCATTTCAAAGTCTTGTCAGCAATTGATTTGTTCTGAATTGTTGCCCAGCACGTACGTTCGTTGAATATGGCTTAAAGCTAGCTTGCATCAGCTGTCGATCAAATTTGGATTCTTTGAAGACCCTTCTGATTGGATTGAAGGAAACCAATTCTAAGGCAAATTGCTCTTAAAGCACATCGTTTGACAGATGACAAGAATGGTGGATTGTAAGTTTTCATGTCCAAAACTTACATGTCAACTTATCTACAACTTGCTGTTGTTGAGCACGTGTTTTCTCTCTGCATGTTTATGATACAACGCTCCATGCGTATGCGAAATGTAGTTCACTTACCTATTGCCAAAACATTGAAAAAGACATGCCCAAGAGGAATTATATTAGGTAATGGGATCAGCAGCTAAACATTTAAGTTATGATTAAAGGCTTGCATGTGGAATATTTTGGATAATCAAAAACCACATTTTAACTCTTCATCGTATATGTTTATCAAATTGTGAGAATATATCCATCATTCAATTGCTCATGTTTAATGCTAAATTAAACAGCAAATTCTACCCTCTTAGCTTTAAAATAATTGCATGTTTTGACGTTAAATTTCACCTAAATTCCTTAGCCACCGACCCCATGTATTTGGTGCTAAATTGTGAGAAAATATCAATCACTTAATTAATGTTGCTTATGTTTAGTGCTAAATTGGACATCATTAGCTGTAAAATGATTGAATGGTTTTAACTTCAGAAGTGGTTAAATTTGACCCAAATTCTTTCACAGAATGTGAATCGGGTCCCATTAATAACGGGAATGATGACACTTAACATATCTATTGGATTATATTTTTGTTTAATAAAATCTATGTATTGAAATAGATAGGAATTTTAATTTGTTAATTTAACTTCTTTTTTTTTTTTTTTGAATTGTTGGTTTTGAGAAAAAGGTATGCTAAAGAACCTTTTGATAATTCAAACCAAATCATGCTCTTTAAAAAATTATGACAAGACAATCCGTGTGAAAATGTCTTAATTTAGGACTCCACATGCCAAATGATATTCTTGCACGCTGTTGTATTTTTAGGGTTTAGGTTCTATACAAAAGAATTAATTACAAGTTTTATGTTTAACATTTTAAGTTTTGAAAAATTTGTCAAAACAATCACATTTATAAGTTTATATATGTAAATAAACACATTTCTTTTAGCAAACTCATTAAAGAAATATGATTTAAACCAAAATGCCCCATTGCAAAAGTTTAATAAATTTTGAAAACGCTGAAAGCCCATAATTTTGAGCATATTCAACGTGCTTGAAACTATGGGTTTTCAACGTATTAAGATTTTTAATGAATGTGATACATACATATATATATATATATTACCATCCACCATGTGTACGGCAATCTACAGTCACTTGCAATGGGGTATCCATTTCACCCAACTCTCGGCTATTGCATGAATTTTATGGCACGGCTTGATCGCGTTATAACCATGAATTAATCAATTAATGGCATGGAACTTGTCAAATCCAAACATGGTTTTTGGACAAAACTGAATACACGCGCATATGTTATACCTTATCTTTCCTGTAATTCCACCCTTATCATCCGTTGACCACCTTGCTCTCAAGATAGGTTATTGTTAGAATTAATCAAGCGCTAATGGTCAGTTTCATACGATGGTTTCCCAGTTACATGTTTTAATTGTTGATTAATGTGCATATCCAAAGTAATTAATTTGCTTTGAGCACCCATATATATTTTCAATCAACAAGATGATACTATTTAAGGAATTTTCGTTCATGATCCGACAGCTTTTAACAAGCTTAAATTCTCTGCATGACTAAACCTCGGCTGTAATGTCAGCAACAAGTACCCTTCTCCAGGCTCAAACTTCACTTGTGATATAGAACCGAGTGTGCTGGTATAATGCATAAAGATTTCTTCTTGACAAGAATTGTCTTCCTCCCCAATCGCTGGATAGTTTGGGGAAAAACTGATGCCAGACACCGGCTTCACATGTCCTTCCCGGGCAAGAATACTTATCCCCATTCGGAGAACCCAAACATGTCCCAGAGCATCTAGCCCCAAGAAGCTGCCTATGATCGGTCACGCTGGAAAGCAATTCCACATAAACTTTCGCCGCGGCCTTCTTGAAGAAGGCAATTCCACTTAGTATTAACACCCTACGGTCTCCATGTCTTGTCGAAGCTGGTTGTCCCCGGGCAATTCCCTGACGTTAAAGGAATTTTAAAAATGGCCCCCCGCACACACATTTTTTTTAATTAAAAACTTCTAAGGCCAAAAATTAAGTAAATCAAGTCTTTTCTCTCTAGAAAATCTTCACTGTTATGGAAAGAAAATTTTATTCAACAATTCAAATGGTTCCTTCTACAAAGAGGAATAGTTTTCATGAGTCCAAGAAAATTTATCTAAACAACCTAAAAATAAATATTTTAATATAAAACAAAGGATTCTCTATTATTAAAAAATAATAAAAAATTAAATCAAAATAAAATTTTAATATTTCGCTCTTTTTTATGTTTATACACGTTATTAAATTTTAAAAGATAACGATAAAAAAAGATTAAAAAAAATTCCTCCTTTATTCTAATCATCAAATTATATTAGATTAATATTACAATTGCCCAATACTTTATTAATGAATTTATACTATCTGTTGTATGCTTTCAAATAAGCACAAAATTTCATGAAATAAGAAGAAATAATTTGCAGATAAGGAGGTTCATCAATCATCAACATCATACAAGCGGAATCAACGATTGATATGGTTGATGGCCCCATTGATGAATATGGCCTAGCTGGGTACGTCGATCCATCTTATTCTAAGGTTTTTTCATCATCCAAAGGTCCTGAAAGTTTCAGTATGTATCCGTAAATTTTATACTTTGTATTATGTAAAAATGTACAATCCTGCCAATTTAGATTTCCTGGTTAAAGATTTAAACTAAAGCTTGTGAATTTCGTGATGCAAAGGTACATAAATTTACAGTTTTCGAAGGTGGAACATGGCATGATAAGCAAAGTAAGGTTCTCATTTGTTTATGATAGCATTTTCGAAGGTGAAATTAAGCACATGGTGTCCTTCAACCTTAATTTTTACTAAATTAATCAATAAACTGGTCATCTCCATTTAGAGAGACTGATAATGATACACAAAGAAGAACATGCTGCAGAGAATATTCCAAGGATTTGGGTTTTGATGACGATGATATAATAACAACAACGATAATATAAAATAATTCCCTTGTGGAAATGGAATCCTGTTCAATCAGAATGTATATCAATTATTAGTGTTAGATCAGTGCATGATTGTTCATATTCTAAGCAAGATGCTATTTCAATTATTACGATAAAAAAAAAATAATAGTATAATTATTTAAATAATTATAATAAAATAAATAAATAAATTTTTGCAAGTTAAACTTCTTGGTGGATTGTGAATTCAATAACGTTAGATGAGTGAGTGTAGCAGTCTATTTATGATGGGAGTCGATCACGAGTATGATAACTTATGGTTAAAGTGAAGGTCAAATAAATCACTAGTTCATAAAACATTTTTCCTTTTCTGTCTACGGCAATAAGTCTACAACTTGTTCAAAGAATTTACGAAAACACTTTCAGACCACATGTTTCCAAATTTTTCTAAGCAGCAGACAGCATAAAGGGATCCATCAACTACCTCTATAATGTCATCGCCCTACATTAATCTGTGATGTCGATATTGCAACTACCAGCTAAACTATTCAAAGTTTTTTTTATTATTATAAAAATGGATATTTTTAAATATATATTTTTTAAAATTTAGTAAAATTACGTGTAAATATAAATTTTAAAAAAATTAATAAAAAATATGTCTTAATAGTAAAATCGTTATGATTGATTATTATTTGGGTTGAATTTTTTGGGGGATTGAATTTCAAATTTGGGTTTTTTCAGATGTTGGAATCTGACCTTTGATTCCACAGAAACTTCAAGGATTCTTGCAACTCAGAAGAACAGAAAAATGATGGAAACTTTCTCTGGTTCACTGCCAGGAACCATGAATTCTGGAGGAGAAAATATTTTGAGTGCAGTACTGCCAATACTGAAACTCCTCTCCATTGCAGTAATGGGATTAATTCTTACCCACCCGAAATTTCAAATTGTTCCGAAAGCTACTTTCAAGATTCTTAGCAAGCTTGTATTTGTTCTGTTCTTGCCTTGCTTGATATTCAATCACCTTGCTCCATCCATTAGTCTCGAGAACTTTGTTCTGTGGTGGTTTATTCCTGTAAATGTTGTTGTAAGTACTGCCATTGGTTGCATACTGGGGTACTTCGTGACTTTGATATGTCGACCACCTCCTCAGTTTTTCCGATTTACCATCATCATGACAGCGTTCGGAAACACCGGTTATATTCCTCTTGCTGTTATTTCATCAGTTTGTCACAACAAAGATAATCTCTTTGGTATTCGATGCTATGGCGCTGGAGTTGCTTATGTTTCTTTTTCCCAATGGGTTTCAGTCATTCTTGCTTACACTCTTGTTTACCATATGATGGAGCCGCCATTGGAGTATTATGAGATAGTCGAAGAAGACGAAGAAATAGAAGAAATCAATGAGATTGTAGAAGAAGAACCTGAAGAACCTGCTAATAATGGTCTTAGTAGGCCACTTCTTGTTGAAGCAGAGTGGCCAGGATTGGAGGATAAAGAAACTGAGCATTGCAAGACACCGTTTATAGCCAGACTTTTTAACAGCATCCCAAGCATTTCTCAAAAAAATATTCCAGATCTTGATTCCATGGAAGAGGGAGGTCCTGGTAGTCCCAAGTCCCTCAAGTGCTTGGCAGAGCCCAGGATGGTTAAGAAGATCAGAATTGTTGCAGTTCATACTCCGATTCGTCACATTCTTCAGCCTCCTATGTTTGCTTCTGCGTTAGCTATTCTCTTTGGAATTATTCCTGGACTGAAATCTATAGCTTTTGGCAGTGACGTCCCGCTTGAATTTCTCACGGACAGTTTAGATATTGTAGCACAAGCAGCAGTGCCTTCAGCTATGCTTATTCTCGGAGGAATGCTAACTGAGGGTCCAAATGAATCTAAGTTGGGTATCAGAACTACTATTGGCATTATCATTGCAAGGCTGCTGGTACTTCCTTTGATTGGAATCGGCATAATCTATTTGGCTGATAAATGGAACTTCTTGATTCAAGGTGATGAATTGTACCGGTTTGTGTTGTTTCTGCAGTATACAACACCAAGCGCCATATTGCTAGCAGCAATTGCAAGCTTGAGGGGTTATGCTGTCGCCGAGGCTTCAGCTCTACTCTTTTGGCAGCATGTTTTTGCCATGTTCTCTCTTGCTTTGTATATAATCATCTATGTCAAGCTGTCAATTATTTATGCCTGAGGTTTGTCCAAGTCTTTCTGCCCAATTTGGTTTCTTCTTTAAGATAAGAATAACATCCATTTGATTTCTTCATTTTACACGGTTAATGGCATCAGCTTGGAAATGTTAATGCTTTCATATCAACTGTGAACAGCAACAGCTAAGTGTTCTTCAATGTCCAGAAGAAATTACCCTTGTATAGGCTTGCTGCAGATAGAGAGCTTACAGTAATTCTTCAAACGGGCAATGATCCCAGACAATTCTGGCAATCATATATATTTTCATACCAGATTTATGAAGAAGCAAAGTCATTTACGCGAAGTCTGCTATCACAATGTTGAGAAATCCTACTGAGGATTATCCCTGCCAAATCTCATCAGTCATCACAGAGTTACAGTAGCTTCATAGACGCGCATGCCGAGTCACTTCCCGCGCCCTCCCTCTGCTAAAATCTGTATTGCACATGCTTCGCGACTTATATAAGCCACAGTTGTGCTTGCTGCAGCTCAACCCTTGCGATGTAATTTATATAAATATATTTCTTTCCAGATTGCAGCTAGACGTTCCTTCAAGTAACATATTTGCTGGTCCATCAACAGTGAAGACTATTCAGATTAATTGACGACCAGAGGCATCACAATTTCAGTGCTTTATACTCAGGAAAAACAAATGATGTACGGCAGAATTACGTTGTTTGTAGGGAAAAGCTGGAGATAATAACAGACGGGCATGATATTTGTCCTCATGATTAAGGGTATGTTTGGTGCGATGCTTCTACAGTACTACTTGAATTTGAAAGCACAACAATTAAAGTGGATAATAAATATACCAACTTGTGATTTCATTCCACAATAGCAGTAGCTTCAAAAGCACTTCAATCTAAAAGCATACCCTAAACAAATACGAAGAAGACTCGATAAAAGAAGGGGGATAATTCCTTTTAACCCTAGCTCATCCACAAGGTAAAAACCACTTGTTCTTCCTCACCCTGGTCTAAGAACCAATTAAATTTCTAATGAATAGAAGGACCTATAAATAATTTCAACTGAGAACAAATTGTTCCCGACAAAATTGAAGTTACAGTCGTATAAGAAACTGAAGGGCAACAACTATAGCACTCTGCTGCGACCAAAGGTAATGCAGTCTTCTATCACAAAAACAACCTAAAACAGTGTAAACCATCGAGAAATAAGTTTTATGCGTCCTTCCAGTTAAAACCCAAACCTTCACTTAAAAGAAAAAAGGTATACAGTATAAAGCCCCTCACTAAGGCTGAAACATGGTTCAGAACAAAACCCGCTTGCATTCACTCTCTCATGCTATCATTACCCTCTTCTTCATCACTTAGGTCAAGATCAGCAAGCAATTCTTCCAGAGGAACAGAAGGCACATCCTGCCCATCAGTGACTGATGCCATCTCAGAGGGCTGATATTCTTTATTGCGGTAAAGTGATATATTAAACCTCAATTCAGGGTTCTCCTCCAGGTCTCTCAAGAACTCTTCATACTCATTATTCATCTTCTCTTGGTCAGTTCTACCTTTAGATTCATCCATCTCCATGTCAAGGGCCTTGAGCTTCCAAGCACGAGGCTTCCCAGGCTTCTTCTGGTGCTTCTCTTGATAACTCTTTTTTATCAAAATTGTCTCCGGTAGTACAAGACCTTTGTATTTGTCAAGTTCAATATCATTGTTGTTAGCCGAATAGAGGTCATAACCAAGTGCATAATCCCCTGGGGTCAGAAGATGGCCAAGATGTGTTCTTATCGAGAAAATGGTATCGTTCTTCCCAAAATCTGATACCCGAGCTACTTGAGCATCAGCCAAAACATACTTTGAGCTGCCAACATTTACTTCAGAAGAAACAACCTCCACATCTAACACAATATATTCTACAAGCTGCCTGCTAGTGAGCAAAGATTTGAAGGATGACCTCCAATACTGATCAGCATCCAAGAAACAATGCCTGAGAGTGAAAGGATCCAGCAAAGCAATGCTATTTGTCACTTTTGTGCAGATAACAAGAGGACCAAGATTCCCCAAACTAACTGCAACTTTTGGTGGCAGGCATATCAAATCCTCACGACAAATAGGGCTTATCTCAACCGAAAATGTATACTTATAATTGTAGTTGTTGCTCTTAGGATCATGGGAGACAAGCTGTTTGTCATGGCGGCTTCGTACTGGAACAACCTTACCCACAAATTCAACAAATTTCACAGCATGGCTTCTATTAGCAAAGAAAAAGTCGATTCCTTGATCCATTTGCTTGATTTTAATAGCTCGAGCAGCGGCATCATGCTTTAGAATCAGCTGCTCCAAATAAAAGAAAGACCGCCTGTGAGTAACATGCTGCCGTAGCTGAACGGCAGCAACCCACTGGTCAGGGTTGGCCTGGACCCTTGAACAAGATTCACACATGTGATCTTGCTGGACATACTCAACAACATAAGATTGTTCGAGAATTGCTCCATTAAGAACCTCTTTCTGAACTTTCAGCTTGACCTTTATCCTCTTTGAGTGAGGTTCAGTCCAAACAAATTCTGCATGCACCAACCGAACTCTATTCAAATTCTTGAGTCTTTTGACACAAAAAGTCAATAGCTCCTTTGATTCCAATTGGGCTTTTATCCAAGTTCTTGGTGGTTGCAAGTAGCTATCACACTCAGGACAGTGCATAATGATAACATGCTTCTGTAAACCTTCCGTAATGTCAACTTCAGAGCGCAAACATGTGATGCACATATTGGCTGCATTTGGTGCCATAGGAATACCACATTTGCAGCACAAAACACTGCCAACAGTTTGTGGAACCGTAAACATACCTGCATCTTGGGCCATGGCTGGTGATCCAAGCATCAAAAAAATTAAAAAATCATAGTAAATATTTATGTTTTCCAATTTGAAAGTGATAATAGATAACATAAATAATGTCCTCTCACCAATATTACAGGGCAATTAAACCACCATTCAAGCTACATCTGTGGCAATTATACATATGAAATGAGGGATCGCCAACAGACTGCATTAACTTTTTATGTCTTTATAAAAGGATAAATAAATTATGCATATACATTTTATCAATTTATCAAGAACTAGCTATCCTCATCAGATAGCATCTCCTACAATTTTAATAAAAAATTGGTAAATCGAATTCCAAGTGAATTTCAATCAAATCCAAATAATGTGAATTCAAATATTATGTAACTGTAATTCTATAGAATTTCCAATCCTGTGCAACCAAACATAACTCTTACATTTTTTTCTCAGACTCAATGTTTTTCAAGCCCTTAATTATAATTAAAAGTTCCCAACAGCATAAAATTTAATTAGCAGCATACAGGCAAAACATAAATTATCAGAAATAATAGCTCAAAAAAATACACAAGACCAAAAAAAAAGCAATCATAAACATAACAGTTTCATATGCTGACATGAATCTAAAAAATCTGCTTTCTCTGATTTTCACAAAAATAACAACAGGATAAAATTTAAGAAGAAGTTTGAGACATATCCAATTCGAATTCTGATATTTAAAATAGAAAACAAAAATTGTGCACAAAACAAATCCCTACCGATTATGAATCAATAATTTTCGAACAGTTAATCGATGCTCTGAATGGAAATAACAGAAGACGGGGAAGAAAAGAATACCTGAAAATATATCCAAAGAGGAGCAACAAAAAGCAACGGAGAGACAAGTAGGCTTGGCTGGGAGACAAATACAAACCCTAACTGGGCTTTTGTTCCGGATCTTGGGTCACCAAATGGGTTTAGGCCTTCCCTTTCAAAGTATAACCATAAACGAGAAGCCGCAGAAACCAAACAATAAATACGAAAAAGAGGCGGTTAGGACGGTGATCCGCCGTCGAAATGGTACTTATCGTCACCTAAACCATTAACAAAAGCAATGACGTGGCATTCATTTATAATACTTATAATATTACATGAATTAATTTTTATTTTAAATACTATTAAATATATATTTAAAATATAATAAATATAATTAAATTATATAAAAAAATATTTTCAAAATAATCTTTATTTTAAAAGTCATTAAAATAATTTATTTTACTTTTATCTTATTAAATTTGCTAGATTTAATACTTTAAAATAATTTTATCTCACCTGTTATTTACATTTAAAATAACATTAAATAATAAATAAATATTATTAAATATTATTTTATATAATAAATATTATTGTAGTCCAATGACATATTCTTATGCATTTGAATTTGATTTTTTACTATTGTATATTTTTTATTTATTATAATAAATGATAAATCGGCAATTTTAAGTGTACTGTTGACAATTTCAAATTATGTAGGGTGCTTGAAATCGAACCTTATTACATGGCTTGAATTTGAGCCCAAATATTGGTCATGATATTGACCACATCACATGTGATGGGTTCGAAATTGAGCCCAACATATGAAATGAAGGATCCCCAACAAAGTGCAAATTAAATTTTTTTATGTTTTGTAAAAGAACAAATAAATTATGCATTTGTATTACAAGCTATTTTACAGGAGTAGTGTTGCTAAAATCCGTCGTTGCTAGTGATGTATGCTTTAACAATAAATCCTCCTTTTGTTCATAAAGTCAGAGAAATTCAAGCTTTAGAGAGATGTATGTTTCATGATGAATTCTGAAAATTATGTGTATAGCTACAAGGGTGTTGAACCGTGCATGTATGCAACTCTCGCTTGCGAGAGATGAGAGAACAGTACCCAATGCAATGGTGTGTTCCCATTGGAAAGAATAGGAAAATATGATATAGTTAATTTCTCACTCTTGTCAAAGAGTATATATTGGCCTTGTCCTCAAAATTGAATTGCTCTGGTTTCCTTCTTGACCCATGATTGGTGAGATCATCAATCTTGCTATCCTGTCTGGAACAAGAGTTATCGGACAACTGAGTTTATCCTGTCATCGGAATAGGAATTTGTTGCTCCAAATGAAGCCAGACAGAGCAGCTACCGGAATTGGCATGAGCAATAATCTCTATACCATGAAAATCATGAACAATAACTGAACTTCAACGATATAGATCACTCCACAGAAAAATTTACATGTACAAATCCGATTGCTTAATTGTTTATCTTAATCCATCTCTCATTGCCCGTAATTTGCTTAAAATTGAACCTTTGAGGTACTTCGAGTCGAAAGATAGACAAAAGAAAAGCTGGCATTCTAGGAACTGGCGTCCAGTAAGCCTGGCCACAAAACCAAATAAGAAGCAATAGCAGCACTAGAAAGTTTATCAAAATTAGAACTACGATTAACAGGATTGAATAACTTATAGCACTCCATACACAACGTCCAATAATATTACAGGATAATCATACCAAACTCACAATACCACGGGAAGCTGAAGACAACTGAGGACACAAACAGTACTTATAGCTTCAAAAGAACACAATCACACTGCAATGCTATCTGGTTCGTAGTAGTGACAAGCAAAATAAGACAACAGAACTGACTTTATTCATTCTACCAAAGGACAAAGTGAGCAAACTTCAAAACAAAAGTTGATTTATTGTAAGGTAAAGGAAAGTTCACTCCTCAGATTCTGACTCAGCACTCTGAAGCCACTCAATAAACGGCTTGGCATTTTTCCAAATCTGAGAATCTTTGTTGCCTCCTTTCAGCCCCTCTCCATACCATTGCACTATATATTCTTCCTCCAGCACATCAACATCATAAAGAGCTTTCAAAACCAAGGCTACTTCCTTTGTTGCAGATGAACTAGATTTCACACAGAATGCCTCAATTGCTCGAAGCAGAAGCAACTGTGACCCTTCCTCCTGGGCAACAGCAGCAGCAAGAAAGTTCTTCTTCTTCGTCACCTCCTTAGCAAATCCTTTCTCAACACCATCAAAAAGTGCCTCAAACAGAGCAGACATTTTTTCCTGGACAGATCCAGAAAGAGATACCATAATGGATTGCAATTGCTTCCCAGTAATACTTTTCTGCAGATTTGCTTTCAGCTCATCAACAAGATTTTTGTATGAGCATGTGTTCCCATTCACAACCTTGGGTGGTTCTTCACGCTTGGGGGAACTTTTTGGACTACTACTTGCTTTACTGGCTGCTTTAGCCTTCTTCTCTGACTCATCTGTAGAGAGCATGACCATATCAGCTGTCACGGCACTCAATTGCTCTTGAATGCGTTGACGAGCTGCCTCAAGTGATGTATCAGTTTGCCACTGAACATCATCATCATCGTCTCCATCAACCTCCTCCTTCTCATCAACCTGGCTATGTGTTGGTGAAATGCGATCTTCATCAGAAACATTGCCTTTCTTCTTTGTAGAACTGGCTTTGGTGGTGCCATCCTTTGATGATGAACCCTTCTTCTTGACCTCTTTCTTCAGTTTCTTCTGTTCCTCATCAGCAGCCTCACCTTCCTTCAATCGCTCCTTCTCAGCCCTCCTCATTGCCTTCTTGTCTTTTGATCCCTTCTTTGTTTCTGGTGGATTCTTCAGAATGAAAGTGGTGAGCTTGTCCCGCATATCCACATCAGACACAAAACCACAAGCAGCACATTTCAATTGGATCATCTGACTTTTAGTGATCAGTATCTCAGTTTCAGGGTTCCCACAGCCATAACATTGGACATATTTCTTAATGAAATTCTCAAGAAGACCAGCAAGCTTAGCAGTTTCATGAGACCCATTAACAAGAGAAACACCAGTTTTCTCATCAAATTTAGATTGCGCACCAAGCTCACAACCAAAATATTTTGTAGTGTAAGAAGCTGGCCTTGCCAAAGCCTTCGCAATATCAACCATGTTCACAATATTTGTCTTGATACCATTTCCACGGCCCTCAATTTTGGTAATCATTTTGGGCATCTTATACCTATAGAAGGCATCACCCCTGTTATCAGCACCAATGTTCAACAGAGCCATCTTGCCTCAAAGAAACAGAATATTTAGATGTCAAGCGTAAGAAGTAGAGTTATCTTCTAATGCTTCTTGGAAAAAAGAAGACTGATGTTCAGATGTTAGGAAAGGTTGCCAACAGCTGCAACCATAAAACTCTTCTGGGTATTCCTGAAATGGCACGAGATGCATACAGCCAAATCTGTCAGGCAAGGATCTGCTCTTTTTTCTGGATAAGGGACAATACTCTCCAAGCAACCCAATCGATCCCAAATAGGAAATGGCTTGTATGGACATAAAAGAAACTTCAAGTTGACGTGCTTCACCTTGTAAATCTTGTAAATCTACAGATGAACGAGTAAGTTTTGTGAACAAGCATACCACGAAAATCAGGACCACACAGAAGATTGAAGGAAAATTAGAATGACCACAAAGTACGGGAACACAAAAGGAAACATGAAATGTACATATTGGGATGTCTCCTGACTAGAATAAAAATGTGTGCTGCGAAAACCAATATTAGAGCAAGTACTTCAACAAATTAAGTCATGCCACTTATCTTCAAGTTTTAAATAGATTAAGCAAACAACACATAGTAATAAAAACAGACTAAAAAGCTAATGTCAAATGAAGCATTCAAGACTACTGACTCAACCTCAACCACAATATAAAAAATTTTGAAATAAAAAGGTTTCCTTTTCTACCATTGATCATTATTTTTTTTTATCTTACTTACTTATTAAAGTAGAAATTAAGATCTAAGAGGCATAAAATTACAACTTTGTCTTTTCTTTTATTTTATATTAAAAAAACTATAAAATTAGAAAATTAGAGTCGAATTATCGAATTAATAAAATTAGAACTTTATTAGTGGGATTAACAAAGTGGGATTAACAAATAACTAATATTATTGTACTTATACATAACGAATATGAGCCCCTAACCATAACAAAAATATCAGACAAAAATACTGATACAATTCAAATTTTGTAGGAATCCAATATACGAAGTTCTGGATCTACTGAATTTCGGTGAATTGGAAGTCCAACCCCAGTCCTGTGCAAACGAACACAAACTTTATAATGTTTTCTCATACTCCATAGAAGTTATCAAGTTCCATTAATACATAAACTTTTACAAAAAAAAATCAATTTGCGGACCCATCAAGATCAGAGATATCGAAGCAAGCATGATAACACGAAAAAGAAATAAAAAAATTAATTACCCAGATTATTGATTGCTTCCATAAGTACAAAATTTCAATCAAACAATTATTCAAAAAAGGTTTTGACATCTTCAATTCGTATAGTAATATTCTAATACATCGAAATATAAAGAAAAACAAGTAAACTGTTCCTATCGAAAACAATCCCAATCCATTATAGATCGATAATTTCTAAGACCCGATTGTTCTCTCGTAATATCAAATAAGACAAAGATTATCCGATTATCAGAACCAGGAATTTATGAAAAGCTTTTGATGAAAACACACACACAAAAGAAAAAAAAAACGTAGAGAGATGACTCACGAGATTCCAAGCTTTAGCACACCAAAGAAGGGAAAGAGATGTCGAGAGATTTTGGGAGAGGCCACAGAGCTAAATAACAATAACAGGGCGGTTTGGTTAGGGTTAGGGTTGATGGTCTGCCTCTTATGTTTGGCCTGTTACTGTATCCTTCCAATGAAAAGCAACCACGTGGCTTTCTCCCCAACCCTTTATTACATAGCATCTAACAAATAAACCAAAGCTAAATAACCGAAAGACTGAAACAAAATACACCCCACATTTAGTCTATACGCACCCCTTCTATTCCACTCAAAAATAGGCGTAATTAGTTAAACAAATAGAGTGCTTTTAGAATCTGGAAACAAGAACATGAGTTTACCTTATTTTATTTTGTTTAATTCTTTATACAAAATAATAAAGAAAATAAAAATTTATGACAATGCTCTTAATGGCTGGTCGTATAAAGAATTCACAAAAATAGGTACTAATTTTTCTTTTTCTAGATCTAATTAAAATTTTATTTTACAATGTACCTAATTTTTTTCCTTAAAAGAGCTTACCTTGGATGACTTCCTCCCCACCTCTTATTAAATCATAACAATATAATTATTTTTTTTTAATATTTAGGGCATATTTTAATTTTAGAGAGATAAAAAAAAATTTCATTCTAATCCTATTTAGAATTTTTATTTACATATATAATTAGTTTCAATTTAATTTCATCAAAATGACCATCTTTAATATTTTTGAACAATTTTACTTTACTGTAAATACAAGATTGATTTTCATGAATGTATTTCTTTGTATTTGTACTGTTCATGTTGCACCTAAGCCCAAAAAAATCAAGTCCAATTTTTTTTTTTTTTAGCCCTTTTAGTTGTTTTTCTTCGACTCATATCCCTTACAGTATGAATAGATACGCATGAGATTGGATTGAGAATTTAGAGAAAATTATAGAAGTTTCGAGAAGATAAAAAAAAAAAAGGAGAAACAGAGAGAGAGAGAGAAAGGAGGAGAAAAGGAAGAAGGAAAAGAAAAAGAAGAAGAAGAATAGGAAAAGGAACGAAGAAATTAAAGATTGATAATTTTATTTTTTTTAATTTTGAGAAGAAAATTATGTATTTTAGTATAAAAATTAAAAATTAAATAAATTTTATTTTAATAGTTTAATAGTTACAATTATTACTATTTTGAGCTATTAAATTTTATAATCAATAAATTTTGAATTAAATTTGATAGTTTGATTGATAAATTTCTTAATTATTAAATTATATTGTTATTTTATGATCACCAATTATGCATATTTCTACTCACTTACATTTATTTTAACTTGATTAATTGGAAACATAATTATAATAAATTTATTTGAAAAAATTCAATTATATGTAAATATCTCAGAATTTTGACTCACACCTTACTTTTTTTTGTCTTTTTGAAGCAGTTAAAAGTACGTGAATTTAAACAAAATTATGTTTTTTTTAGATATATTTTAGAGAGTTATTTTAGAGTAAATATCGTATATGTCAAAATGTTGCAAGGAGAATATTTATATTTAGTTAAATAAACGTATTAAATTTTGAGGTGATAAATTTTATTATGACAATAGTTTAAAATTTTATATACAATATTATGATTGTTATAAAATTTTAATATTTGCAAACTTATATTGATATTATTTATGTACAGTAAAAATTATGTTAAAGTATTTACAGTCTAATTTTTTTATTTTAAATTATTTTATTAAATTCTAAGTCATGAATCCTAATTTTAAGAGCGTTATAGCTCATGAAGATGGCACTATACTTTTGTAATTATTCATGATGTACTATTCACAAGTATGGTATTGTTTTATGAATTTTGTCATTTTATGTTTTAAATACAAATAATAATATAGAATATAATATTTACTTAAAAATAATGAAAATGGTTATTTTAATAAGATCGAAGGGTAAGTGATCATTAAGGTGAATTAAACCTAAAATGAGGTGGGTTTGAAAATTTTTCTTTTTACCCTTAATTTATATAAATTATATTGCGCCAAAAATAGTAAATCTTTTGATGACGTGTAGGAAAAAAAAAGAGTGGGGGTGGTGGGAAGAACGTTACCTGGTGAGAACGGGAACATCCCACCCATGATTCCATCAATGTAAGAATTAGGTCCACTTGACTTTATATCCCCACTGGATCTACCACGTGAGCAGTGGGGCCCACCGTAAATGTGATGATCTTGTCCTTAGATCTCAACGATCACTTAACCATCCCTTGTCTTGTCCTGTCCATTTTCTCTTTGATTTGAATCGAACCGACGTCCAAGCGCAAGCCTTTTCCCGAGCTTCGATTCTCATTGGTAATTACGATTTCGCTTTTAATTTTAAGTTTATTTATTAATTTTCTATCTGTCTTTATTTTAGTTAGATCTCTTTTTCTCTCTAGAAATTAATTTGCTTTTTTTTAAAAAAAAAAAAATTTCACTGTGATTTAATTTTCGTTTGCAGATTTAATTTGTAAGAAGCTGGGTTTATTCTATTTTGACATTATTTTTTTATTAATTTTATCACTGGAAATTACTCGCATTCTTGTTTATTCTAATTATGAAGCGAATCAGTTGAAATGAGGGCAGCCTTATCTTGATTTACTTCTATTAGTTATGGGGTTTAATTGTTGTAGAATTTGTCGAATATAGGTCCTTGTATATTTCAATGAGGTTTAAATTATTCCGGGTTTGTATTTGTGGATGGAATATTTGTATGAAATAAATAAATTCGGTGTTGTTGAAGACGGCAAACCATCAATGGAATGATTGAATTGCTGAATATTGGTGCCGTCAAAATCTCCTCAAACAGATAAAAGTGCTTATGCTTATTGTTAGTTTTGGCCAAACAGAGCTTTTTGACTCATTAAACCAGTTGAAGTGTTTTTGTAAAAGCACTTGAAGTGTTTTTTTTTTTTTTTCGGAAAAGCACTTGATGAAGTTTTCTCCAAAATCAGTTTTAAGTTCCTCTGTTGAAAGCACTTTTTGCAAAAGCATTCCAAAAGCACTATATTATTCCTTATTAGACTCAGAGTTTTGGAGCTTTTGTAGTTTTCAGATTAATGATTTTTGCAATCTCAAATGTTCAGTTGAGTAATCATTTGAGCTTGATATACACAATGATACAAGATAATTTTAATAGACAAGTTATTATAGGATTCTTGCATTCATCAGAAATTGAGGTTGAAGCTTTTCACCTGTAAGGCTTTCTTTGTTGTTTTCATTTTCTCTCTCTTTCCTTCTTGTACACCAAGGAGGAAAGAATTGAGGAGATATGCATTTCCATTCTGGAAAGGTTGGGCTAATTATTCTTTCTCTTCATGACATCTACTTAAATCTTCTGAAGTACTTTTTTTTTCCTTTAATTTCATTCCACTATCTCATAATTTTTAAGAATTTGCTAGCCCATTGACGCATATGATATATTGTGGGGGTTGACCTCACCAAAAGTTTTGCATGCTTGTGTGGCAGCTTCTTATTAATTATTTCTTCATGTTATACTTATGTTTTATCTCTTATTTATACCTCTCTGGTCATGTTGTTATTTAACAAATCATTAAATTGTGTGATTATAGCACACTCTTGCAGTTTCATGATTTTACTGGAAATTTTATGTGAACAACTGAGGATTTCTATTGCAGTTGCCGTTTTGTTGGGTAGTGTAGGACATGATGTCAAGCATGGAGGATGTCAAAGAGCAAGAAATGGTTGATGGAAATGCCCCTGAGGAGTCTCAAAAACCCATGCCATCATCTGTAGATGAGGTTGTGTTTATGTCTTGAGTTTACACACTTGATTTAGTTCAAGACCTGAAATTGAATGCCAATGGAATTTTTGATTTTAGGATACTTATTATTGTGTCATTTTATTTTGTTTCTTTTTGGTTTTCCAGGAGGCAGTTATAAAGAAGAAATATGGAGGAATCATGCCCAAGAAACCACCACTCATTTCTAAGGTATTTCTAATCATGAATTTCCTTTTCTCTAGTTTGGAGATATGCAGGATTTGTGCTGTGTCTAACCAAAGATATAATTTGATGCCAGGACCATGAGCGTGCTTACTTCGATTCTGCTGATTGGGCACTTGGAAAGGTACTGTAATTTGGTTCTCCACTATCTTTTTTTTTAGCTAGATGATGCTAGAGTACATGCATAAGTTAGTTGGCTAACATCCTACAATACATTTGAATGATAACAGCAAGGTGTTGAGAAGCCAAAAGGACCACTTGAAGCCCTTCGGCCGAAATTGCAGGTAATAATTTTGTTTTCTGCATATACACATGATTGGTTCTTGATCTTCTCCAACTGGGTACTTAAATTTTTATTTAGTTATATTAGCTATATCTCTAGACACATGCTGCAAGTTTTGATTCTATAGGAGCAGTTGGGTGGTTAGCAGTGGTTAGTTATCTTTATCAAACAATTCTTGATCCCAGTTACAGCTTATTATTCTAAAGTTTTATGAGAATGGAATTAAGCTTGCTGCTTTTAGCTCGATGCTACTAAAAGCTAGTTATTTATGGACAAAAGCTGAACCCCTATCTAGAAGAAACAACTAGTGACAAGAAGGATGAAATGTTAAATTGAAATATATTTCATTTTGTAGGAGCAATAAGAAATGTACGTGTCAAATTTTGATGCGATGATAGAAACATGTTCTTTAAGTCCTTGCGTGTCCTGAACTTCAATTGAGTTTCTAGAGATTATTTCCTACCCAATTTAGTTGGATAATAATGGAGGGCCTTTAGGAGAGAGGTGATCATTCACCACTGAACTGGATGATTTAAATGGGAAGGAACTTGTTTGTTGTTAGGAATTCAGTTGTTAACATTTAAAAGGCTCTCTCTCACTGTAACAATAATTAAAATGCACCATGTACAATGAATCTTTCAAACCATCTTTCGTTGCTTTCTATTACATTCCATATTAATAACATGTTTAAGCATGCAAGTCATATTGAGCATGTACTCTCGGTTGTTGCAACCAAAAATCAAGGCATTTATGACCTATACAAAATGGGCTGGTTTCTATGGAGTCTGCATCCAGATTTTCAATTTTTAATGAATCATTCAAAATCCTTATTCGTGTAAACAAGATGAATCATTTGACTCATATAAATCCATGCTTTCCAATTACATATGCTGAGTTTCATGGCCACAAGTTTCCAATTTCCTTTCATTTTGAGACTTTTGTTGATAAAGCTTAAAATCATTATGAATATGTTGTGTGATTCTGACTTAACGGGGGACTTCTTGTCTGCATGTACTGAAACGTGCTTAATTCTTTACAGTCTCCAAGCATTTTTTTTTTTTTAATTTTCAGAAACCTGTTTTCTTTCATATATTACACGAAGTGGATTTCTGTTGGCTTAATGCTATATTGTTGCATTTCAGCCTACACAACAGCAAACACGATATCGGAAGTCTCCCTATGCTCCATCGGATGGTGAAGGTATGCCTGATCATTGGTTCCCTTGTTTTAACATGCAAGCTATTACTTCTAATGTTGAATACAATTTTTCAAAAGGGAAAAAGATAATTTACCTTTTTTTTTATCCTCCCTCTTTTGTGTAGATGGAGGAAGTGCTAAATCTGAGGATGCGACTGCCAACGAATGAGACACAGCTATTAAGTGTTGAATCTTTGAGGACCATTGATTGTTATTCTGATACCTAGATAGGCAATGAGTAACAGTCCGCTGCTCCCGATAATAAAATTGGTGAAGATGTTTTGATATTAGCTAAAGGAAACAAATGGCATCATTTATGTAGTTGAGACTTGTTGGAACTTAAATGTTTAGTGTTGCAAGTTTTTTGGCTGTCAGATGTGATTGCTGATTTTGTGAGCAAACTAACGGCTTTACAAAAATTATTATTATTTTTTTTTTATGGGTTTGATTTAAACACTTTGTTTCTCACTTTTGTTACATTGGGGTGTTCAATTGCTCTGCCAAGATTGAATGAACCTCTAAATTTCTAGGCAAAACTAAGATATCTGAGCCCTAGGTATGACTTATCTATCTAGTTGATCTCTAGTAAAAACTCCCCTTGTAGATCATTTGGTTGACTAGGAGTAAACACTTGTTACTTGCATTACAGCCTTCAGTTATAGATGGCTCTTTCTATATTTGGTGAAGAAACATGTTTTATGCTTTGTACACAGATTTAGTTGGGTAAAAAGGGTCTAGGCCAAAAAAATAATAATAATAATTGGGATTTGGTTCATGTTGTTTAACGGGCCTTTGCAATGGAACCCGACGACTCAGACTTTCGTGATAAGAACCTAATAAACCCAATAACCTTCTCTTTGAACAAAGCAAAACAAAGAAAGAAAGGTGAATGATTTTCTTTTGCAAGATAAGAAGCCCTGGAAGTGCCCTCTCAAAATAGACCAAGAGGGAGACGTATCTTTCTTTATTTAATCTCCTTAGTGAAATAAACAGGGACCCTATGATCATGTAACATGGCTGAGCATATTGATCGGATCTATTCGATTTGCATTTAAAATTATTGTTTTTTATTTGATAATTATATGCTCTGAACATGTCAATCTACCCAACTCAAGTCAGCTTATTAAAAAATAGCTGTATGAATCACATGATTAACTTGTTAAAACCACCATTTTGTTTAACTCCAATAATTGTCTCTGGTGATGTACGGGAGAGACACAGGAACTTATTGGTGCTTAACCCAAAAGGATAGCTAAGCATAAATTATTAGTAGGAAATAAAAATACATGACAGAGGGAAGAGCATGTCAATTGATCAATCACTTCTTCACAAAAATGTTCAAGATAACACCAAATGATCGAAGATATAGGAATTTTAATCTCTATTCTATGTGAGGACATTAATTAGCATGCAAACATTTAAACAAGTCTGTGTGATGGATCATCTCGTAAAATCATTCATGTCATAATGTTTTGAAATTAAGAACTAGAAAGGAAATAATCCAGAAAATAACGTCAGATTTACATGAAAAATCCTTGCAAATTATTAAGAAAAAATCGCAAAAAAAAAAAAAAAAAAAAAAGAGGAGAGAGCCGAATTCACTATTGAAATGAAGAATGTGGAAAGTACATGTTCTTGTCCAATGAACTTGTATCGGATCGACCCAACATTCAATTGGGGTTTAGGTGAGACCCATGCAATAGACATTTACAATACATGACCCTACAATTGGGTTAGAAAACTTTTGGTGACATAGACCCAGAACTCCAGATAGAGCGTGTCATCTACTTGGACTCCATACTAGTTTAGCGGGCAGCTTGATTCTCGAGTGTGTTTGCTTATCTAAAAACTGTACTAATTATTAAATGTGGATCACAAATTCAACACTTAGTATTTTACTACCTATTTCGATTTGATGATTAAAGCTCACTTGTAAAAAGGCATAAAATCAATCATGTGCATGCTCAATTATTCTATGCTGATGTGAAAATTATAAATTCCTTCTCTCTTTGCGAAGGTGATTAATTTTTGTCCAACTTGTGTTAGATATACAACAATATGGAGCGTTGAAATCTCTAAATGTGCACGAATTCCTGGCTTACAGCTACAAATTGCAACTAATCCAACGCCATAACTCCAAATTTTGCTCATCTGTTTGACCTTAACCATTCAACTCTCAATTAAATATTGGACCAAACTTTCTTCTTACACTTGCCCTTGTTTCCTATTGCCGATCGGTATTGTTTTATTAATTGTAGTTAATTAATTAATTTGTTTAATATATAAATAAAACTCCAATTAAATTCCTATAGTCATTCATTGAGTACATCTGTGTTTTTGTTCTCTTATAGAAGCTTTTAGATATCTTGGCCAGAAAACCGTCTCTTCTTCCATAGCCAGCCCAAGCTCCCTCAAACCACGCGTTTTCTCCCATTATATATATATATATATATATATATATATTGCCGTACTGCTCCTCGTAAAGGCAACCCTACAACAGCTTCAGATAATATTGGCAGACCATGGCTGCAGCTTCTCTACATTATTCCAAAGTTTTAATATTCAAACCTTCTCTCAGGCGTAATACTCACAGGCCATTGCAAGTTAAAGCTCAGAGCTTCAGAGATGAAGGTATTCAAATATATACACACACACATATTTTGCTTTTAGTTCCACGCAATGAATTTCGTTAGATTTAGATTTATATGTTTGGTTTTTGAGTGCAGGGAGGTTAAGTAACAATAATATTGTGGATGCCAATATGATAGTCCTGAGAGAGAGGATTGAAAAGATTCAGATAAAAGAGAGACTGGAGAAATGCTGCAGATGCGAAGAGTATGGATGGAATTATGCAGCTGGGTATGATTACAAGCTCAAAAGAGACAAGAAAATAGGGCAATCCTTTCACCTTCTAGGAATAGTTGGTGGGACTATTAGCTTCACTTGTCTTGGTGGCACGCTTTTCCTTTGCCTTCTTTCCATCTTAACTCACTATTAATTTTCAACTAATTCTTAACTGGATATATCTACAAGCTAATCTCTCTCAATATATGATCTCCTGTAAGTGTGAAACTGATTCTAAGTATCATTCATTGTTTAGTCTGTAAGAAGTGTATTGATGTGTAATGCAAAAATACATTTTCTTTGAAGATATATGGAAAATTTCAGTTGCTTAATTATATCACTTTCAACTTATCTTTTGCATTGTTACACCACATCTTTCAATTAATGTTGTCAATTATTTACCTAATCAATGTTTTAATTAATTATCTATTGAATCATGAAAATCATCAATTTTGTCTCAAGATTCTTCAGACAAAATCTTAGCTGTTAAACTGGCATCATTAGAGCCTTTAACCACAATATTAATAAGGAATAATATCCTGACAAAATTGTGTTTGCTGTCATTTTTATATTCAAAGACAACATTTCTTTCATGCTCAAATGATGTATTTATTAGCTAATTACGCGGAACAGTTGCATTTGTCAACAACCAAGAGAGGAAAACTCTCTTGCCGGCAAAACTCTCTAATAAAAATAATAATGCACGATTGGCATGGCTTTAGTTGACTTGAATCCTGATGAATGTTAATCAACTCACTCATATTCTCATTTAACCCGAGCTTATGAACGTTGTTTTCGTTGAGTTGTGTTCTATTTCTTGCAGTCCACTACATGCAGGTGTCACGATTGTAAGTCCGTGAATCTGGGATTACGTGTTTTCACTCGATATTTTCAATGAATGTCTGCCAACAATATTATTAGCATTAGTTGTGCGCAGAAACAGATGGTTAAAAAGAAATGGCATGGCACGTTTTCAGTTGTAGGATTCAATGAATTTCATCATTCTTGACAAGATATTGGTATCTTCCACCATCAACACCACTCCTTGCATGCACACAACACATACAATAACAATTCCATCCACAACAAAACCTTAAAACTACAACCCCACCCATGACATTGACCAAAAAAAACAAAAAAGGAGGCTAATTGATTTTAGCTCCGAATAAATGCCACAGTGGCAACACGCGATCCTTCTGATCCACCGAACATGAATGTTGGGTACGTGCGAACATGATTGAGGTATCGGAATGAAGGTTCCCTAGATGCCGCTTCTGGCTCTTTAGAGTTACCGGATTCCTGGGACAAATCAATCCTTCCATGATTTAACACTTCTTGCACCAACTCTTCTTTCGTATTGTTACATGATGTGATAACCTACCAAAATGACCCAAACAAGTGCAAAACATCAGACAGAGCAAGGGAATCTAGAAAATGCAAAGATGATAAATTGCGCCATACTTGGCACTACCACAGTCGCTTCTTGTTAATACCAGGGCAAGGATTACAATAAAACCCCAAAAACTAGTTCAAGTGAGGATATGTACCAATAATCCACCAAGAGCCACCAACTTAGAAACTGAATCCCAATACATGATCCTGAAAAGAAAAACTCATTCTACTTACTTTTCAGCAATTCAATAATGGTAATTGCAAGACCAACAGGTTAGTAGATGAATCAAATGGAAGCTAAATAAATTGGTCATTGACCAGAACCAAGAAAAGTTGACAGTTAAATAGAAGTGCAGTGCATTTATATGAGATTCAAACAACAGCCAGGTTAGCTAATTAGCAATTAGTAATGTGAGTATCCATGAGTGCAAGATGAGGTATATCTGTAAACAAGGCAACTATTGCTACCTTTTGAGATGCCCATCAGGATGCAATCCAATGGCATCCAAAGTCCCTTTATCCATGACAAGCTGAAATTGTCTCTCAAGCTTTGTGTCAAGAACATCATCAACCTAAAAACCAATAGTAATGAGACTTGAAATAGAGAAGGAAAAAAAAATACTTCACATATGTTTTTCATGGCATGGTTAAACTTTTGAATAATAAAGGGCACAAATTTTTTCACAAATACTGAAAACGTATGGTGTGTGAACTTATTCACACTGTTTGTGAAGACCACTCAGCAGATATTATATTTTTGCTCTACTACTTGAAAAGATCAGCATCCTAGAGATCTCCTCTCCTGATCCAGATCACAAATTATTTTGGTTCAACTACAACATGGTCTTTACGTATCTATTTATCTGTCTACTATCTATATATATAACAAAAAAATATATTTATTAATAAAAATAAACGAAGTTAAACAAGATGCCTATAAAATGCTCAAACAGGTTTTCTGCAAAATGACAATTATAATATAAATCAAAGCTTTTAATCAGGATTATAAATGAAATAGGTCAAAATAGTATGGTAATATTCACAAATTCATCATACCAAAAATTTAATATTCGAAAATCCATCACGATCAGCAAGGCTTTGAGCAAGATTGATTGCATCTTCACTATAATCAACTCCGGTTAAATCAGAGAACCTGAAAACAAAAACACACAAAGCAACAAGTTATTGTAATGTAATTTGCTGCCATATGCAACAAGACAACTGCAGTTTCAGTTTCTTAACCAACAATTACAATATCTCTCTGACCTAACCATTGATGAGACATTAGCGGCCCCTAGCTAATTTAAGAGCGTCCAAAACTCAGTGGGCTTGCAGCACATTACAGCAGACCAGTAAATCACCAAATATTCCTAAAATTAATACTTCGACAGTACATTACAGTTGAAACAATTCTGCTATTCAACTTATGGTCTGAACAACATCCCAATCTCACTAAGTATCTATGTTGTATTGCTTTTCTCCACTTGTCCCCCTCCCCACCCTCAAAACAAAAGATCAGAAGGAATAGTTACCCGGATATCGAAACATTCAAAACATCAAATATAAATTGAATTTGACAATTTAAAATGCCTCATTTGAGGTTTTCTTTTGCTTGATCTTCTCACAATATAGAGCCACCATTTATTTATTTATTTATTTTTTGGACAAGAACGTAGAGCCACTTTATGTCCTAGATAATCACAGCAAATGTTAAAACTTCACTCCTCCTTCCATACTCATAAACCACACATTACAAATGCATCATGTTTCCATACAAAGAAGTAATGGAAATGATGTATATCAAGATAATTTTGCATTAGATCAATACAGTACATAATACCAGAACTATAGGCAAAATCTCAGTGTGTACCCCTGCTTAGCAAGTGCTTGAAGGAGCAGACCATTGCCAGTCCCAATATCAAGTACACTCCAAGAAGACAAATACTTATCACTCTCGTCCCCAGGCTTGGACAGACCATCAACATGATTCAGCAAGCGATTGTGCGATAGATCAACACACAAGCTTTTTGTCCAAGAAGCAACAACATCCATGACATCAGCTCCAAACCTAACGAAAAGGGGAAAATGACAATCAATACAAAATAATAAAAAAAATAATAATAATGCAACAGTGGAAAACTTTTCTTAACCCTTCTATTCATTTCAAGGGATTCATAAAATATTCATATGATCATTTTTGCAGAAGTTCAAACTAAGGGTTTTCCAATTTTTTTTTTTTCTGAAAAATGGAATGAAGGTTGATTATATACTCCAATTGACATAGCAAACACAATACATAAATTCACATCTAAAAGTTAACCACAAAAGCTGAAGCCTTTCTGAATAAAAATTCAAATGTTTTTGCGATATTATAAATTAGATTAATTGATCTCATGGTCTCAACTATTACCATTTTTTTACCAATTGCTAGAGTGTTTTACTGGGCATTAAAGTTACTCCTCACCCTCAAAAAAAAATGAAGAAAAGAAAAGATTTTAAGCCATTATCAGGTAGATACATCTTTTTCAAATTGAAAGATGCCACCACACAGCCTCTGGATCATTCAGAACACAGTTCCTTGAGCCTCAAAAACTAAGTACGAGCCTTAGTCCTAAAACTTGATATGTTTCAATCAGGCATCAATATCAATCTCTAGGTCTACATATTTGGCCACAATAACTAT
The DNA here is from genome assembly GCA_032401905.1 of Swietenia macrophylla. NCBI lineage: Eukaryota > Viridiplantae > Streptophyta > Magnoliopsida > Sapindales > Meliaceae > Swietenia > Swietenia macrophylla. Next base: position 1,815,008 of record CP135577.1, read on the forward strand.
TAGTGGTCAATTTTAGAGTATTCCATTGAAAGCACTTTCTTAAAACAATAAACACCTGTCAAGTAATTTTCTAAAATTACTTGAAATGCTTTTTTGATCTCAGATAAGCACTTTTATCTATTTCAACCAAACACCATAAGGTAAACACAAACACTTTCAAAAGTTCTTTTATGATATAAAAAGAAATATATAACTATAAAAACTATAGTACTTGTTGATGTTAGTATGGGTATTCATTTACTTAATAGCAGTTTATCATATTTAGTTGTTTGTTTTATGACTTGGCTACCACACAAGTCCTATGTTTTGTCTTTGGGAAACCAAGATTGATTACAAAAATAATAGCTTTCTTCTGTATTAACTCCCTTAAATTCTATTTCTCTAATCAAATTCTTTTCTCCTTTATCCATTTATCTCTTTCCTTCTCTTTATTTCTATCCCTCTCTTCCTTTCCAATCCTAAAAAAATTAGTTTTGAAACTTTCTTGTCCCACATCAATTGATATCATAGCCTTATAATACTACAAGAGAGCTTAGATAATAGTTGATGCAGTAAGAGAAAGCTTTGACACCCTTTGATATTGGAAAAGACAATTCTAGTACTAATTGATGTTGTAGCCTTATAATCCTACAAGAAAGCTTTAACAAAGTAAAATGCAAGATAGCTGAATACTGCTTGATGTAGTAATAAATAAAGAAAAGAAGAAGAGATAATAAAGGAGAATAAAAAGAAAGCTAAGAAAAAGACTCAAGCTAAGAAAGAAAAGAGAACCAAAGAGAAAGAATCGGGAGGAAAAGGTAGAATTGAAAACAAAATAGGGGAGAAAATAGTTCAATCGTTATATTATTTTTGTGGGCAATCTGTGTCCCAGAAAGAAAAAGATCCATTTCTAGTGGCCAAGTACAGTAAAAAAAAAAAATGAAATGATGATACTATGTATTAACTAAAAGAATGAACAAGTGTGAAGAGAATAGCAAAGGTAGACATGATGCGAACCCTTTTTTTTAATATTTTTAACTTTCTAAGACATTTCATTCACATTGCAAATGTATTTATAGTGTCAAAGGCCCATACCATACCTCCCACACAAGCCAATGCTCCTTTTCCAATTCACAAAGAAATGATAGTTGGTCTATTGAATCTTGATTGTTGCCCTCTTAAGGCCAAATGTTATTTGTTCATGCATTGGTTCATGTGAGAGGCTTATAAGCATGTAGAACATAAATGAAATGTATGAGAAAGAGATGAATCATACTGCAACATAACTACTCCTTTTTACTTGCTGTTTTCTCTCCTTTGAACTTATTCATTCTTTTATTTGTAAATCATTATCAATCAGAGATAAATTGCACATAAATCAAAGCAAATATATAATATCCGCAATTTCCTAAATAAAAATGATTCCCAAATTCCCAAACAACTTTCTAAATAAGCATGATCTCCATTTGGTCAATCTACAATACTCTTAACATATATGAAATAATCCAGGATACAGGTCTATCCTGGATTATTGGATCCTCAACTTTATCCAAGGATCCTTAAGGATGGAATATGGATTAGTGCTTTGTCAACTGGTCAATCTACACCCAAAAAAGTGCCCAAAACCTTTCATTTAGAACCAAAAAATACTTGCTTAAGACACACAAACCCACAAGACATCCATAATGACTTTGCTGTGGCACGCGAGGCACAACTATGAATCTATGACAACAAGATTGTATGACTTTCATTTAACTCTAATTTTACCAACACTGTATTTTCCTAACACAATTCAAATGATTAATTATCAAATTAGAGAGGAGAGTTTCTTTATATATCAAGCTGAAGTATGGACTGCATGCTAGTGTTTACTTTAGACAAGTTTACAGTTTAGAAAACATCACTTTAGACAAGTTCTGCTGCAAATGGTCAGAGAATTGTGCTCACCAAACTTCACCAGCATGGCCATGTTCACGAAAATTTGCCAACTCATCTGCATATGCAGAATCCCAGTAACTCTGAAGACCTAGCATTGATGAAATCCCCTCTGGATCTGGCTCCTCCTTATCAGAACTATTCACAACACAAAAATAAGAACAAATTCGAAGATTTGAATATAAGCACCGACATTTTTGCTCTTTTGCCAATTTTACATTCCAGAAGAAACTACTTGCATCTACAAATGTGAAGACTCAAGCCAGCTTCCTTTGAATTTTAGCTACTTTTCTAGTAGAAAATGATTTTCACGTGATAGGTTATTCCTAAAAAATATAAATGATTTACATAAGTTATACAGAAAACATCCCAAAACCTAGATGTTCAATATGAAATTATTTAGAAAAGCACAGAACCCTACTCAATTGGTTAAATAACATTTTTCAGCATACCGTAATTCACAAACTAATTGCTGATAACACAAAATCCTAATTCCTTTCTTCCATTTCCCTCCGTAATTTTAGCTTTTTCTGGGAGCCAAATAGAAATTTTTTTAAAAAATGAATCTTTACTTGTAATCGGAGGAAGCGCGGAAGTTGGCGGCCGAGGAGAGGGCCTCTGCAGCGTCAGCGTGGCGCTGATCATCATCAAGAGTGCTTCCGTACTCGCTCTTTATTGACCAAGAGTCCGCTGCCACTGAGCGCTCGTCGTCCGACACAAGATCGCCCGTGGCTCGGGTCTGCTGTAGGTTTTGTTGCTGCGAAAGGTCGGAATCTTCCGGTGGCAATCGGATTCCGGCCATTGCGATGAGTTTCCAGAGACTGCGTGCGAACTGAAAGGAGGGTTTTGCAAAGGAGTCTTCTCACAGATTCGACCGCTTTTGTGACAGCGTAGCACGGCGATGAGTTTGAGATAAAATTAGGGGTTATTTTCAACAAGGTCCCTTAACTTTAACATAAACATACTTAAGTTTAAATCATAGTAAAAGTAACGCACGAGTGCCTCGTTTTTTGCAGAGCAGCTCTCCGAAGCCCAAATTAGCATTAAAAATTAAAAATTAGTTTAACATTTTACCGTTGTTTACATTTTCAATAAAAAATAATGTTACGTGAACAAACTCGATCCATTTTAAATATCGAATTATAATTAATATATAATAAATTAAAAATTTTTATATAATTTTTTAAATTTTAAATATATAAATAATATTTTATAATTTTTAAATTTTTTTATTTTTAAATATGCTAGGCGACGATGAATAGCTTTTTTTTTTATCAATAATGTATATTTTGGAGCATGCACGGCACATTAATTTTCAAAATGGTGCTAGTAAAGGGTGTTTACGAGTCTCCGTACACCCAAAACAAACTTGAACAACATAAATAATCACGACGGTGCCTAATGACAAGGAAAATAGAAACAGTACAGAGCATATCGGTTCTTAATAATTGAAATTTATGTTGTGGAATTGAGAATAACATGTATCTGATTCATAACTGTAATTGATTAACTGATATTACGCTTGAGTAGGACGAGCAATTCAATCTTGTGAGCGATTTTCACATCCAAGATAGAGCCAATTTTCTCTGCAAGCTTGGTTGAGTAATAGTTGAATATCGGCTCTACAAACTGGTCTCCAAAGTGTTCTCTGACAACTCCCTCAATAATAGCTCTCATGTGCGAGGAACAAAATTCCGCGGAACAAGCCATTTGCGTCGCCGGGTTGGTGAACTTGTCAATTCTCTCAATGCTGAAGTGTTCATTTCTCCTCATAAGTGTCTCAATCTCCCCACAAAATGGGAAGTATAAAGGAAAGTTGAAGGAATCCACTCTTTCTTCGCTAATTAATCCCTGCAGTATAATATGACAGAACAACATTTGGGTTGTGATCAGAAGTAAACAAAGTTTTAGAGAATCTTAAAATGTAAATATGTTGAAGCATATGCGTAGTTATTTATTCTTACCATCTTGGCCATGTCATAGAGACAAGACCCTAGGAAATCATAATTTATACCCTCAAAAGTTTTGGATGGAGGCATCCCATCTGGTACAGTAGATATTAAAATGAGCATCAAGCCTCCAGGCACAACTTCTTTTGCTCTAGCATTGAAAAATGAGTCCATGTCATTCTTGAATTGAGCTGAATATGCTTCAACAACTTCTTTTACAAATCCTGTACAGTGTACGCTGCCTTTGTTCCACGCAGGAGATTTACTATCCACAATTTCAACTGGAATTTTGGAGAGCCAGTGCAATGTACTGGAGCAGTGTATAATATGTACAGAGGACTCGGGAAACAAGCGGCCGTGGAAAGAACCCGGTACCCCGGCCGCAAGGTATTTGCGGGAGGGAGGGAGGGTTTTAAAGAGAGTGTTGAAGTCATTGTTGGAGAGATCATTAAAGAACACTTGGAATTCTATGGTTAAAGAGTTTTGATTTTCAGCCCGGTATTTTTGTTCCACAGCTTCTATAATGTTTTCCACCGCAATGAAGGTGTTAGGTCCAACTGAACAGCCTAAATCTGCTATTTGAAATGTATTGGAACTGGCAAATCCCAGGATTCTCAGATCAAGCTTTTCAGTGACGCCTTCAATCACCATTTCCTTCGCCCTATCCACTATTCTTCTCTGCCGGCACAAGCTCGAGATTAAATTTTGTGTACAAAGAGTGTAACCAAGTTTTCTTATATTCATATTTTAGCATATTTTATCATGCAAACAACCCCTTAAAGATTTAAGGACAACAGAAATCACAGTAATCGGATACCAGGTCATAGTAAATTAATGAAACAAAATAACAGGGGAAATTAAATCTTAGAAAACAATAAATTTAGGCAGCAACAGATACCTGGAAAGTAGAATTTTTAGCATAGCTCCGAGGGCCATCTCCTCCAACCATGGGATAAGATTTGGGCAAAATATTGGTCTCCTCATTAGCCATTTTTTCTCTCTCTCTCTCTCTTCTCTGGTTTTCAAAACGATGTCTTAATCTTGTGGCTGCCTTTCTGGTTGTAAAAGAACAACGATATTTTACTCTTTTTCATGAACAAGTAAGTTGTGATTGTTTTACCATTTTTGTTTGGACTGTTCCAAAGCGAATAACACAATCAATACATGGTTATCACTATCGTAACCCAAATATTATGCTGTTGTTGTTAATAATAAATTAGAAGAGTCGACCCCAGAGTCCACTATACTAAAATGGATTCGCAACTTGATGGCAATTACCAACTAAACCCTAAGACTTTCAGGAATATATTTAATAGTCCCTTCAGAAATATAATAACGTAAATTATGGTGCTTACTAGCTAAAACAACGAAGTTAATAATTAATAATGGGGAATCAATCGCTAGAACTAGAAATTAATACCTGGCATCATGCCACATCGCCAAAGTGCCAACGCAACATGAAATATGTTTAAGGAAAATAGACAACACTGACAACAAAATAGATATATACGACAAGATATGTGACACAACAACAGGACGTCGATATCAATTTCGCTTAAGGACTATGCATAATTCAATCTCGTCATGGGTTTTTGCGTCCAAGATGGAATTGATCTGCGATTAAGCTTCTTGAGATAATGGTTGAAAATCTGGTTGACAACCTGGTTTCCCAAGTACTTCTCTAACAGAACCTCGAAGGCAGCTCTAAAAGTCGGGACCCAATATTCGGCAGAGTGCGCCTTCTGAATTAAGGGATGAGTAAACATGTCCTTCTCTCGATGCTGAAATTTCCATTTCTTTTTATGAGCGCTTCAAACTCCCCAATAAATGGAAAGTATACAGGGAAGTTGAAGGAATCCACTTTTTCTTCCCTGATTAATCCCTGCAATTAATATGCATAAGCAACAACATTAGAGTACAGAAATAAATAGTTTATGTCGATGTAAATTTTGTGCAGCAATCGGCAAATTGTGTTGAATATTATGTAGTGCAATGCATTCCTTCAATTGACGAAGAACATGATTTCTTTTTCCTTTCATGTTACGAATGAAAGCCGAAAAGAAACCTTAGAAATATTCTTAAACTATAAATACGAAAAGATCAGCGCATATATATGAAAAGGCAAGATCCTAGAAATTCATAATGGATACCCACAATTGTCTTAGACATAGGGATTCCATCTGGTAGAGTAGCTATTACAATGAGCATCAACCCTCCGGACACAAGTTCTTGTGCTCTAAAATTTAAAAATAATTCCATGTCAACATTGAACTGAGCTGAATATGCTTCAGTAACTTCTTCTACTAATCCGTTCCAGTATATGCTGCATTTATTCCATGCAGGAGATTTACTACCCGTAATTTCTTTTGGAATCTTGGAGAGCCAGTGCAGTGCATTGGAAAAGTGCAGAAAACGCAGAGACGATTCAGGCGACTGTGGAAAGAACCAGGCACTCCGGCTGCAAAGTACTTTCTGGAGGAAGTGGGGTTTTAAAGAGAGTGTTGAAGTCATTATTGGAGTGATAATTAAAGAACAAATGAAATCCCGAGGTTGAAGGGTTTTGATTTTCAGTCTGGTATTTTTGAACTACAGCTTCTATAATGTTTTAATTGCACTGCAGTGTAGGTATTAGGGCCAATTAAACAGCCCAAATCTGCAATTTGAAACATGCTGGGAGTGTCAAATCCCAAACTTTTTCAGGTCAAGCTTCTCATCTATGCCAACAACGACCATTCCCTTTGTAGCATCCACGAACCCTCTCTGCAGCCATAAGCTCCCATATCAAATTCTGTGCACAATGAATATATCATCATAAGCTCGAGTAATAAAAATTTTCTCCATGTACAATGAAGAATATCTTGTATTCATTGATTCTTTTATCTATCAGCTAGCAATATTTCATAAAAATTATAAAACGGAAATGCAACTGACATTGGAAAACAAAGTTACGGAATTACCAAGCCAAAAAAAAAATTAATGAACAGTATAAGTGAAGTAGTCAGAAACCCTTGATATAATAATAGCAAGCTAGGCAGCAACAGAGAGACCTGGAAGCTAGAATTTTTGGGTAAATTAAACTAGAATATCTTGAATTGGTGTATCTTTAAACTAGTAGCTAATTCAATTAAACTACTATTTCTAAAGCAAGGTGATGGTCAACATTGATGGGGAGAGGGGATCATTATTTACTAAATTATTTTTTATACCAAAATTTTCTAAATCATCAAATGCTTATGCATTTTTTTTTTACTAAATTATTTTTTTGATGAGGATGTGAATTATGCCAAGGACAGCTTCTGACAAGGACATGAATTTTGAAAAGGAGGGATTCTAATAAAAAACACAAATTATGTTGAGGAGGTTTCTAATGAGGATATGAATTTATACTGATGAGAGCTTATGACGAAGACATAAATTATGCCAAGAAGAGGTTCTTGACAAGGACAAGAATTTCGTTGAGCAGGCCTCCTGACGAGGGCGAATACAAATATCTGCTCAATGATCAGGGCGTTCCTGTATCCCTATTGCTTACATGGATTGTGACTTGGCTGATAACAAAATAATCGTCAGGAGCAGGCTCCTGACGAGGGCTCCTGACATGGACTCTTACTATATCTATTTTAGAAATAATCGATGGTGGCGTTGATATAATAGGAAAAAAAAAATGAAATTATACACAGGATATCATTTGATTAGATAAACTTACAAATAAAGTTACGATGATTTTGTTGGATAACATGACCTTTATAACATGATATATTACACTCAATTGTGGTGACATCAGTTGATGATGCGCTTGAGAAGGATGAACAAGTTGACCTTATCATGGTCTTTGATCTCACCATACATGAAGAATTTCTCAGCCAACTTTATGGTGAAATGGTTGAATATCTGGTCTACAAACTCACTTCCGAAATGCTCTGTGACAACACCCTCAAAAATGGCTCTAATCTGTGAGGTAAATGATTGAGAAGAGAATTGTGAGCCAGTCAGGGGATCCGGAGGATCAGTCAATATGTCCATTCTCTCAATACTGAAGTATCCATTTCTCTCTATAATGTCCTGCAATTCCTTGGAACTTGGATAGTGTAAAGGAATGTTGAAGGACTCCACTTTTTCTTCATTAAATAACCCCTGCGCATGCAGTAACAATGAACATTTAGTAGTAACAAGAAATCAAATTCATACATTCAATCCAAATTGTGCAATCATTGCCTATTGAATCTAATTTTCATTCGACAGAACTTCAACAAGGTGTTCTCTAATGGATCTGATTTAGCACTTAAAATTTTGTTCTTAAAAATAGTGCAGTTATTAATTCTTACCATCTTGGCAACATCAATGAGGCAAAATCTCAGAAAATCGTAGAATTGACCCTCAATTGTCTCAGACATAGGAATTCCATTAGGTAAACCGGGTAATACAATGGCCATCAATCCTCCAGGCACGAGTTCTTGTGCTCTAGCATTCAGAAAGGACTCCATGTCATTCTTAAATTGAGCCGAATATGCTTCAACAACTTCTTTCATAGATCCTGTGCATTGTATACTGTCTTTGTTCCATGCAGGAGATTTACTGTCTACAATTTCTTTGGGAATCTTAGAGAGCCAGTGGAGTGCATCGGAGCAGTGTACAAAATGTAGAGTGGACTTGGGAAACAATCTGCCATAAAAGGAACCTGGCACTCCAGCAGCTAAGTATTTCCGGGAGGAAGGGAGACCTCGAAAGAGAGTGTTAAAGTCACTGTCGTAGTGATCATTAAATGACACTTGAAATTCTAGGGCTGAAGAGTTTTGCTGGTGTTCAGCATGATACTTTAGCTCTACAGCTTCTATGATGTTCTGCACAGCAAAGAAGGTGTTTGGTCCAACGGAGCAGCCCAAATCTGCTAGTTGAAATGTGTTGGAAGTGTCGAATCCTAGGCTTTTCAGGTCAAGCTTATCAGATATGGCCTCGTTTATCATTCCCTTCGCAGCATCTGCTACTCCCCTCTGTAGCCACAAGTTTTGTGAATTAGCATTAACATTCACAAAAATCAATTTTGACGGTGTATCCACATAATTAACGTTCACAAAAAGCAGTTTTCCTGGCGGTGGAAAGAAAACGTTGGAAAGCAAGAGGTTGAGGCTCCATATATTTTGGTGTGGTATTTCAGGAGTCCAGCAAACGTGGTGGCGTCAATAATGGTCCATGGTAGCGCTTTGGCAGTGACAATTATTGACGATGGGAAGGAAAGAAAGAGAGAGTGAAGGAAAGGGTGAAATATTCTGATAGATATCTAAGGATAAATAAGTTATTTTGCCCAATTCCATAAAATATTTCAAACGGAAAGTTAAGTTTAGAAGGGATAGGTACCTATTTCACAGATCTCCTTGTCACAATGAGATTTCGTTAAATCACAGGGAAACTATCTGACAACTCCCTAAAACAAATTGGAGTAACTTAAAAGTTTTTTCTGGACATTTTCTCAGAATTTCATGTGTTCTTTGTTTTCTAGAGCAAAAATGGAAGATACTGATTTAGCCCAAGTGTCATAATTAATTTGAATATTATCAATGAATATTAGTTCAGCTAAATAGATAATAATTGTTAAATTTCTACTGATCAAAATTAGAAAAGAAGTTAAAAATAATTTACATGTTATGTTTACAGTAAATAGAAATTGGTCCTCTCTCTGTTTATAAAAGAAACAGTAACTGTAATTTTCATTTTTCATAAAGTATATGATTGAGTGTTATTGTAATTGAAAATAAAAAAAAGAAGAGAAGAAATTCGTTTTATTGTTATGGTAACAAAAACAATTATTTAGGATAAAGAGAAAAACTATGGTACAAGATATGTAATTAAATCACTTTTATGAATTGTTTAGCATGAACGCAAGGACCTATGCAGTTTACAAGCAGAAGTATATGAATAAACTCAGCCTCAAGATGTACCTGATAAGAAGAATTTTTAGCATAGCTATGATTGCCATCTCCAGCGACCATGGGATATGATTCCGGCAAATTGTTGGACGCCTCGTTAGCCATCCTTTCTTTAACTCCTTGACAAGGTCACAGTGTCCTACCAAGGTTGTATTTGTTGTTCAGAAGGACAACAAAATCTTCTCAGTGTAGTTATAAATGGCTGTTAATGCATATGCGTGCATCGCATCTTCTTCCCTGTGTCCATGAAATCAAGTTGTATATATTAATTCTAATGTTATTTCAAGTTTCATATTAATCACTGCATCATCCAAAACGATGTTTAATGAAGTTTATAACTTTTTATATAGCATTTTTTTTTAAAAAAATTTTGTCTGTACTTACCATCTCGGCCATGTCAGTTACGTAAGATTCCAGAATATTGTAAACTTTACCCCCAGTAATTTTCAGTTAGGCAAGATTCTAGAATATTGTAAGCTTTACCCTCAGTCATTTCCAGCATAGTATCTCCATTTAAAACCAGAGGTTTACAACCACAACAATGTCAGAATTAACTAATCTGTACAAAAAAAAAATTCGGAGAAATCTCACCAAAATGGCGAAACACTAACTCTATAACTGTTGACGGAGGGCTTTAAATTTGATCTCCACCGTTCAGAATGTAGATCAATATGTCCTCAATAATCTGTGTTAAATTTTCAAGACGATCCAATTGTGAACGAAGCCGAAGTGGGCTTTCAACAGAAGCTAGCTGGATTTCCTTTCTTCTTCTCTGTCTCTCTCTGTTTTCTCTCTCAGTTTCTCTTCTTTTCCTCTGCTTATCCAAAATTCAAAACATTAAAAAAAAAAAAAAAAAAAGGGGGGGGGGGGGGGGGGGTGGGATTTTGCAATTGTTTTTTTATAGTTGGGCTTTAGTGGTCGGCCTCCTCCAAATTAGAGGAAAGTTAGCCCAACACTAGAGAAACTTCTTTCAAAGTCCAGTGCAGTGTATAATGCCCTTGTTACCTGCAGGAAATTTAATAGGCGCAAGTTCTTTGGGAACTTCAGAGAGGCAGCGCAATGCAGGGAGGAGTGTGTGAAGAGTACAATGGATTTTGGAAATAGTCGCCCATGAAAAGAATCCGGCATTCCTGCAACAAAGTACTTTGTTAATGGAGGGAGGGTTTTAAACAGAGTTTTGAAGTCATTACCGACGTGATCATTGAAGAACACTTGGAATTCTAGGCTTGAAGAGTTTTGGCATTCAGATTTGTATTTTTGCCCCACAGCTTCTATAATGTTTTTGCACAGCAATGAAGGTGTCAGGTCTAGTGGAACATCCCAAATCAACAAGTTGACACGACTTGGAAGTATCAAATCCTGGGCTTTTGAAGTCAAGAACATCAGATAACGACTAAATTGATCATTTTCTCAATAGATTATATTATGTGCATCTAAAAAGTAAATCTATGTGATTCATAATCATTGTTTTTTAGGGATATTGCGCTCAAATCATCAATTTTGTTAATAATAATTTTTAATTTATCGTTGTTAAGGGTGTGTTTCAAAAGAAGAAAGTATCATCTGAATACAGCAGATTCCTAACAATCACAGTTTACACAGGACAATAATTATCTGATGGACCTTAAATTAAATGCTGTTGTTCCATTGAAATACGATTGCAAATAGAATCTAGTAAGTATACTGTACACTGCACTTGTGAAAGAAGTTTTTGAAGCCTAATCAGCTCAGTTTAAGAATGGCATGGAGTCGTTTCTGAATGCTAGATCACAAGAACTTTTTCCTGGAGGAATGATGGTCATTGAAATGTCTGTTCTATTGAACGGAGTTCATCTGTTGGAGATGACCGATGGTAAAGTTCATAATCTTCTGGGATCTTGCCTAACTGACATGGCCACGAGGGTAAGTACATGCAAATAATAACATATTAGATTGATTAAATTCTGGTTACATCTATAATAGGCTTATTGTTTGGGATTCAGGGATTAATTCGCCAAGAAAAAGTGGAGTCCTTCAACCTTCCTATACACCATCCAACCTCAAAGGAATTGCAGGCCATTGTACAGAGAAATGGGTATTTCACCATTGAGAGAATGGACAAAATTGCCTAATATTCCAGTTAAGCAAAGGGGATCCTCTGCTCAATTAGTTACCTCACAGTTTAGAGCTGTGTTTGTGGGAATCATCAAATACCATTTCGGAAGTAAGTTTGTGGACCAGATATTCAACCATTTCACTTCAATACTTGAAGAAAATTTCTTCATCTTTGATGAGGAAGACTTTGACAGGATTAACTCGTATTCGTCCTACTCAAGCACAAAATCAACTGATTGCGTTTTCAGTACTGGTATGGTCATTGTTTATACCCTCATCAGCATTAGTTTCATGTATACTGATTTTAACAACCCCTCCACGAGAATTTATAAAAAGATGGCCATTGCAGTTGCGGCTACACTCAAAATTCTTGATTTCAAGTATACATAATTATGTATAAAATTGTTGTCTAAATTTTGCATATAGTAGATTGGCTTTTGAGTTTGTTCAGCAAATTTACTAAAATTTGATCCAATATCTAAAAATATATCTGATGTCTATTTTATAATCCTTTGGTTATTCCCCAAGATTTAATAAAATCACCATTTTAAGATTCAGATTGAGTCGATAATTATTTAATTCTTCATGATTCGTATGCTTTAAGATTTTTATCCGCAGTTTTAAGTAAAATTTACAAATAATTATTATATATATAGGAGGCATAACATTTCATAATTAGATAATTTTGCCCACCATATAATTATTAAGCCTCCTATAATTAGGTGATTTTGTCTATTGTATAACTAGAATAATAAATATGTTACATGTATAAGAAGTTGAGTAATTTTGCTTATCATACACTCACAACAACAAATATATTGTATAAATAGTAGACATAACGTTTTATTATATTTAAGCAGTTGTATCAATAATATAACAAAAATAAAATAAAAAACATACAATTATGCATGAAAAATTTTCAATTTAATTAAGATAAAAACCCTAGATAAAAGTAAAAGAATTCATTATAAAAAAATAAAACTACAATTTCTCTCTAAATATAATAAGAGAACAATTGCACAACTCTCTCTCTTTTAAGTATTTAAAAGAAAATATACTTAAATAAATTTTTTTATTTTATTTTAGAAAAAATTAAAAAATTGTGAAATGGAGAGGGATTGAGAAGGGTTGCGGGAGATTTTAGCAAGGATTAAAAAAATAAAGCAAGTATGCACTCTATTTATTTATAGGAGAGAAAACCCCAATTTCCATCCAATTGAAATTGCCACTCAACTCTCCAATCACATTCAGCCTGTTTTTTAAATTGTCGGCAAGCCACTATAAAATAATGCACAAACCTATAATTTAATCTAGAATTAATCAGTTATAAAAATTACTATAAGAATAAGAACATATATATATATATATATATATATATATATATATAACACATTTATCTACTTAATTATTAAACGAAACTTACTTAAGACTTTCTGTAAAATAAGTGCTTCGATTTTAAAAATGGCACGATATTTCAAATATACGAGAGTTTTCTCAGGTAGATGGCATATATTTCTGCTGTTCTTCCAATTTATTTTGATGATAAAACAAAACCCAGCATAATGTTTCTGAAACTGGAAGTTATTCGATATCATCTACTCTTAGCAAGTCAAGTACTTTTACGTTTGAGAACAATGAACAGTGTAATACCGTCGTTGTTAGTATCCCCTATCAAAGTGGATTGATTTTCCACAAGTTTGTTGCTGAAGCATTCAAATAACTCCTCTATAATCTCGTTGCCAAAATGATCTCTGATGATTCCCTCAAGGCCAGCTCTCATATGCTGAGCCCATGCTCGTATGTTTTGCAGGATTTGAAACCTGGAGTGAATTAATAGCTCCATTCTTTCCATGCTAAAATATCCATTTTTGAGAATGATCGTTTCAATCTCCTTAGTGGATGGATAGTAATGAGGCAAGTTGAAGGAGTCTACTTCTTCTTCACTAGTTAATCCCTGCAGTTGACAGGATATCGTTCCGGCAAAGATAATATAAAGAACATTTAGTTCACATCATCAAATGACTTTTGGGTCCCTAAGTTTTGATGAATCATTAGTAATAGCATAAGCTTTATTGTTTTCATGCAATTCCCTGCCTTAATTTTTTTTTCTTTAATTAAAATCTTCCAGATAGGTTCAAATCATACCTTCTTGGCCAGGTCTGCGAGGCAAGATCCTAAAATATCGTAAATATTTCCCGTTATATATTGAGATTGAGTTTGAGATTCTCTAGTACCACCCATCATTAATACCATCAATCCTCCTGCGACAACTTCCGCAGCTCTAGCATTCAAAAATGAACCAATATCCTTTTCATATTGAATTGCAAAAGCTTCGGCTACTTTTTGTTCTACACCGCTGCAATATATTCTCCCTTTGTTACATGCTGGAGAACTTTTGTCAACTACTTCTTTCGGAATCCTAGAAAGCCAATGAAGTGCAATTGCGGAATGCACAAAATGAATACTAGATTTAGGAAACAATCGACCATGAAACGAACCAGGAACTCCGGCAGCAAAGTATGGACTGGGCTGAGGAATATTTCTGAAGAGTGTGTTGAAATCATTGCCGACATGATCGTTGAAGAAGACTTGAAATTCTGGGGTTGAAGAGTTCTGTTGATTGGATTTATATTTGTGCTCCACAGCTTCAATGATGTTTTTAACTGCGAAAAATGTGTTGGGTCCAACAGAACAACCCAAATCTGCTGTCTGAAATCTGCTGCAAGATTTGAATATTGGATTCTCTATGTCGAGGTTGTCCTCAATTGCTTGAGTGATCAAGTTCTTGGCAGTATCCGCCACCTTTTTCTGTCGACATCAAGTATCGGTTTTACATATTTTGTGAAGCAATAATCAAATATAAAATATTTAATTGAAATAATAAATAAAACTAGAATATTTAATTAATTTTGTTTGATATATATATATATATATATATATATATATATTTTACACACATTAATGTAACAAATTTTTTTGCATCTCACTTAGAAAAAGTTTTAAATAAAAAAATTTTACTACATTAATTATACTGATATAATGTAAATTATGGTATGAACCATTTGATCAATGATAATTATTGATATTGCAAATAACCAAAAAAAAAGTCATAGACAATCCAACATAAAGTATAAAAGAAAATAAATAGATGATAGGACATTTCTTGACTTTTTTTAATTTACAATTAATCAATAAGTTTTTTATTTTTTAAAAAATAACTTTTAATATTTATGCATTTTAATATTTTAAAAAAATTATTTAAATAATTAACATTTAATTATTTCTGTATTATTTTTTTTACACACTTCAATGTAACACATTTTTTTTTGCAAATATCTCAATTAGAGAAAGTTTAAACTAGGTAGAATAGTTTCACTATATCAATTATACTAATATGGTGGGATTCTTCTTGACTGTTTTATTTATAATTAATTAATAATTTTTTTTATAAAAAAATTGATTTTACCATACAAAGTACTTATCCATTTTAACACTTTTTTCAATATTTCTTAAAAAATATTAGAAAAAATAATTTTTTATTAAAATAGTCAAAGACAATCCAACAAAAATTATAAAAGAAAGTATTATTTTTTATTAAAATAGTTAATATATAATTAATTGTGTTTGATTTTATTTTCTTTTTACACTTTAATGTAACACATTTTTCACAATTAGATAGCGTTTTAAGTAGAACGATTGCATTATATTAATTATATTGGTGTGATTTGAACTATTTAATTAATGAAAAGAAAGATAATTATTAATATATTAGAAATTTAAAAAAAGTCAAAGACAATACAACATAAATTAAAAAGAAAATAATTAGATGGTAAGAGCTTCCTTGATATTTTATTTACAATTAATTAATAATTTTTTTCTAAAAAAAATAAAAATGTCGTACAAAGTACTTATGCAGTTTAACACTTTTTTTTCAATATTTTTTTAAAAAATTATTAATATAGTTAATATTAGACATAATTTTTTTTTTGAATATTATTTTCATTAGTATGTAATTATGTAGTAATTTTTAAGAATATAATATAAAATATATATATTAATTTGAGAGTATTTTAAATGACTAAAGAAATTAACAAATAATAATAAGAAAATTAATAAGTACAAATTTATTATGAATGGCTCGGCATTGGTAAGAGCTCCACCTTAGATTAAATAAATGCCTCTCCTTAGCTTAGTTCACAATTATGACCGTGCCGTTAAACCCACATAAAAGTGTTCCCCAAAGATCTCTTACCAAATTCCCTCAAAGTGGAAATGTAATGAAAGTTGTTGAAGTTGAAGATCTATAGATTTATTGTGTTAAGCAGTGAAAGTATAGTGTTGAGATGACATCCGTACCATAATTAATAACGTAAATGATATGCATTAACGGCTGTTTAAAAGTTAAAAGATAAAAAAATAGATCTGAAATATATCCTAATCATTTCCGAAAATCTGCTCATGTTTCAAGTTCATTGATAAAAATACTCCTTAGTTAAAAGGTAAAATCTTGACTCCTCGTTCATCGACCCAATTAAGCAAGACAGACAGACAGACAGACACAGAAATCCTATCAACCGAATATATATATATATACCTGAAAGGAGGAGTTCTGGGTATAGCTGAGAGGGCCATCTCCACCGTTCATTGGATATGATTCCACCGAAGTCTTGGTCTCCGCCGTAGCCATCTCTCTCTCTCTCTCTCTCTCTCTGTGTTCAGAAACTAAATGTTAATGCTACAAAATTTGCCGTATTTATTTAGCTGCTGACTGCCACATGATAATTGACTATTAATGAATACACAAGTTTATTAAATTACAAGTGACAGAATAAAATATTAGCACAAAATGATTTACAAAATTTGATTAACAAAAAAGGACAAATCCAAAATGCTTAATTTAGTGGGTCTTGTGGTCAGAATAACAATGGTGTGTGTTTATTAATTTGGAATTGGAATCCAAAATTCAGAATTGAAACAAATATTGTGTTTATTTATTAAAATAAAGATAGAAATACAAATAAAAATAGTGGACTCCAAGTAATAAGAATAGTAATTTGATTCTCAAGGGGAGTTAAAAGAATAAAATTCTCATTCTTAAAATTAATTATTTTACTCTTATCCAAAAATTTAATATTTTATTTTATTTTGTATTTTAATTAAAAAATATATAAGTTAAAAATTAATTATAAAAATAAAAAATAATAATTGATATTATTTTTATTCATATTTATAATTATTATTAATAAAAATAATTTTTTGAATAATAATAATTACAGTTATTATAATTAAACAATAATAATTAACTAAAAATATTTTAATAACTTAAAATAATTTTTTCTATTCTAATTTTGTTTCCTATAATTAAAATAAACAACTTATTTTGATTTTTATTTCTTATTCTGATTTCAGCCCATTCTAATTCTAACTCATTCTAATTTTATTTTATGGTAATTACGAATTAATAAATATACCATAAATATTATCATGGTATTGGAGAAAGTTCTGGTCAAGGGACATGGAGTCATAAATCTACCAATCAAAATATATTCGTGTTTTTTTCCCTAATTATTTATGTAATATATGATTTTATTCTATTTGACTATAAAATAATTTGCAAGAAATAACTAACTGTTAAGAAAAGTAGTTAGTTAGGTGTTTGATAAACTTGTATTTTTTAGAGTGACGTGCATTTTAAATGTTCTCTAGAGTAATTTGATATGTTGTGTCTTAAAATTACTTCCTCCATGTTCTTTATTATTATTATTATTATTATTATTTTGAAATATAAGTTTAGTTAAATGTTGTAAAATAATTTTTTATAGTCCTTTTACTAAATTCCAAACAACCTGATTGAGAAAATTTAAGTGCATGAATTTCAACCACATCAATACATGGCATAATTATGAAAAACATGTAAGTAAAGATTGAAATAATAATATAAGAATTTATAATATTTGTTGAATAAAATGAATAAGTAAACATATATTTTTTTATATTTAATTCTTATTGATTTACTTGTATTAATTAATTACACTTTAACACAAAATGATCAAACAGTTAGAGATTTATCATCTATAAGTTAAAAGGAGTGTTCCTACATGCACATGGGCGCGCGCGCACACATATAGCTGTATATATATACATATATGCATGTATAGAGGAAGAGACTTAGGTATAAATTATATTAAATATATTAGCAATTTTCTTTACACTTATTAATTTCTTACATTTAAGAGTAAAAATGATGTTGAAACACAAGAAAGCCAAAAAAAAAAAAAATGACCTTCATCAATATCAACTCTCTTTTAAAAGAGTTCATACACTGGATATGTAAGAAGTTGCATACATTGTAGGCACATGGGTTTCAATGCTCTGTGTGCTGGGCATGTTTTCTGTCCTTATTTCCGTAGTGAGGTAAAAGGTTTTATTTAATCTAAACAAAATTTTATGTCTCGAGTTCTATGTACATTTAATCCATATTCTTTCATAATTTAAGGCTTAAAAGATACATGACTCAAAAGGGTTCCTTTGCCATTGTGGTGTTATTCTCATACAAGGGTGATCCTTTGATCAAGGGAACACAACCGACTTGTCACTTTTGAGGAAATTGTTGAATACAATTTTACGTATAATCAGTATAAATAAAAAAGAGTAAGTTAAACGATCAGATAATCAGAGTGGCGCAGCGGAAGCGTGGTGGGCCCATAACCCACAGGTCCCAGGATCGAAACCTGGCTCTGATAATTCTTTTTTGGGAACATAACATCCAAGTCACTAAAGTTTTACATATTTGTAAATATTTCGAAAATAATTTTCTTATATATCATATACGTCCCTAACTCCCCACTTAATAACTATTTACATAGAACTTCGTTCATCTTTATATATTTACAAATAAATGCATAACATGTTAACATATATTAAGTAAGTCCTTGCTCCATTGAAATGACTACTTACATTACATGCAAAGTACTATGGCCCTATCTGGTGCCATTAACCAAAGGTGATTTAGAAACAGAGTTTTATTTTTAAAATTTTTTTTATTAAAATTTAGAAGAAAGCACAATTATATTTTATTTTTCACTATAAATATGAATTAATTAAGTTCATTTATGTTTTTTAAATAATTACTTATCATATGATGTCCATGTAAATGCAATTATTAAGATTTCATTTTTTTTAAATTTATCTTGCATACATGTTTTATTGTTTTTATTTCTAGAATACAACTTTTAAAATATGTTACCAAACGCCATTTTTCAACTTTGAAAATGTTTAATGAAAAATGTTATTTTTAATTTTATTTTATGAAAACACTAAATAAAAATAATACTGAACATGCCCTAATTGTTTGTATTATTACACATAGTAACATAATATGCGAATTTATAACAATATGTCCCTAACTCCTTGAAATGACATAATGCGTATATATATTAAGTTAGATACTTACTTTATGACTATCCAAACTCAAAATTATAACATTAATTTGGTCATTTCAACGGGTTATATACTTGTACTTATGCATGAACCCCCAAAATTTTATATTTTTGTGAATAAAAATATAATTTATTTATTTTTATCAAATAATAACCAAAATTTTAATACATTTTTTTAAGTGTAATTTTAGAAATACCTTCACAAATTTTATTTATTTTCTAATACATAAAATTTATCTAATTATATACAATGATGTGATACATCAAAACACTAGTTTTCATATATTTATAATTCACACGTGATAAAATGAAAAATAACCATTTTATTTAGAATCATTCAAATATATCTATACAAAATATATTTAGACTGTAATAAGTGATAAAAAAATGTTTTAACATGTAACGACAACTGACAATGCTTGCTAGATTCATGAGAGGTGTCGCTGAATTAGAATTAGAATTAGAATTTGGACATCCCACTTAGAATTAGGAGGAACGCCCGGTATGAGAAACATCACAAGTCCTCCAGGAACAAGTTCTGCTGCCCTGGCATTCAAAAATGACTGAATGCCCTTTCCGAACTGCATTCTGTAAGCTTCTCTTGCCGCTTCCTTCGGAGAAGTTGTACAGTAAAATTTCCCTTTATTCCATGCAGGAGGTTGCTTGTCAACAGTCTGTTTTGGCACCTTTGAGAGCCACCGAAGAGGAATGAACCAAAATTGAGACTTGCCTTTGGGAATAAACGATCATGGAAAGAACCCGGCACGCCCGCGGCATAGTATTTCTTATCTGAAGGGATAGACTTGAAAAGAGTGTTGAAACCCATTGGAGACATGATCGTTGAAGAAGACATGAAATCAAGAGAGTCTGAATCGATTCCATCTGTTTGGAACCTAAGCTTCCCATTATGTACTGCAAAAAATGTGTTAGGCCCGACGGAACATCCCAAGTCCTCGATTCTAAATATTTTCTGAAATGGGTTTTGTTTCAAGTTTTTCTACCATCCGCCCCCCAAAGACCAACGCCTTGACACCTTTTATACCCTTTTTCTGCAAAAATAAAATGTTGTGAAGAAAATTATTGCATGCAAATATTTTTTATTTGGAGCTTGACAAAATAACACGTAAATGCCACATTTTGTAAAAATTAAGAAAGTATTTTTTAGTAATAAAATCAAATTTATTTAATTTTAATTTTTTACATGATATTTTCACGTATTACTTTAAATTTTCTAAAAAAAAAAAAAAATCATACATACATGTATATTTTTTAAAAATTAATGAAAATTATCTCTCAACAATTTTAAGTAATTAAAATTATAAAAAAAATTAAAATAATCTTATTTTTTTTTTATATTTGATAAATATAGACAAAATATTATTATTGAAATCTAATATAAAATGTATTAAATTAAAAAATATAAAACATACCAAATATAAAAATATAACAAAAAATAATTAATATATTAAAATTTAGATGTAACGTACTAAAATAAACTGTATCAAAGTTTAAATATAAAATGCAATAAATAAAAAGCGCATAAAACAAAATACATTAACATACTTGCTTGCTAATAGAAATAGTTACACCTTAAATTAACTGCCCACACCTTAGCTTAGTTTACAATTAGTGATCATACATGTCCTTGCCGCGCTGTAGAACCCAAAGATCTCTTGACCAAATTTCCTTGAGACTGCCATTCTAAATTCCACAAATTTATGGCAATATAAATTTTCAAAAAAAAAAAGAAAAATATTACTAAAAGATTTAAAATTTAATTAAATTTGTTAATAGAAGTATTAAATGGATCGGACAACATAGTTTTGATTCGCATTTGGCCTGTAAACAGTAAAATTATGGCTTGGTTTAGTCCGTATGTAATAAATGTACAACTAGACTCGACTTGTTGTAGGACTAAGTTAAACCTAAAAGAAAAAACCTGCCATATATTCGAACTAGGCCAAGCCTAAGCCATTACAGAATGGCCCGCAAATTTTTTTATATATTTAATTTATTTTTTAAAATTTATATTTAAATTTACAAGTTAATTTTATGCTATGTTAGCGCCTAAGTCGACGTAGGCCTTAATTTAACACCGTTAATTGTAAAAGATAAATTATTTTAAAAAATTTAAAGTTTATTTAAAAATAATTTAGTTAAATTTTAAAAATTTAAATTTTATTGATAATTTTTGAAATTAATTGTGAAAAAGTTTTATATTAAATAAAAAAATTATTTTTAAATTTTATAATGATAAATTTAATACCTTTTATTAAACATTCTGTTGAGAAGGAAACAAGTAGGGCCGTGACATAAGGCTAGAGTATCCGTTGATACCAAACCTCATTCTCCTAGAGTTAACCGCCCATTTTCCCACCAAAATGCGTCTGTTTGCAGAGTCAACCCCATCTCTACATACTCCTCTCCCTCTTCTCATGACTTGGAAGATTGGGTAACTCCACTCTTTTGTTTGTTTCCTGAGAAAACTCAATTCTAAGGAAGAAGAAAATACTGTGAAAAATCTTTTTTCTTTCTCGCTTTTTTCATGGAGAGAGGCGATTCTTCGGGTGATTTTGATATGCAACTGATTGGGAATTTCTTGAGTTTCGCGTCGAGAGGTGACAGGGTTGGACTGAATCAGATGTTGAGAGAGGGTACTTCTCCTAATGTGCAGGACTATGACCAGAGGACTGCTTTACATCTTGCTGCAAGCGAAGGCCACGCTCCCATTGTTGAGCTTCTTCTTCTGTACAAGGCCAATGTCAATCTCAAAGATCGATGGCAACGCACTGTAAGCAAAATTACCCACCTGCCGTTTTCTTAAATTTGAAATTTTCTGCGAAACTTTGAAGAAATTTTGAGAAATTTTAAGGAATCAATGAAGCTTTACATAATTTCTGCCAGTGTCTCTTTTTTTAATGTCTTTTTTCTGTAACAATTTCTGTTGATGAGTTTAGCTATTGCGATTGTCTCGAAAAAACATGTCACTTTTGACACATCAAATCATGTAGAATACAATTCTGCAGACTCCTGATTTTCTTTGATTAAAATTATTTTACTCGTTTAACATTGATTAGTTCTTTCTGTCTCTGGTTGTATTATGAAGCCCTTGACAGATGCAAGACTTTATGGCCATCGAGACATATGCAGGATCCTGGAAGTAAATGGAGGGAAGGATTTTATCCATGATCAACCACTGGTAATTGAATTGTTAACAAATTATTATCGTTTACTAAAGTAACTACCTAAAATTGTTCTAAAATTGGAAAGTAAAACATCTGATTAGTGTGCTCAATAGATAATGCTTATTTAACTTCTTTTGCTATAAAATGTTTTTTGGAAAGATGGTAGGCCATCTGGTCTTGGTCCCTTAGTATCTCAATATATGTTATCCTTTATCCTCTCCTTTTGTTCTTGAGGATTTAAAACACAAAACAATGAACTTCGCATGTGACTTGTTAGTTCAGAAAAAAACATGTACTTTAATAGCATGTGTGGAAACAACCTTAAGAACAAGATAAAATGGTGAGTGCCACTCACCAGAAGGTAAAGGTGGCAATCTTCAAGGATATTTAAAGGAACACCACTTGAGATGGTTTGATTATTTTCCAAGGTGGATGATGGATTTTTCAGTGAAAATGAGTGTCAAATGGTGGGGATAAAAAGAGGAAGGGAGACCAAAACTTTTGCGAATATAAGTAATGAAAAGGAGTACAATAGTTTCCATATGATGACCCTACTTAGGATATCTTGGTTGAAGAGGATTTGTTTTGTTGATGCCATTTTGTTTTAGGTTGAGGCTTAATTGAGTTGAATTGTTAGTTCTCCTCATCTCATGAGATAAAACTTATCCGACTCCACATTCTCAATAATTTTCTTGTTCCTAGTTATCTGTTTATGTTCTGGTTAGTTGTCTATTTCAGCATCCTTCTTTATACACACAAGCAGACTTAACTAAGGATATTAGAGCACATGCTTCAACCCTCAGCCTTCCTGGATATAGTAAGTAACAATTTGAAAGATTGATACAAAGAAATTAATGGCCATTAATGGAGGCTAAAAGGTGCTTAGGAAGTGTCTTGCAATAAGCAGGACAGGACAGGTTATCCTTCTCTTTTCCTCATTTCAGAAGAAAGAAACTGACATTCATTTCAGATATCTATAATGTCTTATTACTCATTATTTGTGTAGACAGTTCGACACGAGCAAGATTCAAACGAAGTAAATTTTGATATTTCAGAATTGAATACGGAACACTCCTCAGTAGTGGAAAAGGTACGTGAAAAAAGAAGAATTGTTGTTCCTTGAACCTCCTTCAATGTTGAAACAAACACCTTGTGGTAGTCATGTACAATTTTTTTCTTCTTTGGGTGTTGCTTCTAGGTTATATTCATTATTCGTTCTTGAGGTCAAAATAATTGTTGATAAGTGGTATAGGTGGAGAGAGAGAAAATATATTCATTTGAAGAAAGAAATGCAAATGAATTTTAGAAGCTTAATGCAGGCTTGAATCATTTATTCCAACTCCTTGGTTATCCATTTATAAATCTCCAGTAGCAGTTGGTGAAAAATGTTTGATTTTAAATGGAAAAGTTATTGCAAATAGTGATGGTATAGAATAAACAGAAAGTTTCCTTGAAAAAGATGGAATTCATTCATTTGCTGCAGAAGGGAAAATCCAGCCTTTAGGAAGAAACATTACAACAGAGGCATCTCAAGGTAAATTATTAATGAGGACAAAACAAACTTTCAAATTCCTAATGAAGGTTCTTACAAACATGATATGTGATAGCAAACAAGGATATTTGGTATTTTGATGAAAAATAAATTATGTTAATTATGAACTTGTATTAATAGAAAATTTGGAAATTAAGGTAAAGGTTTGGGATCTCTGGGTATACATGAAAGATAGACTAACTCCATTGGAAACAAGTCAACTTGTGGAAATTTAGTTAAATTTAGTAGAGCTGGCTAGGCTTAACAAAAGCTTAGCTAAGTATACGAAAGAACCTTAGTCATGCTTTGATATCATGTTGAAGTACCATTAATTGACAAAATTTGTGTTTATAGGCAATGGTCCAACAAAATCATTCAAGCTCAAATGCAGAAATTGTCAAAGTTGTAGAAAATAAAAGATGTTGCTTTGTCTCATCGAACCATACCATTTCAGGAAACAACCAAAAAAGTATTTTGAAAACTAAAAATTTACTTGGCAATACCTACCAAATAATTTAAAAGAGAATGCAGGCATATGTTAAATGCCTTAACAGAAGCATAAAGTAAAAAATCCGATGGGATATTGCAATCTTTCTTTCCCTTGAATGGTTGAGCCACTAACAGTTTATAATACAATCCGTACGTGCTTCCTACTGACGCTATGTCCAATGATTCTCGATCTGAATATAATTGATTAGAGAAATTCTTCTCGTCTTAGGGAGTATTTGGTGAATCTCAAAAAGTCAAGTGGCGTGGAACATGGGTGGTCAAAACTGTGATTAAGAGCCAGATATATCATCCTGTAAAAATGTATGAGCTATCAGATTGTTCTTTTTGTCATCTCATATCTTTGTACTGAATGGTTTGGTTAAGTCAGTAGTTCCCAGATGTCAAACAACTTTTGTTTTCAAACACATTGCAGGGTACTGTCTGCCAAGGATAACACTTTATTACGGGAACTTCGACATCCCAATATTTTGCAGTTTCTTGGTTCAATTGTGCATGGAGAGGAGATGATTCTGATTACAGAATATCTGCCAAAAGTATTTCTTACTATGAATATTTATTGTTTTAGATAACAAGTTGGGGGGATTGATTATAATTTTTCAATTTGATGATAGCTTATAGTATTTCATATATATTGGCTTAGAAATCCAAAGAAGTGTGTATCTCCATTCCCAATATGCTTAATATTCAATATGTGGAGGTTTGTAAGTTTCTATTGTATTAAAATTTAAGGATTTTGAAGTATCATGTTTGAAATGGAAATGGAAATGAAAATGAAACTAAGGTAATTCATATCCGATCTATTAGAATCTCATAGTTTTGAAATTTATTATCATGGTAATGTCTTGGGGTTAAATTCATGTCTAGATTGTACTAGAGTTTCATGGTGAAAATATTCATCGTTAGGCAACTTCTATAAATGTCAAGTTTGCACTTAGATTCAATGGAATGAGCTTGTTTCATCATAAGAGAACTATAGTCCTTACAAACTTATGAGAAATGTGGAGTTCTGGTTCGAGGCAGAGTAGTCACCAGAGGATGTTCATGTTATAGCCTATTAACTTTGCATCCATAGATGTGGGTAATCTGTATACAAGTAAAATAATATGTAAGTATTCTTGATTACATAGTCTCGTCACCTTTATTTTGGTGTTGAAAAAACAAAGAATTTGATTGAATTACCAAAGCAAAAAAATGGCCTGGTAACCCAGCCCACTTATGTAAATTACATTACAGGAAAACCATATAGTGAAGGAAATCCATGTCAAAGCATAATTGGCTTTTTAATCTGTTGCACGAAATCAGTCATTCTGGTATTTTTTTTTTCTTTCTCAACGTATTTGTGGTGCATAATTGGAAGACTATGACTGCAAAATGGGAAGCTTATTTTCTATAATCATTCTGTCTTTTCAGGTATATTTTGTCTTGCTAATTGTTACCTATGCTAATCTAGGGCAATTTGGAAGATCTCTTGTCCAAGAAAGTTCGACTTGATCTACCCACTGCTGTACGCTATGCTCTTGATATTGCAAGGTGATATACTTTTGTTTCTTAGCAATAGAAGAGGATGTGGTTGGAAATAAGAGAATTTCATTGTCAGTTTCATATCAAAATTATCTCCTTAAATGCAACACATATGGAACAAGCAATAAGTGAAGTCTTCTGTGAAATGACATTAATTTTTTTTTATCTTACAAACATTTACTTGCTTGAACTCTGAATCATACTGTTCATTTTTATTTTCTCACTCTCATATTTAGAAAGGAAGCTTTTCAGCCTTGGATCTTCTTGTGTTACTTGTCAGCACTGTTACGTCACCTATTTTTTTTAACTTTTTCTCTTGTCTTCTTTAGTTGACAAATGGGGCCATTATCACCCATATCCTTCAAAGGCATATAGTTTTGATACTCAAACCCTTGCTTATAGAAAAGTGATGTTTTTGTTTTTACTTAGTTTTCTTTTCTTTTTCCAGAATTCATATATTCTACAACATTGGAATTGGTACACATGCATGCCTATGTATTTATATGTATGCACAACTGCATAAACTCTGAATTCACACTATTTTTTATTTTTGCATATCTTGATTTCAGTATACCACATTCTTTGCCGTTAGTTTGTTTATGTTAAACATGAACTGAAAATGCACTCTTAATTTTAATACAATTGGCAGAGGAATGAATTATCTTCACCAGCACAAACCCTTTCCCATAGTTCACAATCATTTGGACTGCAGGTAATTTTCTATGCCAACATTCATAATTTCCTATCACTTGCTCATTTAATATGAAATCATTAAGATTCTGAAGATTAGTTTCTTATTTAGGTTGAAAATAGATTATAGATACACAATTTACTAAGTTTCATAGCTTTCTGCTTCTCGGAAATCAATGTAAACCGGATACCAAATTAAAAGACTACAATGACATCACACTTGCTCTTTGAATTATTTTTTTCATCTTATTATATATTGGTTTTATATAAAGAAATACGGTTGTCTATTCCCTTCTCAAACTGTTCTAGAGTATAATCTAGCAAAAGTAAATTAAAATATTTTAAGGAAACTAATTTGTTAAATTATTTTATCATACAAACATGAAAGACAAAGTTCATGACCACTACTGGGTAAATGTAGCAATATTTAGCTGACCAACAGTGTAAGACTTGTACTTTGACTTAAAAGAAAATTAATAGGTTGTGACTTGAGGTAAGATAACAAGGCCGTGACTTAAGAAAGAAAAAGCACTTTATCACCACAAGTAATTAAAGTGAACTGTCCGAGATCAAGACTCAAATTAAAGGCAAGTTGACAGCAGAAGGGAAAAGTTTGTGGAGTCAGAGGGGAAGGTGCCCCCACTCTCCTTGCGTAGCTCCATTGCTGATGGAGTTTGGAAATAGGATTTCTTGACGTTTAATGCTTTTTGATCTGCTAAAATTTTCATTTAAGCAGATGTTTAATTGCCTTGTAGGATTTGGTTCTATTGTCTAGTTTCTCTGTGTTGTTAGCTCAGTGATTATTTACATTACTAGAGCATAGTTGTGTTCAATCAAATGATGATCTAAGCACAATCAATTTTTTTATTTCCCTGGACATAGAAATTTGCTGCAGGATGAAGGTGACCACTTGAAGATTGGAGAATACTGGGTTCAAATGTTTTATGAACAAATACACCCAAATCAAGACAACAGTATGTAACATCATCTGTCAGTCAACTTTATGCTTTTAACACTGTTATTGCATTTAAAGAACTTATTTTGTTTCACAGCTGAGAGATATGATAATTCTAGCCTTACTGGCAACCCATCGGATGACACCAAGAAAGATATTTGTTCATTCGGATACATTCTTTATCAGGTATATATTCATATACTGGCTCACACTATATGACCCCCAAGGTGGCTTTGAGTAGCTCCTATTCATATGTTATGACTGCACCTACATTGGGAACTTGTCTAATCTTATGAAGAAATGTAATAATTTAAATGAAAAAAAATGCTTGTTTACACATTCAGTTAGATTGACATCAAGCAACAAAACAGTAGCCAACGAGAAATGCTGTTCTAAGCAAACAAGGCCTTTCTGTCCCATGGCTTCTTATTTAAGAGCTTTTTTCCAAGACTAGCTCCTAGTATTGACTATATTCGTACTTATGGACTCAGTGTACACAATTTGATGTATTTAGTTGCTAATACACATTTCACTGATATTGATGATCGCAAATGCATACTTCTTGTAACCAATCTTTGCAAAATACTACTGTGTTTTAACTAAGTGATTACTCTATTAAAAAGTGAAAGAGGCCATTACATATCTGCTACCTTGAAATGAAAGTATAAAGATGGTGAAATTTCTTACAAATGATCTTGACTGGTCCGCTGTGACAAACCAATGATTCTATGTGCAATATCATATAAATCATATAGTAATATTTTGCTAACAAATGATTTATGCTTTTTCATAATTTTTCAACTTTTTATATTTGAAATATAATTGTACCGTAGATGCTTGAAGGAAGGCAACCGCAGACCAACACAAAGTTTAAGTCCATGCATCTCAAATCTGTCAGTTTTGAACCCAAGTTTCAGATTAGCCGCTGCCCTAAACGGATTCAACAGTAAGTGAATATGATTTCCCTCTCAAAAGTTTTCAGTATGTTAAATATACATGTTCTCATTTCCTCGCATATGGAGCATTTTTTTGATAATTTAAAAGTAAGCATCATGCTGATCATGATTTTATGTTTCTATTTTAATTC
The DNA here is from genome assembly GCA_032401905.1 of Swietenia macrophylla. Classification (NCBI taxonomy): domain Eukaryota; kingdom Viridiplantae; phylum Streptophyta; class Magnoliopsida; order Sapindales; family Meliaceae; genus Swietenia; species Swietenia macrophylla. The sequence continues at coordinate 1,843,807 of CP135577.1, forward strand.
CTCATCTGCGAAGCATTATCTCCACTGAAGTTTGGCATCCTTATTGGTTATTCTACACTCCTATTTTTGCACCTGCACAGTAGATTTGATCATTAATTAGTAACTAATTTTGTGGTGGGAGAATAATAACAAAATAAGGAATGATATACGTTAGATATTAGACAAACTTCAATTTGTATCTTCCTGTAAAATTTAGATCTTTGTACTATCCGAATAGATGAGTTTTATTTGATGTCTATTACTTTTAGGTGGGGTTACTAAACATGCCGAGGATCAACTACAAAACATCTCTGTTTTCGATATTACACAACTGGTCTTTTCAGCTGATTGAAAAGGAGGTTAAAGCCAATATCTTTGACGTCAAGGAGTCTTTCGAAAAATTATGAAAATCTAGATGTATAAGAACTTTAAGATAAAAGGGAGGGGAATACCATTGATCCTTAATCTTTAACATGACTAATAATTAGATGATTGTGTTGGGGATCTACTATTATGATTGATTAATTAAGAACACACACACACACACACAAAATGCTACTCGATTTGGTGGAGCATATTCAATCCTTGATCTTTTGCTCATTCTATCGAGAAATTCCCCAGTTTTCTTCAGGTGTATTTTTCACAAGTCTAATGCTTGTTTACTGTTTGAAGGTTGATAGCAAATTGCACAGGTAAGGATCTTTCTAAAAGACCACCATTTACTGTTGTCATTCAAATTCTGGAAGAGGTCTCAGCTTGTCTGGGAAGAGCCGCATGTCCTGTCTGTTAAGTTGGTCGTTACATTGTGCATGGATGAGAAATCCAGCAATAAGTTTAACTCTAACCTTCTATGCTGTGAAAGAAAGTAGAAAGCAAAAGGTATTATGCCAAGGGAATTGGTAGCTGCTGCCTTAAGTTACGTAAGTTGCAGGCCTACTGCTATATAGCATCTTGTCATGTACTTGGATTGATACAAGAAAAGAATAATTATATGCATGAAAAATTGTGCTTAAGACTGTAAAAGGATTACAATGACATCTTCGTTAAAAGCATCCAGCTCTATTATATGTTGTTGCTTTGCCAGTGAGTGCAATCAAGCATGAATGAGACGTAATCCAATTACTTTGAAACATGAAGTGGGAAAGCTGCTTAGTCATCCAATTAAATAAAAGAAAAAGGAGGAAGACAAAGTGCGAATGTGGCACGGCCTTGGCAACGACAGCGATCCCGTGACGCAGCAGGAATATGAACCTGACGGATGAGCTGCATGCGTCTCAGCCCCGGTGCCTGGGCGTCAACTAAGCACACCGTCACCAGTCACCCTTCAGTTGACTTCAAAATATAATTATTACGCTAAGGCAATGCTGAACATTCTTTTAAGATCAACACCCCACATATTAATTAATCTTTTATTTATTTGATTTTTAAATAATATAACAAACTGTAAAACAAAAAAAAAAAGATATTTAATAACTGTGAATATTAATATTTTATTATAAAATAATATTAAATTATAATTAGCATGTAATTATTTAGAATTATATTTAATTATAAAAAGAGGTGCAGTTCAATTATAGTACTACCCTTGAATACTATAAGATTAATTGAGACATCACAAGGACAAGGATGTTATTATTCCTTCACATTTCTTCAATAATTCTCCCCTCGCTCTTTTGCCCCAACGCGGATTCAACTTCCCCGTTAGAATATTCTATTCTAAATTTTCTGACTCTGACTCATTCTCTTCCTCCTTCCTTCCCTTATAAATCTGTCAACTTCCATGGCCACGCCCACAACACAATAACTAATTTTCCTTTCTTGCATTCTCTTCTTCTTCGCTTCATTTGTGAATCAGAGCTTGATTAATTGCTTTATCGATCGATGTTCTGATAGTTATGGGCAACTACGTGTCATGCACGCTTTCAACCCCATTAGCCAAGCATTCGAGATCAGCAAAAGTGATCCTTCCAGGCGGTGAGATCAGGCAAATCCAGACACCTGTCAAAGCTGCAGAGCTGATGCTGGAGAGGCCCAACAACTTCGTTGTAAACTCTCAGTCTCTCAAAATTGGCTGCAGGTTTTCTCCTCTCAACGCTGACGAAGACTTGGAAGCCAGGAACTCGTACGTGATGTTTCCCATGAAGAGGGTGACGTCCAAGGTCACGGCGGCTGACATGGCGGCTTTCTTTCTCGTCGCAAACAAAGTAGCTGCCAAACGTAGTTCATCTGGGAAACTCGGGATTTTGCCTGATTGTGCAGGGGAGGGAAACATAAATTGTACTGTTGATGACTCGCGGGAAGCTGATGCTCATCCGGTGCCGAAGCTGAATTTAGCTGACATTGAAGGGCTTTCGCAGCCTGAATTCATGCACAGGTTGTCCCTCTCAAGGTCAAAGAAGCCATTGTTGGAAACTATTGCAGAAGAACACGTTTATACAAGATGATGGGGATGATCACAATTCATATACAGTACACGTTCTTTTAAGTTGTGAAGTTCCGTAAGATCACTTGTGCATTTTGAAGAAAGGGAGATTATAAGTAGATCATATGATTAATATAGGCAAGGCATGAAGTAGGACTATGCAAATACAGTTGTATGTATATTTACAAATGACTTCTGCCAATATATCTTTTATTTTTTAATTTTTGTTCTAACGACAAATACTTCACTTTTCACTGCCGTTAAAACCAGAAATTATGAAAGATATCCAATATAATTTTAATGACCCATAACTATCATTTAATTATTTATTTGACCCGAAAACTATGCAATCGAATCAAACACGTTCTTTAGAAGAATCACTTTTAGTGCAAGTGTTTCCGACGGAATTCATTTGGCGCCATCCAACTCCCCCCTGCTTCTCAAACCTCTGAAAATCCAAAATCCAGAATACACAACTACCCATTTGCAAATCCCCCCTCTCTTATTCGGTGATCAACAAAAATGTTTCCTTCAAATTATAATCGTTCACATAGTCGCATGGCTTCTCACTCTCTCACCAGTAAAATATTAACCCTAGACTCAACCCAGCTCTTCCTCTCCACTCAATCCTCCACTCCTTCCAATTCCCTCCATTTCCCTCCAATTCCCCCCACTTTCCCTCCTTTCAAACTTATCCCCAAAACCCGCTTGTCCATTGTAAGAAAGAAGCAGCAGTAACTTCATAGTCAATTCCTTCTGTAAAATTCGGTGTCCATTATTGTAGTACTTCGTGTCATTATTTAGTATTTCTTGGCGATTGACCTCTGGATAGCTTCTGATGCTATGTTTTTCCACATCTCTGAGTTTGAAGTTTCAGCATAAAAACGACTACGGTGATTTAGTTGCAAAGAAAAGCTATATGTTCAATAATGGCTCAACGGAATATCCTTGTTCTTTTTATCCTTATTTGGTTGGGTGGTTCTGTGCTTTTTTTTTTTTGGGAGTGCAAAATCTGCAAAATGTCCAGCGGTTTCTTTTATTTTTTCCCCCCCAAGACATCTTATTTGTTGTTTTCTTTACGTCTCAAATGGTCATCTGATATCTAGGAAAAGATAATTAACGTGGTGTAAGCTTCTTCTGATTATGCAGACATTGGTTCGATATCAGTTGCCAGTAGTTGTGATAGTTTTTAATAATGGTGGTGTGTATGGTGGAGACCCGAGGAATCCTGAAGAAATTGCAGGGCCTTGCAAAGATGACCCGGCACCAACTTCTTTTGTTCCTGGCGCAGCTTACCATACTCTCATTGAAGCCTTCGGAGGCAAAGGTTATCTTGTTGGTACACCCGCTGAACTCAAATTTGCCCTAGCTGAATCATTTGCTACACGAAAGCCGACCGTAATAAATGTTATTATCGATCCTTATGCTGGTGCAGAAAGTGGAAGGATGCAGCACAAGAACTAAGGTTTGTATTGATCTAACTTCCGTGTGAATTTCTGCCATATTCACTCCTGCTCAAGCTGGTATTTGTCTTAGGCGCGTCAATAATGAACATGTTCACACGGAGTGTTGCATCATAAAGACATAACAGACTGGATCATATGCATATGTTAATGAACATTTCTGTATTAATTTTATCATTATATCTGCTTTTGGTGATTAACAGGCATTTTTTAGACAGTTGTGTTGCTTCAAGGAAATCTAATCTTAAGCCTTCCCTTCTCTTTTGACGTAAAAAATTCCTATAAATTCCTGCCTTTATCTGGAATTAAGGATTCCCTAGTGTGTGATGAGATGTTTGAATGATGGTAAGTGAATACTACTGAGACAAACTAATAAACCCTTAATAAAAGACCTCGAGAAGTACAGTACTAAAAAGATATCTGTTAAGGTTCTTTCTTCCTGTCTGTAAATATATTGAGATGAAAACACCATATGTCAAATAGATATTATTTTTATATTACAATGGCATTGAATCATCATAATAAAATGAAAAACTGAAACGGTTTGAAAATTGAAATATTTCGATTCTATTCTCGTTCAAATTATTAAGAATTAGTTTCTTACAATATTTTACCCACCCAAATAGAAATATAATTAAGAATTAAACCAAATAAAACTATATTAAAAAGAACTTATCGATTCAATTTGATATCAAATCCAATGAAATTGGTATGTTTAGTCCAATATTTTTATTTTCAGTCTTTTTTATTCAGTCTTAGTTGAACATATTTAACCTATCAACTAAAGTATTTTGTAAAAATAAAATTTTAATCAATAATAGGATTAGTATCTTCCAATTGGAAATGTGAGTTTTAATATCAATTAAGATTTGAATCTTACAATTGCAAAGACATAATTCGAGGATGATGAATTACATAATTTGAGCATGCATACATTTTTCATTTCCTGAATCTTTTTTCTTTGTCTTACATTAGTTGAGTTTAGGAGAAATGATCTTCTTAAAAGGTTGTTTATTCATAAGATTCGTGTTTTTGCCTCTTCGAATAGTCTATCAAACTTTCACTCCTTTGATTGAAAGAATTTATTGGACGATAGCTTAAACATAGCAATTCCCTTTTTTAGTTTAGGAACAAACCTCTTTTCAAAGGGTGAACTTTCTGTGCATTAATTAATTATTTCATTAATCTTTATACATACAAAGTAGACTAACGTATTATTATATTATCCTACTGCATGCTAAAAATACGCACACGGAGGAAAATAGGAGTAGGAAAAAAAATGAAGAGAAGAGATGGGCAATAACATAGGTGGATTTGTATTGAAGAAAGCTAGCCGTATAGCGGTCGCGGTGTTGCAGTACCTTCTGCATGTTTTATCGACGGTAATGGTGAGACATCACGGTCAATTTGCCCTCTCTAATGTCGTCATTGCCACCTCTCTCACAAATGTTACTGCTTTAGTATTCTTTTTTTCTTTTCCTTGTCATCCATGTTATAAGCTTTAAACACAGATAATGTTTATGGGCAATTGAGCGATTAAATTTTGTGATGCCAAGCAGTCAGGGATGGCCGATGGATTGGATACTCTATGTGGGAAGCTAATGGAGCAAAACAACATTGAAAGATTGGAATCCATAGTAGCAGTGCCAAAGTTGTATTTTATTTTGTTGCATTATTTTACGATTGTTAAACAAACCCTCAGCCTCTCACTGCAGACATGTAAGGCCAGGAAGAGAGTTGATGGAATAATACAAATTGAAAGGAAAGAAAGAAAGAAAGAAAGAAAAAAAAAATATAGTCTGGAGTTGAAGTCAAATACATATCTTATCAAGTTATTTAGATTGCGATCGAGTGATAGGTTTATGAATAGGAAGAGTATAAAAATGGACCTCATGCAATTTGCTTATGACATTTGTTAGGTTCATAATTTATGTTGGTTCATTTTGTGTTGCTAAGTTGATGAATATTAATGATAAACAATATCAAATAATATTATATAAATAGTGATTAATAAATAGTATTGATAAACAGTATTTGAAGAATAATTTGAGTAAATAATGATGAGCAGTATGATGATATAGAATGATAGTGCACGATCTTTTTTCGATGCCTGCTCAAGTGACATGAGCAATACACGCTGTGAACAGTGTCTAAGAACTGGATCAATGTTGGAAGGGTGCTTGAGCGGTAAATAGTGTCGGGGAACGATACATGTGAACAGTAGAATATGAAATATATATATATATATATATATATATATATATATATAGAAAGTTTAACTTATTAGGACGATAACTATTTTTAGAGTTTTTGAATAAGAATTTTCTTTTATGAATTTATTGAGAGTATTAACAATTATTTTTTTAAAAAATATAAATTATATTTTGCTGAGTAAAATTTATTTGGATATTTTCTTTTGAAAGATTTTCAAATATATATATATATATATATAAAGTTTAACTTAATAGGACAACAACTATTTTGAGAATTTTTGAAGAAAAATTTCTTTTTATGAGTTCATTGAGAGTATTATCCATTATTTTTTTAAAAAAATACAAATTATATTTTTCTGAGTGAGATTTATTTGAGTATTTTTTTTAGAGATTTTTAAATTTTCTCTCTTTACAAATCTAATTATGAAGTTTTTAAAATTCTGATTACTATTAGTGATTAATAATTCTAATATTGTGAATGTATCATTTAAAAATTTCATTAAAGAAAAAAGAATTCAGAGTTTTATATAGTAAGGTTATTGATAGTGAGCCATTCGGTATTACAGTATAAGAGTTCTTATAAAAAATGACTATTTATAAGTTATTTTTTACTAGTAGAATATTTTGATAGTTTTTATTATTAATTTAAAGAGTTTTTATCTTGTGAAGAAATTTTTCATAAAGTTTTCATTCGTTAACTAATTCTTTTGTTTAATTTATCTTAATTATTATTATTTTTTATTGATTAAATTTATTTTTGTGGTTTGGTTGTGACAAATTAAACTGATTAATTAGAGACTTATTGTTTTTGATTCATTTAATGCATAATAATCTTTAATGCCTTTAGATTTTGCTTATTTTGATTTTGATTTATTTTCCATAAAACATTTTTCAACTCCCTAAGTATTTTAGGATCTAAATGTAGAGAATAAATTAATTTAGAGTTTTTATTTAATTTTTCAGTATTAACTTTTATAGAATATTTTGAAAAATCCTAAACTTTCTTCAAAAAAAATCACTACTCCAATTAAAACGAGGTTGAAGATAAAAGTTCAATGGATAATTTTTATTCATAGTCTTAATCTATTAAATAATAAAATGGCTCTAGCAAAAATAGGCAACATATTCTTCTTAACGAAATGCAAAATACATATGCATAACTTAAGCTAGATTTTATTTAAAAGGAAATAACAACAAATCAACAAAATTAAATAGAACTAGCTGGCATAATATATCAAGGCGCTTTCTCCTTGTCTTCAAGGTTCACTTGGTCCCTAACATACTTGATCATGAAAAAAATTTCATCTTGAGACGTCTAATTCAAACTTTGTTCAACCCACATGGGTGGAGCAAGACGGCTGCGGTAGTGGTTCATGCTGTGTGGAGCAATACCACCATTTTTTATATTATAAATTCCCATGTCTTTACCTCCTCCCCTGCGTCGTCCGCCTGATCCTCTCGTAGAAAGATAAAATTCTGGATTATCATCTGTGAAATATATAGAATTAGGTTTGCAAATTGAGGAGTCTAATACTTCCACAGACACTGAAGAATTGTGACCCAAAAACAGTGCTCTGTTTCCGATGTCCTTCACCTTCTTCCATGTATTGTTTTCTATGTCGACTTTGAAAACCTGAAAGGCACAAGTGCCATAACTTGCCACTTCTCGCGTGACAACCAGTAATGCACCGTCCGATTCTACCAAATATACTTGCTCCAAAATAAACCTAAGAAGTTCAGATGGCATCTGTGCGACTTGTTTTGCAACAGTCGGATTGCTATTATCGCCACTTAAATCACAAGCCATTATTTGTCCTGTGGCATTTATGGCATAAAACGTATCTTTGTAATAAACAACATCAAAATACCACCCATTCCAAGTCTCTATACTGATCCAAGTTTCTTGACCTGGTTTAAAATATGCCAACTTGCTTATGTGCCCATAAGTAACCATTACCCTGTAATCCGACGCCAGTAAATTACTAGATGATAAAGCAAATTTGTTAAAGAAACGGAGTCTGCCAGTCTTAGGAAGATGATCCTCCCAATCTTCAAATGCCATTATATTTGGAAGTTCAAATCGAACATGTAATGAAGGATGCAAAAGAGTTATACTCAAATCTCTATCGACTGTCAGAAGCCAGCCCTTTGAAGAAAGGCACTTCTTTTGTTTTGCTTCAGGTAAGCAAACTCTGTGGATGATGTCCTTTGACATATCGTAGAAACCACGTTCATCACTGTCCCCGAAACTTGGAAGCATAAGGAATGGCAGTGGCATTTGATCGGACTTGTCTCTACAGTTCTTCATATTCGCATCAACATTTGCCGCGAATCGCCATGACCATGAAGTGCAAACCACCCTGGCAACAGATTTTATCCCGCTAGCAACTTTGACCAAGAGTTCACGAACGATTTTCGACCAATTCGCCATTAGAATTGAGATCTCAGAAAGCTCAGAAGAAAAACCTATAGATAACGATATTGTCCTGCAATACTGTATGTGACTAGATTCTTAGTGAATACATAAGAAAATACGGTAATGAAACCTTGACTAGGATTAGATAAGTCTTGGTCTTATAATGGTAGGAAAATAAGTTCAGGAAATAATGTTATAAAACTACAAAATGTAATGTTTATGGTAGTCTAATAAATCTTTTTCGGAAAATCTTAAAGTTATTTGTTCGGTAATTTTTTTCTAATTTGTAGAAAATAATGATAGGTATAAATTTACGAATTAAATTTTTAATTTTTTTATACATGATAAAATTAATATTAAACGATTTAGGTTATATTTTAATAAATTTTACAAATTAATTTTAAATTTTACTATACAAATTGAACAATTCAATTTACTAAATTCACTTTTCTTAATATATTTTCTAAAAATCTATTTATTTTTTTTAGAAAAAGGTATCTTTCTTAAAAGAGGCTATAAGAATTGTAATGTTTACAACATTATTTTATAAAAAATTATTTAAGAGTTTAATATTAAACTATTCAAACTCGGGCTCGATTAAATATTATGATGTGATTTTAAACGTAGATATTATTGGCCGAAAGTATTAGATGTTAAATAAATTTATTTTTTTAAATTTTATTTTTAAAGTATAAGAGAATCGTCGTAGTTTAAAAAAATTATGCACAAGATAATCCAAATGAATCTATGATGTTGATTAAGAAAACATCTTGATTTTGAGGGTCAATAACATATTAAAATATTTCTTAAATTTAATTAATTTATATTAAATTTTTTTTGATAACACTTCAGAAAATTTAGTTGCAGTATTTTAATTTTTTTATTTATTATCTGTTTTTATTTATTTTTTTAAAGTAGGATTATTAAAGTATATTAAAAATTTTATTTTTACTTAATACCTAATATTTATAACAAATCAATATAATTAAATCTTTTTTTTTTTGTGAGTAAAATACCATTGATAAATTATATACCTCTTTATATAATATATATTATTTACTTTAAATATGTTACTATATTTTAATTTATTCTGTTTTTATAATAACTTTGTAATATTCTGGGATTAATTATAATTAATTTATTTATATCATTATGCTACTATTTTTACTTGTAAAAGGGTAAGCACTACTACATAATGCATTTAATCATTAATTGTCAATTAAAATTTAGAATATTAAGATAATAATAAGATATGTATATATATTTGACTTTTCATTTTTTTTATGAATATTAAGATAAACAGGTTCCAATATTAAGGAATACTCTAAATCTAATTTATTTAATAATCGTGTCATGTTAATAATTATGTTAAATTGGTTATAATTATGTCATTTATTTAATTTCTTGTATATTTTAATAAATTTTTATAATATTTATATATTATTTATTAAAATACTAATAAATTTTATTATGATATAACTAGATATCTTTTACAAAATGATAAACAAAACTATTTTTTTAAATTGTAAAAAATATAATATACATTCATTAATTATAAATAAATTAGTAAAATCTAATTATTTAAATAATTAATATTATATTAAATTGTAGCACTTATTTAATAATTTTATTTTATTTTATATTATTTTCAATCCTTGTGTCCTATTAAAAATTAAAAAAATTCAAAAACAATCTTATTTTAACCAATCTTTACGTATATAACCAACTCTAAAAAATTTTTACTAAAATAATTAATTTTAACGATTTTATCCTCGTAAATAAATTATATGGACAATTCTATCTTTAAATTAATTTTCACGTTTTTATCTTGCTTCACCTCTTTTCTTTATTTTTGAGTACAAGCACGTACGGATTGAAAAATGAATTTTAATAACAACAACAACAACAACAATAAAAAAGAGGTTAGTATTACTTTGTATTGTTAAATTTTATTTTACTGATGAATTTAAAAATAATTATGTGTATGATATTTTAAGTATTAAAATTATTGTTAATTCATCAAGTATATTTAAAATAATTATTTTTAAAATGCAAAAAAATAAAATAATAAATTTTATAAAAATAAATTAATAATAAAAATAGATTAAAAATTCAAAAGAAAATATAATAAATATTAAGTAAATATAAACAAAAATCATAAAATCAAAATTTTATAAATTATATTTAATGTAATTTTAATATATATATATATATATATATAATTATATTAATTTATATATATATTTAAAAATAAAAAAATAGTTATCTTGGGTTGGACAACCCAGAGTACAAATAGTATTCTAGATTGGCCAATTTAGGGCATTAATTTTGCCTTGAGCTAGTCAATTTAGGACAAAGTTAAATGCCTTAGGGTTTGTTCTGGATTGGCCGACTCAAGTCATTTAATTTTGCTCTGAATCAACCAACTCATGACAATTGTTTTCATCTTTTTGTTATATCAAACATATTCTATTTTTCAATCTAATTTTTAAACAAATCATAATAATAATAGATTTAATAAATAAAATATTATATTTATAACTCAAATTAAATTTTACAATATCAATAAATTGTGTAGCAATATCAATATATTTTAAAAGTAATTAAAAATTAAAATATAAGAAAATTAAAGTATAAAAACTAATTTTTATATTAATTTGTAGATGAAAAGTTAGAATATGTACTTTACACCTTAAATGATTTGTCGAAAACTTTAATATTAAAATTAATTAAAATTTGAGAAGTAAAAAAAATTTGAGTGTATAAAAAATAAAGTGTACATGTGATTTTTATTTATAAGTACAAAAAATAAGGTTTAAGGATAAAATTGTTAAAATTATTTATTTTAGTAAGAATTTTTTAGGGTTAATTACATAGATGAATTAAAATAAAATTATTTCTAAAATTTTCGCTTAAAAATTATCACTTTCGGATAAAATTGAATGATATAAGATTAATTGAGACATTACAACGACAGGGATGTTCTTATTGCTTCACATTTCTTGAATAATTCTCCCCTCGCTCTTTTGCTCCAACGCGAACTCAACTTCCCCCTTAGAATATTCTATTCTAAATTTTCTGACTCTTGATTCTTTCTGTTCTTCCTTCCTTCCTTCCTTCCCTTATAAATATGTCGATTCCCATGGCCACGCTCACAACACAATAACAAAATTTCCCTTCTTGCATTCTCTTCTTCTTCACTTCATTTGTGTATCAGAGCTTGATTAATTGCTTTATCGATCGATGTTCTGCTAGTTATGGGCAACTACGTGTCATGCACGCTTTCAACCCCATTAGCCAAGCATTCGAGATCAGCAAAAGTGATCCTTCCAGGCGGTGAGATCAGGCAAATCCAGACACCTGTCAAAGCTGCAGAGCTGATGCTGGAGAGTCCCAACAACTTCGTTGTAAACTCTCAGTCTCTCAAAATTGGCCGCAGGTTTTCTCCTCTCAACGCTGACGAAGACTTGGAAGCTAGGAACTCGTACGTGATGTTTCCCATGAAGAGGGTGACGTCCAAGGTCACGGCGGCTGACATGGCGGCTTTGTTTCTCGTCGCAAACAAAGTAGCTGCCAATCGTAGTTCATCTGGTAAAGTCAGGATTTTGCCTGATTGTGCAGGGGAGGGAAACATAAATTGTACTGTTGATGACTCGCGGGAAGCTGATGCTCATCCGGTGCCGAAGCTGAATTTAGCTGACATTGAAGGGCTTTCGCAGCCTGAATTCATGCACAGGTTGTCCCTCTCAAGGTCAAAGAAGCCATTGTTGGAAACTATTGCAGAAGAACCCGTTTATACAAGATGATGGGGATGATCACAATTCATATACAGTACATGTTCTTTTAAGTTGTGAAGTTCCGTAAGATCACTTGTGCATTTTGAAGAAAGGGAGATTATAAGTAGATCATATGATTAATATAGGCAAGGCATGAAGTAGGAATACGCAAATACAGTTGTATGTATATTTACAAATGACTTCTGCAAATATATCTTTTATTTTTTAATTTTTGTTCTAAGGACAAATGCTTCACTCTTCACTGCCGTTAAAACCAGAAATTATGAAAGATGTCCAATATAATTTTAATGACCCATAACTATCATTTAATTATTTATTTGACCCGAAAACTATGCAATCGAATCAAACACGTTCTTTAGAAGAATCACTTTTTAGTGCAAGTGTTTCCGAAGGAATTCATTTGGCGCCATCCAACTCCCCCCTGCTTCTCAAACCTCTGAAAATCCAAAATCCAGAATACACAACTTCCCATTTGCAAATCCCCCCTCTCTCATCCGGTGATCAACAAAAATGTTTCCTTTCAAATTATAATCGTTCACATAGTCGCATGGCTTCTCACTCTCTCACCAGTAAAATATTAACCCTAGACTCAACCCAGCTCTTCCTCTCCACTCAATCCTCCACTCCTTCCAATTCCCTCCATTTCCCTCCAATTCCCCCCACTTTCCCTCCTTCTAAACTTATCCCCAAAACCCGCTTTCTCATCGACGCCTTCCGCCACTCCGCCGATTTCTCCATCTCTTACTTTCTTTCGCACTTCCATTCCGATCACTACGCTGGCCTCTCCCCTTCTTGGTCCAAAGGTATCATTTTCTGCTCTGAAATCACTTCTCGCCTTCTCTCTCGGGTACTCAATATAGAACCCAAGTTTATTTTTTCACTACCTATCAAGAAACCTGTTCTAATTGATGGCTGTGAAGTTGTTCTTGTTGACGCCAATCATTGCCCAGGTGCAGTTCAGTTCTTGTTCAAGATTCCAGGGAAAAATGGCGTTTTTGAGAGGTATGTCCATACGGGTGATTTCCGGTTTTGTAAAGCGATGATGTTAGAGCATGTGATGAATGAATTTGTGGGTTGTGATGCAGTTTTCTTAGATACTACATATTGTAATCCGAAGTTTGTGTTTCCTTTGCAAGAAGAGAGTGTTGAGTATATAGTTAATGTGATTAACAGGATTGGAGATGAGTGTAATGAGCAATTAGAGAAGAGAGTTTTGTTTCTTGTAGCAACTTATGTTATTGGGAAAGAAAAGATTTTGATTGAAATTTCGAGGAAGTGTGATAAGAAGATTTATGTGGATTCTAGGAAAATGGAGATTTTGCATGTTTTGGGGTATGGGGACAGTGGTGTTTTTACTTCGAATGAGAGTGAGACTGATGTTCATGTTATTGGATGGAATGTGTTGGGCGAGACTTGGCCATATTTTCGGCCAAATTTTGTGAGAATGAAGGAGATTATGGTGGAAAAAGGATATGATAAGGTTGTTGGTTTTGTGCCAACTGGATGGACTTATGAAGTGAAGCGTAGCAAGTTTGCAGTGAGGTCTAAGGACTCATTTGAGATACATCTTGTGCCATATAGCGAGCATTCAAATTATGATGAGCTTAGGGAGTATGTTAAGTTTTTGAAACCAAAGCGGGTTGTACCTACCGTGGGCATGGACATTGAGAAGCTTGATAGCAAGCATGCTGATAAAATGAGAAAGTATTTTGCTGGGTTGGTTGATGAAATGGCTAACAAGAAAGAATTTTTGATGGGTTTTCATCGAGGGAACTGTGAAATTGACAAAAAAGTTGAAGATGGTGATGAGTCTGGCTCAGTTGAGAAGCCGGGCAAAGAGGAAGAGGTAAAGTCAAATGAAATTAAAGAAGTTGAAAACAATAATTCAGGTGTTCAGTTAGATTCTTTCTCATCTTGTTTGGAAGAATTTGGATCAAGAGATTCAACTGAGCTAGATGATGCAGAAACTGAGAAAATGGTACAAGAACTTTGTGATTGCTTGCCTGCATGGGTTACTCGGACCCAAATATTGGATTTGATAAGCAGCTCAGGAAGGAACATTGTTGATGTGGTCTCTAATTTCTATGAACTTGAAACTGAATTATATGCGCAAGTCTCTGCATGTACGCCTTCTATTTCAACGTCCCAGATTAGCTCATGCAATGATCCTTCATCAACTTTAAAACTAAATTCTGTTAAGAGCATTCCTCATGGAAGTGTGAAAATTCCTGTAAGTCAGGGGTACAAGTTACCAAGCACAACGTATTCAATAAAGAGCAGCATTTCTCCAGAAAAAAGGAAGAAAAGTACTACCAGTAAGCCAAAGAAGAAAGTAAAACTCACTTCAAAAATGGAATCTAGTGGGTCAAGGCAGTCAACAATTACAAGTTTCTTCAATAAACTGTTGCCTAGCCTGTCTCAAGGTGGTGGAGTTGAATCCAAGTCAGAGCAATGCCCTAAAGATGAAAATCTGTTGCCAAGTGATGCTATCAAAACATATGGAGAGGAGATAGATCAGTTCATTAAGATAATAAATGGTGATGAATCAACTAAAAGCTATGCTGCCACCATCTTAGAGAAGACAAAAGGAAATATTAATTTGGCACTTGATTTATATTATGATAATTACAACGGTGGTCATGGTAAGAATGCAGAGAGGCCAGAACTCTTTGGAAATTCAGTTCAGTCTGATAGCTGTGATAAAAATTGCGCTTCTACACCGGTGAAAAATGTGTCTGAAGAATTGGAACATATGACTGATATGTCTGTTCAGAGACTGTCAAAAGAAAATATTGATTCAACTCTTGTAGCACTACCACCTGAAAAATATGATCCAGTAGAGCATGGTTTGTATGCCTTACGAGAAAATTGCTTTAGTGAACTACTTTGCATCAGATCTTTAATTCTAAAACTTTTAGATGATGGAAACTTTTTGTAATACTGAGATATGTGTACAGCATGCTGGAGGAGTGGACATCCTGCACCATATATTCACCTTGCACGAACTTTTGACTTGGTTGAGGCTGAAAAGGGCAAGATAAAAGCTATGTCCATGTTGTGCAATATGTTTCGAAGGTATTTGGCTATAGCTACCTTTGCATTTTCCTGTCCTCTTCAAGTTGCCTTTACACCATGCAATTAGGCTTTCTGTTGTATTGATAGCTGATTGGACTGTGGCACTTGTTTGCAATGTTTTCTGTTGCAGTTTGCTGGCCTTGTCTCCTGATGATGTGCTGCCTGCCGTCTATTTGTGCACGAATAAGATTGCCCCTGACCATGAAAATATAGTTAGTAAACTTCTTTCTCCCTGCTTTGTGATTTTTTTTACAAATTTTGTATGGCTTTTTCATAGATTTTTCATTTTTTCCCTTCTTCAATGCACTTCTATCTAACAAGTTATAAAGATGCCTCACCCACTGTGCTAACTTTTTAGACGTCTTGGTTATGAATAAATCCAGTTAACTCCTAAAGTTATTATTTTCTTTATCAATTGAATCCTGAATTTCACGCTGTCTTCGGGGCTACATATTTAGAAAATGGGCATTTGTAACGTTAAGATATTATAAGTGATTTTACTTGGGATGAAGTTGCGGTGAATGTACTTGGATTATTTACTGTTCAATGATATGGAATATTTTCCTGGTGCATCAATTATTCTCTATCTTTTTGATTTTTTTTTTTTTTTTTAAAACTTATCTCTGCTGACATGTACAATCTAACATGCTTTCTTTTCTTCAAAGAATGACTACGCATTGAGTATTTTCTTGGTCACTTTTGTTTTAAGACTAGAATGAAGTATGTAATATTCTTGCAAAAATGATACAGGAACTAAACATTGGTGGAAGTTTGGTAACATCAGCACTAGAAGAGGCATGTGGAACGAATCGGTCAAAAATTAGGGAAATGTATAATAGGTTAGGTGACCTTGGTAGGTACCGATGTTGGTTATTAAAAATTTTGATCTTTTATTGACTTATTATTTTTTTTCCAATTGCCTGAGCTTACGGGAGAGCCTACTAAGTAGAATATCTATTATGATTATAGGTGATGTTGCTCAAGAATGCCGACAAACACAGGCGTTACTTGCTCCTCCACCTCCACTTCTTATCAAAGATGTCTATTCTGTGCTTCGCAAGATAAGGTATGAATAGTCCAATCCGGTTTTGGTTATGAAGTTGGTGGAATATTGATGCTTGGTGTTGTTTCAAATTGCCTGAAATAAACATTCATATCTGTAGATTGATGATAGTCTTGATCAGTTCAGTGTGGTGTTGAGGTTCCAGTAACAAGATATTTCAGCTGAATTGCAGCATTTTGTTTTTCTATTTTTAATTTCAGTTGAAGTGCGTACGTTTTAGTCTCTTGGGTTTACTTCTTGTCTGAATTGCAGCAGTTTGTTAATCTAGTTGAAGTGTGTATCTGTTAGTCAGTGCTATTGCCAACATTATAAGAAGCTTTTCTTCATGCTGTCCCTTTTATGTCATTTTCCTATCAGTGTACAAACAGGCAGTGGAAGTACTGTTCGAAAGAAAAGCCTTATTGTGAATCTCATGTGTTCTTGTAGAGAGAAGGAGATGAAGTTTCTTGTTAGAACTCTAGTAAGATGCTGCACAGCCTGTTGGTTTTTATATTCCTTTATTGCTGAATTCAGATTGTTTTCCATGCAAGTTATATTGTGGGGTGTTTTAGAGTTTTCAGCAATCTCTTCATGGGCCTGTTCTCTGAATATTTTTTCATACAGGTCAGGAATATACGAATTGGAGCTATGATGAGAACCATTTTGCCTGCATTGGCTCGAGCTGTTGTTATGAATTCTTCTTTTGACTTTTCTGAGGAAGGAAAAGCAGAAAATTTGAAAGAGAAACTTCAGGTTTGATTTCTATTCTTAACATATGTTGATTCTTTCTTATTCTTTTTTCTTTTGCATGGACTGACTTAGTACCTTGATATTTAATTATCAGTAAATTCAATGTTGTATTATATTTATAAGTGTTAGTTGTTATTTGTCTATTTCTCCAAAGGTTGTTTTGCAAAACAATTTGTTATTCAATGAAAGTTTATCCTGAGCTTCTGTAGACATTTATGTGGGTTTACTTATTGCTGAGTTCTTGTTTTTTAAATTCATATAATTTAACATATAATTTTTATGTTATTTCTTAGTGTCTTTCTGCAGCAGCAATTGAAGCTTATAATATACTTCCCAGTTTGGTAAGTGTTGTGTATGATTAGAACCGAAGTTCTTAGTTTTCTCTTCATACTTTAGAGGGAAAACATTTTCAATAATTAATCAACCTTCTGATGAAAGTTCACGTCGTCCATATATACCATTTAATGCCTTATGTCCCATTATTAACAGGATTTGCTCATTCCTTCTCTAATGAATAAAGGCATTGGATTTTCATCATCAACTTTGTCAATGGTTCCAGGAGTACCTATCAAGCCTATGCTTGCAAAGTACATATTTTTTTGTGTTTGTTTTTTGTATGTCCTATGCTCAGGATCTCTTATGGATTGTACTAATGCTTAAACTTATTTTGGTATTGCTATATTAGAATAACCAATGGAGTTCCACAAGTACTAAAGCTCTTCCAAAATAAAGCTTTTACTTGTGAATACAAGTGAGTCCCTGTTTTGATAGCTTCTCTCTTTTCCAAGTTATGCTTTTGATGTGATTTAAAAAGACATATTGTGCGTATGATGTTCTCCATCTATTTCTTCCAAGTCCGATGGTTTATCTGAATTGGAGAACTGAATTTTCAACCTTTAAAACATGCATATCTCTTAAACTTTACTGTCATTTCTTTGTATCAGTGGAAGTCATTGGGTCTTAGAGTCTGCCTCCTGCAGTGGCAAATAAATGGACTCTGGTGTATTTTGGCAGCATATTAGCTATTTGATTGTTGAACTTGTTAAACTTGATATTTCTAGTCTTGTTGATTTCCTTGGCTCTTTTATTATTGACAAAATTGACCATTGGGAGTTTTAAGGGTTTTACATGCCTTCTTGTCAGCCTAATCAGTTTTATTGATATTTATGTCTATACACTTAACATGGTTGAGTTTTGTAACAAGAATTAATTGGACTATCCTCTTGTGAACTGGGTGGAATAGATTACTTGCCATTTCTTGTCTTTGTTTAGTCACTTTAGTGTTCAAAGATTAGTTTGCTTGTGTAATTTCAGGTATGATGGTCAGCGTGCCCAAATTCACAAATTAGTTGATGGCACTGTGCGCATTTTTTCACGAAATGGGGATGAAACAACATCAAGATTTCCTGATTTAATTAGTATAATTAAGGAATCTTGTAAGCCTGCTGCTGTGACTTTCATACTGGATGCAGAGGTCTGATTTTCTTGTGGTGATGCTTATTGATCCTTTGATGATCAAATTTGTTTGCTTCAGGATTCTGTCTGTTACTTATAATTTAACAGCACCCTTTGGATTCAGGTTGTTGCAGTTGATAGGAAGAATGGCCTCAAGCTCATGTCTTTCCAAGAACTATCTTCAAGAGAGAGAGGTAGCAAAGATTCTGTGATCACGATGAAGAGTATAAAGGTTTGATTAGTTATGATGTGACCAATACTAATAAAAACTTCAACAAAAATTGAACATAGCTATGTTTAACTTAGCTACAGTAGAGGATTCTGAGTGGTCTTTGTTGCGGGTACTAACACTTTTATAAATAAGTTTATTTGTTTGTGCATATTATGGGCCTTCTTGTTGAAGTTATTCAAGCTTGAATTAATAGGATTTCAATGGTTATGGTTTTTTCACTTTTAACTCGTGATAAGGAACAAGACTTTATTACATTATTAATGTTGTGGGGTTTGAAATAGTGAAAAAGCTGTCAAAAACCATAAGTACCTCTACGTCTGACCGCACAAATCTTCAAAAGTTGAAACCAGGATATGCGATCTTAGCCCAAAACCCCTTCCCAATTTGAATATGTGAAAAACAAAGAAGTTGTGTGTTTTTATTTTGTACTCCCATCAAGCGTGCCTAGAGAACTAGCAAATGGACTCAATTCTCATGATAGTTTTGTTAGATTTGCAGCAATATTAGTGGTTCCTCTTTAAAGTTTGTTCATACTGTGCATTTCACCATGTCTTCAGCCATTTGAAGTTGCAGTATATTAATGATTCTTTTTTTCATGCTGTGCAGGTTGACATTTGTGTATTTGTCTTTGATATCATGTTTGCTAATGGAAAGCGGTAACTATCTTGGACCTTCACCTTAAAATAATTGATTTTCTGATCACACATAGACACACACGCTCAAAACGTACAAGGATGAAAACAATATGTGGTGTAAATTCGAACTCAGACTATGGATATGCTACAATTACCACTCTTAATCTTTCAATCATGGTATCAATAGTTCTAATTCTAGATTCATTATTACTGATTAATTATCAAATTTGTATATCATATAACGATGTAGTTGAGAATCAACTCAAGCTGTAAATAAAACGTGGGCTGTCTTTTTATTATTTTTATGCAATTGATTGCTTATTTCTAACCGAAGTAGAAAATGGTTAATTGACTTTTCTTTTACAGGCTGTTGGGTTATACACTCCGTCAGAGACGAGAATGTATGCATTTCTGGTCTTTCCTTTTAATTTGTTTACTGGGCAATGAGCCCTATATCGTGCAAACCTTGTAGTTTCTAAATCCATCTTTCCCCCATTGCATCTGAAATACAGACTTCAAAAATTTGTTCCGTGATGAAAAGTTGGGTTACTTTGAGCATGCAAAAGAAATGACTGTAAGTACTTTTGTCTCACCTTTTGATCAAATCTGTACTTGTGTAATTAGTGTCTAATACAGTTTTCTGATTTCTAGGTGGAAGCAGATGATGCTTGTTTGACAAGTGAAGTCACACTAAGTAAGATAAATAATTTTCTCAAAGCAGCATTCCACTCTTCATGTGAAGGGATGATGGTTAAATTGTTAGATGTTGATGCCGGATATTCTCCATCAAAGCGTAGTGAAACGTGGTTAAAGGTTTTATGTGATTCATATTTACATTTTTTGTTCCCTGGGATAAAGAAAAAATAATTGTTGCTCATTTTCAGGTGAAGCAAGATTATGTGGAAGGGTTAAATGACTCTCTTGATCTAGTACCTATTGGTGCTTGGCATGGCAATGGGAGGAAGGCAGGATGGTAATTTTCTCATTTTTCTTCTTTTTTGTACCCAGCCACTGGTTACTTCGTTGGACTCTGCTCATCTTCCTTGTCCCCAAAGTCTCACTTTGGAGTAGTTCACAGAATAGGAAAAAAGAGCAGCAATGGTGAAAATTAATAAAATTTTGAAAATGGTTGAGCTGTAAGTCAGGTATTATTTAGAGGGGCGTTCAATCTAAATGTGGTGACAGAGGATGCATTTTGTGTTATGTGTGAGTGAGGACTGCAAAAAGTTGCTTATATTAGTTGCAAAGAAAGCAATACCAGTGCTTCGGCTCAATCCAATCACCAATGCTTCCTATATGAATAATTATTATGGTGAAGGGTCCTACACAAATCTTTTATATGTTGATGTTTCTATTTTCTATCTGCTACTTCATACTGCAGGTACAGTCCATTCCTCATGGCATGTTACAACCCCGAGACTGAGGAATTCCAAAGCGTGTGCCGCGTCATGTCTGGGTTCTCTGATTCCTTTTACATAGAGGTAAGATGTCAATGTAATTATAGATGTAATGATAGGTATTATAGAAAGTGTTTGACATTTAGCTTGTCTTGTCAGTAAGGTCAAGATCACAGATCTATAGACCGAATTAAGCTGCTTGAAATAATATTATTGTATTGTATTCTTAGATGAAGCTTGCTTTTTCCATCTTTTGTCCCACAGAGAAGTCAAATAGCTCTAGATAGTTTGCAAAAAATTGCCTTCTCTTGGAACCAAGGTTTAATTGGTGACTATTTAGGATTCAAAATTCACCTGTGTGAATTTACAATCTGTCAAGTACCGAGTGCCATAAAAAATGTCTTTCCGAAGCCCTAGTGACGAACTAAAGATGTTTCCCTTCTTACCAATTGATTACTATATCTAGGAAGACTTATCACAGTGCGTATTTCTGTCGTCTGTGCTGCACAGGGAGATTGTTAATTGGGTTAATTCTTCTTCTGTAGTTAGTTAGAAGGACAAAACAATTTCGCTTTTATCTGGGTTGGCAATCTCCTGAAAAAAGGCAGAGCCTTAGCTATGGTTATGAAGGTTCACCTCAGTTCTTTTAATGACCTTTCTGAAGGTCTGACATCATTTATCTTACAGGTTATGCCAGTGGTATCCTTTATCAGCTTAATAACCACGGTTTCCATGTTGACTTGCAGATGAAGGAATTTTTTTCTGAGGATAAGATCTTATTAAAAAAACCATCTTACTATCGAACAGCCGAGGTTCCAGATATGTGGTTTTCTCCAGATCTTGTTTGGGAAATAAGAGGTGCAGACTTTACAGTATCACCGGTTCACCAGGCTGCTGTAGGTTTGGTTCATCCAACCCGTGGCATCTCAATTAGATTTCCTAGGTTTATACGTTCTGTATCTGATAGAAATCCCGAGGAATGTAGCACTGCTGCAGACATAGCTGAAATGTTTCACTCTCAGACTCGAAAGATGGACGTGACAGGCAAAGGTTGAATATTAGGTGAATAATTGCTCAAGTTCGTTGTTTTAGCACCCGTTTTTGATGTACAGTGTATACCCAGATGCAGTTTGTAGTTCTTGATTGTACAGGATGTGCTGTGGAATCAAAGTGAATGTCCCCAACTTTGCTTAATGAGCATATTTCCATTGTTACTGGTTTTATTTACATAATGTTTTTAAAACAAGTTACTAAATGAGTTTTTAATTCTAATAACAACATTTTTATTTCTTGAAATGGAAGTGAATTAAAAATCGAATGAATTCGCGGCACTTGCTGATTTTAGCCCTAAATTCAAAGTCTGCCCGCTAAAATCCCGTTTGTTCAAGCCATGCCAAGCCGAGCCGAGCCGAGCAAGCGCCTTTCAATCTCTCTCCAATTCTCGACAACCGCTGTCCAATTTAAGTAGATGATGACCAACACCACTCTTTCCCGTGTTTTCTCTGCTCTATATCACTTCTCCAATTCTGATTCTCAAAACCCATTAACCCAAAATCAAATCTTTTTAAACTAAGACGAAAGATAATCTGCTTTGTTATTGTGATACTGCTTCTCTCCGTTTCTTGCTTTCGTTTGAGGACCGTTCGATGAACGTTCAGGAATCTTGGGTTTTCATCGATTTGTACGTGGAATTATGTTCCAAGAGGGTCTTATCCTGGTATTCAAAAAAATGAGTGCTGTGAATTTTACAAACTTGACCTTTCTGGACAACCCGGCGCCTGTTTTGGCTCCGTTTCAGTTCAAGATCTCGTACGAGTGAGTGATTTCTCTCAAAGATGGTAATTACTCTCCCTCTCTCCATTGTTTCTTTCTTTATGTTTCTGCGTTTGTTTGTGTTTTTGTACGTCTCTTTCTTGGGGGTTTGACTAAAAGGTTTATTAGAAATTGAAATGTTACGAGCTTGTTAGTTTATCAGAAAGTGATTGAAATTCCAGAAAATGGTTTGGTTGGATATCATTTTCTCCTGTATCAGTCTTAATAGGCTAACTTTGACCTTCAACCATCTATCCCACTTCCTATTCAGGCTCTTGAAGAGAGTTTATTTACTGTGGATTATATGGCCAATAGTGAAGGGGGTAGAAATAGAACAAACTCAAGTGTGAAAGTTCAATGCAACCAGTTATCAAACTCATCATTTTGTTTGGAGCGTTGGTGGAAGTTATCAGAAAAGACACGTTAAAAACTCCCCAAACTGACAGCTGGTGTTCGCCGGGGGACGAAACTTATGATCAACAATTAGAAGGTCTACTTGTTGGGCCCGTCAATGTTGGAAACTATCGCTTGGGGTACAGGCAATTTTAACTGGACTCCCTCGTTTCAATTTTTCGGATCAGATATGTTTGCTTTACCTAGGAATCAAACCTCATTCATACTCTTTTGGTCGTATGCTCTGGAGGATGCTCTGCCGGCTGACTCACCTGGCCCATCAAAGATTCAAAAGGAGATATTGGTGTTGCAGCTCTTGCCTTGATCAAGAGTTTGTCCGTGTGGGCTACTAAGTCAACAATGATCCTCGGCAGCTGCTTTTGCAAAGGTTTTGATTGATAACGTCCAAAGATATATCTTGTCTTATAAACCATGGGTTACGAAGTTCCCCATCAATTTTCATCCCGAGAGCAGTCAAAAAGGAGATGAACCCCATCCACCTAGTCACCCATTGAAATTGATCGAAACGAAGATGAATCATCGGCTTTGCCTGATCATCGTTCTGACAATCAGGAACCTTAATTTAACAATTACAGTGCATACCTACTTCCTAATTTGTCGTTCAAGTGTGTGGCAAGGTAATTATTTTGCATGATGTCCTCGCAAAAATTTTAGTTGAATTCCCATCTCAGAAGTGGAATAACGCTTTCATCTTCAAAATTTATGGATGGAGATTTTTGAGGAAGTTATTATTGATATAGTTAGTCGAATCTGGCCTGCCTTTTGTTGTTGAACTATGCATCTCTATGTTGCAATTTCAGTCTACCAGCAAGAAGCAAACTCTGTTTCATCTTTAACTTGCCAATGCTAATTTTGGGCCAATATTTGTCTGTTTGATCATTATATATTAATTACAGAGATTGGCAAAATTGATTTGGTACATACCCTTCAGTCTTCACTCACTCATTTCGAGCTCAAAACTTCAAATTTTGGTTCCTGCGAATCAGTGATAACAAATTCATGTAAAGTTACTTCTGGATTAAAGATACGACCATTGGAAGCATGATACATTCCAGACCCAGATTGTAAAGTGAAATGCAAAAATGAATTAGGCAACCACTTTGAATTTTCCACAGCAAGAGACTAGAACATCATAGGATGATAGCTACAGTAGCCCTGCATAAACTGCACTACTAATATAAACTATCGGTGCAATTACTTTGTTTCAACCCTTGCTGCCGATTTACCCCTCACCCATTGTAAAGCAGACATGATTATAGCACTTTTTTTAGATCTCACTTTTACGCCTTTTCTTGGTTGGACTATGAGGCGATTCGTTTGCTTTCTTCTTGGCCAAGTTTTCATCCACTTTCTGTGATAGGCGGTAGGAAATTAGATCAGTTGTATATGGAAGCCCATGAATGTACAATTATAAAAGTACAAAGTTTTACTTATAGAGGTGTCAAGTGGGACAGATCGGCTCGGCTCCTAAATAATTCATCATGAGATTTTACATTAGAAAATAATAAAATATAATTTTTTAAAAATTTGTAAAGACCCACAGGTCGGCCGAGACCAATTAGTCCATTAGACTTGAATTTTACAAGTCCTAAACTTTTACGGATTGATTCATTTAACACCTCTCTCTAGTTCAATTGTTTGAAAATTGGGACGGCCAAATAAAAGTACTTAAGTAAATTGTAATATAATAATAAAACCTGTGCAAGAGCTACAATTCGAGCATGTATCTCTGCAGCTGTCTCCTGTTTCTCAATTTCACCATCATTATTGAGCATGGCCTTCAACCTGTGTTCCTTCAATAATTTCTCAGATTGGGCATGTCTCTAGAATAATAAATATGTTTCATTAGACAGCTAGTAGGCTCATACGAATCAGATACTAACACGGTTCTCATCTTCATGTAAATCAATTTGAATTTAATAGCAGAAATTATATGGAAAGTTCATTTGTCTTGCTTCATGTTAACCATAAGTTGTGGCAAGGAGGGAAACCAATGCTGCGCCACCATTTTTGAGTTTATTTTCTCCAGAAACTGTTTGAAGAACACTTAATTACAAGCTAGCAAGGATTGATTTAGCAGTACATGTCCAGAGATAATAACCCCAACCTATATCATTGTAACCAAATCCCTAGAGCCACAAGACAAAATTTCAGAACTTAGAAATAGAGAAAATGCAATTTAAGATAAATCAAGTATGATGCACATTAGTGCATATATACAAAACAGAATGTGTTGTTATGCGCACAAAACATGACAACATTTAAGGGCTGAAACCAAATATATAAATCATTCATAGGAATGGAGTGTTAGTAAACGTGACTACTAAACAACCATTCTCCCACCCCAAGCACAGTTCAGAAAATTCGATCAACTTTTGTGACAAGATATTATACCTAATGTAATCAATCATATCCAACTACCTTCCTTGGCAACTCAGGGGAATTAACAATAATTACACAAAGCACAAAATAACACAAAGCATGTAGTCATCTATTTGTTGCATATGAGATGTACTCAACATGTCACACATTGCCTTGGAATTAAGATGAGCCCTTAATGTTTCTTCAATCAAACAGAGGACTCTTGGGGCATATTTTGCATCCGAAAACCGATTTGATTTCTAGTAAACAGTCTGGAAAATCAGCTGGAACAGATTCCTTCCCAGCTGTGATATTAGATTTTGTATCATTGACACCCTGTCTAGTATAAATGAGATTTTCTACAAAGAGTTGTACGGCATTTCCAGTTTCACCATCATCTTCACTGATAACACCTGCCATCAATATAATGTCAAACAACCAAGAAAGAGAAACAAGGAAACAAGCCATTTCCCAGAAAGAATAAAACATGAATTGGAAGGCAAATAATCTAGATGTTTAACAAATTCAGGCAGTTAGACAAAGATTGGAGTATTACTTTTTGAAAAATAGGAAACATTTCAAGACTAATAATGGCTAGGAAATGCAGAAGAAGATAAATTTATGTGGTTAAAAGTGGAATAAACATATTTGAAATGCATAAAAAATGTATTAAACATGTTGCAGAAAGAAAAGAACAAATATCAAAATTAGGGCAAGACCTGCTAAAACTTTATTTTGTATAGGTTAAACCCATAATTACTGTATAAACTAAAGACCAAAATAAAAATTGTTTAAAACTCAATAGTCCTAATGATAGAATCTTTATATAGATCTTGCCTCCATCAAATGTATAATATGGACTAAAATAAGAAACTTTCCATGTGTAAAGTAGTAGCTATTTTAATATCAATGAGTTGATTTGTAAGATCCCAAAAAGCAACTCAAATGTTAGCCAAAGATAGACCATTACCCTCTTAAGGATCTTTACGAAAAATTGAACTTGAGCTGTTAGATAACGGAAAAAACATAGCAGCATGAAGCAACTACTATCATCCAAATTGCAATGATCGATACAATAAGATAAATGGCTTTCAGTACTGATGGTAAATGCACATCCTACCTGGTGAGGGAACATTAATCTCATTTGGTGAGCCATCCTCACTTGCATATCTTGTAATATCCAAATCAAAAGAGAAAAGAAAATATAAGAGAGATTGCTTGTCAAAAAGTTCAAACATAATCATCATTCAGAAAATATCACCGATATTCAATCCCTGAAAGCCAAAATACACAAAGTGCAAACAGCATTAAATTGGAATACACAAGGGCATGATCTATGCCATCAAAGTTGATCACAAAGATTAATACAGGGTACTCAGCTGCGATCAATAAAGGCATTAAACAAAAGAACATAATACAGATTCCAAGAAAAAGACAAAACATAAGCTTAAGTGTTATATCATAATCTTGAACCAGAAATATATAACAATGCAGAAATAGCAACTGCAAAGTAAAATAAAGTTTCCAAAAATCACAAATTCATATGCCAACCACAGAAGAATTATTGAGAGCATTATGAAAGCAAAATATCGTAGAAAACATAAATAATACTTCGGAAAAAAAAAGAAGAAGATATAAACCAGAAGAAGTTGAACAACGTTCATCATTTTCTTTCAATTCTGCAATCTCATCATCATCTGATTCATCTGTGGTTTGTCCTTCTACCTCAGACTCTGAGACCAAGGATGAAGAAGAATCTGCAGCACGATCTCTATCAGTATGTTCTGCCCTGTAAAACTGTCTCCTTATCATTATTCTAATTAAACTGCAAAATAGGAATAATAACTAGTTAAGAGTATTTGTAAATTTTAGTTTAATCTAATATATTGCCTCTAGAAAAACATATGATTTTTGAAGATGCCTCCCTCGTGATTTTTTTTTTTGAATGGAATCAAACAAAAGATTCGACTGTACAAATTTAAAAATCACAAAAGCCGCAAATTCACCATTTTTTTCATTCAAAAAAATATCCCGTAAAACCTCAGTCCTTAATATTAATTCTTCCCACATATAAAACACTCTGGTCAACATCCAAATAATGAAAACCAATGTCTAAATTTTTATCAACTCAATTGATCATTAATATGCATCAACAGTCTGTAACTCAACGAGCTTTAATCTTATAGTATTTCATTTCCATAGTTCGGTTAAACTCCTATCCCTTGCATCCAAACACAGTCTTGGCGCATTCTACTGAATCCACGCTTTAAAATCACATGACCTTTACACAACATCAGCTATAATTACAAAGTACTAAATGTTTTAAAGAAAATAAAATAAAATAAAATAAAAATAAATTAAAAGAATGAAAATGCAATGCAT
Organism: Swietenia macrophylla; assembly: GCA_032401905.1. Classification (NCBI taxonomy): domain Eukaryota; kingdom Viridiplantae; phylum Streptophyta; class Magnoliopsida; order Sapindales; family Meliaceae; genus Swietenia; species Swietenia macrophylla. The sequence continues at coordinate 1,871,652 of CP135577.1, forward strand.
AAATATCCTCCATAAAAATAATGCCAAAGCGAACAAACTCTCAACTTTCCTCACAAAATGACAAAAAAAAAAAATTCATAGCCGCATTTAGCTTTATATACTAACAAATTAGTAGAAGGGTGAGTCAGATGGAAAGCTTACGAAAAGGGTATTGTGACGGAGCAGCCGAGAGAGAGCGCAGAGGAGGAGAAGAGTTTGTTTACTACCACTACCAGCTGCGAAAAAGGAAACACTGGGGAATTTTGGTTTCTCCACTGTATTTGAGTGAGGCCCAGTCGCAGAGAAAGCACTCGGTGTGCTGTTCTATCGCGAGCATAGTTTATACAATAAAATTATTTAATTAATAAAAAATTATTTATTAATTATAAATAAAAAATTAAAAATAAAATATTTATTAATTATAAATAAAAAAATTAAAAATAAATTTTATTTTTAATTTAAAATAAATTTTTGTTATGAAAAAATTTTTAAAATTTATTTTTAAATTTTTTATTTATACTTAATGAATAAATTTTTTTTATTAATTAAATAATTTTATTATACCATAGACATAATATAACTATTTTA